>QVRM01003730.1:15000-615000 GCA_003439945.1 Dermanyssus gallinae | reverse complement strand
GGAAGTTGTGCGACCTTGGGACACTTCGCTTAAATAACATAGCCAGCCGTAGCCATCTTCTGCCATTCTTGACGATACTTTATTCTTCTTCTTCCATTTGGCCGCGGACGTCACTGTGGCATACGCTGTTCCGGCTCCAAAAAGGGTTTTCGAGCCGTCATCGAAAACGGTGGCTACAAAAGCAATTTGTCTCCATTTTCCAACGCTCGCTTCGTTCGAACGCTTCTTATTCGATCAACTTCGTGGCGGACTCAGATAGCCACTCAGCAGGCATTGCCACTGACGGGCAACTTGGAAATCACCTACTCCGCTCCCCCCCCCATCTTCCTTCCTCACCTCGTCTGCCTTATGGAAACAACTCTTTGTGCCAAAGTGCCTAAATTGAACTTGAAGTTAAGTTCAGGGGACACTAGTCAAACTATGTTCAAAATTGTAGCCAGATTCAACTTTTTTTTTGTGTCTCTCTTCGACGAAAGGGAGTCAGAAAAATGGAGGCGGCACATGTGTGAGTATATTTACGTTTCAACGCAACAAACCAGGCAACCTATGAGAGACCTCACTCGTGAATTCTTGGAATAAAAATGATCGTGAAATTGTTTTAAAAACATCCTACGTATATATATATATTCTTTTTCTATAGGAACTAGAGTCGCTTCTATATGCTGAGACTGTTTACCATAGATATTGTCAAAAAATGTAATGAATCAATACGTTGTTTTTATTTCTCGTGTTGTATTTAGAGAGCCCAAAAACATAAAGCTACGAGCAAAATGCTGCCGTTGCCCCACATTTTAGTAAGGTCTGGAGATATTTACCTGTTCAGTATGGACAAAAAAAAAGTAAACATTTATATGCTATATGGCTGTACATAAAAAGTATTTTGCAATACAAAAATATATTTTTACCTTTGGCTAAAATGAAAATTTTATTTATGGAAAACTTCGTACTATGGAAAACTGCGTACTATTTAAGTGTTTAGACAGAAATAACGTTTTCTGTAAACTACGCTGTCAAAAGTAATGGCTTTTAATTTAATAAAATATTTTATAGTTAGCTTATTACCATTTAGTATTGCGCTTACATTTTTGATGTTATTGCCGCTGACGCACTTCAAAGTAAAAACCTAAATCGCAATGACGAGCGTGTTAAATGTAGTTGTCCGAGCGTAAAATAGTAGCACTTACTTCGTAACGGGCAAAATACACATATAATACAAGGCAATGTTGAGAGATTTTATATCTAAATATGATAACTAAGCAGCGCATGTAGACGCATATAAAAAGTCGAATCCTCAGGAAACTCGTACACACAGCATGGCGGTTGATAAACGAAAACAGATGGCGCGGCTATTGTGCATGGATGACATTATAGTGTAGTGCTGTGTGATAATGTAATGATGTAATATGTTCTAAAAAGTAAAGTTTTCGGGCTGACCCTACGCCAAGATTTAACGTCTACGGGACTGTTTTTTGCTTCATAGACGGATCCCCATAAATACAAATGTGCAACGGTGAACCTCGAACCCGCGCACCACCTATGTGTCTCCTCCGGTCGCGAGGCGCAGACGAATGTACCACGCCACCGGACTCGACAATATGATATGTTCTATGTGATATGTGGCACTAAGTCGAATATATTACATTAGTAACAAATAAACGGTATATATACAATATACCTTAAATGCACAACGCTGACAAAGCAAACACATAGAAAGTAATGACGCGTGTTCCATACAACAAAAACATATTTTTACTACGGTGGAAAAATAGAACCGCAAGAAGCTTATAGCGTGTTTTACAACATTTGTACCATATTTTTCCGTATTAGTATATGTATATTTCCTATGTACTAATGCCCTAGGATTATTTGACTAAATCTAGAAAGTATGCTATTTTTAAGAGACATGTTATATCTGAGTATGAGACTATGAGCAATTTAGTTCTGTTGCCATTTTAAGAAGCGTTATCCCTATAAACAATATTTGTAGAGGTGGTCTGCGATTCGTTTATTCTGTGTGTATAATGAACGCCTAAAAGACCTCACTCCTTTAAAAAAACTGTTTATATTCTTTGGAATAAATATGTACGATCCGTAATAAAGGAAATGCATGCAGGCGTGTATGCAGTTTGCAGTGCAGTTTGGCTTTCACGCCAAATACCTCAAAATCATTACCCTACGACCACTTACAGCGCTCAAAACTAACAAATTTAGGCAAACGCACATGACGATAATTTTTGTACCAAACTGATGGCAATGCGAGCTGTAGTTGCGGAGTAATTAAGATTTTTCGGCGGGATGTCCAGATTAAGTTCATGTAGCGCGTCCATTCCGCATCCTCTGACCGGCCTTACATGTCCTTCAGAAGAAGCATAATTTTCTCACGAACACGACGGTGTACTTACGATGAAGGTAAGTTTCCACAGTGCCGACAATTTGGCGAATGGCACAGAGGCTCCGGTGGGCCACTACTAAATCATCCACATACGAGACGACCGCGTTTTTAAACTCATCCCGCATATGGCGGTCTCGGCCTGCAACAATGGATGGAAGCAATATTTCCACGTTGTTTGTCAAAATTGAGGCGCGACCCAGATCCCCAGATGAGAAGCTTATTAGATTCCTGACTTTGTGAAGAAACTATTGGCCCGAATGACGGAGAGTTTAAGTTTTGTATGCGTAAGCAGATTTGTTGGGGTAACAGATTGATGAGTATTTCTTTAGCATGTAGCTTTCCTTAGAAATAGCAAGGCCCGATTCTTTTTACAGCGATATGATATATATACAAGATTAAGAGAGATGGCTGTGCACGTCAGCGGGGTGAGAGGACGTCGGACGGCCGAAATGCAAAAGACCACATGACCTGAGGATTCTGCTAAAGATCTTGACGACAGCATGCCTAGGACATTGTCCCGCCCTGATATTATACTACAGACCACGGTGTCTCAGTTTGTCGACGGGGTGATCACATTGACTCCGGACTAGTATGTTCCTAATCGTAAATCTACTGCAATGCGAGTTGTCTCATCGTCAAGAACTGAACCCATGTGGGTGCTGCAAATGCAACCATGCGACCAAATCTTTGGTGAACACGGCATCGCTAAGCAAACGGCATTATTTCTGGTCGCTACATCAGGGCAATCCAGTTTCCTTGGACTATCGTAAATACATCAGGGACCCGAGACATCTTTTGGCAACGATACGTTCAGCAGGAATTCAAGGGTACACAGGGCTAACTCGTTAATTGTTAGTCGTCTACATCTAAATATTTTACCAGGAATAACATGGAAATCAATTCGTTCAGATTATGTAGATAAAAATTTTCAGATGCAGGACATTCTATTTAAGATTGCATTTAAATGTTTAAGTCGTGTGACTTTTGATACCAACAGTTTCTACAGTACGCCCTAACAATTCTAACCTAGCTTGTTGTTAAACCTAATCAAATGCCTATTTTTCCTGTAACATGAGTTTGCTACTAATATGTCGGAATCCTTATACAAAAATTCCAAAAAAGCAGGTGCTGCGCTGTTATCCCGACTTGCATCGTATTTGCTCCAACTGTACGGTTTTGCAGACACTTAGAGCAAATTTCTAGATTAAGAACTATTCAGTGCTTTGCTAAGTTTTAGGCGTACATATCAGATTAAACTACTTTATTTATATAAAAGAATTACAGGGCTTTGGCGGACACTCTAATGTTCGCACAACATATGTTACGAGAAATATTCGCTATGCCTGTACGACGGTGCATACTTTGGCGATGCAATCTTTGTAGAGGTGACAGTGGTCACGGCGGGGAGTGGCCCGACGACAAGAACGCATTTAGATTTTGGGCTGGGGGCAATGTCTGGTGCGTAGCGTAATTGTAACTACTTATATACCTGACCTCCGATATGTACGAGTAAAACTGCATACCTAGCTATCCTGCCCAAGAGCATTAAGTGTTCCCCAAAAAAACGTATTTTCATACAACTCACGTGTGTAGTGTGTGAATATGGCCTCTATTGTAGAAAGCATTCGACTTTTTGCGAGCAAGGACTAAGGTGGACCTCACATATCATTCGAAGCGAGGCAGCCACTTGTTGCGAAACGCAGGTAGCCCTCATCATTGCAGGGCTTAGTGTTGCTACTATAAAGTAATCAACCGAAGATGAGTAGCACGAACTCCTTTGTTTAACGCTAGGTGCAGCACTCAGGTTGAAGTGTATGTAGATCTAAAGCACGAGTCCATATTAGGAACTGTGCACTAATCAACGCAAACCAGTAGTGTCGCTTTTGTAAATGCTTACCTAAGTCGTTAATTGTACATTTTTATTATTTTGGAGTACAAACATATACTGTCTAGATAGCATCTAGTAAGATAGATCTAGCCAGGGTGTGCTAGAAGATCGAGTACGTCTTGTGTGCAAACATTTTAACTTAGTCGTGCGCTTTAATCAACCTAAATATCTTGCCAAAATAATATAAATATTTTGGCAAGATGTTTTCTTAAACTTACCTAATTCTTCAAAAATGTTTATCTTTTTTTATAGATTCTTTGAAGGACCTCCATGTGTGACCCTATATATATACATCTACTATGCCATATAATGATTTTATTTTTCTCACATGAATGCACTATGACTGCACGTTTTCGCTAAACATACATTAAAACACCTTTTCCCAATGATGTAATTTACTATACTATGAACTCTGCCATAGAAAGTAACCAATATAACTTCCGACAGTTTAGATTCGTTCATTCGTAGCTCCTACGTTCGCCTGACTCTTAGGTATTACAGTAAGCCGGATTTGGCAGATGAGATTACTTGGAATTTAAGGCTTTTCTTCGCTCCGCTGGCTCGATAAATGTCTTGACGCTTAAATGAATCCACACATGTAGTGCATGCTTTAAGATAAAATTACCTAAATAAATAGCCTAAACCCCCATCGCAAGAAGAGGCACCCTTTGTTGAATTCACCGCCTTTAAAGATGCATGGTTCCACGCCCTTGTATTGTGAATCAAGTCTGTTAGGTCTAACCAGACTTGCAAAGCTGTTGGAAGAAAAACGGTCCCACGATTACGCACAGTCAAAAAGTAGTAGTTTTTCCATACTGCCTGAAAAAAACCTAGGGTCGGGCAGATTTCCAAGCAAAATCAAATGTATTAAATATAATAAATACGCTTGCAAGTTCGGCAGTGGGCTCTATGCTATCTGGTCAAATTGTGCATGCGTATTAACATTCCTACGTAAGGTCGCATAAGAAACGAATTTATTTTCCTTACTTGACCGTCATCTGTGCCTTAATATATATATATATATGTACTTAAAACAGCGAAAGCAGCGCCATCATTTGGATGGTGTCAAATTGTACAAAGGAGTGTACCACAGTTCGGGTATAGCCGATTCAGATGTTCGTGTGAGAACATTTAGAGTAAATTTAACGTTCAATAGAAATAAATGTGTCCAGAACAGAACAAGGCGCAGTGATATTACTTCTAGTGGCAGAACGTGATCATAATGCCATCAGATACCGTCGAGTTATGGTTGTTTATGGTCAGCCACGTTGAGAAATTATCGTTGTTTATGCTCAGCATTGAAGTAAACAAATGGTAAAAGCTTCTGTAAAGGGCGGAAATCTACATTGGACCTGCGCAGGCCATTTCAGGCAACCCGAATGGTCGGCACTGAATCCATTGCTGCTAGTGATGGAATGATTAGATAATCGATGTGTTACGACTCGTAACATCTGTGCAGCAACGAGTCTCTGCAAAAGAACGGTGCAGTCAATCATCCACTGGCGATTTTTGTTAAATTTAAAATAATTAGTTAATTTTTGAGACTGCATAGGCAATGCAGCGACTAAGTTAAAAGCAAGCAATCTGAATACACGGAAATAAGGCTATGTCAATGTGGTGTGTATTAGATATAAGCCTATTAGGTAGGCTCTTAAATAGGAAATTGCTATTATTAGAACAAGATCTACTGCTATTGCACTATTGTGTAACTAGCATACGTATGGAATGTAGAACTACCTGAGCAGCCTGATTGTGTCTGTGATATGAGCGAAATGCGCGGAGGTCTAGAAGTGACCGTGTTTATATTGTTTCCTTAATAATACCGATTTCGTTATTAGTTACGGGCAGTTACACAGTCAAGATGTTATTAGTAGGCAGGTCCAAGCGGGATACACTTCTTTGCAGACAACGTAGTGGATTCCGCCTGCGTCTTTCCCACAACGGAAGAACACTTCGTTTTGCGCGGCAAAAATACGTCTCTCGGTTTCAGTCCTGTAAAGTTTATGATTATCTGATAATGATAGGGATTGACAGCAGTGCATCTTTGCCTAACCCTGCAAAACTATACACGTATGCTCTAAGATTTTTTACGCACAAAAAATGTAGATGAATAGTTACAGTACCTATTTGGATACCTATGCTTCTGTCATTATCAAAATCGAACAGGGCTTAGCGAGTACCCTCGACTGGCCTTTCTGGGGCGTTAGTCAGGCGCTAGGCACCTGCAAGCCAAAAAGGATGTAAATGCCTCCTACTAACACACGCATTGTATGGTGACGAGGACGAACTTAATCCCGAATCCTTAATTTATAAAACCCTGTCAACCTTGTAAGCTGCACACCTATTTCCCAGGCCCGATGAGCAGCAGTTGAATCTAAAAAATGCTTAACTTAGTAATCCAACAAAGCGGACTGGCTTTGTCGACACACACTACGCAATGTGGTAGGTATATAGACGTGGTTTGTGTTTAATTTTCAACACACTTCCTCTTGACACTGTTGATCATTTAATATGATTTTCTGACGTGACAGGGTAGACAGGGGCAGCTTGGGCGCGCAAGAAAGAGATGTATTGGCTTGAGCCCCAGCAGGCGAGTGGTTCTCTAATTTTGGCCTGTGGTGACATCTCGACGGGACACAATGTCTGCGCGGTGCAGCACTTCGGAGAGCGTAAAAGGGCAGTCAGACAGACATACGGACAAACGGCTCACTTGCAGAGAAAAAAACGGATGGCAACATCTGGGATTTGCACGTGGATGGGTGAGGCCACGCCTGTACAGTGTATGTGCGACGACAACGACAACAACGACGACGTGGCCGGTCGGCCTCCCTGCCTGCGTCTGGTGTGTTGTGGGTGCCGTGAGTGATACTGCGGCTTCATCAAGAACGTGCGAAGTCCGCGAAAAAACAGGCACTGAGCGAAAACCTTTGTAGAAAAGCAGAACAGAACAGAAGAGAGTTTGAGAAGAAATGTTTCTTTCGGCTTTCCGAGTCCAACTGAGTTTCCAGGAACCTCGGACGTCGCCGGGGAATTGTCGTCAGGAGAGAGGCACAGCGGGGGGGGGGGCGTGCCCCGGCCTCTACGCTTCCATTGGACACAATTTTCCTCCTTAAAAGTTCACCGTCGTCGTTTTTTCGCTTTCGTTCGTCGTCTCGCTTGCCTCTTGCCTCGACACAAATCGCCAACAACGCTGCAAGGGCAATTGTCGCTGGGTGATCTTTTCGGTTGGACGCGATTTTTAGCGCCACACAGCGAAAAGATCGCCTCGCTTGCAGGCGGGTGTCGTCAACAGAGCGCATGAGCACTGCTGCGGAGTTCGATACTGCGCTGCGCTGGTCTCGATGCCGCCCTCTCTGGATGTAGGCCAGCAACGAACGAAAGATGAACGCAGTAGAGTTTGAGAGAGCGAAAATTGATTAGTGTAGTTAACTGAGAACTAAGAAAGGCAAACTGGCCTTGATTCGGTTGACCAAGCTAACTGATGCACAGGCGGGCTAGGTCTTTTTTTGCAAAGATCTTGCCGGCTACTTCTAAGGAACGACATATATCTGAATCTAAGGCGATTTGTTCTCGTCGACGGGCCCTAGCCTCGACAGCCCGATTCCAGTGAAACAAATGAAATAGTGAGGTATGACTAGAAAAACTAATATTTGCAAGACTGGTCACACAAAGAGGACAACAGTCCTTTACTGCTGCTAGCCTACAGTATTAATGTAATTGTCCCTGCTGGGAGAACAGTGGCTAGAGACAGCACGTGATTATGTTTGCCTAACGTTGCTACTTGTCGCAATTCGTTTATAACTTCACCGCCAGATGTTGTTGTAGGCTTTTCTTTTCTTCGATATGCTGACGGCGCCAACCTCTGTGAGTAGTTGGAAAGTCGTCAGCTACATTGAATAATCAAAAAAATATTATTATTATTATTATTATTATTATTCGTTTTTGTTAACCTTGAACATATATAGAATATGTTGTATATGCATCTCCGAAAAATGTCAGCGACCTAACGCCGCGATAGCTGGCGCTGACCGACATGTTTCATGATGATATTTGGTGCAGACAAGGCCGCAAAATTTGCAGCAACACTCTTCGGAAAGGTTATGGAACCCAGTGTGGTGGCACAGCTTGTGATGGAACCCATGGACGGAGTAGCGGGCGAGAACGTGTCGTTGCTCGAAGAGCGGTTCCATCCATGTATGTCCAACATTGCACAATAATGTGAAATGAGACAGTCAGGTGAGGTCAGGCGTCAGAGTCTGCTACGTCGCGGTAGCCTCAGTCGTGTCTTTAATGACAAGGAAAATAGGGCTTCAGCGTGTCTCTAAAGCGCTGATGAAGCCCATTCTTGTTTACGGAATTACTCTATGGGCTGCCGCGTACTCAACGATCCTAGACAAGCGCACGGTCGTTCAGAATGACGCAAATAGGACCATATGTTTCCACAGGCATTTTTTGTCGCGCGTGTGTGATTCTGTGGTACGCTAGGCTCGGGCCTTTCAAAAAACACTAAATTTCTTTCGATTGTGCTTTTGACTTCGTCGCAACCCCAGCACAATCGCAGCGCTACGAGGGTCAACTCAGGGCGATTGGGCTCAGACTCACCTTTCTACGGAACCTCCTAGGCCTACTTGCTATCCACCATTTGGAGCAAGAATCATTGGAGCTTTGAAAGACAAGCTAAACCGTTGTTTTTATTTTGTGGTTTTACTACTTAGTTTTTACAAACTAATATATATATATATATATATATATATATATATATATATATATATATATATATAATGTTTCCTTTGAGCGTGTGCAATACGCTGCTATCATTATTATTATTTGCTTGCTTATATATGTTTTATGAAAGGTGACAAATTGACAACTTGTTGGACACGTTAATCAAATCTGATTGATTGACACTCCGGTAGATGACAACTATGAATGGCACATTAATTTATCAAGTTATATATATATATATATATATATCATTTTGTGTGTGTGAGTTAAGAGAGATGGAAGAGATAGAGAACATAAAAAAATAGTGCAATGCTGCGTGCCACGATGGTAGTACAATAGGTACGAGCAGTTGGCCGCAGCTGAAGCAGTAGCGGTGCTATACCAGCCGAGGTAGAACAAATAGTAGCTCCTTGACGCTCGCGAACATCGAACGACGATCTGCGTGCGGGCAGGGCTGAGAGCAGGGGCAGTATGATCCAGGACACAGCATGCGTCTCTCTTGTTTGCTATCTCTCTCTGTCTGCTTTGCCCTCTCGAGTTCCTGCTCGCGAGCGCGCTCTCTCTCTTTCTTTCTATTCCTCTGTATTTTCTTGTGTCCTCGTCCGCTTTGCATATCGTTTAAGGGGGCACCGCCAGTCGCGGAACCGATCAGGGGTGACAGGAAAACCGCCGTTTCTGATCCGGACGACGATCCGCGGGCGGACATGCACGGTCCGCTAGCTCCGCTGGAAGCCGTACCACCCAGTGTACACGCTGGAATGCCCCCCCTCCCTACTTTGGCCTAGTCCTTGCCCCCAACGAATTTGCTCCACACCCCCACTCCAATTCCCATCTTCACCTCGTTTGGCTGTGCCCGACAACTACCGGCGCTGCCTGCCTTCCAGCCGGCCGTCGTTTTAGGGCCATCACCACACCGACCAGGCAGGCGGCCTAGCTACGGAGCACTGACATTGGAGCGCGCTCGCGCCGTGCGTCTCATCTGCGTTTTTTGAGACAAACCCCCTATAACGTATCGTTGTGGCTTTACTGCTGCTGATGCTACTGCTGACAATGACGATGATGATAGTGCTCTAACACCATCTGCCTTTTGCTCACCACTTTGCTTACCGTTGCCACTACCGACGGGCAAAATTCCTTCTTTGTGCTCGCACTGTACTGTGTTTTGTTCGAGCACACATACATATACATATATATATATATATATATATATATATATATATATGAGGCTCTGGTACAACGCCGCCGTAAACGAAGTGGTTTGAAAGGCACTGCAATCCGCTAACGTGCACTGCAAAAACACATCGAACTGGCAGCGAACTCAGCTCTATGGCCAGATGGGATAACCTTTGTTCCGTGATCCTCTGGAAATGCTCTCGTTTGGGATGCAGCCGGAGACGCAGTTGGAGGCAATTTTTATAGTACGGCCAGTTGCATGAGAAATATGATTGGTTATAAGCAAATCTACAGTTACATTTCTGAGAGAAACTGTGAACAAAACGGCAAGTGAGAATGATGAGAAGGCGGGGCAATTTTTGATGCAGAGAATATTAATTGAAGTTTAAAGTGGAAATGCGGCCGCGGTGCCAGGCTTGCTGCCCTCAGACCTACTTATCGGGATTGATCAGACTATGTATGAAAAATTATATATATATATATATATAGAAAATATTGTGATGATTTATTAATCATTTACAATACGTTTGCACACTCGGCAGTGCTCGCCTTAATAAAAATGGTGGTAAAAAGGTGTCACGTAAAGTTAAGAGTCAGTTGTCCGTGTCCTTGCTTGATGGTAGCCCCCGCTCTTATGGACCCGGTGCGAGCGGTATATCCTCAAGGTTCCTTGCAAAGTTAAAACGGTGAGATCCATAAGATTCCTCTTCGTGACGCCGAGCCCCAAGAGCGTCCTCGCAGATTCGGAGTCCCATACACCACTCATAGAGATAGTGATGGATCCGAATCTGCGAGGTTTTTGCGGGTCGGGGAGCGCCGCTCTTAAGAACTCGACGTCATATTTGACGATCTTGTCTTGCCGTGCTTTTGCCAGGTCCCGGTTCGGGCCGCAAACCTCGGCATCTAAAACCCAGACCTCGGTAGGTGTTGTTATTACGAGGTCGGGCTTTAGACCCGGTGCGCCCGGTCGACGGAATACTCGCTCACGAACCACCTCATGACCCCTTTCGCGGAGAAGACGCGCCACGCGATCACAGACGTCGTCATGTCTCTTTATGGTATATATGTATATATATATATATATAAAGAATAACTGGTAAAGTGCATGATGCATATCTGGCGTTGTCGCTAAAGCCACTACGGTAGTAGTGTGGGACTCACAAACCCACTAAAATCCAATCGTCTTCTTCACCCATTGTCGAGGGTGGTCGCACTACTGTCTTCTCAAGGTTACTTAATCTGGCCACTTAAGTTTGCTTTTAAAGCTGCCCAACTTCGTGCGGTAGCTAACTTCACTTCCAAACAATTTCTGCGAATCATCTTACCGTAGACTAGAACTCATGATCCTCGAGGAGCGCTTCTACAGGAGCTTGACATTTCGGGGAGCTTTCTTGTCTTAAATACCGAGACAGCAGTGTTCGCTCAGTGTTAAATGTCGCTCAGTTTTATACATCTAAGTATGTGCTTATATTAGTATTTGCATGTAGGTCTGCGTGTATGTACAAGTACACTACGATAGGAATGCAATAGAATGCGTATGGCAATAGGTGATGCAGTCATCCAGCAAATACATATACGAGCAGCGGCAAACGTCACCGACAGCATTGAGCATTGGAAACAAATAAATTCTAAACAAAGGAAAATGTACTGGCAGAATGACTCCTTTATGCTATATATATATATATATATATTAACCTTGACGTGCACCGCCTTTGAAGGTTCTGCTAATTCGGAAAGCTCTTGTGGTTATTCTTAACCATCGGTTAAGAATAATAGAAGCATTCAGCAAATACACATAGGAGCTGTGGCAAACGTCACCGACAGTATTGAACACTGGAAACAAAGATATACTAAGCTAAGAAAAATGACTGGCAGAATATCAGGTTTGCTATAAATATATATATATATATATATATATATATATATCATCATCATAAAAATAAATTTAAACATCGACTGGTTGATATATATATATATATATATATATATATATATAATCATAAAAATAAATTTAAACATTGACTGGTTCGTCGGCAAAAATCACCTTGACAAGCACTGCTTTTGAAGGTTTTGCGTATATTGAAAGGCCTTCTGGAACGCATCGGTCAAGAATAATAAGCGGTATCGGGATATTGTCTAACGAGTCCACATGAATATTCTACATTAAGGTATTTTTCGTGTATATAACAGGCTACACCAATAACGAGCTTGTCGGGGACGCCTGCATGCATTCCCGTGACGCCGAGAAGCGTTCGCACACACGACGCCATGTACGCACCACGCTACATATATAACAGCCGCACTCATGTAAAGGCGCTTTCGATATAAAAGCCAATTGGCAGTGTAGACAAGACAATCCACTAAAAGCTCAATAAGCTTAAACATACCCATACTCAATAAACTACGCTATCGCTAGTGAGCAGATAGATGCATTGACAGCGACGGTAAAAAGAAAGAATAGAATGCTATGAGGTAGACGACCTATCAATATTTGCGGCACTGGCTCTCCAACAGTCAATCTGCCTAGTGTGGTACAATAGTAGAGATACCCGATGAGTTCGTTTTGCTTTCGGGAAAATTTTCTTTTGTTTACAAACTCGTCTTGGTTCGTTCAGCTATACGGGGCGAGCCATCTCCGTTCGGGTTATTAACCATATATCATGCGACAATCTTCTCTTGATTCAAATCAGGTTTCTTTCAGCGACGTTTCCAATTTTATCATCAATTTCATTTATTCACCATTGTAGGTAGCAGTCAAATACTTAGTCAAACAAAATGCATGTACTTATGCAAGGGTAACAACACAAGACTAGAGTCATTTCAGGAATAAAAACATTTCAGCCAAGTCAGCTTGCCAGGCTTCCCAGCAATTGTACTAGGGGGCAGTTAGCCGCGTGGTATCTATCACAAAAACTCCCACATCTAGAGCATTTACAACTATCGCAAGGGTCATGGAAACCCCGCTCCGCACAGAGCTTGTGGTGAAAACCATGAATGGCGAATCGGGTCACAACATGTCTGTTTAGTTTATGTGTTCCTTTCAACCCACTATTCCTCATTGCCCCCGTGTTAAGGAACTCTACGTCAATGTCCGCCACTTTGTCCTTCCAATCCCTGCGGTTTGCAAAAAAGGCCTTCGTCACAAGTAGATTGAAGCGACGTTGCAGGTCCTCAGAGAGCAGCGGCGTGTCTGCGAGGAGATATACGTAGCGGTTCCGAGCCGTCAGATGTAGACCCAGAGCTCGTTTAAGGAAGGAGGCCTTGACGCGGTTTAATTATTCGAGGTTCTCTGCCGTAAGGTGGTCCCAGGTGACTCTCACCCCATAGGTCGCGATCGGAGCTATCTTGAGTTCGAACAGTCTGAGTGCCGTCTTCAGCGATAGTCTGTTCGGAGATTTGATCGCCCATGTCGCCGCCAGTGCCTTCCTGCACCTCTCAGATATGTGCGCGGAGAAGCAAGTACCGGTGACAAAGAAAATCACTCCTAAGTATGGGAAGCTGCCTTGATATCTGCCAGCAGAATCGTACACGCTGTTTCTGTAGATCGCTCTCTCCGAAACCCATGTTGTTCCATTGGTATGGCATAAACACTTTCAAGAAAGCTGTCTAGTCTCCTCGTCAGGAGGGCATAGAGTAGCTTATAACAAACGCTCTTCTTCGCAATGCCTCGCCATGACGAGGGGGCTGTCGGGTCGCCCTTGCCTTTGAGGATTACGAGTAGGGTGGCGTCTCTCCATTGAGTTGGAAGAGTTCCAGCGTGCAAGCATTCGTTGAATAGGGCTGTCCAGCACGGTGCCAACACAAAGCCGTTCTTTAGGTGCTCGTTGCAGACATTGTCGGGACCGGCCGCTTTTTTGTTTCGTAAGCTATCTAGGCCCTGCATTAGCTCTCGGACTGTGAACTCCCTCTCAAGAATATCACGACCCCCTTCAGTGTCCTTATCCCACACGGCAGCAAAGTATGGAACCGCGCGAGGTATTGTGTCAGACGACGCGAACATGTCCGAGAAGTGATCGATGAGGGAAGCAGAGCTTATCGGGCAGGCCGCTTTCCTGGAACATTTCGACAGCCATTTGTATGGCTGGCTCTCTGCCTCGGCGATCAGCCGGTTTTCCAGAAGCTCATGATACTTCTTCCGCTGCATTTCGTACGTCTTCCGGCAGATCGTCCTGAAGACTGAGGCCAGCGCGCGAAATGCCGGTTGCTCCTCTGCGAGAAGCCTGAAGCCAATTTGCGCCCTCCGGGGAAGACGGCAGTGGTGGTCAAACCATGGCCTGTGCATCTTGCTCCTTCTGTCAGGAGGCGGTAGTGCGCACGCCTGTAGAATCTCGGTGAGCTATTGCGCATACCCGTCTGTGTTCATCACGGGAGGCACTGGGAGCACCTCGTGAGCGCGTTCCATAAGCTTGACCATATTCAGTTTTCGCGAAAAGGATTCGTGTCTGGCTGTTCGATCCGAAGCGACTCGCACCGTGATGTCAATTGCCATCGGAATGTGGGCACGAATGCTCGCGCCTTCCGCGAGTGAGTTGTTCTCGCCCTGAAACTTAACTTCATCCTTGGTTAAGTTTGTTCCGAAAACGTCGATAGCGGAACTGCCGGCGTGACCCAGAAATGTCGGTACCGAGCACGGGTTGGCAATCCAGCATCCGTAGTCCGCCAGCGTATCACGGAGAGCCATTGCACGAGCGGAGTCGGGCTGGTCAATGCGGGCGTTGAAATCTCCGGCGACTACTAGTGGGGCGGAACGGAAAGGATGCACTGCTTCGATTCCACTGACAAGCTTTTCCACCATAACTTGGGTTGACTCCTCAGCGTCGGGTTTGACGTAGGCTGCTACTATGCATAGTTGCGACCCGCGTAGCGCGATGATGTTGTTCTCGGTCATGCAAGGCGTGAGGTCGCCGACTCTGTGACTGTAAAACACGGAAACACCACCACTGGGGCGTCCCGGGTCTGTGTTTTTTTGTGCGGGGCAATGAACCGCGTAGAAGTGCGAGAGGATGAATGGGACTGTTGCCCAGGTCTCCGTTAGCACCAAGACGTCAATATCGTCCAGGGCCTCCGGGGAGAGAAGGGCTAGCAAAGTGGTGCCCTCGCAATTCCATTGCACGATTCTCAGCGTCTCTTCCAGGCCTGACGTCCGCGCCTCGATGCGCTCTGAGACCGTCCACGCGAGCGGCTGCGCTGACTGGGGGTGCTGCGTGCTAAGGTCGGACCCCCTGTTCCTAAAGCCTGTCGCACCTGTTTCACGAAGTCCTCGATGGTCGGGGGGGGGGGTGGTTTGTGTTTGCCGCTGCTCATTGACTTGCTTCGTCCCTGCGTTTTCTGACGGTTTATCATCGTAGGAGGCACTCGTTGACTCGATCTGCTGAAGCTGACTCGGCTGCTGGATCTTCCGTCCCTGGGAGGCCGGTTGTGATGACGAACGGTGGGGGCCACGACGTCCGTCAGCGCTGCCAGTGCCTAAGCTGGGCGTGGGGATTGCAGGCTGCCTCCTCCTTTGGGCTTCTGAATTCTCACGCCTAAAAAAGGTTTTATCCTTCTTGCAATATTATAGGCAATTGTTTTAGCTACCTCTCCTTTATAGCAATATCGCCCGCTCCCGACAACTGGGCGTTGTGAGATGGATAGCGGAAGCACGGAAAATTTTGCATTTTCTTGGTTTGCCATTTTTGCAAGGATGTCGTTAGCCGCTTTGCAATCGGGGCCGAAAAGGGGGACAGATAGCACATACACTTCCGATCCAGGACGTAGAGCAGATAGCGTCTCGGCAAAAGTTTTCACTTTGCTAATATATCTGTCCTTTTCAAACTCCATGCATTCATGGTAGCCTGCTTGTAGAAACACCGCCACAGGCCCGGCGGCACCATCCACAAATTTTTGTGCCTCACAAATCACACTGTCGCTGTCCATCTTCGGGGCGGCGCGGACCGCCAGAGGTGTTTTCTTGGGCAGAAGTTCCCTCAGCGACGGGCCGAGAGGGTAGACGATACTATCTCCCACCATTAGCACTGTTTTGCGTGGCGGGTCCGGGGTCGGGATAGCTGGGGGGCTCACGGAGATGTCTAATATCTCACTGTCGGCCACCGACACTGGTACCCGTGAATGACCCGTTGATTTCAAGTTGAGCACTTCCTTTTCCAGTTCGGCTACGCGGTGCAGCAGAAACGTCACGAAGCGCATCGACTCATTTTCCAGCGCACAACGATTCATAACTTGCATGAACTGGGCTGTGGACATGTCAGCTGTTGGTACAGCGCATACCCGGCACCGCCAATTACGAGCCGTGTCGACTGTTGGGTTGGCCTCATCAGACGTTTCCAATGTTAGGGATAGTCAAAAAATTCACGAACCTGTGTCGTTTAGTGAGAAGCCTCTCGAGCGACGGTGTGCTCTGTATGGCTATTTTAATTGACCAAACCTTGTGTCCGTAGTTATGTTTTTACGGATATTTCATTCATATATAACTATGTATACATATACAGGGTCTCCCAGAAATATTTAGAAAGAGACATAGAGCACTGCAGAGCTCGTAAATTTTTTAGCTAAAGTAAATATGTTTTCCGTTGGAACATGGCCTCTAAGAAGTCTTGTTTCGGAGTGAAAGTGATATTACTAAAATCGATGGCACCAGTGTGGTTGCTTAACATAGGACCATTAAATGTGCCATTGCGAGACAACCAGTCCTGCTATATAGAAACGAATCGATGTGTTCGTGAAAAAAATCTGCTGACGAGAGTATATAGCGCCGTCCAGAAGAGTTGATAGTGTCGTTTAGAAGAGAATTTGCAAAAATTAGAGTTATACTATTAACTTGCAAGTCCACTACCTTAAAATCATAACCCAATGACAATTCGCAGTGCTCAAAACAAGCACATTCAGGCAAATGCGCATTTCACGGCGATAATTTTAATTGGTATCAAATCTGTGGCAATGCGAGCCGTGATTGCGGAGTAATTCAGATTTTTCGGCGGGCATGTCGTCATTAAGTGCATGCAAAAATTACCTAGAGTGATTTATCTGATGAAGGAGGTAATTTATGCATGCACATAATCTTGACATGACTGCCGGACAATTTTAATTAATCCGCAACTACAGTTTGAACGCTGCGAATGGTCGTAGAGTTATGATTTTGAGGTATTTGGTACGCAAACGAATAAAATACCTTCATATTAGCAAATTCTCTTCTAAACGACCATGTCGCGTCTGGCCGACCTTTTACATTGTTCACAAGAAGCAGATTTTTTTACAAACACAACGATGCGCTAGTTAGTTTCTGTATAGGGGGACTGGTTGTCTCGCAATGGCACATGTTATGCTTTTATGTCGGGCAACAACACCAGTGTCACAAATTGTAGTAATTGTACTCTCTCACTTCGAAACAAGACTTCATAGAGACCATGTTCCATTGGAAAAAAAATATCTGTTTTAACGAGCTCTACAATGTTTATTATCATTCTTCAAATAATCCTGCAACACCATATATATATATATATATATATATATGTGTGTACAGCAAAGTTATACGTAACATTTTATAACATGTGCATGCATCTAACACATCTAACATCATCTGCACGAGTTGTATGTTTTTGGCCGACTGGTAGTGTCATTATTATTATCATTATTATTATTATTATCATCATTATCATCAGAGCTGTATATCATGTTGCGTGGCTTCTGTTGCGCCTGTTACGGCATAAAACGTGCTGCTGCTGCTCTGTGACGGAGGTCTGCTGGCATCGTGCGGTGGCATTAGACGGCCACCATCACCGCTGCTCCCCCCTGCCTCGCCGCTACCAACACCATAGACGCCCGTAGACGCGCGCGCCGTAGCGTTTAACAAACAGCACAGTGCAATAATTAACAACGACGACTCTCGAAACTTTGCTACCAGTGTCTGCAGCGCTGCAGTCGTAAAAGCTAATCGTGGCCGTGGTGGTGGTGCTGTTCAGCCAGTCGGTCGGAGCTGAGCGAGTCATCGTCCTCAGCTTGTGGCAGCATGCCAGCCAGCCAGCCAGCGTCGCCCCGACTCGACCCCGTCGGTACGGGAACTGAACCCGGACGGACAAGAAGAACGAAGTGCACCGACAACAAGGTGGGGTTAATTTTGCCTAACTAACGGCGCTGTCGGTAGCTGCTCTTAAGTTCACTGTTTGCCGCGTCGTTGCCGTAACTGCTGCTGCCGCTGCCGCTGCTGCTGCTGCTACTGCTGCTGCCGCTACGGGTGGGTGTTGTTGGTGTAGGTGTGCGTACTGTATAAACTTTTCCACCCAATTCCATTAGCGCTACGCGTTACCAGCTCTACGACGAAGCGGGACGAAATACAATGTTATGCAAGGCTATGGGCACCAACAACTATTGTATAATAATAATAATAATAATAATAATAATAATAATAATAATAATAATAATATATTTTTTTGGATAATGGTTTATTTTATCAATATGTACATGTATCACAATTATCAATATATTACTTATATAATATCTACAATATTGCTTGTAATAATAATAATAATATAGCTGATGATGTGGATAATGGTGACTATTATTATTATTGTTTGTTACGTAACTGCCTCAATCTGTGGCAGATCGGTTCCAAGAATTGGCAAATTTAAAACTCTCATTAGATGGTAGACACGAAAAGTATGCAAACTCATCGCGTTGCTGCCGATAATATCTCGACCAAAGCCGCGGCCCCAAAAAACGAAATGAGGAGTCGTCAGGCTATAGTCAGTCTGGTTAGAGGCATAATGAAGTACTATGCGTTTGTGCGTTAGCCGGAAGAACAGCATAACACTAGACATAGAAGACGCCTGTAGTCACTTTGTCTGCGAGCTGACGTAGGACGCTAACGTATTGCTCTGCCAGGCCGATAAACGAATGCATGTGACGTTTATCTATCCTTATTTATCCAGCAAGCACGTATGTCTGTGTGTGTGATTCCAACGCAGCTGTAGTTACAACAAATTACAGATTACCGGTTACTGCCAGTTTCATACTACCATTACCGATCGTACGTTGGTATCGAAGTGAAGACTCTGACAAATACATTTGACACAATCTATATAGACTGCTTCTATACCGTCGTTTGCCACAATTGCCAGTAATTTGCTTCCGGGATTTTTGTATACGATTTTGTCAATGCTGCTAAGATGTATCAAATTACCGTGCATAGTACAAACACATGACTAGCTAGCAAGATTATTGCACAAACATTAGTAATTCTAGTATAGTATTACACATACTAATTTACTGCTACTATTGTGATTACATAGCGTATACACATATTATGCGGATATGCTGGAGGGTCGTTATCCGGTTCGTGGCGACTCAAGCGCCATTACGAATACGGATCTACAGCGCTGCATTTCGGACCGTCGAAAGCATATAGACCACAACAACACGAGTCTAGTGATGCGTGGAGATCAGGAGCGAAAAAGACAGCATTAACCTAGGCAGTTTGCCACCGCCGCAGTTGTGACTGTGTGCACTATTGGATCACTTACTTATACCACGTGCCCGTCTAACGATTTGCGAAAAGTCCCCACCTTTGGGCGGCCCCAACCCTTGGAATTAGCGAGCTAGCTACCGTACCGTGCCCGACGTACTATCTAATTGTCCTCACAGAGTGCGACAAACGGCAGGCAATCGGTGAGTCGGGGTTTCTACAGGCTGGCGGTGACCACGTTGCTGAATTGCTGCATTTATGGTTAACGGTCAACCGGCAGAGCATGACCTCCTTGAAGGTCACGCGCCAGTGGTGGCGGCAGAAGCTTGCCCGGATGGCTCTTTCATCGAAAGCCAATGATATCTTGACATTGGCCGTGCCCCAAAAAAAGAAATGAGGAGTCGTCTGACGTCAACGACCGCCTCCTACGCATTGAGTGTAGCAGCAGTTGCGATTAGTCACATTACAGTAGAGATAACTGCTTAGAGATAACCTGGGCGTAAAAGTTTGGGAACGCAAAAGTAGAAATATAATTTTGCGAACTCTTCTTATAGTTCCTGCTCTCATAGTTCCTGCTCTACCTAAGGTCAGGTATAATTCAGGCATTGTAGAATTCCCCCGAATACGCCGGTATGCTCGGTCCTTAAAATAAAAAATCCGTTCTCTCACAAATGTGCATTTTGTAAAAAAATATGAAAAAGCACCTCACTCCTTAACGAAACATTTCCGCTTCCTTTTTTCATTAGCAAAAAATATTTTCTCACCGAGCTCAACCATACCTCAGAGTTTCAGACAATAAAATCCGGTTACCCTATATAAATATATATATATTTTTTTTTCGCAAAGCTTAGCCGCGGGTCTAGATTTCATCAGACCACGGCTCTTACAAGAGCTGCTATCCCCCGCTCTAGGAGCTGCCGCCGACCGCCTTGCGGCTGCCCAGGCCAAAGTCGCTGATTTTCTTCGCTGGGGTTCGCCGCTCTCCGAATGGCGACCGCTCATCTTTGGTGCCAGACTTTTCGCCCCTAAGGAGAAAGATGGTAGCGTAAGGCCCATCGCATGTTTATCTGCAATCCGGAGACTGGCGGAAAAGATTGGCATCTTTGAGAACAAGGCAGACATCTCACATGTTCTTGGAGTCTATCAGCTTGGGTTTGCGAGACCGGGAGGATGCGAAACCGCAGTGCACTCGACTCGGTCCTTTTTGGAGTCACGCTCTGAAGCTACCCTTGTGGTCAAGCTTGACTTCAGAAACGCCTTTAACGAAATTCGGAGGGACCACCTATTGAGTGCGGTTAAAGCCTATGCCCCGAGTATGTTCCACCAGGTGGAACTAGCTTACAAAGAGCCTTCCTGCCTTCTCCTGCCGCAAGATGTAATAATGTCGCAAACTGGGGTGCAGCATCCCATTGGGTCACCCCCTGTTCTGCCTGGCTGTCAAGAAGTTGGTCGACTCTCTTGAATGCCCTCTAAATGTATGGTACTTGGACGACGGTGTTCTGAGTGGCGCCCCCGATGCGGTACTGAGGGACATCCACCGTCATTAAGTTTGCTGAGCGGAGTGGCCTGGCCCTAAACCCTGCAAAATGTGAGGTCCATGCTGTAGGAGGTGCTGCTGACTCCGAAGTGCTAGAAGCTCTTCCAGGGTGCAAGACTGTAGGCACGGATTTAGAGTTGCTTGGCGTCCCCTATTCGCGCAAGGAGTTCCGGATGTCCTCGAGAGGTGGCTGGCCAAGCTCGAAAATGCAATGTCACGCATTCACTTGGTAGGTTCTATCCAAGGTATTTTTCTTACGAGATTATCATTTTGGGCCCTTCGTCTCAACCACTTGTTTCGAGGGGCAGACTGTTCGCGAGCTTTAGGAATGTTTGAACGACTCAACGACCGCGTGATGTCTACATTAATGGCGTTGCTAAACCTCAGCCTATCCGCTCGTGCGCTAACAAGCTCTACTCCCCGTTCTTTGGGGTGGCCTAGGGTTACCTGATGCGACTGTCTTATCGGAGACAGCTCTGGCAGCTTCCCTCCATAGGTCTATGCAACAGGCAAGAACCCTCCTGGATT
Organism: Dermanyssus gallinae; assembly: GCA_003439945.1. NCBI lineage: Eukaryota > Metazoa > Arthropoda > Arachnida > Mesostigmata > Dermanyssidae > Dermanyssus > Dermanyssus gallinae. The sequence goes on along the minus strand of QVRM01003730.1, from coordinate 593,300 downwards.
CTGTTGCTCTCACGGACTTAGACGCTCGATTGACAAGCCACCGCAGAGCAGTTGCCCTGTGCGGCCACGAGCCCGCCGAGGCTAGACACCGGAGAGAATGGACAGAAATTCTTTATAAGCAAAGAGTCCAAAACATCATTGCGGAATGCGCCACGGACGCCGATAAGGCCAGGCGGCGCACCGTCTCCTCCAAGGGGACGGGCGCATGGCTCCACGCCATACCCTGGGCTCAGATCGGGACCCTGTTAGATGACGAGTCGGTGAGGATCGCGGTCGGATTTCGTTTAGGGACAGACCTTGTGTACACTCATGCCTACGTCTGCGGAGACGTCGTCTAGCCAGATGGACGCCACGAGCTGCCCTGTATTGTCAGCGTAGGTAGGCAAGCAAGACACCAGGCCTTGAACGAAACCTTTAGCAGAACTGTACGATCCAGTGGTCTACCGTGCCTCCTGGAGCCCGTCGGACTAGACAGAGAGGGCGGGAAGAGACCTGACGGTCTGACCTTAACTCCGTTCGAGCGGGGATGCATGCTGGTTTGGGACGCGACAGTTACTGATTCAATAGCCCCTTTAATGACCAGTGCTGACGCGGCTCAGGCTGGTCATGCATCGGCTTTCGCCGAGGCAGGCAAGGGTAGAGAGTACCAGAACATTGGTTACCCGTACGAGTTTCACCCACTTGCCTTCGAGACCCTTGGCGGGCCGGGTCCGTCTACTCGCAGTTTGCTACAGAAGGTCGGGAAGCGGCTAATTCTAGCCAGCGGAGATAAGCGAGCGGGTGATTTCCTCAGACAGCGTCTGTCGCTGGATGTGCAACGGGGCAATGCGGCCTCGGTTCGAGGAACCCTCCAGAAATGGCTGGTCCCTACACTGGACTCCCCGTAATGGTGCACACGTTCGCAGGGAGCCAAATGTCATGATCCGACCGTGAATGATTGATTACATTATACAAGTATATATATAATTTATATTCATATATATATATATATATATATATATATATATATATATATATTATATATAATATATATATATATATATATAATGTGAAAAGTGTTGTATCATGGTTTTGTCCGGCACTAATTTTTATTTCTGTAGCAAGGTTTTTTCGCGTGCACGTTTAATCGTACACCAACTGACGTATGTCATTAATTGAGAAGTGACCACTACTTCTGGTTTGCCGTGGGCACATATTGAAAAATGCATGTAGTTTGAATACGGGCCTCACCGCTGACGAAATAGACAAACACCTAATTAATTGAGCGGTCAGCCATAGCGTCTAAAAGGACAGAGTAATAGCTTAACTCAACTCCTTGCTCTCCGAATGATGTGACTAGCTCTACCTGCCTTTAGCTACCATTTCCGACCCATTGATATCCCATCGTATCAATATAATTCAATAATGTTAAAAAAAACCAGCTGTCTCATAATGACTACTGGCCGTTGAACTTTGCAATACTAAGATGGCGTACACACCCACAATTCAACTGAAAGCCGTTGATCGGATCGCTTTTTTAAGGAATGTCATAACGTCAAGAGCATGTACGTGAAACTCTTTAGCGGCTGTCGTATTCCCATATTAGCGCCGATTTTTCAAAACAGACATTTGGTTGTTGATTCGGACTTTTTTTGAGGCGCACAGAAAGTTGAGCGAACCTAACTTTTTTGTACAAAAACTTCGTCACGTTCTGTCGTGCGCTATTCAGCCAACCCTTATCAAAGCCTGGATTAAGTTGTGACTTAGTAGGTTAGTCCGCTACAGAATTTTGGAATATGACAATTACATCCGGTTTTTAAAACAAAACACACACCGAACCTCTAAGTTGTTGACAGTGCATACAGTACGATTGATTGTTTGAACTACTATAACGACATAACAAATTGTTACATAACAATTACATAATTACATAACAAAGTATTGTCTAATTGGTTGGTTGGTTTTGTGCGTGGGAGAGATTTAGATAGCCCGCGACATGTGAAAGCTCGTACGTACGCACATATAGGCCTCTACATATATATATATATATATATATATATTTATATATAATATAAATATATATACTAGAGCTGGCGCTTTGATAATTGATTGTTTTCTCTCTTCTCGTCCAGCATAGCAGGGTTATAGCCTTGATATAATCTGAGGCATCCAAAAAATCCTAGATATGTATGCAGAAGGCAAAATATGATGACCAACCATCATGCATGCGGGACAATTCCGACGCGCACACATCGACCACGGGCTCGCGTCCACAGCGGACTAGGACCTCGTAGATCCAGCCGTAGCTGGCCAGGCAGGACGTAGGACGCCGAACCTCTTCCGGAACGTAAGCTAAGGCGCCGACATTCGAAGCTTCCGACGGCCATAATGTAGACGTCCACACCTGACAAGAGCTCAGCGATCGGCCGCTCTCCGCGGCTGTCGTGTATTTCTACCGTCTCGAGGGACGCATTCTCTATTTCCTGCTCGCGTTCATCAACAAAGATTCAGTGCTGCACTGCATATTCCGCCGCCCGCTTACTTCTATGAGCCAGCCCGACTGCGTTGTCAAGATGGCGGATGGCTGCATCGTGTAGCTTTACCGGTAAACCGCCCGAATCATCCCGGAGTGAGCCGCTCAAATCATCCCGAAGTACGCTACAGATATCATGACATTTCTAATCAAACGCAATTTCGGTTAAGTGATTTGTTTTGTGTGTGGTTATTAGAAGCTGTGTACGCAACACCAAATGTTCGAGAACGTTTCATTTCAACTAGGCCTAATTACATTAGCGCGCGCTTCAATGTTGATCTTAATTTTGCTGATGGTCGCCGGATTATTCGCGTACACTTGGCACTTTGTTCTTGGCAAACTGTCTTGGGGCATCACATTTTTGAGTACTTTTTCACATAAAGACAGGCTCAATTACATTAGTGCGCGCTGCAATTCTAATTATTATTTTGCTGCCGGCGATCAGAGGATTATTAGCGTACGCTTTACTCGTTAAAAACCCTACAGGTAAACGTCTGGACGGCCTTAAGTCGCACGATCTTGAAGGCCAGTGAACGCCCTCATGACGCGAGGTTACGCGTCCAGGCAGCACAGGACTGTGTGGCATATTGCACTATCTCGTTGAAACCAGAGCTCACGTGCATTGATTTTGTCCAACTGTGGCCTCAGGAAATTAGGACTATGAATCTTCATCAGGTTGTCTCATCTCGGATGCCATCTTGGCGATGTTTACCCGCTTCATCTGGTCCATAGGTCTATAAGCTCATGCGACCGACTACTTAAAATACACCAATGCGCATTAAGGTGCGCAAAAGATACAGTTATCGCGCATGTCGCCAAACCGTGTTTCTTGACATAGTTTCACATTACGAGCCACAGCGGCAATCTTCTTAGCCAAACGAGCACCCCGTGGTTTTTCACGACTTGGCACATCCTGTTCATGTTCTTGCAGAGTTTCGCATTTGCTAGCTAATTATTGGGAAACGCCCAGTGTTCTGTCGATAAATATGTCCCTCCTGAGGCTCTCTTGCCAACTAGGACTCATCTTCGGTATTGATTGGAATTAATAATAATAATAATTTGTACCCGTGCACTTCAGTCTCCTAAAAATCTACCCACCCTCTTAGGACATGCGAGAAGTGAGAACCTGACCTTATTATTTTTACACCACAAAGTGGCGTGTTTAGTATGATTTAGCTCTATGTGCCAATATAGGGGCTATACATATGCAGAACGATGTTAAACCATCCTATGTTTTGACATCGATGACTGCCGATGCAAGGCCCTTTATGGTATCTCTGAAATTTCAATTGAAATAATTGCAGCTGGCAAATGAAATGTATTTTTGATCTATTCATTAAACTGCTGAAGATCATTCAGGTACATGACGCACCGTTTTCGTAGTTCTGCGGCGAGAGCGTCTATTGTTGAGCTCTTTATTGGGGTCTCTAAGTGTATGACAAAAGCGTTCATTTGTAAACTACCGCCAGAGTGCACAAGCGTAACATTGAAGGCGATGTTCATCTCATTCTCGACTCTGCCCACTCGTACAAAAAAGTGCTCTGTTTTAAAACTAGGCTGGCCGCTGACACTTATATTTATATCACGACCATTGTTCTATTAACCTGACCTCTGCCATCTTAAAGTTAGGGCTCTTGCTGAAAAGCTGCTACGAGTAGTTTCTTTTGACGTTTTGCCTAGCCAATGTAGTGAATGGTCCTGGCAACCGAAAAACGATAAAACATGCTTAATACCTTGAAAATACTTATTGCTACTTTATTTAAAGCATGCGTTTTCCATTGGAGAATAAAACAAATATAAAAAGAAGATATATATATATATATATATATATATATATATATATATATATATATATATATATATATATATATATATATATATATATATATATATATATATAGACATAACTACGTAGATCGAAGGTCAACTTGTCAGCAGTGCGTATACCTAAAACTCTACGTTCTAAGAACGTTGCGTTGGAAGCTGGTGGCGCCACCTCGAAATGACAGGATCTTGTTTTTTAAACATAATGGGGGTTGGATAGTAATGCACCATCTCTTTTTATTGAGACATCTGTGCTCCCCGTTTATTTCCGATCATGTTCGGCATTCACCTTGTTTAAATTGGGAACCATGAAAACCAATTTAAGAGTGGCCGGTCTGAGCCTCGGCAAAGGCTATTGCCACTAAGCCATCTTGCTCGGTTGATTCTTACCAATGACACATTTTACAGTGCAGTTGACTCCCCTGGACATAATCAAATTGTCAGCGCTGATTTTATTTTAGAAGGCAGACCGTGAACGATAAGTGAGAGAAGGACTGAAGAGGACGTCGTAAGTAAAGCCGGCCGTCTGCTCAAGCCTCATATTTAGATACGTTGACCATGTGACAGTGTCAATTCACTAAATTTTATATAATGTCATTATTTGTTCGAAGTGTAAGCATTTATATTGCAGTTTCGCAAATAAATAAAGTTCTGAACCTATATATATATATATATATATATATATACAGGTAGTTCAACAGGTTCTTAAAATAAGCTTTTCAGAATTTGAATTTTAACGCGGTTTCACCGCTATTGTAAACGGCTACTTGTCGACTGCTAGCAGTCAAAATATTATGGTGATTGGCCGTTGCGATTTCGTTTGATCGCTTTTCCCGTGCAACGTATCGGCGTGATTTTGAAAAATTGAGAAAACGAGTTTTGAGTGGTTATCAAGCATTTTTATTTCAAAGGTTGGAACACGACCCAAATGACAACTGAGTTAAACGTGGTGTACGGTGACTCTGCGCCATGTTTTGCCACTGTTTCCAACTGGATTAACGAGTTAAAAAGAGGTCGCAGGAGCACCGAGGATGAACTACGTTCAGGACGCCCAAAAACGGCAACTGATGAGGAAAACGTGGAAATAGTGTGGATAATCGTTGCCGCAGATAAGCGAGTGAACATTAGGGAGATAGCGGAGGCCTTGGGAATCAGTTTGGGTAGTGTGCATTTCATCCTGCACGAGAACTTAAAGATGAAAAAGCTCAGAGCAAAATGAGTGCCGCATTTGCTCAACCAAGGCCAAAAAGACGTGCGTGTTTCCGCTTCAGAGCGAAATTTGGCCAAGATGGCAAAAAATCCGTCGGATTTTTGGCGCAGATTCGTGACCGTCAATGAAAGCTGGGTCCATCACTACACTCCCAAGACCCAAGAAGCATCTCGCCAGTGGTGTGCACCTGGTGAAGGACCTCCGAAGAGGGTGCGGACAACGGCATCGGCCGGAAAGATGATGGCTACGGTTTTTGGGTTAACGTGGAATAATTCTGGTCGACTGCTCTTGCACACAAGTCGCGGCAAGCATGGGCAAAACTGGCCCAACTGAGGTTCGAACTTATTGAACAACCTTCCTATTCTCCAGACCTGGCCCTCTCTGATTATTTCCTCTTCAGACATTTGAAGAATAGTCTCGGTGGAAAGCGTTTTTCGAGCAATGAAGAGGTTAAGGCTGCTGTCAATGCCTACTTTCAGTCTAAAGACGCGGAATTCTACTCAAGAGGTATAAATGCTCTGAAATCTCGGTGGGAAAAGTGTATTGAGCTTCTCAGGGAGTATATCAAATAAGAAAAAATTAAACTATTTAAACACGTGTACACACTTAAGTGAAAATGTGTGTGCGTATATATTGTATATATGCAATACGCTTCTGAACTGCAGCAAATGAGCGAGATAATTCGTACATACCACACACCTAAATATATATATATATATATATATATATATATATATTTATATATATATATATATATATATGCATGGTGTGTACGAATTTTCTTTCTCATTTACTAGAGTTTGGAGGAAATACCTACACATATAAATACATATATATATATATATACATCTAAGCGTATCGTAAAACATATACACGCGCATGCGTATATGTGTATGCAAAGCGGGATGGGAGGGGCGCGGCGGGGGGGGGGGCGGGGGGGAGACTAGGAAAAGTCTCCATTTTCAAACATCTGCGGTCTCAAAGGTCTCGTTAACGTGCCGCGCCGCCAGGCGGTGGCATTGCCGCTGCTGCTGCTGCAGCGCCACCGCCGCCGCATGGCCGCACAGCATGGGGTGTGAACTGGGCGATGTGTGTTTGGTTGGTTGGTTCACGCTAATGCCGATGGCGATCGTACGTCCCACACACGTTTTGCGTCCGAGCGACGGAAAGAAGAGCGAAATCCCTCGTGACCATTCGAATGTCGCCCGGTAGCTGGCAGCAGGCAGCCACGCAGCCGGGCAGCCACGCAGGGAGCTGGCCCCAAGCAGGCAGCTGGCTCGTCCACAACGCGGCCGGTCTTCTTTTCTGCGCACTTCTGCGCGCTGGTTCCAAATGTAGCTTCTGTTGCCACTGCCGTTTGTCTGTCTGTCCGCCTGTCTCATCTGGTCGTTCTGGTAGCAGCTTCTGCTGAAGCAGAAGCTGCTGAACGGATCAGTTAGCGACCATGAAGTTGGCTCCACCAACGCCTGACCCCCTCTAGATAGTTCAGCTAATTCGCTGAAGTCGCTTGGTTGGCGCACGTGGTCGTGGTCCGGTTGGTCGGTCGGTGGGGCAGCTGGTCGTTCGTGGTAAGTCGCGGCGATGCGGCTAGTTCTTGTCACCAGCGAACTAGTTACATACATACTGTGTGCTCACCGTCCCCCCCCCCCCTTGTCTTTCGAAGGTCGTCGGCCGGCGTCATTCCAAGCGGCTCTCTAGTGCAGAAAGGGACCAGCTGCATCAATCAACATTGTTGTTGTGTTGTTCTCGTTGTTGTTGCTGTTGTTCTTGTTGTTTTGTTGCTGCTGGTTTTACTTGTTTCAGTGCCCATTAATTCTGTCATTGCTGTCACATATTGTAATTGTATGACATATAACAACCGCGTAATATTAGTGGTCGTTTGCTGCGCTATCAACTACATAGGGAACACATCACGCGTCAGCCTCAGAATGACTATACATATAATTGCCTGCATATAGTAGTGCAATTTGCTAGAAAACTGCGACTCTGGCACTAGAACTATGCCATGAAGACTAGTAGTGGATTAAGTACTGGACAAGATCAGCCGTTCAGTGCTCAAATCTTAGAAGCCTACAAAGAATTTAGAGAAACCTGCAACATGGCATTTGTAATAAGACTCTATGACGTTAGTCCTGCTTTTTGCAGCAATAAATGGAAACTGTCTTCACAGAAAAACAGATCTATAATGTGCCGAACAATATAGCATCGCTGCCACCACCTTATATGCTTGAGAGGCAATTGATATGAAATTGACGAGTGCGTATGTAAATTTTGTGGCGAGCGCATTATCGGACGTTACCACAGACTCTACCACGGCTCGTTTATCGAAACATTGTCACTACAATCAAGTGTCAACGACATTTTTAGCCTACAAAATGATATGTGAACTTCTGTACTATACTACCAATGCTTGGTAATTAAAGCTGAAATTACTTATTATTACTAATTAACAGCTGACCAAAGAACACGGGCTGACATATAGGCGTTCGCGTAGACTCACAGAGACCTATTCAACTATGCATACAGAGACTGGCCACTGATATATATATATATATATATATATATATATATATCAGTATATATATATATATATAGATATATATCAGTATATATATTTATATATATATATATATATATATATATATATATATATATATATATATATATATATAGTGAGAGAGAGAGAGAGTCATCATTTACAATATGTTTGCACACTCGGCAGTGCTCGCCTTAATAAAAATGGTGATGAGTTCTCAAACAATAGTTGAGATTTCAAACAATAGATGAGAGAACAGTAGATATGATAATAGTTAAGAAGCTAAACAATGATCTACATGTTCTCGATGTCTCATCGACTTAGACAACTTTGTACCACCATTGGCTTAGATGATAACGAATAGACGTCACTGAAGGTCGTACATCTTAATTTGGCATATCGACTCAAATCTATAGCACTCAGATCATTCCCTGGTATTGTCCTGTACTGATAACGGTATGCTGCTCTCTACTATTGAGTGTGTCATGGATAAGTTTGTACCTTTTTTAAACAACTACACTATAAACGAGACTGTTTGACCGACAGAGAATTAACGCGTGATCTGAGGGTCTACATAGCTGCAAAATCCTAATTGTCTTAAGCAAAACCTCATGTCTCCTTGTTAACACTATGTTTTACTAAATGACCATAAACTTCCCTATGGTTTTCCCCATACGTTTTATAGATCCCTAGTACCTAAGTCGTGTATTACCTTCATCACAAGACAATTTACAAATGGCGCAGGTTCCTATGAATAAATGTGGTAACGTTAGACATACTGATATCACAAAGATCAAAATACTAGTAATAATATTGGCAGGCGTGAACTAGTTAACAAGAACGAGAAACTATGGAATAGCAACTATAGGGCAAATATTTTAGACTGCAGCTGTGTTGTGCAAAGGAGGCGCTGCTTACGTGATCGGCTTAGCGAGATCATGTAGATGCAATTCATTAACGCAGCAACCGTCAACGAATAAAGCACATGAAATTTACTTTAAAAAAATTGATATTATCGAGGACATTTTGTTGAGACTAATTGATAACAGGATGGCTATCTCTGTTCCGAAATGCGTCATTCTAAACACTATTGCTGATGATGCTAGGTACTACCTGGATGGAGACCTTATCAATGAAGTGAATGCGTACAAAGACTTAAGAGTGGTGTTCCATTGTCAACTTGAATTCCGTCAACATATTGTTAAAACAGCGACAGCAGCGACTCGACTGTGCAATACTTTTCTTAGAACGTTCATCTTACAGGACCATAAGATGTACATATGACTCCACGAAACGATAGTTGTACTAAAATAGACGTATTGTGTACATGTTTGGGCATTTCTTAGTCGTAAATATGTGGCGCCGTTACAACGCATACGAGACAGGCTTTGTCAGCGTTTGTCTGATACAACTCGAAGTTTGAAGTTGCCCTTCCTAATGCAGAGAAATACCACCCAATATGTTGCTCTTTGCTGCCCAATAGTGTGAGGGCAATGCAACACTGCAAACCCGAGAAGGCGCCCGAACGCACGCAAGCAAACGAGGACAATGCGAGAGACAGAAGCTGAGAGCTTGGTTATTTAGTAAATGTCACTGCTAAGACTTTATCATACTTACTCAGTCCTCTATCTCTATCTATCCATTGCCCTGCTTCTCTAGCGGCGTGGCTGCACTTAAACCGGCGGGCGTTCTGTGACCGCTCCCTGCAGTCGTTCGTTTTGGTCGTCTCCGCGTTCACCGTCACTTCCAGGTCAGCTCATCTTCCAGCGTCCCCCTTGCAACGCCCTCAGCCTTTCCATTTTCCCGTTCATCTTAGCGTCGCAACATTCTCAGCCTGCCTTTCAGCCTGCTTTGTCCGGGGGGGTCGGGGGGGGGGGGTCGAGGCCGTCGCTTCTGCTTTATTGTGTTTTACGCCTCGTCGAAGGGAAAGAGCCGGTTGGTCGAGCGGAATCGACAGGAGGACTTACTGAGCCACTTCATCCTCAAGATTCAGCGCGTCACCGCCGCCGCCGTCGCCGCCGCTGCCACACTTCTCATTGTGACTCCAGTTCTTTGCCGAGTTCCATAACTCCAACCTCGACGCGACCTGCGCCTCCCCTTCTTTGTCTCTAGCGTTGTGTTCCGTCTCGTCCGGATAAACCGCCCCAGTAGCGTCATAAGCGCTAGTCGCCTCGTGGAGTCTGCTTCGTACGTACTACGGCGTCTCACGTGCCTATTTTGCTTAGTGCTTGTCCGACATGAGTAGGCGGGTGGGTCGGGGATTTGTACGTTGTCTGTATGCGTTCTTACGTGACCGTGTGTCTGTCTGTATGCGTGTGTCTGAGCGCGCGCACCTCATAGAGGAATTGTGAAACGCGTGTGCATGGTGAGCACGAGATGCCTCCGGATGCCGAAGGAGCAATGGAAGACGAGCTTGGCAAGGAAGGACAACCTGAAGGTTGGATAATACCCGGATTGGCCAGAAACGTGCCTGTTGTGGGGTTCGTTGTTGCTGCTGTTGTTGCTGGTGCTGCCGCTGTTATTATTGTTGTTGTTGATGCTGCTGCTGCCGCTGTTGTTGCTGTTGTTGCCGTCTTCGTGGGTCTGCTCTTTCATCCAGGGGGCAACAACGGCCGTTAGAAAAATAAGGTTATCCTGACGGTCGCCACTCCTGCTATTGCTGCTGCGTCCGCTATTACAACTCTTAGTCTTACTCGCTTTCCCACTCATAGTCGCGCGTCCAGGTCCCCTTAATGATGCTCCAGTCACTGTAGCTTCAGCAACCGCCCATGCTTCTCGCGAGTCTTCTAAAAGAGAGCTCAACTGCTGAGGGTGGGTGGCTGTTGTTGAGGCGGGTGGCTGACAGCACGAGTGAGTAGCAGAAACGGTCGCGGAGATCGCTGGCAAATTGCGTCGGCGCTTCTCGTTTTCCTCCTGAAGCCGAAGCTACTAAAACTGGTCCCGCTTGCCGTTGAGCTGATGCCGCCTCTGCCGTCGAGTAAGATGGGTGACGTACAACGCCGCTGTCATGTTGACGCTTTTATTAAGGCTTGCCTGCACGAGATGCATGGCCGCCTGAAGCTAGCCGCCGTTTTGTCTCTGCAATGAAACCTTGAGCGTGTCGGTGACTTGAGTGTAGCTGCTGCTGCTGGTTTAGCTTATTTCTGATGTTGCCGCCTTCGTGGTCATAGCGCAGCTTATCGTCGACTCGGAGTCGAAAATGAAAGGGCGTGAACAAGGCTGCCCCGCCCGGCTCTCCTCACGGTTCTTCATTCTCCCCACGATTCTTCATTCTCCCCACGGTTCTTCATTCTTCCCACGGAGGTTGTTCATCCTCCACACGTCGACCATACGTCGGCGTTCGTAGAAGCAGCAGCAGCCTCAGTAACACCAGCAGCTTCAGAGAACAGAAGGCCAGTTTCGATCAATCAAATGAACCGTCCTTCTTTAATTGAGATTCCGTTGTTTTACGTTCGTATTCCGCGTCCCTTCGCGCCCTTTGCTTCGTTTCTCTCCTCAGCTACCATTTTCTCCCTCGTGCGCTTTCTCTCTCTCTCTCACACTCACACTCACATACCCCTCTGTACCTTTCCCTGTCTCTGCCTTCCTCCAAGAAGACCGTCTATCTGTCGGCACTAAATTGATGCTGCTATCACGCAAAGGATTTGTCACTTCACCCTCGCAATGCAATTAAAATGCCGTCGCACGCTGCCAGGCGACAAGAAACCGAGTTTAAGGTTATCAGCATATCTAATTGCACACATAAATTATTTGCCCGATGTTAACCTCTATATATATATATATATATATGTATATATATATAAGAATAATAATTTAAAATTAGTTCTCATTAAATTGCAATGACGCCGATGTCGCTCGCAACCACCATAACCACGTGTTTCAACTTCATGTTTGCTTATCTCAACGGAATAATATACGTCGATTAATGTTGGGACTGTAATGGAAACGTTTTACTCATGCAACATATAAGAACCTGAGCATAACCCGTAACCTGGCCAACCGGGTATATTTTGCTTGTAGAGTCCATTTTGCTTCTGGATTTCATGTGCGCTATGACAGCTATGTATTGGCATTCGGTATACTTTTGAATCTTCGTTTTCGATGTGATCGAGTATGCCATGTCTAACTTATTTTGCTTATTGATTCGGCAAATGGATCCAGCCATATTGGGCTAAGCGATCGCGCAAATCTCGCCTGTCATTTTATTTAACTGCCAGTGTCTCTAGCTGCGCATTAAAGACAAATATCTGCTAATCTAAATTTTTGCCGTATTAAAGTGCCTCCTTTTGGGCGCCGATATGTCAAGTCTACTCCTCCCGCCATAGTATCGGGTCATCCCTTGTCCGTCCAATGCCTCGCCGCTGCGCCTCATCGTGCAAGAGGCACTTTGCCTTTTACTTATATTCTGAAAGTCTCAAATGTTTGTTCACATCTCTTTAAAATCTGAACATTAATACATGTTTTCGGCGGTCTGGAATATATGAAAGCGAAAATATGCTCAGCAAACGTATTCATTGTGATTAAGGCTTTGGCATACTCATGAGGGGGACACGTACACTGTTCACTTAGTCCTGTGACTCGGCAGCCTCCATGATGGCGACACGACAACGTGAGCACACAACAGCACTTAACGTGCGACGTCCTGATTATACATGGCCAACCGATGCGCGTCAAAAACAGAGGAGAACAGAGCACAATCAGTTCGTCCTGTATCAATCGGTTTGTCAACCATTGCATAATCCATCACTACTCGTTTGAATCTAAGCTACCATGGTCCAGGGGCGAAAATCTGACGCCTCACTGTTTCTGCCTACGTTGTCCTAACTGACTCAACATCTTCCTTAACCTCTGCTGAGTTAAGCAGCATTTTTTTTAAATTACAAAACGCCATATACGCATTACTTGTTTCTATATGTGTCAGTTTTGGCGTTTCTTGATGGGCACGTTTAAATTGAAGTGAACTACAATAGCAGGTCAAGTTGGAATATATATATATATATATATATATATATATATTGCGCGTATGCGGCTAGGCAGGGGGAAGAAACCTGATCGGGTGTTTTTTCGTTATTTTTAGTTTCATTGAGTTTGAATGCCTATTGCCTTAATGGGCAAAAACGTCGTACTTCGTAATAGACCAACGTTTCTATGGACAACCCCGATACACGTTATCCCTTTCGCGTCTGAGACAATTTCGAAGTTACGTGTCAGTTTGTGTTGTGGACAGTAAGCAAGAAACGTGCCCATAACGGGATCAACGCTCGGGTAACAGTGACTGCTTCCGCCCCCCCCCCCCTTCTGGTGACAGCTTTAGAGTCCGGTGAAGGAGATCAGATGAGCCATATTCCTCAACGACAGGGTAGCGTCTAAGTGCCGTACTTGGCCTTTCAAATTTGCCTCGTGTTCTTCTTTTATGAGAGAAAAGCTCCCACGTCCATTAATAAAACTTTGCGAAGCCAAGCCGTAGGGGAACAAGAAGTAAGAGGCAGCACAGCAAAAACCATACCCACTGCACATAGTCATGTCATGCTGGAACCTTGAAGAAGCATATATGTAAGTCTGTTTTTATACACACACACACGCATATATATATATATATATATATATATATGAATTCATTGCACACTACGATAAAGACACCGTTTTGCAGTATTTATGCAGATGTAAGTTGAATCAGTCTGTTCAAGTTAGAAGAAGTTTAGTTGTTTAGTTCGGCGGATCGAAATTACTTCGATCGGCGGCGACACGATGCCATTGGGAATGGATTTCCAACTACTAACAGCGTTCACAAGTCGACGCGAATCTCTAACCGTAAACTGCTTACACTTGTAAGTTACTTTCTACAGTATAGTGCCACTCGCTGCGCGTTTAACTGTAGATTAAAGAAACAATTAGCAAATTGTGCCTCTTTCTGGATATGGCCTTGACCCGACGTAACATCGGGTAACGACTTTATAATTGGATGTGCTGCTAGAGTGTTTAGAAAACACAGTTGGAGCCCATATGCCGACATGTATGCTCTTTTCGTGCATTCAATGCAGTGTGCATCCTACTCATGTCCCTTGCCCAATTTAGTAGTCATTTGTTTATATTGTCTTTGCGAGAATAAGGCCAAAATGCATTCTTGCACATTGCACAACCTAAATTGGACAGTGTTTAGATAAGCTTTTATGACGTGTTACCTGCTATAACATGCCTTCCCCCGGACCGCTTCCAGGTCTAGGGCGCTTTTGACATTGTGTCGTTGCATTCCAAATGCATTTATAACGATATCTCGTTAGCGATGAATATTGAAGACTGATTTAGCCGAGTTCCTAACGGGTTAATTATTGATACACTTTTTTGATATTCTACAAGGTGGAAGTATGTATTTTTATACGAGGTGAAACCTATGTGAGCTTTAAAGACTGGTACATGTTCGTCGATTTTTCCATGATAATCTAAACAGGCCAGAAGCACGACCTTGGTGTACGTAAAAAACAGACTAATCACTACGAGACTCATAGCATACTACACATTGCCACATACGTACGTGATAGATGGCAGTAGTTAATCGGTCCCTAGAAATTTTAGGTGAAGGTGCAAGAAGTTTTTTATTGCCCGCTTCTTGGAGACGAGAGAGGCTCGGAGAGGAGGTCTCCAAGCCGCTTCTTGGAGACTTGTTGATAGCAGAGACTCGGCTGAACGCCTTTTGAATTTCGCTGAGCCCAGAGCGACGAGCGTGCAAGAGCTCTATGTCTACTCTGGGAGTTGGTCCGTTCCCCGCAAATAGATGTGTGTTTTGCGCCTAGGCGTGGCCTCAGCCGGGTCACCCGTGTATAACCAAATAAAGTTGTGGTTAAATGGTTCACCAGTGGCCGACGATGTGTCAAGTCCGTATTGAGAGGGCGAACGTTTTCTAACGCTGTCGGGCCAAGCTCTGTTAAAGTGTACTCGGCGCTGTGTAGCAAGTACGTTGGGATGTTGAACCTTAATGTACGTTGTACACAGTGCACCGCCAGTATCGTTATTAAACTAAATTATCGTTAGTTAGGGCTGTTCAGATAAAAGCAGCTTAATAAAAAGTGTTTGAACATGTTAAGATTGCATTGATTAAGGCGGTTTTGACATTGCATCGTAAACTTCGGATGCATTTCAAACTTCAAAATGATCCTCTGACAATGAATATTGAAAAATGGCATAATTCAATTTCTAAAGCGTTAATAATTTATCCACTATATTCATATCTTACGAAGTGGACGTATGCATTACCTCACGAAGTAGAACCTATATAAGTCATGAAACCTGGTACGTGTTCGTGAATGGGATTGGATTCGGCAATAATCTAGGTAGATCTGGGGAAACATCTTGGTAGACGAAGGACGGCCAGAATATTCACAATGAGGGCCAAGCATATCCGTTTGCGTACAAGGTAGATGGAAACTAATTAAGCAGTCTCTGGAAAATTTGAGTGAAGGTGCCGGGGTCCCCTCACATCAGATGGTTGTTAAGTGGCAGAAAGTGGCCGAGGACCTCTTAAGTTTCGGTGTGCCTAGGACAACATTGGAGGGATCTATGTTTACCCTGCGAGTTAATCCGCAAACCACCGCAAACAAATGTGTGTTCAGCGACTAGGCGTCGCCTGAGTCGACTCAGACATATATAATCAAATAAAGTTGTTGTTAAGTTGCTTACCGGTAGCCGATGATGTAACGTCCTCCCCTAAAGCTGTCGTGCGGAGTTCTGTTAGAGCGTCTTTGGCGCTGCTAAGCAAGTACGTTAGGATGTTGTACAGGAATCGTTGAAGACAGTGCAACGTGAGTACCGTCATTAAAGTGAATTAGCAGTTGCAGTTCAATCGGTTCAAATAGAGACAACTTGTTAAAAAGTGTTCCAATATAGCAGACGACTTCGACGGCGCACTTGAGTTTCATGATTGGTTGTTCACTTCTGTAACAATAATTTGTTGTACAAATAAACCCACCTAAAATTCAACATTTATTTCATGTTCCGACAAAGGCTACGATATAAGTATAATACATTATATCGCAGAAAAATAGCAAAAAAGGTAGCGCGGAAAGCTCTAAAAAAGTGCGAAAGAATAATTTCCTTGGTTCTCTGCAATAATTACCTAGGATGTGCCGGAGGTCGCACGCACCCCGGAAGGCCTCCGGTCATGATTGGTTAACAAGGGTTCATCTATTTAAGTCTGTTAAATATCAGCTTATTATAGGTAGCTTATTATATGTATTAATATAGCTTATTATATGTGACAAGAACTGCATGCAGTGTTGGCACAGTATGTTAGCACGAGGAACCCCGGTATGTAACTAACAAACGAACTATGTCTGCGACAATACTTTTTTTTTATTTTATCAAGGACATTCTTAGCTCAAAGCTTAATAAAACGCTTGTTTACATAAAACATATATCTGGGCTTTAGAAGGGGAATTAAACTATTTCGACATATGGGAATCTCCAATAGCAAAGAAATAATAATAACTTGTGGTTAAATAAATAATACATGGCCGAACTACTTTCGCTATAGAAACGAGTTGTATTGTTAATGGTAAACTCACTTTCTTATATACTACATAGCGCTGCATGGGTCCGCTTTGACTTTAGTTGAGCTTGTGTATTTTATCCTTAAGTTTTTGTAGAAGAATGTGTGGTACAAAACTAGATCACTGATAGTGGATTTGAATTACTGCTGCGTAAGATAGAACCATGGGTACAACAATTGCTCAGTAAGCTTTTTAAAAAAGATGCGCTTAGTAGAAAGGGTATAATTGTGATGAAGCGGTATCGATATTTAGCCACTAAAAATGAAATCAATTAGCACAAACTGTAGCTAGCGGTACAGTTCTGGTACATTTAACATGTACCAGAAACCAGTATAGGGTGAAAACAAATTGCTCATCGCTGATACGAGGTTGGATAACTCAATGTAGATGTTTGGGCAGAGCAGCACGTGTTAATGGCAACGTAGAATGGCGAATGGGGCACCATATTATACACATTAAAATATGTTTCGTTAGTCTATGTCAACGCTGGAGCAGTGAATAAGCTCAAGCCTCAGTATCCAGTACGATACGCTAAGACGCTAGCCTACGGAGGTGAGCAGATGAATCTCTAGCGTCTCTAGCGGAAAACCCCGAGAGAGACATTGCCATTTGCTACTGAGACAGTCAAACGCACTAGACTTGCTTGTCGCCCCGCCGTTTCTTCTGCTTTGGCAGGATATTTGTCATACCTTAAGTAACGAAGACCTCCGAGCTCGACAGAGGATGCCACGCATCACTGCAGTAGATTGCGTAGTTGACTTGCGCGTCCTAGTTTTTTCTGTTCTCTACTACTGTATACGGCCACATTAGGTAGGACTATTTCCGCCTACTCCTTCCCTACCCACCGCTTCTGCTTGCGTGCTGTATCTGTACCCTTTAATTGCGTAAAAACGTCATTACGTGCCACTCGAAACGTGTGCAGAAGAGCGATACGCAAGGGAATGCCCATCGTGCACAGGTTTTGATTGAGACAAGTCGACGACGGGGCAACGCAGTCGGCTCCCGAATAAGCCGTCCCACTTCCTTGATCTCTGTGCTTCCCTACAAACAGTCTTAACTGTCATAGACATCAGACACGGGTTGCGTGCAAAACAGGTACGTAGGAACGTACCTGTTTCCAGCAAATCCAGTAGTCAGTAGGTGACTCGTGGGAAACGTTGGAGATGCCGTGGAAGTAGTGGCAACTGAGCGGCTGGTGGTGGTTGCCAGTTGCAGTCATTGCTGCTGTTGTTGGTGTGGTTGTTGCCACTGCATTTCTTCATAGAGAGCGCCTTTGCTGTTGGAAGACGACAGCCATTGGCAGAACGTCCGTCAGTAAAGTCCACAAATGGTCGTGCTCTTTTTGTACTGGCCTTCATGATACGTGACGGGCATGAAATCAAAAATATGGACTGATGTTTTTGATTTCTTGCCACAGGGGAGGGGACTCCAGTGCTTAAAGGACAGTAAGGACAAAAATAACGAAACGTCGCAATATGTACGGAAGAATATATATATATATATATATATATATATATATATATATATATATATATATATTCTTCCGTACATATTGCGACGTTATATTATATATATATATATATATATATATATATACATACATACGTTGCAGATATTATATTTTTTATGGGAGCGTCTTCTCCGGACGGCAAATGTACTTAAATTCAGTAATTCCTCATTGAGCTCGAAATTTCCATAATTACACAATTCAAACCATTGTAACCATTCAGGGCATTTTGCAGAAAAGGCTATCGCCCATATCTGTATATATATGTATATATATATATATATATATATATATACATATATATACAGATATGGGCGATAGCCTTTTCTGCAAAATGCCCTGAATGGTTACAATATATATATATATATATATATATAAAGGTTGCATAGGTTTAGTTTTTTCACACAATGGGTATTGACAAATACGTATACAAGGATAAATGGATTTATCATTCGCATTGACATCTGTACCTAAATGCGCATGTCACTATCAGGGAGGCTTGCAGCGATATATATATATGAATAAATAAATATATATATATATATATATATATATATTTGTTTTATTAACACCCAAACTGGGTAAATGTGTTTATGTTACATCAAAATGTTTCGAGACGCCAACAATCTAGCGTTTTGCTAGTTCTGCTATAGACCTAACCGCCGGGCATACCGCGGCGTGGTATCGATCACATTTGCTCCAGCATTGTTTGCATTGACATTCATCCTGTGGTTCATGAAAACCCTCCACGTTGCACAGAACGTGATGAAATCCGTGAGCTGCAAAGGCCGTCGTTAGATGTCGATCTATTACACCGCTACCCCGCCATTCAGTGCTCGTCATTGCTGCTGTTCCATAAATACCTATGTCCACTTCCCTAATTTTAGTTTCCCAGTTTCGCATATAAACTTCAAAGGCGCACGTTTTCTTCAGATTAAATCGTTTTTGTAGTTCTTCCGTCAGTAGCGGGCCACCCTCTAAGACGTGAACAATTCTATTCCTGCAAGTATTCGAAAGCGCAAAAACCCTCTTTAAAAAGAAAAACCTCACCCCATCAATTAAACGCAATTCGCCTACTCCCAACTTATCCCATATTAGTGGAATGCCGTATGTGGCTATGGGTGCTATCTGTATCCCGAAAAGAGCAATTGCTGCATGAACTGAAAGCATATGTGGCCATTTAATTGCCACAGCTGCGATGGTGGCCTTCCTGACCCTCTCCTGGATGTGTAATCGAAAACTGCTGCCGCTTGTTGACAAGGTTATGCCTAGGTATGTAAATTTGTTTACAAATTTAATTTCTGTTTCCCTGACTTGGATCACGTCACCCCTGGCCATACGGCCGCCCCTTCGGAATTTCATAGCTACTGTCTTTCCCCAGTTAACCTTCAAGCCCTTCTCATCCATGAATGTAACTAGTCGATTCATGGCTTGTTTCACCCTGAAAAGACTGCCACCAAAGATGACCACATCATCAGCGTACAGTAAGATTCTGGCCCACTCTTGGGTCCAGCCCGCCCTTATCCACTCTGGTAGTCCACCCAAAAGTACGGAAAACAGCAATGGGCTCAGTCCATCGCCTTGTGCGACGCCTGTGGTTTGAGCCACTTCTCCCGCAATACCGACCCCGTTATCAATCTGCACCGTGTTCTGCTTTAACATATTAATAAGTAACCTCAGAACTGCTGCCGGCACTCCCGATTTTGCCAGCTCTTCAACTATTTTATCCCTTGGTGCTATGTCAAACGCTGCCTTTAAATCTACAAACACCGCATATATACAACTTCTTGGCCTAGACAGCGTTTCCCAGATTGCTCCTAGCAGCTCCCGAATTGCTGAGTAAGTTGATTTTCCCTTCCTAAATCCATGCTGCTCCTCCGGTATTACCCCCCGCTCCTCCAAGAATGACCCCAGTCTTCTAGCTATTATTCCCGAGAATATTTTATACGGACAGCTTTTTATTGATATTCCCCTCCAAGCTTCTGGTTCAGTTTCTACTCCCTTTCCTTTTGGAATGACTATTAAAGTCGCTTTCCTCCAGGCCTCTGGAATTTCCCCCTTGTTTAAACATTCATTGAATAAGGCTTGCCAGCAAGGTGCGAGAATTAGGGTATCCTTCATGTGTTCATTTCTTATCAAGTCTTTCCCGTGCGCTTTGCCCCGTGGTGCTCTGTCTATTGCTTCTATCACTTCCCTAATTGAGATTTCTCTCCCTATCCAAACCCTCGCTTCTTCCGTTGTCTGATCCCACGGGCCTTCGTATTCTAGCGGCGCTTTCGGAGTTGTGTCCGCCCCGGCCAATATTCGCCTAAAATGTTCGACTAACCTACCCGTCTCTACGGAACACTGTCTTCTCCCCTTTCGTTTCAGCCATGTATGTGGACGTTCGTCAGCCTCCCTTATTGCTACCCACTCTATTTTTTCCCAGTGCTTCTTCTTCTCCTCCTTATACGCTTTCTTAACCAGCCGTTTAACCAACGCTGCCAACGGCCTCATTAACGGAACGGTCTTTACATATTCTCGCGTCAGCTTACTAGCTTGCTTGGCTGCCCTGCACCTTTCATTAAACCAGGGTCTTCCGCTTCTCTCCTGTGGCGGCAGCATCGCAGACCTCAATAAGCCTACTAGACTGCGTTCATAGGAATCTACCTGGATTACCCCTGGCACCGGAAGTACCCCGCTAAGCCCTTGTAAAAGGACGTTGCCGCTAAGCTTTCTCCCTGATCCTTCCCTCTTCCCTCGTTCTTGAACACTGCTTCTAATTTTTACCCGGATACCCATAGGTATATGTTTTCTGAGTCCCGCCCCTTCCTGTAAAGGATTGTCGTCCCCTGTAAATTGTATGTCCTTTCTGTCTATATCGGTTGCAAATATATCAATAACTGATGTCCCGGAGTGGCATTCATATGTGCACACATCTGCCCTGTTAACTACCCAACAGCCGGTCTCCTCCAGTACGTCTAGCAAAGCCACCGTTCGTTCCGAGTCAATCCTGTCTAATCTCGCGTTAAAATCCCCTCCTATGATCATCGGAGCCTTTCGCGGTAGCGCTTCTATTCCCAGCAAGAGGCGCTCGACCATCGTCTCTGTGGACTCCGTCCCCGTCGGTTGTACATAGGTAGCCACTAGTTCTAGTTTAGGTGACATGACTGCGATTAGATTTTCTGCTACTATCCCCACGCTCATTTCTCCTACCGTCGGTCTAACGAAAATCGATACCCCCCCGCTCGGCCTACCCGGACCCTTTTTACACGATGCCAGCGCATGGTATCCATAGAATCCCCGAATATCGAACTGCTCTCGTGCCCAGGTCTCCGTCAGAATTAGAACGTCTACCCCTTTGTACGCATCGTCCCCGAGCAAATCTAACACCCCCCTCCCCTCGCAATTCCACATCACTATCTGAATACCTGCATTCACTACGTCTCCGAACTTATTATTATCTTGCTGTATCTGCTGGTTCTCGCACGCGTGCGGCCTGCTCACTGTTGTCTTCAGAAGTCAGGTCGGTTTGGGACGTGATGAAGATGACATAACATGATCCGCGCTTCTGTTCGCCCGTGTAGGTTGGGTGCTATCAGCGCTAATGGTCGTGGATTGTTGCAGCATAGGTGAGGGAGCTAACGGGGCGCCCATCAGTCCTCCTAGAATGCTCGGAATAGCTTCCTGAATGGCCCTTGCCACCGTCTGCACGATGATATCCGTTAACCTCGGCATAATCGTCGCAATCACCTGTTGCACTATATCCTCCACTCTTGGTAGCGGCACTTGCTGGTCACTCAGTTTATGTCCGGTCATTTTAAGTGGGGCACTTGTTGCTGCTGGGTCCCGTTCTGGTTCAAGTCGTTGAGGTTTGGGCGCTGCCTCGTTCATCTTGATTCCATTTCTTACTACGGAAGACCAAGTGCGCCTTGAGAAGTTGTCAGAGGCCTGTATGTGGCCCACAGGCGTGCAGAGTGGTACCAGCGGGGCATCTGAGCGCTTGATGATGCTGTTTTGGGACGATTTTTGTAACAGTTCCATACGCTTCAGCCTATGTGGACATGAGCCCCAAGTGGCTTCATGTTCACCAAAGCACAGACTGCATCGAGCCTTGGCCTTGCAATCCTTCCTCAGGTGCTCCGTAGAACCACACCTTCTGCATCTCGGTGTAGAGAGTTTGCAGTTTGCTGCAAAGTGATCCATGCTATAACACTTAAAGCATTGCATGGGCTCTCGATATAAGACAACGCCGTGCCGTTTCAACCCTAACCGAACCTCTGCTGGAAAATCTCCACCTGCGAAGGTCAGAATAACTTGCTCAGTGGTCGATACAATATTTGTCTTCGCGTCTTTAGTTTTCACCCTTATCGCTTCGGAAACCCCAAAAGGCTTCAGAGCAGCCGATATTGTAGCCTCCGATATTGATGGATGCACACCAGATATTTTTCCCTTTACTGTGGATCGCCCTCCACTGATTCTCGCCGACACCTTTATGTTGGCTAACTCCTGCAGCGACAGTAGCGTAGCTCTATCCTCTTCGGCCTCAACAACAATTAGAAGTTCCCCACTCCTTGTGAAACGGGGTTCTTCCATCTTTCCTTTGATGTGTTTAGCGATAAAGTCGCATACATCATTAAAATGGAGCTCCAGGGAATTGTCTTCCGACGAAAATATTACTGCTTCGTGCTTTGCCACGACAACTTTCGGCGCACGAGATCGCCTGGACCGGGTCACCGTTGTAAACCCCGCTTCGTCCGGTATCTCTTCACCGTCTTGGACGCCACCGGTTGTCTCGCTAGTGGTTTCAACAAAAGCCTGCGAAACGCGCATATCCTTGCTGCGGGAGTCTTCCACAGGACTCGAAGCGGCACGTTTCCCACATCCCGCCTTTGGACGGTGAGCCGGACCGCCCGCATCGCTGATTGATTCATCAACGCGTTCATCCGCAGCTCTTTCCACTTGCACGTACGCAGGTTTGTCACGTTGCACGATCTGCTCTTTTGTTGGCGTCCGTTGCACCGACATAGCTAGCTACTGCTATGCCGCGCCTGTTTACAAACAAGATATTGTTTATTTACCATGCAGTGTCAGGCTGAACTGTAGTTCGCGTTCGATTTGAAACCGTGGTGGTGGTATCCGAAGGGGAGGTAGTGACAACGGCGGCGTCGGTGATGAGAGTCGTGATGATAACTGGCGATAGTGAGTAGACTGAGGTAATTGTGAAGTAGAGCTGATGAAGAGAGAAAAAGATGATGATGCTGCTGATGGTGAGTATAATTAGGCCTGTAACTCACGATGATGCTGATAGTGATGACGGATGGGGTGATTTCAATGAGGTTAACGGTGGATGTGGGGATGCTAGTAAACACGAAGCTGGCAATAATGAAGGTAATGATAGTAGAGTGATGCTGGATACGAGATAGTAATAAAGCTACGAAGATAGTGGTGAGAAGTGAAGATGATGCAGGTAGAGGTGAGTGATGATGATGACTATTTAAGTTGACACTGCTTCTAATGAATTAGTTCCGAGGCACACTACAGATGTTCACGCTAACCGACTTCGATGATCTCAACGATGTTATGCTCACTTATGCACATGGATTTCCACGCAAAATTCTAGAATTTAGCGGTACTTTCCGAGAGCCACACACGAACACGTCTGCACCGTTTGAGAACAACTCAACAACTCTACAACAACAATATATATATATATATATATATATATATATATATATATATATATATATAATAAATATATATATATATATATATATATATATATATATATATATATATATATATATATATATATAATATATATATATATATCATTACTTAGATTGCCTGGACAAGGGCAGCTGCATTACGTGCAGCGAAACGACGAGCGTAGTAGGGGGCCTCGTCGCGTCGGGTGGGCACTACTACTCAGTCATAGGGTATTTTTATCATCAATACAAAGATAGCGGCCGGCAGGCAGGCAGACAGACGAGGCAGACAAGGATCGGTCGGCTCGCCGTAGTGTCGTTGTTGTAGTAGTAGTAGTAGCAGTAGTAGTTGCAATGGCCACTAGGCACGGCCTCGGTGGCAGCAGCAGCAGCATCAGCGGCCGTCCTGGGCTGCGCTGGGCCAAGTTGCCGCCATCATACACCTAATGGAAAATTCTGACCGCTAGGTCGCCAAGTCCCCCGAGACTCCCACGGCAGCAGTAGCAGCAGCTCGTGGCGGTGGCGGCAGCGTCGCTTCTGTATTAATTACTTCGAAGGCAAGAGGCGAACAAACGATGCAGTAACGAAAGCAGGCAGCGAGCGTGCAAGTAGCAAGCAATAGTATGAGCAGCATTGATGCAGCTTGCATCTGCTTGTACCGAGAGGTGGGGCCCGGAACAGGACGGACCGGGGGGGGGGGGGGGGGGCTGGCTTGCTGGCTGGCAGTCCCCTTCGTCCCTCCCTCATCAACGCCATCAACATCACCTCGGCAATCATCATTTTTGCGCCATCACCCTTAACGCCATGACCCCGGAGATCATCGTCATCATCACCATCATGATCATCATCATTCGCAGAAACAGCATCATCAACATGATAATGACCACACACACACACACCTGGGCAACATTATCGTCGTCGCCATCAACACGATCGCCTCCGACTGGGTTTAGGGGTTTTCCCCCCTTCCTACTACTGAGGAAGGGGGGGGGGAGAAGACCATAGCAAGCGTTTGTTTAAACGGGCGGGGGAGAGTCGGATAGACAGATATACGGACGTATCCGTTCGTGAATGACCACCAACAGCAACGCCATAATCGCAACGATCTCGCTGCGGCGGCTGGCGGGAAGCGGGGGAAAATGGGGCGGCATTATCGCACGTGTCCGTTTCGCTCGGTGCGGCGAGTGTCGCTGTCAAGTATACAGCCAGCGTCAGCTACAACAAAAGTCTCGAGCAGGACTGGCAACAGATAACGACCTAAATAATACAACTGCCGCCGCAATACAATACGCAGGCCAAACGGGCCACCGACTAAACGAACGATGGAATGGGTGGGTGACCAAACAGGCCCATCGGTCACAAATCAATCTAGCTTAATAAACGTTTTACTTGTTTCCGAGTATATATATATATATATATATATATATATATATATATATATATATATATATATATATATACATATATATATATATATATATATATATATATATATATATATATATATATATATATATATATATATATATACATATATATCTCGACTATCCCTCCGTAGTATACCGACGTGTTTTGAGTGCTCTGTAATAAAGGGTAATAGTGAGAGTCTGCC
Organism: Dermanyssus gallinae; assembly: GCA_003439945.1. Lineage (NCBI taxonomy): Eukaryota > Metazoa > Arthropoda > Arachnida > Mesostigmata > Dermanyssidae > Dermanyssus > Dermanyssus gallinae. The sequence continues at coordinate 567,869 of QVRM01003730.1, read as the reverse complement.
GTCTCTGCGGCAAACGCAACAATTGCCCCTCGACACCTCTACTCAGCACCGAGTTCCAAAAAACTCATCCGCAACAGCAAAATGCTCAGTGCCTAGCAATTTAAACGTCACCACGTGCGACAATTTGAACGCCGCTACGACTAAACCTGAAGTACTGCCACGTGCAGCAACTCGCGCATCGCGACGTGCGAAAAAAATAACTCGAAAGCGGGCAGTCGCAAAAATTCAAACGCGTATAGTTTAAGGCTTTCAAGCTACAGAATAGCAAGTGCGTGTAATAAGGACGAAATTATTCTTACGCGGACGACTCAGATTGAATCTTGCGCTCGATAGGTGACAGCGGAGCTATATTTTGCCTCCACTTCTCCCATTAGTCCTCCGCCAAAGGCGGTCATCAGGGAAAATGGTTCTCCGCTACCTAGGAGCCATCAGACATGCGGTTCGCCAATCTGCTTGAGGAACTACGGGTGAACAGCCTTAAAACTCAGCAGGCGTAACTTTTGCACGCAGAATGGTCAAGCGAGCCATCAGATAAAAGCAGACACCCCTACCAACAGCAAAGCTTGTGGAAGAAGCACTCCCAGATGAAGCTATGGAAGGTATTCATAACAGAGCTTTACTTGCCTGCTCTAAGAGAAAAGCTAGACGTACTCATGACGCTAAAACCATGACTCGCGCGCCTGCCAGTCTTAAGCGAGAGGGGCTTTCTCCGCCCAGTCATGTAAACTAGAGACCTGCGGCTCTAACTGGTGGCAGTGGTTGACGTAGAAAACTAGTCAGCAAGTACTGGACTATACACCATAATATGCAATACGAATTATAGGCCTAGCTATACGTTCTATTTGCGGTAGAGCCCTTGAGGTAGGTTTCGCCCAAACGAAAACAAAGGAGCAGTCGTGCCAAGACAAATACCGAGCTACCCCAAAAAATCTATCTTTTCCTACCGCCAGAGAAATTCATAGATGCAGAGATATGCACATTTCATGCAGAACGAATGACCTGCGCTTCTTTATACTCCTAGAAGCCTCTATGGAGTCGAGGCTCACACAAGAGCTTTATTGGTAAAACAAAGGTTCGACAAGGACGATTGCAAACCTTGTGCAATATTCAAGTAGTACCCTGGAGATCCGAGTGAGTGGCCAAAACACAGAAGTGACACACGACAAAAAGCAGAGGAAAAAGCCTGACGCTACCGTCGTAGTTGTCGCAAAATCATAAAAAGCCCTATGCCGGCACTTCACGGCCTTTCAGGGACAACATTAAGCCAGCGACGGCTGAAGACGCTGTAGACGTTGAAAAACTAGCCAGACGACCAATTCATGCATTGCCAAAACGCCTCCTAAGAAACATTTACGATCTCTGCGCCATATATTAGTCGGGGTTTATTTCCGACTTGATAAAATGGTCGGTACCCCAATGTTCCTCATGTCTGAGTTTTGACTGTACGGCCAGGGTCTATACCGCAATATAACGGTCTCAACCTCGGCCCTTTAGATGCAGAGGGCAAAAGCACGTCGTTAAGAGCCGCCCGGCCACATGCGATGCTTTGTATGTTACACAGAGGGACGCTCCGTGACCACGACGCAGTACGTAGTACGCATATTACGAGTCATAAACCTCCGCGACAACCGTCAAAAAATTGACACATTAAACTGCTGCCAACCAACTTCCGCAAAATCCCTAGGGCACACGATCTGGCGTCTCGCTTTTCGTCCTATAATACGTAGTCTTACTACTCTCTAAGACTGCCGCTATTCAGCCCAAACTGGACCTCACGCTTGCAGCAATCTCCTTTCGATGAATGTGTTCCCCACATGTTAATACCCCACCTCAATTGGGTAAGGCACACACTTCTCATTTATTATTTTTTTAATTGAATCCGTGAACCCGTGCACGTATGTATCTCTTCCGGTCGCCATCACGCCGCCGGGCCCGACGACACTGAAAGATCTACAGCTTACGAACACTTTTGAGTAAACCTTTGATAACGACGACATCGCACATATCAACGCTCCGTCTGACACTTACAACAGGAGGAATAGCTCAATAACCGAATGAAATATCTACGAGGAGCAGCAAACCCTATAGGACCATCTTTACGTTACCCTCACCATTACCTTACTTTTCTCCCACCTCTTTCGTTCTATACAACGACAACGTTGATTTGAGCCAAATTACAGACTTTTACAAAAAGCGTTTGAAACAGAAATACCTCATCTCATTGAAGACTTGCCAGTGTAGATATCTGCATTGAGGGAGCCTGCCAAAAGTTTAGCTCCTGTCCGCATCCTAATATAATCAAGCAAAAAAGACGAAGAGGTCAAGTCAAAACAGGTACAGAGACGCACGAAGGGGCATATATAGGGCAATTATAAATGTCCGGTACTTTTAGAAAAGATTATGGACCTTACCTTTGAGCCAATTTCATTCCAAGAAATTAGGATCGTGGCTGAAAGTTGCAGCGAGGTTTTGCTGCTCCTTTTCTTATAATGGGGTCGTCGCGGGTTCGCATTCCTTCATTGTTGTACATCTGGCTTAGTTTTGACACCCTGCGCTCCGGCCGTTTCGTCCCTCAGCAATCAACGCTAAAATACATACACACGGTACAATAGTACTCAATATATATATATATATATATATATATATTTATATGCCAGTCTCCAAATCTTACCACCTTGCGATAGTATTGCCGCCGGGTAGAGCAATCGTCGATCACACGTCCCGTAAAAAGTTGAAGAAAACAAAGGGTTTTGAGATGGCACGCATTCCCTGTATACTGCCGGCGTTTTGGTACTGGGCGCGCACGGCATGTGGCGGACAATGTTACAATAACTGTATGCGCAAGCATGTGTATTTTGAACGAGTGCAATCGGCCTTTCGTAGGGAATTCCCCCTCCTCAAAACATTATTAGTTAACTAGGTCTCTCACATCAAACTCCATATGCAAATACCTGGCTTTAAGCAAAGTGCCACACATTATCCAGTCAGATTGCCAAAATACGCCTTCGTTGCTTCCAAACTTTGCCCGGTTTCTCGACCCGACCGTCGCCCATAAAGGCCCTCGCAGCTTCCCGCTCCGTGGCGACCCGGGCTTTTGCTGTGGTCGCCACCTCCAAAGGCTGACTTGTCCCTTCGGCGCTAGATTTGGTCGATGCGTGCACCAAATGAGTCACGTATTGAATCCGATGTTCTGTGGGTCGATGTGTCGCGGCGCACCCTTAACGATTTCAAACGTGTCGCTCACCCCGAGAAGCCCCGAGAAAAGCTTAATCCAGAAGGCGCGCCGCTGCGCTCGGCTACTTCGCAGCCTAGCATATTCCGGTGGCGTGGTGCATTCGCCTGCGCCTCGCGACTGGAAAACCCACACGTAGGTGCGCGGGTTCGCGCCCCACCGTTGCACATGTGTATTTATAGGGGTGCGTCTATGAAGGAATGCGAAAAACAGTCCCGTAGACGTTAAATCTTGGCTAAGGGTCGGCCCTAATAGTTAAGCTTAGCATATTGTAAAGCCCCTCTTGTCGGCGCTGTCAGGACGGCTGACGTAATCTTCTTCTTAACCACGCGAGCCACGAGAACGATGGGTTGACCGAGCGCGCCACGAGTTCAAGCCGGACGGTGGTGGCGAAGAGATAAAGTTTGTGAACATAGCCCAGACTGTCGGCCTGAAGGGCGATCGCCAACCAACTGGTTACAAACGTTCGCTGTAAGACCCTATCTCGAGAAGCCTAGCTCTAACACGCCTATCACCAAAAAACCGCAAAGCAAACAATCGGCGTTACCCTGAAACCATTCCGCCAAGTCATCGCTTAAAGATTTGTTAGCATTTTTAATCATTTTAAGTCGCGCGCGGGGAGTCGTCGAATGGAATAAACTGGCCAGTCTCTACCATCGTCTGTATGAAGTTTGTCATTAGTGCATAGAGTAAGGCTCGTAATGTCACGGTATACAACACGTCCATATAATTATTTCTATACCAGTGCATTGTAAAAATCATTCAATAATTTGCCCTGACCCTGATATGTGTGTGGCCGGCCTCGGCCAACGGTATTTCTGCCACTGATATTGCTGCTTCACCTCGTGCACACTACGCAGTGCCTTGCGCCTTTGCAGGTCCGGGAATAATTTTTTTTTTATGATGAAGACCTCGAAATTTGTCTAGGAAGAGGTAGCCTGGTTGTCTATTGCAATTAACGCAATAATTGCTGCTAACGCAGCAACTACCTCAGCTAACTACGCAGTGGGATTCTGGGCGCCCCACAGCATAGCGCGATCTAAAGGAACGAGTTGCTTATACCTATCAGGCTTAGCTCCGACGCGACACATGATATTGCTATAGCAGTCACATGTGCCTGCTCTAAATCTAAGTCACGCTTTATGCCTCTTTCTCTAAAATTGCCAGCCCCAATTAGAAGGCGTTGACTGCCTAGTTAATCTAGCGTGTGGTATAGTGCAACGTGTGCATGCGGTGTGACAATGCTTGCGCGTTGTCTGCTATGAGTCTTCCCTGGTTAGGCCATCCACAATAGCTATAAACCATGCGCTTCGTCTAAGCTTCTCCTTCGTATACGCCAGGCAGTCCAACGTGTTTGCCGAGTGCTCCTTTTTTCAGCAGATGTAGCACCTTAATCATATTCTCGTTGCGCTTCATATCGGTATCATGGTGAAAACAGCGACGCTTACCTTCTATTCAATTTACCGAGCAGGTTTTGACTGTTTTATCTACTACTTGGCAGTTGTTGCGGCATAGTAGTTTGTACCATTACGCAAACTTGCACTCGTCCAATTGTGTAATCCAAGCTTTGGTCACAAACGTGCAACTTACTAGCCCAGCTTAAGATAAAAAAAAAAAGCGTTTTAAGTAAGATTATTTTATTAGTCAAGCAATTTTTCAGCAAGGCATCATACGCGAAACTTGATGTGATTCCCCTTTAAAAAAAATGATAATTTTAATCTTAAAAAAAACGTATCAATATAAATGCCAATCAAAAAATACTATGTATGACTTAGTGGGTTACATCCATGGCATTGGCATATTTCTCTTTTTTTATTATGTAGGGTAATGTATAGTGTAGTGCGTAACGAGGTATCGAGAAGTAACTAACTCATCTCATCTTTTCCTTAGTGAGAATGTTAGCCTTCGTGGAATGTGTGGATTCGTGGGATTACGAGAAGCCTGTCTGAGTCGCTTCTCTCTTATAGCAGGCATTCATGACGGTAATTGGCATTTGCCTTTTTTTCCTCTACATGTCTACGTCTTTGGTCTAAACTGTAACCGTTTTCTTCATTGCCTCTACAAATGAGAGTTGGCCATATCCACGAGTCTGCCTGAGAGGATGTCCTCTGTTATCGTATCTACTGCTAAGTATTCCATGCGGCCGCTAGGAAATCCGTAGGGAACAGTGGCTTATTCCAATTTTAGCTAGATGCACTAAACGTTCAGTTGGCTTACTGCCGTAAATGTCTAAAAGTCTTAGTAAGGTCTTAGGGCTTAAGTGAAGTGAAGGGAAGCGCACATACGTTATAGGAAAACTTAAAGAAACTTTGAATAATCTTACTTAGAAAATTTGTTTATATATATATATATATATATATATAATAATAATAATAATAATAATAATAATAATATTTGAATGTTTATTTGCTTAAAAAGAGTAGATAAACTAATTTTCTCAAGTGTAAAAAATAAACATCGCGGTAACGCAGCTGGAACTCCACAGAACTAGTAAAAGTACAGCCCTATGAAAGAGGAGTTGCGAAGAGCTAGAACAAAAGTACCTGTCCCGGTAAACGTTCAAGTGCGGCTGTTTCCTGTGGCGTGGACACCCAGGTATACACATACACGGGTGTCCACACATAATATCGAACTTATTTATCCCGGCAAGCTGTAAGCAACAAAAGCGCTTAGTAAAACACGTACAACGAGAAAGAGACATGTGTTGTACATCACACTAATAGGCTGGAGCTCAAAACGATTGGAGCAAACTATTCAGCCGTAAAAGTGCAACAAATTGCCCTAATACTTTGTGTCGCTCCGTCTAAAGATAACGATAGCCTGACGCTGCTGCAAAATGGAGCGGGAGACAAAGTCGGCAACTCTGATATTAGGCTTTTGGTACCGAGTACGCGCTAAGCTTGGCCATTTTGAAGTGACCATTTGAAAGTTCCGCGCCTTCGTCTATGACGATTCTTTCTCGTACTCTGTCTGACTCTCCGTTAAAGCAATAGCGCTCCCCATTCGGGGTTTACGTCGCGTCGTACTCACGGCATCACGTGTATTCTGCGTGTACAGCTAAAGCCTTAATGCACGTGGACGCAGCGAAAGAAATCAGCGCCTGCACGCACATACACAATCACACACATACATACATACACATACATGCACATATACGCGCCCATTTCCAGCAGCAATTTCACGGACACATCCTGTCCATCCACTGAACGGCGTTCGCGATCCTCCTCATAGTTGCGCACTAACAGACAGACAAACAGACAGAGAGACAGAGAAACATATGCGCCGACGTACGAGGGGGGGGGGGGGGGGTAAGCGGAACGTTTCCTAATTGTTTGCTAATTGTCTATGCTAACGAACGAATTCAAAGTTTGTTATAACGTAGTTCGTACGTCTGCGGCAAACGAACGAATCCACGGCTAATGACGACCAACCGACCGGCCGACGAAAACAACGGTGGCTACTTCCGCTTAAGGGACAGCGCTTCGACTTCCCTATGGACGGGCGGCGGCGGCCGGTAGTTGGGGCTTCTGCCGACGTCGCTCGTGTAGTTCTCATTTTCCTGTTCATATTGTGGCTGGTGGTGATGGTGGTGGTGGTGGTGGTAGCAGCAGCAGCAGCACACCTTATGAGAGCGACGCACGGGAAGCGGATCGAGGATTCCGCTAGAGGGAGGGGGCTCGGGTAGCGCTAGATCTGGGAGCAGAGGAACAAGCAGTGAAGCAGAGAGAGAGAGAGAGTCATTCGCACCTCATATATATATATATATATATATATATATTTCGTAATTTATTATTCAGTTGTAGGGTTACAGGTATATGTATATATATATGCTTGTATGGATGTACAACGTGCAATGTGTGTCTGTCCAAGCTTACGAATACGCCACCAAGCAGACCGGTCGTGAGGCTGTCCAGCTGTGACAGCGGCAATGACGAAGCTACGGAGGTCGTATGACGACGCGGCAATGACGGCTCGGTAGCGTCGGGGACGCGGCCCGGGAATACATGCGGGCACCGCCGCGCGTATCTTGGGTGCTCCAACCAGTTCGTTGTAGTAGTAGTAGTTGTAACAGCAGAAGCTGCTCACACGTAGGACCTAGCGGATATGTTCGCTCCTAGCGGCATGACCCTTTCCCTTCAAATATCCTTCCATTTCCGTTACGGAAACCTGTCCCGCACAAGACCCTACCGGGCCAAGAGCATTCGGCGCTCTCCATCTGTAGTCATCACCTAGAGGGAAGATAACGGCAGCCTCGTGCAGTGCGTTGTCACCGCTCGCGCACACAATTGTTTGCGTATGGAACGGACATGTACGTGCAATATATATACATATATATATAAATATATTTAAGTTTTTTGCATTAAGCTGTGGCAGTACCGACATTATGAGGCACTCATTTTGTGACACTAAGTACCTGTATTGTTCTTAGTGTTTTTAGAGAACCGACGGGGGGGGGGGGAGGGGCAGGGAGACGATGATGAGGTACTTAGTTTGACTTGACTGCATACTCCGACACAGCCCTTAGAAGTTAGGAAACATAGATACGGCAATCCGGAAATGATGCTGAGCTTTGACAGGCAAAAATACTGCTTGAACTTGATTGGCTTGAGTCATGCCGCGCTTTGGCGCACCCAGTCTATCGCATCGTCCTGCTCGACGCATAGCCGTAATTGTGCGCCGCTGCTTAAGCAGCTGAACCTTCGATGAAAAGCGTCGGCGTGCAACGCCGCCAACGCGGTCCTGTGTCCTTTTGGAGCTGCACGTTCCTGCAGATCCTCTTATATATATTTATATATATATTTCTCTCTCTATATATATACACATGCATACATACAGATGTACACCTTCATCTATTGTACACGATAGAGACACACACGGGTAAAAGTATCTGCACATGTTTAAACTTGTAGCGCATACGTCCTACACGCCTTATACGTATCACAAAATGGACTGCAACGTCAATTGCAATCGTGATATGAGTATGCAATCGTAACCATTTGATCTCTATTGAAATAGCAACCTCGGCAAAGTGCAAGAAAGCATCTTTCAGTTTCAGATAGCAGAAGCATCCGACAAATATTGCAGCGCAATCTGGGTAAGAAGCCTTTGAAGTTTGATTAGAGTTTTTAACATACTGCAATGAAAAAAATACGCCACCTTGGAGCAAACGTGCTTCACGATGTGCTGAATGATAGTGAACTATCTAAACATATTTTCAGTGGCTTCATATTTATCCCACATATAGCAAAGTTTTACGCTTATCGTTATTTCAAGTTGGTACTGAGGGATCGCGTGAAGCCTTGGGGACGAGAACATTTCAGCAACAGCCTATACACTCTCTGATAGAACCCTGCACCGTCCCACAAAGCAAACTCACCGGTACCTCCGCACATCGTGCGAAGGTATATTTATTCAAGTTAATGGCTTTCATACTTGCCAGACTTGCCAGATCAAGTATAGATCCCATCGATTTTGAAATCGAAAAAGTGCTCCAAAAGTACAACTGTTTTAAAAGGCTTAAATCAGCAATTTAGAGATAGTGCGGACATTCCCTGATTGACAGGTTGCGCACGATTTTAAAGGCGAATATACTGAGCATTTGCGCATACGCTGTTTGCTCATAGTCTCGAAGTATTGTCCAATAAAATTCCGAACCGTGGGGTGAGGACTGAGGTTTTTAGTGGGTGAAAGTTCCACATTACGTGTTGTCGATTGCCCACACCGTGCATTATGCGTTTTTCAAACCTCTCATATATAAAGAAAAAATGCGTTCATAATCACCTGCCAGTCAGCAGCACTGACAGCTGTTGACAGACGTTGGAGAAGCCAAGTATAACTATATACACGAAGATCCGGGTGTTTAGACTCCTAGTTGTTTCAGTAGCATCACTTGTCGATCTGTGTAGCCCTAACTTTACTTGTGTTATTAGGAACACAAATACGGGTTAGTGTGAAGATAACCTCGGAGTCCTAAAAACGACATTAAGAGTGTTTTAGTTAACAAGTTTGTTAAGCTTAAACCCTAGCATCAAATCAGCGCTATTGCAGGACTCACTATTAGCTGTCACGCCGCATCATTGTATTCTACAGCAGATCTAGTCAAGGATCCTTCCAAATGTACATACCAATCTCCTGACGTTTGATCATACCGAAACCAAATTGGAGGCACCCGCAGGGCCTCCACAAATATTCAGGGCAAAGCAAATAAGATTCGACCATTTAGCTGCACACAGCGAGCTGCTAGCAAGCAGCGTGAGAACATTTAATACAGCCCTCATCAAACAGACACTTATATGGAAACCACCAAAAAGCTTCATCGTCATCGTCAAACCTTGGCACTCTCATTGACAACAGATATTTTTGTTGGTGCATAAACTTGAGGTTGGGAATAAAACTGGTCTTACCCCACAGCTGCAAATTGCGGCGATCCAAACTCAGGCAAACCACGAAACGTAGCGTTTCAAATGCAAAGATGTCAGAGCCAGTACTCTCTATCGAACGACGGGGCCTTCCGCTCAGCTGGTATCTCGTCCTTGTAACAAAAGTGTCGACGTGTTGTAAAAAGAGAGCAAACGGGCTCACCTTCAAAACTTTTGAAAGAGCCAAGGTTCTCCTCATTCAGGGCTCCAAAGTCACGGATACGCTTGTAGAGTCTTTATAGTAGAGGCTGGAACCGTAAGAGCAGACGGTGGCCAAAGCCCCCAATCGCCGTAAATAGTTCGAGCTCGCGAAAGACAACATATTAGCCTTTTTTGATGTACGCTCCAATAACCTAAGAGGCCAGCGATCCATCACTCCAAAAGCCGCGGCCCGTTTTGCGACCGTAGACGGGCTGTCTGCTTGGCGGATGGCCAAATGGGCGCATGCAAACTCAAATAGCGCCCGTCTATTTGGCGATTCGTTATGTTCTTCTTGCCGGAGTACGCATACTGGACACAATACATATATGACCTTGATAAATTGTAGCGCACACCCCTTTTATGTGACCATAAAGGCGATTTTATGTTATGTGATATCCGGTAGAATTTAAGACGGCAGAACCACCCAGCTCAGCCGTATGGATTCTCCGAGAGAAACTTGGGAACCACATTACGTACCAATTTTCAATTGTTGTTCAACTTCACCTATGAAATGAAGATCCTTGACTACTCACTTATTGGGTGCTTTACTGCGATCCAGATATACATGATGATGCTACGTCTATACGAGTGACTATGATAGCTGAAATGTGTATTAGCCTAGAGCTCAGTACCGCAGCGTCTTTGACAGCCCGCGCTCCGTTCTTGTAAAACCTCGTTTTTGAATTAATACATTCTGCATCGTCTACTAGCAGCTCAGCAAATATATCTCTCTCAGAAATATGTACTATAATTACCCAGTTAACCGTCAGAAGAGTAGCTAGAAATGTATTAAGCAGTCAATTCAGGCATTCACAGAAAAGCGTTTTTAGTTTGATTATTGTATTCAAACATGTTAGGAGTGTATATGGAACAGATTTTAAAAAGAGGTGTATTGCTGTACTTGGCCAATTAACACTGTCACAAGGATTTGTCGTATCACACACAAATGCCCGGGAGAGTCCGATCGTGGTTGGTGGGAAAAGTATGTATGGAATCTACTTCTACCTGGACGACAGATGTCAAAACCTTGCTGATAATAGTAGGCCGGCCGAGACCAAATTGTCTGAAACCTTCTGGAATGCAGATCTTCGTCGATTAATGCATTAGTACGATAACGTAGCCCACACCAACATTTGCTGTAGAAAAACAGTTGGTTATTTTTGTAACTGATATGCCTTTCCGTACTTGACATTGTTTCCGTTTTGTACGCATGCGCGGCAAACCATCTAGTTTTACATAGTCGATCGTCCTAACTAGTCATGTTTCTTGTATGTATGTTCTCTTTGCTATAAACGGTTCTCTTTTCCATTTCTACACATAGACTTGCTTTATTGAATGTTGTGGACAACATTGCCGTTTGTTCATTCGAATTTTTTTATTCTATAGTTGTCTGGACAGATTAAAATAGCGCAGTCCGGCACTATTTACAGTGCACAATAATAATAATCATCATCGAATAATTAAGCTATTGCCATTGCAGTATCGACAAACGTAGATTCTTAAAAAAAAAAACTTGAGATCAGTTTCTCTACAACCAGCGTTAACTTACAATTGCATATTATATAAAGCGTTATCTGACAAGCTACATTTGTATAATAGCTATTCGTGGTTCCAGTGTCCACTCTATCCAGTCAAAGTTATCGCTTCAGTCAGCAATGGCCTTGTTCGAGATGAAGGTTTCACATGTTGCTGCATACGGAATTCAAGTAATCTGGGAATACATATCCACGTCGCAGCTTGAGATGCTTGACACACCGCTTAACACAAAACAGATTAGTTTATTTTTTAGGTGACACGCCGCTATTTATAGAATATCTCAAACGAAAAGGTGGCAGAACGACGCATGGGAAGGACTTAACAGGACTAATAAACACATAGTCACACACGTTTTGCGGTTCATGGGATCACCACATTCTTTGCAGAACATTAGGCTTTCAAGTGCTGTGTGATACTGGTATTCGTAGTCGGTGCGGGATCTTTTACGCCAGGTACCGCGCAGCGTAATGCCCAGAGGTGACTTCATTAGGAAGTCTCGCTCTAATTTGGGGGTCGCGGTAGCGTATTATAGCGTATTATTGTTTCATGAGGACATCGAAAAGAAGATTATCCTCGGATTGAAAACATGTGGAGGTATATATTTTAATAAGGAACAGGCATGCTTATACTAATACAACTTTTACAATCATCGTATTTATTTCACTCATATTGAGTATGCATATAACATGAACAATTATACATATTATACAATTATACACTCAGCTCCTCGCGGCATGTTATACGAGAGAGGCAGTGCAGTGATCTCTTCGCAAGGGCCAGGCAGGCAGATGCATGAAACTTCGTACACGCCTGAGAGCACAGTCGACAGACGCACTCGGTGTACTCTTTGTGGAAGCTCGTATTCGAACAAACCAGGTGATGATAGCCATGAACTATGTATCTGGTATAGACGTGGCGATTGTCACACGCAAGACCAGACCAGAGGTGAAAGGCCCTGAAAACATCCAGGTCTCCGACCTCTCGTCGGACTTGTTCAACTTTATTTTCCCATTCCGAGATAAAGCTCTCGAATGGTACTGTACGCGGCGTCTTCAACCTTAATCGAATGATCTCAACAACTGGTGCACAGCCTGACATTAGGTACACAAAGCGGCTCCTTGCCCGCATTGACAGGCAAAGTACTCGCTTCATGTACATTGTAAAACACCTTTCAAGCAAACCAAAGTTTGCCCGAGTGAGGTGTTCCCATACTCTGTCAAGACCATACATCAGCGCCGGAACAACCTTGAGGTAAAAAAGCGCCACTGCCGTCGGGACGGACAGTCGCCGGACATCGCCTATTTCTCCATAAAGAGAAATTAGGGCTGTGCGCGCTCTCTCGACGATGTGAGCAGTGAAGGTCGTCCCAGTATAATGAAGCCGAAGCCCCAGATACCGGAAAGAGTTAACGAATTCCAAGGATTGGCCGCCGCAACGTATAACGTCTTTAGCAGCCAATCGACCTCCTCTTCTGAATTTCATAGCCTTGGTCTTCATGGCGTTTATTTCCAGCCCTCTTGAGACAAGGAACACCTCCGCCAGAGAAGTGATGCGCTTGATGGCACCCAGGTCGTGATGAGCGACCACTATGTCATCTGCGTACATCACAACTGTGGCCTTCTGGAACTCTTGTCGAATATAATCAACAAAATCGGCAAGCAGAAGAGTGAAGGAGACGCAGCTTAATGGGTCGCCTTGCGGGGTTCCCACATTTTGCCTTACCTGCAACACTTCCTGCTCACCTTGTACCAGTAAGGTGTCCTCATCAAAGAAACTGGAAATTACGCCAAGAAGAGAGCCACCAACCCCTGCGTATCGGAATGACTTCACCAGGAGATCTCGAGGTGCTTTGTCGAAAGCCTTGACGCAGTCTATAAAGACTGCATACAAATGGCCTCCGGGCTTTGCCACAGCTCGCTCTATCTCTGACTGAAGCACATGGATTGCATCACGCGTTCCTCGACCTCTTCGAAAGCCGAATTGCTCCGGTGGAAGGGTCTGGTCGACAACGTACTCGATCCGTTTTATAACCAATTTGCAGAAGATCTTCTTCAGCGTCCTTTCAGACGCTATACCGCGGTATAAGTTTGGGTCTCGTCTGTCATCACCATGCTTACCCTTAAATAAAAGAGAAAGCCTGGCGATATGCCAGGCTCCTGGCATTTGTCCCCTCTTCATGATCTCGTTGAAGAAATCACAAAGATGGTTTGCCAAAAGTGGCTCAGACTGCACCCAGTGCTCATAGTACACTTGGTCTGGCCCCGCACTCTTTCCTCTCGGAAGAGAGTGCAGAACCTGACGTACTTCTTCTACCTCAAAGGGCAGATTCATAGTATCCTGATCCAATGTGAGCGGGTGCTCAATCATTGGAGCCAGGCGTACCGTCTCGCGGTTATATAGAAGACCGGTCAGGTGACTCGTTACCTGTTCGTCGCTGAGCAGGTGGTTCGCCCCCCTACGAGGCCGTACGACGTAGGCTGAGGGCTTGCGCTCCGCTCTTTCGAGCAGTCGGATTTCCTCCCGCCTAGCGTATTCACGCTTGTGGTCAAGGCATAGCTTTATGTAAGCTTTTCTACTATTGAAGTAGTCAAGCCTGCGTCTGGCTAGCAGCTGTGGTGGTGCCTTTACCCTCGCTTGGCGCAAAAGCTCGAGCACCCCACGGTGGGCGAGATAGCAAGCCTGAGAAAACCACTGTCGTGATCTCCTCTGCCCCGGTCTCTTCCACCTGACTGCACTTCTCATGGTTCTCTCTAGCAGTTCACAACAAGTATCCACATCACAGCCCACCTCGAGGCTATCAACCTCTAATAGTGAAAGGTCAACACGCCTCGTGGGGACCAGGTGTGGGTCGCCTTGCTGCTTAAACCAGATATCTGGAATATTTGCGACTGCTGACACCGGTAGGTGCTTCCTTGCAGCCACCTCGAGAACATCGAAGCTTTCAACTTCGCCATCGACAAGGTTGTGAAACAGTAGGTCAATGGTGCTGCTTCCGTTATGACTTATATACGTGTGGTCTTCGCGTGCATTTGCACATCTCAGACCAAAGTATTCCATCAACTGGAGCAGCACCTCTCCTTTATCGTTAGTAGCCCCACCATCAATACGGGCATTGAAGTCGCCACCGACGATGGTTGGCATAGACAGGTCGAAACCTGATATACCGGAACTCACCGTGTCAGCGACCTCTGCCGAGTCAAGATGTGGGGGGAGGTAGAAGACGGCTATGTTCACCCTCATAGACGAGAGACCCACATAGAAATCGTTCTTCCTCACACATTGCGCCGGCGGTAAACGTTTATGTAGGTAGATTGATAATCCACCCACTGGTCTACCACGGCCTCCAGCAGGTAGAACTGCCAGCTGGTGGAACCCTCGCATATTATTGATATGCAGTTCCTCCCGCTGGTAGGTCTCCGTAAGGAGTGCAATGTCCACCGACGTAAGCATGTCAACTGGCGCTAGGTCTATTGCTCCTCTTAGTCCCTCACAGTTCCAAAGAAGCAGCCGCAGAGACCTAGTAGTCTCCACGGTAGCATCTCTAGATCTGTTCAGTCACTTGCGAAGAGCCGGACCGCCAGGCGCGATAAAGCTTTCCATAACCATTTTCTCGTAGGGAGCACCACCAGCCCAACGACGAAATAGGATACCTTTTGGCCAGAACTCACTCTTGCTGCACTTTGCGTACTCGCCGTCTCCCAGCACTACACAGAACACGGCATCATTTCCCTGCGTTCGCATTTTGAATACTGCCTTTACACAAATGCTCCTGTTAACGAGCCATGTGTGTAGGTTGACAGCTGACGTTTTCGCCGCCAGCCGTGCTACTCTCAGCGCGCTGAACCTGCCTGGCCCAGCATACACTTCAAGATCTCCTACACCATCAGCTGCACTGCCTTTCTGCATACGATGCTTTGTTTTGCCGCTCCTCCTCCGTTGGACGGTGACAAAACCATCGTTGTCTTCCTGGTCTTTCCTCGCCTCTGCGGTTGTCTCCATTGGCGACGTTGCGGCCGCTGCCGCTTCCCTTGCCGTTGGCGTGTTGTCATCCATCGGCTCATTTTCTTCGAGTGTAGTGGCGGTGTTGTTGTTGCCGCCGCCGCTACTGCTACCGCTGCTGTTAAGACCAGCTGCTGTAGCACTGCGCTTGGCGCCGCAGAGACCGGCCTTGCCGTTCTCTCCGGTGGCGCTGTCGTCGATCGGCTTTGTTGGTACAAGCAGATCTCCGCCTTCCGTCAACCGTGACTTCTTGTTCTTCCGCGCTTTCCGTGTTCCGTCCGTTTTCTTCACGCTAACTTTTTCATTTAGCGTGGAGTTTAAACACCCCTCGATGGTTTCGGGGTGCGCAAGTTGCTTCAGGGGAGCCACTTCATTGCTGGCGACTTGTCGCTGGAGCTCCGTGTGTGATGCCCACAGCTTCACTAAGTTCCACTGTAGCACACACAAACGTTCCTTCATAAGGACCAAGTTGGGTTCCACTGATTCACAGGACCCGCACGTCACGAACTGTGTGTCCTCGGGGGGCACGGGGTTTAGGCACCCCCCGTGAAACACAGTAGAGCAGCCTTGGTTACAAACAACCAGTTGTTCTCCCGTTTTAAACGGGAGCGAACACTTTGCACATTCGAACATCACGGTAGCAGACGACATCTTCATCATACAACTTTTACAATGTACCTAATAAAGGTGACAATAAACGCCATCTACCTGTTATGAAGCTAAGAAGTATTTATATTATTATTTTAGCATTCCTCCAAATCCATTTAAGTAAAAAGCGGTAGAAATCACGTTAGATAACTACACACTTCAATAAAAGTAGCACCTAGATATATTCAAATCGACGAAGCTTCAAAATTCAAGCTAGTGCGTAAGTTTGTTAGGTACATTTTACTATACAACCTGGGGACATAAATGGCTTGAAATAAAGCTTCCTGTTTGTTCAAGTTAAACAAGTATGACTGGAATTAAGTTTTAGACGTGCACATACAAATAAGATCGAAAATACGACCGTCAAACTCGTTTATATGTCAACGTGCATGTGTGAGTATTGTGATAAGGGTGCGTGAGTTAGCGAAATAGTATAGTTTCTCCCTAGTGTTAGAGTTAGTTAGTTGGAGTAGTTGCCCTGAGGGCAAATAAGCAAGCAATATTAGAATAATAGAGCATTGCCATAACGACGAAATCAAGCCAGTAATACAGCCCACAGCGAAGTCAAGCTATCGGTCTCCGCCGACTTGAGCTGTGCTTCTGTTTATCTGCCTATATACTATATATATATATATATATATATATATATATATATATATATATTTCTCTTTTATACCGCTTACTCAACTTCTAGCTTGTTGTCAGGTTGCTGCCCTTTTTCCTGCCGAAGGCTCATTGCCTGTCAGGCGAATATTGCCTCAAGCATGGAAGTACTCGTGAAGAAAAAAAGGAGAAAGACAACCATGAGCAGTGAACGCTATGTACTAGTCTGCATAACCGCCCCTCGTCTTCACCACCAAAGCCGTGCGATCGCCGTAATGTTGTTGCCACACTGGCAGCACTGGATACCCCACTACCGCCCCCCCCCCCCCCCCGGCCGGTCGTCATCTGCGCAGCCAAGCCAGTCAAGCAGCACGAATCGGCGTATGCGTACTTTTCCTTCTTTGTTTTTTGTTGTCATTCAGGTCACTTGGTGGTACCTCGACAAGTAGCTAACCGACAAAGGTGGCGGTGCAACACACGATACGAGCAGCGCCTGCAAGTAAGATGAACAGCGAGTTCTGGACAGGACAAACGCGAGCAGGACACGCGCATGATGACCGTCAGCCACTGTTGACGCACAGAACAAAATTGGATTAATCATGGTTTTGACCCTTGTTCGGCGCAGGCGGCGTCGAGCCAACCTTTGACTGAAACGACGCTGCGCGCCCACTGCGCGCCGTTTCGAATTATGCGAGGCGGTAACTGCTTGTTAATCCACGTGCTGTCGGTGATGACAATTATTATAATGGTCCTAATAGAACCAATTCTGATTGTACCATTGAAGCTGCTGCTGTTGCAGCTGTTTTTGCAATAACTGCTACGCGGTGTCTCTCCGGCACTTCGTAGCACTTAATCAGTCGCCCTCAATAGAGCTAGAACTGCCGTTCATAATCTCGTTCCAAAGTGGTGCCTACTACGTTTGAACGCAATTCCTCTGTATACATGAGATGCGATATATCCGAATAGGAGGCTCAGCTAAACCTGAATAGCCTAGCAAAAACACGCTCCTCTTAGAAGCGTGTTTTAGCTATACCAGACAACAGTTCTACAGACGGTTAAAAGCCGACACACGTATATGGCATGCCCCATTGCTTGTGGTGAACTACTGAGGCACTTCTATGAAATACTCGTTCACGGATCCTCCACGGTGTCCAGGCAAACTTCTATATTTTCGTCGGTGTGGGATAAGGGAGTGTCTAAAGAATGTCGGTTAATGGCTCGACCTTTCAACAAGAAAAATGTATTTGACGCAATAACAGAAAGCTACTAAAAAAGAAGCAAAATTGGATTTCGTTCAAAAGAAACATTTCTGACGGGCAGTTTCCGCTTTTTTCGATGACGCATAGCACACATTTCACTAACATAAAAATTGAAAAACAAGTATTTTTGTTTAATCTCAAAAACAAAAGTTGCCTTCTTAGCACACTTATCATATTGCAGTATCGCAAAGATCACAAAAGACTTTGTTTTGCTTGTCCTCCTGGGCGTCAAGAATGCCTTCAACTCGATGAGCTGGAAGGTGGCCATGGACGCGATGAGGCGCAAGGACATCTCGCCTTACATTTGCCGGATAATTTCGTCCTACTTATCGGACAGAAGACTGTCGGCCGGCGATCAGGAGAATGAGATCTCTGCGGGGTTCCTCAGGGGTCGGTCTTAGGGCCGATTCTCTGGAACCTAGCCTATGACGGGGTCCTGGAGCTGCCGGACCTACCGGCGAGTGTTGAGATGGTGGCCTATGCCGATGACTTGGCGCTGGTTATCACGGCACGGAAAACTGGGGCCCTAGAGTATGCCGCTAATGAAGCCTTGGAGCCTGCTGGCCAGTGTAGCAAGTCGGTAGCGCTATACGCGGCTCCAGTGTGGGAAGACATGGCGCTGAAGACACAAAGAAAAAGGAGAGCGCTTCGATCGTCACAACGGCCGGTAGCCATTCGTGTCTGCCGGGCTTACCGCACGGTGTCGACCGCGACTCTCCTGGTTTTATCTAAGATGCTGCCATGGGATCTGCTGGCGAGTGAACGGGCCGAAAGATGGAAGGATGGCGATCTAGACTTAAAAAAGGCTAGATCGAGGACAATCGCCCGGTGGCATGAAGAATGGGTCGCAGTGCAGCCGGGAGACCCTCGGAGGCCGCCCGCGGGGAGCTAGACCAGAGACCTCATCCCTGACCTGACGGCGTGGTACGACTGCAACTACGGTGAGCTGTCTTATGGTACGACACAGGTGCTGACCGAGCACGGCCAGTTCCAAACGTACATGGTAAAAATTAACATGGCGAGTGGCGATATGCGCGTTATGCAGATCGGGTGAGACGGACGATGTCGAGCACACAGTTCTGCGGTGTCCGGCCCTCCAAGAAGCCAGAGACGCGGGTGCGACCACCGTGAGAGGAAAGCCGATCAAGAAGGTTGTAGCACACATGCTGACTTTGGAGAAGGCGTGGAGGGAGTCCTGTGCATTCTTCGAGACTATCATGTTTCTAAAGGTGGCCAAGGAAACTGCCAGGAGAGCTCGTTTCAACAATAGCCCCCGATCCAGTCGAGAGGAAACGCCCGTAGGTGACAGGGAAAGAAGGGGAAGTAGGCAGCGAAGGCGAACGAGCCTCGGGATTAGGCAGGGACATCCAGGGACGCTCCAGGCGATGACTCTCGACGCATCCCCAGGTGGCGGAGCTGTGGTAGGCGTTAACGGTCTGGCTGACGCGTTTGAGCTGCACCAAGGCAGACATGAGACGCCGGATGATGCCAGGTTGGAGAAGAATGTAGGAGTTGGTGCAACACCACTCCTATGGATTCGAAGCAATGCCTACACAGTTACTGATCCCTGGGGGTGGGGGGGAAGCGGGTTTAAGGGGTTTGCGAGTCCCAGACTAGGCTGGGGTCCATCCCCCAAAGTAATGCTGAGAGGTTTTAGCAGTAAAAAAAGTATCGCAATAAGAAGCGTAATTTATAAACTTTTACCGGCAATAGTAGCTCACTGCCTATAATAATTGCAGAAGAGTACTAGGGTTGTGCTAGAACAATGGCACGGCCGACTTTGGCGCCGTGTGCTCTATTCTTCTAAACAACATGCGAGCTCCTTATCTAGGGGCACTGCCTATGCACCATTATTGTAATCATTGGAATTTGATAGTCAGTTTCCAGTCAAAAACCATTCTCAAAAAGGCATTAGACGGAATACCAAATGCCAACCAAGACTTGCTGTTAAAATGTCACAAGAAATGCGAGTGCTCTTTGATGACAGAACTGCTAAATATGATTCTATTACTCAGAGCATTGGCATTATACATGGCGTGTATGCTGTCTACTGATGACTTCGTGCATTACGCGCGAATTACCTACGCCCCTAGAACGCTCCGTTAATTTCATATTGGTTATTATATCAAGCGCCTGGAAAGGCTAAAGCCATGCAAACGGTTTGCTTTTGATTTGAAAATGTTATGTTCTATGTTTAACTAGCTTTTTAGAGGTCGGGTTCAGTAGCAAAGCCTCCACCTTATATTATGTTAACAACTGAGTGGAGAAGGTGCTGGGTCTGGGGAATACGGAGGGCGCCGAGCAACTTCCTATCTGAGCCCTTGAAAAACGGTGTTGACGGTGTTAGTGTGTTAGTGTGTCAGTGTGGTGCCTAGCGATCTCATGGAATAAGATGGCTTGACTTTGTCGGTCGGCTTTCTTTTGTCGAAAAGCCTCATTCACTCGGTACAATTGAGCCACATGAACTGATTAACCGCGCTACCTTCTTTAGGCAATTTCAAAGATGTCGCCCCTTCCACACACACAAATAGTGACCTTTTTTAAGTGGAGATTCGGCTTGGACCTGGACTGAGATGCTTACCTCAAAATACCTTCAACGGACTCCTTAATTAGTGGAAAACCTTCAAAAAGCTGCACAACCTTTTATGCCGCAATCTCTGTGCTGCGCAATCTTGGCTTATCTGAGTGGAAGGCGTATTGTTCACGAGGGCTCCGAGTTCAACATGGCGGCCAGGGTTTCCCAGGCTGAGTTTCAAAACGCCTTTTGTGGATCCTAGTATTAGATGATGTCTAACGTTTAGACGACTTTCCGGCAGGCACTTAATTGCTGGCCTACGCAGACGACCTCGCAGTGGTCGTCCAGGGCCGCTCATTCCTAAACGGAAGGCCAGCGACGCCCTGGCGGAGGTCGCTGGCTCAATGAGGAGAATTGGCCTAACACTGGCGCCGTATAGAAGTGCTGCACCCTTCTAAATTGGTCAAGAAGATGACCTGGAGCTCAACCTAGATCGTCAGAGCATCAAGCTCACCAATGCCGCCCTTTATTCTGGAATGCACCTGGATAAAGAAATACAGGGCACACACTGTATACTTGAGGCAGCAGAAAAGGCTACTAAGAGACCGCACAGGATAGCCCGGGTGATGCTAAACACCTAAAGCCCACAAAAGTTAAGTAAGCGCCTCACTATGTTGGTGGCTGAGTCCGTCATTTTATTTGCAGCACCGCAGCTACGCTGCGCAAGACCGAACGAGTGCTTGCTTTGAGGATCACTATGGCCTATAGAACAGTCAGCACAGTGGCTGTTTTGGTTCTGACCAGTAAAGTTTCTTAAGAATTAACAGCAATTGAGCCGAGCGGCACGCAGGAAGAGCGGGAAAAGGAGAAAGTGGAGAAACGGAAGACAATCATCGACATTTGACAGGCCGACTGGGACTTAATTCCACAATATATAGGTTTTTCAACCACCCTCCCCGTCTGATCGTTTAAAATGATGCTTATGAGTTCTTGGCTACGGATGGGGACATGACTGGTTTAGGGTGGTTAGATCCCGCACTACCAGCCCGGTGGCGTGGTGCGCCTCGCGACCGGAAGAGACACATAGGTGCGCGGGTTCAAACCCCACCGTTGCACATTTGTTTATATGGGGGTCCGTCAAGGAAGCAATGCGAAAAGCAGTCCCGTGGACGTTAAATCTTGGCTGAGGGTCAGCCCAAGAAGTTTATTTATTTATTGGACCCTACAGTACCGGCCCACATTGCGTCGTTTTATGTATACCATGCATACCAGACCATTTTTTGCAGTCGTGTCCGTTATTTTATCATACCGCATTCCCCAGTTAGTACTCTAAGAAAATACAACAGCGATTCGCGGGATACGAACACCGAGATTTTGCGCTTCAGAAACTTACCTCAGTTTTGTGACTCCTTTCCATGGGCATTAGTTTATTGCACACAAAGACGCCTTGTCGCCGACCGGTGCACTTCAGAATCTACGATAGCATCCTCGCCACTACCCTGCATATCTATGAACGCACGCTTTTCTTGTCAAAGACCAAGCTATAGGTGTTCTACATGTTAACTTTCAAGACAAGAAAATATACATTCTCATAAATACAGAAACGTGACTGTCGGAAGATACAGTTAGATTTGCCTGGCTCTATGACTAAGGCGAATTTCAGATATTCTCAAGAGACAAAGCTAAACATGGAGTTGTAATTATTGTCAGGAAAAAAATAGCTTATGGTAACATGTTTCTAGATGTACATCCGATCTTATATCTGTACCATATATATTCTAGGCATAACCATTTGACTGGCGGTAGCATATTTTGCGCCCACAAGAACAACGTTTGAAATAATTAGTCGTATGGAAACTCTGACCGCGGACCTTACCGAGGTTGTTGACGCTCGGAACACTTAACCAGCCGTACCCTAACTGAGAAACCCTCAGTGGACCATCCACGAGGGATAAAGTTCCAAAAGTTGGCTGTCTATGGCTGTTCTAATTCGCGAACTCGGGCAGTTTGTAGGGAACCCACCAGGCACACCGCGACAGAATGTTCCCGAGTGGATTCTATCCGTTGTAATAACAAATAAGCGAAGAATTGGTACCGAAAATTGGAGTTATGAAAAACCCACTCCGTTCTGATTACGGAATGTTAACATTTCCGATTATGGGTGCCGATGGGATGACTCAAGCTCCATAATCGAGCTATTTTCAGTCTGATTTTAATTCCATAAAACAAATATGGATTTGAATAGTTAGAGACAAGTTTTCATTGATTGCAGTAACGTCACACAGTTACGAAAGTTCGTAAAAAGAAAGTTCGCATATCCCCCCTGCATAAACGTACAAACGCCATGTTGGAGGAGGCTCTATAAATGGAAACGCATAAAAATAAGAAAAAACATAATCTCATTCAAAAGGAGCTCAACAAGGCAGTGCGTAAGCAACATGTGGTCAAGGAGCACGTCGTTCTGTTTAGCAAAAACGCGAAATCAATGACAAACTACGTAAGCAAACAAACGCGCACAAGCGCATGAACGTTGCTTGCACTACATATTGTGAATTATGTCACTCACTACGTACTGTGATTTATGTAATTCTCTCTTCAATCTAAAGAAGAACAGGCAGCATCTAGAAAAGCTAAAATCAAAGCTGAGCGACACACCCGACGGTTTGCGGTCATATTTGCTAAACAAATGGGCTTAACCATTGTCGTTAATTTTCAGAACATTACTGAAAGACTCCGAAATGTCATCCATCGATATAATTGTTCTACCATTTTCTTAAATCCGAGACTGCCATCAAAAACCTTGGAGAGACTACATCGAAATGTCTCTAACAGTCTAAGCATGTAGCAGACGTCGTACTCGAAAAGTACCCGAATCACAAATTAGGTACTTCGCACTTTTTTGTAAAAGACCCAAATATTTACACGCTTCTTTTTAATGTATATATGTTTATGTATGCCTCCCTATTTTGGAATGCGAGATTCAAGAGGGATCAAGTTAAATTGGAAGAGATGGAGGCGATGTACTAATGAGGGACCGCGTTTAAATATAACTGATATAAGGAAACAAGACTTGGACCACTATTGGAAATACGAAACAACGACGTCATTGGGATCATAATGAAATATATTGCCAATGCAATTTTGCAACAAACATGCAAGAGAAACAGCATCAAAGCATTGTTTCTTTTGGAGAATCACAAATCTATAACAACTAATCTTGTAATTGCATATTTTTTTTTAAATTAATTATTTTTATAATAACCATTTTACTCATTATTGATTGATCCAGTAAACGGCTTTGACAGGTCATGTCAAAGCTTGGCGGACAACAGCGGCAGCAGCAAGCGCAAGCACATTTCGCGTTTTTTAGTAGACCTTTAGAGTCCACAATTTACATATATCAATTGGATTGATTTTTTGAGTACCTACAATATAGGCTATAATGACTGTATCGACGTGTGTCGGGTGAAGAGGGAGGGCGTTAAATGTTCCGTTCTCCTTTCTGGTCAGAAAAAGGTTACGATCACGCTTCATAGAAACTGTGGTACAATGTCACATCATAAAAGCTGATCTAATTAAAGGAAAAATACTAAGTATGCATTAATACCGCGCGCCAACGACTGTTTGTGCGTTCCCGGTAACGTCTGCACAAATAAATGGTCTAATTATGCCTCTAGCCCAGACTCCACACCAAGCATTGACACGTTGTGGATGCATTTCCTGTCATGAAACTCATGTGGGTTTTTGTCACTGCAAATTCTACAATTTCGGCTCGCGCTCAAGACAGAGGCTCGCCATCATGAAAAGGAGTCGAATCGCGGAACATCATTGTGTCAGAATGACCATCGTTCACTTGTCTGTGTGCAATTACCCTAGTAGTGAACTCTCTGAGTAAGAATACACTGTATAGTGCTTTTTGATATTGATATTTAGTCGTTAAACAATTACAGCATAGAAATGAAATACGGTGTTGAGTGTATGTTGTTGGATTCGCGGCCGCATTCTAGCAAACAGCCATGTTTTGTGTTAAACGATCTGGGTGAACACGTGTCAACAGTTTGGCACTCATAGTCGACTCAGTCACCTCGAATGTTCCGATTACTTTCTTCACAGTTGATGCACGGGGTGTTTAGCAAAAAGTTGACGCAATGTGCAAATTGCGGCAGTTAAGCATTCACCATCTTTAGAATAATGTTAAACTATATGAATGCTGCTGTGTCAAACAGCAATCTATTTTTTTAAATGATGGGCTATCTACCATCAAGATGTTTAAAGGTTTGACTATCGAAAGACAGAAAAACGCAGAAATAGCGTCAAATGTAAATACGTCTCATAAAAGGTACAACACGTCGAAACAACCATATCTGTTGAAATCGAAAAATGAGTATGCCGCTTTGGAATCACGTAGTGAGACATCTAGAGACGCGAACGGAGTGTCCGGCGTGGTTGTGCACATAACAGAGGAGACAAATAGGCAGTTGTGTGTTCCGTCCAATTGACGCGGCAGTTCGTGTGAGGACAACAGGAGGATAACAAAATGCGTCTACACGCTTCTAAGGTCATAAGCCAAATTTAGGTGAGAGCAGCTCGATAACCCACCCTACACCCCGGCAATTTTTTAGTTTGGTTCGCTGAAGAACATCTCAAAGGGAAGCGCTTCAACTCGGATGAACAACTGGAAGACACAGTGGAGAATTAGCTCTTGTCACGCCCGCAGGACTTTTGGGAACAGGAAATCATTTGGCTCGTGAAACAGTGGGATATCTACTCAGACCCTCCGGTGCTTACTTTCGATAAATAAAGACTTCAAGTATATCCACAGTGTCGTTTCGTACCGTTTCATTTGAATACCTCTCATATGTAGTAATATTTCTGTAGCGACTTTGAAAAGTAGCTTTTTATAGTGGGCCTTTCGCGTTCTATTAAGACATATTCCTAAAAACTCGTTAGCTGTTCCTTTTGATTGCTGTCGACAAATGGTCACGTGAATAATTTACTCTCTACGCTGGCATCGTGTCGGAATACTTGTTGCCCAGAAAAGCAAAAATGGAGGCGAGACAAAACAGTTTTCAGAACCACAGACTTGATCCAAATCAGAGCCATTAGGATCGTAGCATCATTAAGCATGCTCATTATACATAGGCACATTTTGATGCCATGTGGTCATTTGCACGTCACTTCCGATTTTTCCTTATCTCTCTGTGTCCATATAGAGGTAAAGAGTGATCGATTCGGCACGACGTTTATCGAACGAATCTGGGCTTTGCGACGCGCTCTCAAATTTCGTAACCTGCCCGCCGCAGCCTTCTATCCGGTCCGCCTTCCTTCTGCATAGAAGAGATCAATAAATCGTATACGTTCGCACATACGCACTCATGGGCAGGGCTACGGTGCTAACGCATGACGTGCTATGTATCTTCGACTATCTACACTAGCCCCGTAGCATAGGCGTCCAAGGAGTGCGGCATAATTTATGTTCCCCTAAGGAAGGCATCTATAGTTTGCGTCCCTCGCCATTTCTTCCGTACGTGATGAATAGGCCGTATAGGGTCCGTCCGCATCGTCTTTGTCTGGAACTGAACAGTACGTCAGAGTGGAACGGCCGTCGTGGCTGGCCGCACCCACGTTGCCAACATATTTAGAAGGGCAGGCAATGATGGCGTCCTGTTAATGTGCTACGCCACCATCGAAGCGGGATTGACTTGCGCAAATAGCTATGCATTCGGTGGGGCGCCGCAACGTGCCATTGCACATCTGGGCATAACCCTCTGCTGACCCCTCGTTTATATATATATATATATATATATATATAATATATTTTCTATTATATATATATATATATATATATATATATATATATATATATATATATATATATATATATATAAATACGAGTATAAACTCAGGTATATACGGGTACTAGTCAAGTTTATATATACATATATATATTTATATGTATATATATATATATATATATATATATATATATATATATATGTATAATTTTTTGTATACTACGCGTATACGCAACATACAGTACATTAGTATAATAAAAAGTATAGGGCAAACATAGGGGGACAACAATTTGTTAGTTAAATAAAATGTGTTGTACTGAATCTAAAAAAGTAACAAAAATTAGATATATACTAAATAGTAGAAGGAGCTTGCAGGCCCCCCCCCCACGATTGACTCTATATATATGCACGTCGTCATAAATGCAATCGATTTATGCTATCCAAGTGCAATTGCAGTTTCAACAACAAGATAGGCGAAAAATATGAGTAAACGTGCGTGCTTCTTAATATAACCCTTTTCGAGTAAAGCCTGCCGAATTCCTCTTCCCGACCGACCGACGAGTGCAACCGAAAGTTTTCCCTTGCCGTACGCACACATTGCTGTACCCAAGTGCCTATGTTTGCCAACATAGCACTTGAAACATTCTGTGTCCATGGCATGGCCGTTTACCCTCACGCCAGCAGAACCATACCGGGACGCCAATCGCTCTGGCAGGCCCCAGGCTGTCGTCTGTGGCCTTGCGCAAGTTCATGAGGGTATGGATTGTTTCTCGGCTACACCCAAACAGGCCATATATAGATGTGCTAACTAACAGTCGTCTGCCGGGGGGGGGGCTGGGTGGGGGTGCGGTGCACAACGCAGCGAGTGTCTGTTGTTTTCTCGCACATGCACCCCCCGTCTCTCTCTCTCTCTCTCTCTCCATCTGCTACCAAAAACAACTCCGCTAGTGTTGACCGTGCTTTGAGGTTTACACGTGCGTGAGGCCACTACTCTAACAGCTCACACCGTGCTGCGTCCTGATGGTGTGACCACATATGTGACCACCTGGCTGTTTGCAGTCGCTTTCTCCAGGCATAACTTGTTTTGCTATAAAATGAACTTGCTTCTATTGACAGCTTTACAGCTATTACACTGGCCTCTACATAACGAAATCACCCCGATGTGGCCTTTTTCAATGCTGAAGACGACGCCGAGTCGCCTACAGGAGCAGCCTTAAGTATGTCGCTGGAAAATGGGCCGCTAACAAGCATAAGTTACTAACACTAGGACTTCGAGTGAATGCTGCAGATCTCTATATCGCATCCCTCGCAAGCAAGCAATGTGCCTTTACCCTCTGAATTCTCTCACTGTACTTATAATTAATATTATATTAATACTATAAGCCATCCGCTTCACCTTTATTGCAACTATGTTTTTTCTATGGCTCGCCATGAGACGTGGCTACTAGGCAGGCTATTCAACTCAGCGAAAATGCACTGAATGGATCACTCACTAAATATAATTTTATAAATATATACACTGCTAGAGTGCTCGGTCTGGGAGCTATATATAAATATATATATATATATATATATATATATATAGACGTACAGCAATTCTGAACTTGTTTAATCTCGGAAATAAAACGCTTGACTGCCTTTTGATAGCGAGGACGTGGACAAACGCAAAACGACAATGGCTGGCGTATTCAAGATGCAACCCTATTACGCGAAGCACGCTATCGGAGAGCGAGTTAGGCTAAAGGAAAAGGGCTAACCTGTACGTCTATCAAACGGTCCCCGTAGGAAAATAGTAACGAGTACAAAGAGTACTCAGGATTTTGCCAAAGGGATGGATCACTGAGCGACAAGAAAGGCTTTCGGTACGTAGGCGTTGGTCAGTGCCTTATTCTTTTGGGTGACGTCTTACGAGATTATATATATATATATATATATATATATATATATATATATAGTTTCATTAGAACTTTCTTAAATGTTTAAAATTTTTAAATGTTTGTTAATGTATTGGTCGAACATTCGAGTTGATTCTCTCGCAGACAACAGTATTAGAAAATGGCAAACACAAGCATGTTGATGGTACTGCAGTCAAAAAATTAGGCTGCGTATTGGTCTCTTGTACAACGTTTTAGCAACGAGAAGTAAGTGCAGAAGAGCGTTTCGAAGAGATTTGATTACCCAATGGGGAAGAAGCTTAATCCCTGAGAAGTGTATATGGATGATACCAAAAAATTCATCTGAACACAATACCTACAACGAATTCCTGAAAGACATTCAAAAACAGTAATGAGCAACGAAGACGCGGCTCGTGTGATGGCTGCAATTGACGGGAACTCAAACGTGGCATATGCAACACTAAACAAACACGAACAGGCGTAGCACCTGATTTTGAACATTTAAAAAACACAGGCATTGCTTTAACTAAAAATGTTTTAAAACGACCGATGCTATATATTTAGAGAACTGCACCCAAGTTGTATAATAAATAAAATTATGGAAATAAATCATAGCCTGAAGGTGCAAGATCTAGCGAGTGCTGCGTGTGGTCACTAAATTCCCAGCCTAAGTCGTATCTTTTCAAAGCTGGTGTTACTCACATGGGGTTGAGCGTTGTCGCATAAAAGTAAAATATTACGAGTTGTGGACGCGTTTAGGTTCACTTCTTGAACTCGTGAGCACTTGGGAGAGTTTTTTCCTCCAGCAAAAAAGCTCCGGACTTGGTTCAAATTCAGGTTAAGATATTTATCATGGAACCTGGCAATCCATTTTCGGCAAGTCCGTTTGTTGATTCAGTCGTCTCTGAAGATGGTGGAGATGTTCCAACAAGTTACAGCAGCGTTGAAACCTTTTTGCAACTCGTATAGAAAAAAAAACACTCTAAGTTTGCATTTACTATTTTTCCGCCTTTGCAGAAAGCAACTAAGCAACTGCCTGTAATGCCAACGTTGAGCATATAGAATCATTTCATAATGCCCGCCTTATCATAAACGTACCACCCGTTCTCGAGCTGATGTTACCTGGGCGCTGTAAGCCTTTGAAGCGGGTGAATACCAAAACGATAAAAACTTTTGCATGAACGAAACAGATTACGACAATTCCATATCACGTTGTGCATTTAAAAATAGCCAGATGAGAAACAATATTTTCCTTTTACATCCTTGCGTTAGAAGTGTCTAAATAATCGTGGATCTATTAGCAGTGTACTCTTTATATATATATATATATATATATATATATATATACTGAACTAAATGAGATCAGGACGAACAATGCACTCGTAGTTCGTAAAACCCCCGTATAAGTCGTTTGTTCAGCTCAGCCCTACAGAAGCGGTCATGAAGTCAGTGCACATTTAGTGCACCCTGAAGAGATTTACTTGCGCAGACCATCGTCACGCTAAGCCTTGCTAGTAAACAACAGAAACCCTACGCAATAAGGTTGTAAACTCTTGTGCTACTCTAGATCGGAGAGACACCAACGCGTGGCTAGTCAGTCTTAGCAGCAAGACCATTGGCTGAACCAAAGAAGTTACTGATCGTGCGTTGTATTTACACAACTTTATATAATTTCGTTTGAAGGTATACGTGGGCCCTCGTATGTTTCCCTGTGCACGCTTTTGTACTGATACATCCAAATATATTTTCATCATATTGCAACTATTGGTTTTTCATTTTGAGATGTTTAAGCCATTACGAGCAAATATTATGGAAATCAGTAATAATAATAATAATAATGTACGAGCATTGGGTATATTCTTACTGTGTAGTGTGTAGTAGTTGTGTTTTTAGTTATTTCCTGGGTTTCGATTGCTTATTTTTATCGAGTCATTTGCCGTGCAGATGGCTCGATGTCTCGAGAGATTCACTGGAAAGAATTTTATATCTATTAACAAATAATTTCACTTAATTCTTGCAGAGAGTACCTCGCTTTCGTTCGAGCTAGTAGGTATCTGCCCTCGCTTTTCACGTTGTTGTTTGTTTAGTTGGCTCTACATGCCTTTTCGCCAGTAACAAGCACATTAGCTCACTGATAGTTAAAAAAAAAAACTGATCTATACCTATCGATAGATGCGACTTTGTGGTGGACAACTGTTAAATACCTTATCGTAATAATAAGCGGCCGTTCGGCTACTTGCTGCTGTTAGCGTGTGCTAACCATATATAATGTTTAATATATTATTTGATATATAATGTTTAATATAATATTTAATGTTGATTTTGTAGTGCAGCAGTATCTGCTTGTGTTTACTACGTTTGCTATCTCCGCTTTTTTTTGGGCTTAGCAAACAATGCCAGAACGCAATGGGCATAAATGTGTCTTAATGGCGTTCTTAATGACATAGTTATTACGAGTTGAGCGCTCCAGAACAAGTCGAACGACTTTATTCCGCCGCACAATCAGTGGCTGTAGATTCGGTGGCAATGTTCCACCAAGGCAGACGCTACCATAGCAAATAATCGATGAATCGATTAGCTCGATATATTTTGTTGTGGCAGGTGAACGTACTTAGCTTAGAACTGCGATCTATATTTTCTCATTTGTTGGGGGGAGCTACGTGAGAGCTCCATGATATGTTGCTACCAATAGTCATATACCAATTTTTCATTGTTTCTACCCATATTTTGTATGCATTCGTTGTGTAGACGGTCATGCAAAATTGTGCCAGATGCCCTCTAAAGGTTAATAAAAACGGTACCCGGACGCTTTCCCTGAGCTACGCCTGTAGATGTGTTCTTTCGTATTGTCATTAATGCGGATTGTGTACTTATTTTATGACGCCAAATTAGTGTTTATATAATATGTTATTGTGATCCACGTGTCGATGTAGTCGCTAATCCATTATTTTCTCTAATATTGTCCGATATTGCTTGAAAGGAAAGTCTGGTTTGTCGTTTTCTTATTTTTGCATCTGTTTATGTGTGTAAATGGGATAATGATCAGCATGGTTTTAACAGCGAACGCACTTATTAGTGTACGTCTTTGTGTGCTTTAATACGATTGCTAGTTATTTTGTTATGCTCTCCGGGTGCCTTGTTGTTAGTAAAATAACAAAAAAATGTATTTGTATTTCTGTTTTGGATGCAGGGTTGCCGCCATATATGTTGATACAGGCCTGTCTTTTCTGGAAACCAGTAAATTTAGTTTTTAATTGGTTTTGCCTTTCTCAATTGTATTTTAGTATAAATTCTTAGTTGTTTTCTCTATGTGCGCTAGACTAGGATAATTTCTTAATTTAGACGAGGTGTCACCGCGTCTCTTTTTCTTGCCGGATAGGGTATCACCTTCCCAGATTGAATAGTTTTTAATTTTTTACTCTGTTTTTTCGCATTCTAACAAACTTTGTTTAGAAATATTTGTAAAAATACTCATTATTTAAAGCATTCTTTATGTTGAAGAATTATGTCGAGTGTGACTTTTTGTCTCGGTGTTTGATTAATTTTTTAACTATATTTATTTACCGAGAACTTAAGCATTATAAAATGCAGTTCCGTTGAATAAACCACGTTTTGAACTTGAATATATATATATATATATATATATATATAATATATATATATATATATATATATATATATATATATATATATATAGTGGTACTCTACCTGCTCTGGATTTACCTTCAAATAAAAAACATACTATATAGGTAGGTTAATATTCCTCCTTGCGGATAGCCTGTTACCCCGATTCCCGTAAAACCTGTATCGAATCTGTGCTAGCTGTAAGGTAATATGTCCAGCGATAGCTCGCGATTCGCCTGTCAGATTTTTTTAAATCTACTCCAACAAATATACTACTGACTTCCTTATGTAATCATAAATTATTTGATACACTTAGTTGATTCAAATTGTTTGCGTTCATGCAATCTTGTATTGCCCGGGAGATAAAGGATCTATCTATAAATATGAACAATTTTAGTGAACTATATTAACATTCGCTGTTGTATTTTAGCTCTACGATAGATAAAAAGTATCATGAAACTAAATAAATGTCATTTTACTTGAAAAAAAAACTACTAATGTCGCTTTTTCTTCTTATCACTATGTATATTAAGTTTTGGATCTCTGCCCTTGGTCAGAGTTATTTCATATGGCCTTTTTGTGTGTTGTTCTCCTTCTCTTGATCTTTGAATTAATTTATATTTTACGTAACTAGCTCCGACTACACCAATGACTTTTTTTTATAGTGAGGGGTTTTAGAATGCATGGTGCACCCATGCGTGATAGGTGTAAAGCTCACAAACCCACTAAACCCAGATTCCTCGCTACCCCCCCCCCCCCCCCCCCGGCTCGTTATTACTTTGGTATTACATCAAAGACTTCACTAAGAAATAAATCTGCTTCACTTGACCTGCTTTGGTACATCGCGCAGTTGTGGATGTTCGCCTTGCTCTTCAGGTCGAAATTCTTCTTCATTTCGTTATATGCAGTTTTCAGTTTTTAAAGTTGTGGTGCAATATTGGCATATTTGGTGATGGTGACTTTGCTGCTGCTTTTGTTGTTGCTGTTGCTTGCGGTATTTATTGATGCTGCTGCAATGTTTGGGTAGGCCCCGAGAACATTCAGTGGACGGGTTTGCTCGCCGATACGGCAGGTCAGCAATCGCGTTCTATCTTTGGTGCCTTAGGTGGACAACAATGGGCGCTGTTGACTTTTGTGTAAGATATTCATGGTCGTGTTCTAAACCGTGATGTCTGCTATTCCATCAATTTTGGTCAGCTGCTTGATTAGTTTCAATGTGATCACGATCGCCTCTTCTGTCGGGCCAGAAATGTTGTATAGAAAAACATCTCGTCGTAGATGTTTTTGTTCTTCAAGCACGAGAAACTGATGAATCTCAGCCGTGATTGGGTTTTTATTAGAGGCGACGCTTGTCTACATCTTTTCTAATCGAGTCTTCATGTGTACCGCTTTTTCATTGACTTCTTTAGTTTATCGGCTGACAGCTGTATGTAGGGATTAACTATGCCCGATTGAATGGTGAGGTTTAGCCGCTGAAGCGTCGTTAATGTTCAACGGTTGCTTTCGGTGAGGGCTTGTTTGGCTTTTGCACCGGGCCCAGACAAAACTCGCAGCTCATTTTGGCTAGGTGGAGGTTTTGTCGAACTGTTCAGTTAGACCCCAGCAGACTGGGTGCACAGTACGTCGATGTCCGGAGACCTTGTTGACCACATAAGCTCCTCTGACAGCAAAGGTCAAACAGAAGGCGATTTTGAAACTAGTAACTAGAATTGCAAGTACTTGTGAAAAAGTACTTGTACGAGAGAAACGAGGTACTGTGCACAAATACAGGGAAGTGCGGATCTCTAGTTCTTCACACTTGACGGGAAATTGTCAGCGGCATTCTGGTAAATGCGACTGGAAAACCATCGCATACAAATAGAAAACAAGTTAGCATAACACGAGCTGGTAACCACAATGATGGAAGCTACTGTGCGCGAATGATCCGCTATGACCGATGAAGATCGGCTCGGACGCCGCCAGAGAGGGACAGAAAAGTGTGCAAGGTCAAACAAGGTAAAAAGCGTAACAAGAACCGTCCCTTTCGATGTCTCCTTTAATCTCTCTCTCTCTCTATATATATATATATATATATATATATATATATACGTTAACGCGGAGACAATTGTTCACTCCAAAGTGCTAACATAAAAAGTCATTTAATAAACAATAATAACGAATGTTACTATATATATATATATATATATATATATATATATGTGTAACGAACCCAAACAGGTGGGAAGAAAGCGCTCATGTTCTGTTAGTATTTTTTGGAATAATAATACATTAATAATAGTACTAAACTCGTATCTTCCGTAACACCCGACAATAAGTTTTTTTCGGCAGACAATTCCTGCTTTCTGCGACTTTGCTTTGTGGCATTGTGCGTAAATAAGTTCTTTATGTACTTCTCTTTCTGAAAGTTTAAGCTTGATAATTTTACGCGTCGGTTTTTACGAAGCTGTCCATCTGTACGTATGTGTGTGATTTTACACCAAATTAGCCCACCACCCATACACCATTTTACGTCTGCATAGAGGATATCCTAATAAACTAGCCCGAAACAAAGACCAGCTTATTTCTTTTCTGATATTGGCGATGTCACTGGCGGGGACAATAAGATCCAATAAACCCGCTGGGTTGTCAGATTCTCGATTAGGTTTCCCAACATCGCAGTCATTATATGTCAGAGCCGGGTCGGCCATCACTTTGCGTAAGATTCTTAAAATCTCATACTTATGAAAGCTCCAGAAGACATGAGCATGTAACTCGCCTAAGAATATATATATATATATATATATATAGTTCTCAATAATTATTTTAAAGTAATTCACCGAAATAAGAATAAAAAGCATTCAAAGCGACAGCCTTACGCACCAAGCACAACGCAGGTGTGTTTTCATCAAAATACAATTGCACATTAGTAGGATCCCGATAGAATGTGTCTCTGAATATTCTGTTCATTGCGTGTCACTTGCACATCATCACAGCAGTACAGATGTCAGTGCACTCGTGCATGTTCCCATTCCACATTGACAGGCAACAAATTCGGAAGCCAGTTTTCAGTTCGCGTACAAATGGTAATGCTCAGTGGCGAGACATCGAATCTTTTTTTGGGATTGCTGACCAGCCGATCTTCGGCAGGCAGCTTGCATGACGACTTGACTTCAACGGCCACGAGGCACGAAGTCGTGGCACGCCTTGACGATTTGCTCGTGACGAAGGGACGAGTGGAAGCGTAATTTCTGTAGGCGCAGTTTTCCGGGAAATCCTAAGCGCTAGCAAATGATGTCAACCAAATGTCAATAGCATGCCGCTAATCCAAATCTTTCATGCTGGCTTTTGTTCATGTAAAGCGATTTATTACTAAGTTATATTTTTTGCTAAATACCAATACATATATTACATGAAATCTTGTAATACGAGAAAAATACTAACATCTATAATACCGACCCATGAGATTGCTAGATATAGCTACAAAATATATAATATGTTGTATCTCTGTCAATACTATATATATATATATATATATATCATGGTAGGTCATCATCAGGTAATGATCTGAGCGTGTCTATGGCCTACTGTTCGAATATATTACGTTGCTCTCTGCTCTACACTCTACGACGTCTTTAGTGTACGCTGTTCACTGAACGGGGCAACGTACTTCGGACCTCGCCAGGTTCAAGCGTCGCTTCAAGAATGCCGATATTTTTCAATTTCCCCCGCCATCCAAACGAAATAGCCCCACAGCGATTCTCCACTGTAATGAGTTTTCTCGTACACCCCCCCCCTTCTCCCCCCCCGTACACTCCCTTCAATGCAAAGTGCTTAAACTTTGGCGCATCTCCAGTGAACGAACGGTCACCGCTTATGGTCGAGAAAGGTTGGACAGGCGGAAGCTGTTGAGGATCAGGAAAAAGGCTACGAAGGCTAGATTCGATACACAGAGACGAAGGACGAGGACGAGACTCACAAAGGCTAATTTAGTGAAGACTGAGCATGCCGCGCAGTCGAAGGGTTGCGCCCATCTATGAGTGTACGTTTCGAGCATTCCAAGCATACGCATACTGCTCTGGTGACTAAAATGGCTTAATTAACAGAGCCGTCAGTCGGGGCGGATTGCCTTTTGGGCAAGGCCGACTACAGACATCTTAGTCGTTGACCAAGGCTAGAGATCCCATTACAAGGTCGCACGGGGAATCTGGTAGGCGCGTACTGAGCATACTGAGCAAAGCGACCGGGCCCCGCATTGATGGCCCCGCGCACTCAGCCTACTCGGACTAGAGCTATTTCATAGATTGGACAATCAGGCATTGCAGCAGTTCCTTGGACGACTCGGGTGGCGGGCCGGTCGGGCGCATACCTACTTTGGCAAACAACGTCATAGATTACGTAAGTACACTTGCGCCCCATGGGGAAGATGCGAACGAACATTGCAAGAGCACGTAGGACTGCACTGAGCCCGGCGCCGTACCAAGTGGGGTGAAAATAATTCACGCTAAGTATATTGGCCCGGTTATGCGCTGATTACGTAAAGAATTTTTCTATTACTTTTCAGATCTTCTTTCGTACGCTATTTCTATGCAGAGATTGTTTGGCTTGTTCAACAACACGGTAGAGCAGTTCGATGCTTGGCCTGTAAACCCCCCCACTTGCCATTACTTAAGTTACATTCTTGAAGAGTGTCCTCCTTTATGCTGCTAGTAATCAAATGACGAAATTTGTGCTTTTTGCTGACTAACGTTATCGAATTAAAACTCTTCTGTAAAATCTGCTATCGTTTGGAATTATGGGAGTCTTTGGACAACAATCAGCAAGCTTTGTTTTGCTATTGTCACCGCATTTGGGTGCGCGTACGTTTTGCGAACATAACAGACTTTTTGGCCGAATGTTTTTCTGCAGAAAATATACTCAACAACAGTTTCAAGCCAGTATTATCGCTGTGTCCTTACTGGCTATAATAGAAACAAAAAACAAGCTGACCCGCCAGGAATAGAAGAATTAAAGAGCGGCACACCACTAATAGAAACGACCTTTTTGAGAGAGGTGAGAGAGGTGTTTTCAGAGTGGACCGAGCACAAACGAGCTTTGAGATTGCAACATCCTCGCGGCAAACGCCGGTGGAAGGCCGAAAATGAGTCGGTGGGCAATAAGAGCGAATACAATACGTATGTAGAAAGTCTACGAGAGCAATGCTCGTGGCAGCTGTTTGGGAGACTTAACCGTCTTAGTTGAGCAGGCGTGAACTGAGCTCGTGCAACAAGGGACCAGCGTCGCCTCTCCCCCTTCCTCACACACGCAAGAGCGACGCCAAGAGCATTCATAGAAGGGAGCCCATCCGGAAGATTCGGCGCTCTCAGCCGGAGCCCCCAGCCGGCATCGAAGTACAGCAACACAAGTGGGTCGGGTTTAGCCAACTCCCCGGACACGGGAAGCCAGCCATAGCATTAGCTTGTCAGCTGCACAAGGGCAGACGGCAGGTATTTCGGCCAGCCAGTTGCGCACTTGAAGGCAATCGAGAGAGACGGGGTCATATAGGATAGCTGTACGGTGGAAGACTAGCTTTTGTTGTTGTTGTTGTTGCTGTTGCTGTTGCTGTTATTGTTGTTGTTGTTGCTGCTGTTGTTGCTGTTGTTGTTGCTGTTGTTGTTGTTTTTGTTGTTGTTGTTGTTGTTGTTTTTGTTGTTGTTGCTGTTGTTGCTTTTGTTGTTGCTGTTGCTGCTGTTGTTGTTGTGCTTCTTCTTCTTGTCCTCTCCTTTCTTCCTCCTCCTTCTTCTTTTCGGCTTGACTAGGCTTAGCCAACAGTGCAACCGTGCGCCATGACCCGCACTCGCGAACCGGTTTTCTTGAAGCCAATAGCTCTCGTCCCTTCGTTGTGCTTTGCCAAACTGCATCCATGTGAACGAACTCTGGGGAGGGGAGCTCTATGATATACAAACACCGAACTGTAGGCGGTCCTGTCGGCACAACAGTTTTCGGCTAATACCTATTTCGCAGCACAATAGCTGAATCAAAAGCTTGCCCCGAATATTATATTCGAGCTTAGTGACTCGATTTAAATTCGAGCGACACGCGCGCAATTGAGTAATGGGCAAAATCTCTACGAATATAGTGTCTACAAGTAGTCAACTAGCGGTATTGGCCACCAATTGAAATTTAAAACTAGCCACAACTTGCAATTCTAAGCGTGTCTTTTTAGAATACCCCGGAAATGGACTTATACTATGTAGTGCCATAAAACTACAGTAAAATAAAAATCTGCATTTGTGGGCTGTACCAGGTAGCATAACTTGTCGCGTGATGCATCTGCACGTTAGCGGCGCATCGACATTCTGCAAAAGAAGACTGTAGTTTAAAATCATCAACTTTCGACTAACATTACTGCTAAGTAGGCGTTGTACTGCGGCACGGTGTGCTGGCACATAATTCCTTTCCCTCTCAATCGTCGTTTGGAGCTGGGAAAACGAATACGTGAATATTCCCGTGCGGTGGCCATCTAGTCGCAGTTTATGACTGCGCATACGGACCAACCGGGAGCCTAATTGTTACTTCCTGAATCTACAGTTTTGGCAGATATAGCTTTCTCATATAGAGCGTAATGAATTTGCGCACTGAGGCAAACCTGCACTGTTGGGCTATTGGTTTCTACTACAAACGGAGCGACTGTAAAATGCGTATATATAGTTCACCGCAAGCTTATATATATATATATATATATATATATATATAGATTTCACCCCTTTGATTTGGCACAGTGCGGCCGTGCTTTTGGCGGCGCTTATAAAACTGACTGTTTTGTGATGTTTGACTTCAACTTTTGTGGTTATAATTGTGTCAACGAATATGTGCGTAGTGAGCACTCTATCAGTGCACGCTCTGAGATGCTTTGGTCACGTGTCTAAGAGATCGAATCCTTTTTAGGCTATCCGGCCGCCTGTATTCGATTTGCTTGCGGCAATGTAGGCCATAGGCATATACCTCGTTGCGGCGGAAGACGTTGTAGCCTACGGCAGTGATGTGTTATCGCAAGGTCGTGTTGGCTGCAAGTAGCGATGGCAATTTGGTATCGTAAACACAACCAGCGGGCTTGTAGACTCCGTGGGATTCACCAAAGTGGTCTGGCAAAATAAAAAGACCACAACGACAGCTCGGTAAGCTCCGGTTTGACATCGAAGCCGAGACTATCATTCAAGGTTGCCTTGCGGTGGCAACTAGCTTTCAGGCTGGATGCTCTATTATTTTCTAAAGGTTAACTATCTAAAACTAGGAGTTCAACGCCGTGTCGCTAGGCTGCAAAATTCTTGCTGACACGCAGTCAAGTGCAGTCTGGGTAAAAAACGTAGATAGTGTAAATAAGTTGCTTAGAATGTCAAGCCTAAGAGGATGTCCCGCATCTCTTTGGTTAATACTGGGCTGTCAGTAAAGCGTAACGGTAAATGAGGTGAGGGCCGGATCACCTCATTTACGTTTGCGTTTTACCAAAGAGATGCGGTGCATGCATGCAAAGGTTTTCACCGCGGTACAGACGTGAATTTTAATTGTAACCAAACTGTTCATGTGCCTTACGGCTAGCAGAATCATGATATATATATATATATATATATATATATATATATATATATATATATATATATATACACCGAGCAAGATGGAGCTTAGTGGCAAAGCCTTTGCCTTGCATTCAGGAGGTCTGGGTTCGGGCCCCAGACTGGTCATTCTCAAATTGGTTTTCATGGTTCCCCATTTAGACAAGGCAAATGCCGGAGTTGATTGAAAATCAGCCATAATACAAAAAAAAACGTACAGGGACATTAGCATTACGGTAGAACTAATATATATAAATACGTTCTGCGGAGACAATTGTCACGACATTGCACGACACAACAATAGCACACGTTCCCAGAGGACAATTGTCGCTCCACTTACATTCTAAATATATATATATATATATATATATATATATCAAATGCACCTTTATTTAGTCAAAGGGGGGACAATATTTACATTTTAGAAACCGTTACCTAGATACATACAATAGTCAGTTTACTTGTGTGGCGACATTTGCACTGTTAGTGCTTTAAGTTCTCATTGCCCTCGCCATCCGCCACGAAAACATGTTATTTACACGATCTGTCTTGGCAATTTGTTTCGACGAGATGGTGTTACCGCTTCTAAGATTGTTCAACCGAATGCTAAAATAATTTGACTTATTTGATGAGTTTATAATACGATTGAACATGCGATAATCCGCTCTGGACTGAAGTTCCCGAATAGGGCTTATCACAATAGAATTTCGGGCAACGTTACACCTTAACGAGACACGACGAAGGAATCTCCTCTGTACACTTTCCATTGCTTCAATGTGTTTATCTAAGTAAGGCCGCCAAACCTCACAGCAATAGAGAAACTTAGGTACAACCAAACTATTATAAAGCCTCATGTAAAAATTGTAATCATTAATTATGAAACAACGAAATATGGTATTAGATATAAGATTAGCTGATCGGATGACTTGTGTAATATGGGTGCTAAAATCCAGTTGCGGTGTCACCGCAACCCCTAGGTCCCTAATACAATTTAAAATAGGGATAGCCTCCCCATGTAGCGTGTAGTTATGGGCTTTTTTTAAACACAATACAGCACATTTCGGCACTGATATAAGCATTTCATTGATTGATTTGATTGATTGGTTTATTTGCTTGATAAGTGTGTGTACACATATCACCCTTTTATATCAGGGGCCTTTCATTATCCACACACCACTTAGAAACCGCTTCAATCGTACTCTGTAGTACTTGCCTTTCGCTAGCGGTGTTGGAAGGTCCGTATAGTTTCAAATCATCAGCATAAAGCTTATAAGTTATCGACTCAGGAATAACGTTTCTAAGATCTAAAACAAATGTGCAAAATAAAAGTCGCAATATTGCAATATTGCAAAAAATATATATATATATCGCAGTAGCCAGTCACATGCGGAAAATTTGCACGAATTTGGATTCGAAGTACTATTCCATGCATTCTCTACTTATTAACTTACTACTGATTTAACCTCTTGTGAGCTCTCCTGTTATCGAATCTCTACCTCATTGGAAATAAGTTTTGGAAACAAGACAAAGAAAAACGGCCTTCGATTCAAATCCCAATACGAATTTTAAGAAGGCTGGCCAACGCACACTGCAATATAGCGCGTCTGTCCTAAGCGTAACTGTTTCACTATTCCGTGATATACACGCGAAACCTTCTAGTAGCTACACTATTCGGCGCTAAAACGCTTTAACCAGCCTCTCATGATAACAGGGCGATTAATAGTCAAGGAGCCTTATCACCATGACAGCCGGGCTCATGCCAGCACCGCCAATGGTCCACTCCTCTGGAACATTGCCTATAATGACGTACTACAGCTGAGCAGAGCTCCCCATGGGCCCAAATCTACTGGCTTAGCTGCTGCTGTACTGGCGCGCATTTCAAAACAGCCCGAACGAAGAGATAACGCTACAATAGCGAGCGACTCTGGAACTGGATGATAACAGTTGGAATTACACCGAACCCAGCCAAAAGTTAAGAGATCCCTTTAATTGGGCCTAATGGCTAAAGCAAACGTCTTTCTGGACACTGCTTGGCCATCACGAGCAGTTCCACCACTTCAGAACACATGATGAGGCAGCGCAGAACCTCACTGCCTTTGATTGGGCTTACAAAAAATACTTTTTGCCGTTTATTTGCATTTGCTGCTTTGCTATTAAGTTGTTACTAAAATAGATTGTTTTATCTAAAGCATAAATGCAACATTTGTCAACAATGACTTAGGTCTATACACAACCCGGAGTACCAGAGACCAGAGCCTATATTCATATTCTGCAGCCAGCCCAGATACGTTTCCTCCGCTACCGGTGTTCCTACATGGAAACAACCGACATTCGTTGTTAGATGCTCTAGAGTGTGATGGGGTAATATTTTAAATTTATTTCATGTGCCAATAAACTAAGACCTTTATATATTGATTTTATGAGCAACTAATTTTAAAGGCAAACATATTATAGATGGCCTAATTTGGAAGACGCGATTTGAGTAAATGGATGATACGTCCAGTTCTTGTTACACCTGAATTGGTTAACAGCGGTTGTGTCGTTGCTGTTTTTTTACTAATTTGCAAAACACAATAACTTATATCGCTGCAAACGTTTTATAATAATAATAGTAAAGCAAAACGTGTGATGTATTTTAATGTATGTGTACCCAGAGATGGTAATATCTCGTTCTGCAGGCGCATCTCCAACGTTCACAGGCGTGTAGCAAAGCTGGCTTGGACGCCTAATGTACGGTTTTAAAAACGTGGCGTCGTCTTAGGTGAGACTGAGATTTTGTTCGGGTAGAGTACCTTCTTCCTGTTTAATTGTGAGTTCGATTAGGCACTATCCTGTTACTGCATTATTCTGCTGGAGAAAGCCCAGAGAAGCCCAGTATGAGCGCAGTGTATCCTGGCTAAGGAATGAGACAAAATGTTGGCATATTATAGTGTCTTCTTTCTAGAATTCCCCGATAAGCCTTGAGAAATGACCACGATTGTGACAAGGGAAGTCACACAAGTGCAGAAGCTGAAGGGGTTCAGCAATATATACATCTTGAACTACACAGGCGACGGGTTCTCACGATAACGTTTTTCGGATACGTTTATCCGCCTTCAATTGGTGGTCAACAGTCAAGGTGTATATCTTTGGTTTTGTCGCCTGTTATGATCACCTGCGTTTTTCTACGATTTCCCTGCAGCAATCTCTATTTTGGTATACGTGATAGTTAAAGCGGATATTCTGTGACAAAGGATTTCTCTCAACTGTTTAAAGGTTAGGCGCTCAGCCTCTCCAGATCTCTCTCTCTTTCTCTCTCTCTCTCTCTCTCTATATATATATATATATATATATATATTTGGCTTCTTTTACGCTGATGAAGCATTTACGTTCGGATACATATTTATAGAAAAAATAATATTGATTTAAGCTTTCAAAGTTTGTGTTTGTTATCGGTAAAATATTTTTTGTCTGCTACAATGGTCTTCTGTACCAGGTCTTCTGCTACCGCAATTTTCACTTCCCGACGGGGATTAATTTGCTGAATACTTGCCATTTTTTCAACACTTTGCTGTCAGTCTTCTGCGTAAAATATCAAGCAACTGTATTATAACTGATCCAGAAAACATCTCAAAATTCTAAGCTATCTTTCCAACAGTAATTCGGCGACTGTTGAGTACGATACCACAAACTTTTCAACGTTTTCTTCTGTTATTGACGTTAAAGGCCTTCCCAAACGGGGATCATCTTCGGTATCTTTACCTTCATCGACAGTACCACGTATACAAAGAGGTTCGGGATACTGGTTGATCACCATACGCAGTTTGTAACATCTCTACCACTCTAGAACATATTATTTGTTTTATTTTTTTTTACACAGATAATGTCAATTCGTTGCACCTCTATTTCAGCTCTTTTAAAATCTCCGAGGTTCGTTTTCTCCACTTCTTTAATTCAAACTCAAACACTAAACGCTGCCATCAAATGGCGCACAATTGGTCTGCGCGTAGCTGATTAGCTGATAAATGCCATTTCAAAGCTAAACGAACCGGAAGACCTTAGTGGTTTCGGTTCAATCTTTAAAATTCAAAGTAATAAAACTTGCCAATCCGCCTTCGTATATATGTATATGCATTTATTATATAGCGGGTCAATATTAAACAATGCGTAACTATTACCGCATACCGTTGCCAAGCAAAATACAAGTATATGTGCTTGTCGGCCATTTTACCGCAGTCTCTGAAAACAAGCAATTATCACCTCACCTTAATTATCACAACCTCACCCCCCCCCAACCGGAGCCCCCGTCGTCAAGCAGGTCTCCAATACAGTATACCTAGACGCGACAAATAAGCGTCATGCTACATCCTTTCTGGCTGCATTTCAACTACTATCGTAGTTCAACTTCAATCATTTGTCAGACGTATTCGACCTGATTGTGTTTGCGATAAACTGCAGAATTATATGTATATATGTGTATATTAAGGCACTAAGGTATCCCACAACGGTAGTGAGTTTTCGAATCGAATCTGCCGAGTGCCGCCCGCGCCGAGGTCTGCAGTCTTCATTACCTCATGATCGTCCAGTCAATTGCGTACGCCCACTTATCACCGCCGGCCAAGGCAATGAGGTGCGAGATTAAGGGCGGGCCATTTGTTCTTGAACGTAGTTCAGAGGTCGACGAACAGTGACGCAGGCCTTACAGCACAACAGCGCAATACAACACGGTGCTGTCTAACCGCTAGAAAAGTTTGAATCTGTGGCAGCACTCAAAAGAGCGCCATCCAGGGCCGAGCGCATATAGTCGCGTTACGCAAATGAGAATTTCTGCTGTTGAAATGCTGCCCGGGACCAGCTCTGTATGGCTCACTGTTGACGCAAAGAAGATTATCCAATACTAATCTAGACTGAATGACAGTGCGTGGGAGCATTGACCGTTGGATGGTCTAGCCTAGAGTGCAGCTTCTAGTTAAAGGCTCAAAGCATAGAAGTCC
Source organism: Dermanyssus gallinae (assembly GCA_003439945.1). Lineage (NCBI taxonomy): Eukaryota > Metazoa > Arthropoda > Arachnida > Mesostigmata > Dermanyssidae > Dermanyssus > Dermanyssus gallinae. The sequence continues at coordinate 523,602 of QVRM01003730.1, read as the reverse complement.
GGCCAGATACGGTTCAGAGATTCTATGCCACTCTCAACACGATGGCTTTATTACGTTACTGACTGGAGTGATTGATCAGCCTAAGGTCGCTGGGACCGCTGCCGTAGTGGTGCACATCATGGTGCACATTAATGTTAGCCCACAATTGTTTTTAAGGTTGTTTGTTTTCGCGTTTGCTTCATAGAATTGAATATAACATTTGGGGCAGCCTCCGCATCTATTATAATTCTTCTTATCATTTCAATGTTTGTTGAATCTTTCCAGCCGGTTGTTCTACCACATATTTTAGCTGAATTAATATTCCGCGGTAACGCCGAATTTCGACATAGAAATAGTCCTAGCAATAAAGATAAAATGTTGGTCCATGGGCACTAAATACATATTCACCTCGAAAAAAAAAAATGACTTACGCTGCTTACAGGAGACGCCTCGATAGGTATTTTTGTCATTCGCATAATGAGCCTAACAACCACAAAAATTATCTGACAAGGGAATTTAGATATATCACCTAAAGCTTTACCAATAAGAAAGCTGCACGTTTTAGTCGTATTTTAGCAAAGATATTCTGACTTTGCATGCTTAAAATCGTCTAAAAAAAGCCCGTGCTGATTGTCTAAAAGTGGGGGAGAAACCGCAACGTCCGTTATCTCCATGGGCGATGTTCTTCTTTTTTTTGGGACACGCTCCTAAATAGATCGGCTGTACAAATCCTCTGTAATGACCTTGTTATGCAAAGATGGTGTGGATGAATTCGGCCTCGGCTGACCTAAAATTCGGGTGTTTCTTCCGTCGGCGCCGGTCTGTCTACCTGACATTAAAGGGGCGTATAGACCTTGTCTTTTTCTTAATCTTTCTGTTCAGCTCGACCAGTGTCCTTCCCTCTGTCTCTTCTCCTTTGCACTCCCGAGCGTCAGTGATGTATTTCGCCCTCTAGCGGCTGATATGTAAATACGCACATAATCATAGGGCCTTGGCCTGAAATGCGCTACGCTTTTACTCGTTCATAAACCGCTGCTAGATTAGGAGGCTGGAGATTGATTTCCAACTTGGAATTTCTCCTAGACCGGTGTAATGCAACAAACACCTCAACTTATGGGCGTACAATGGTTAGCGCGCCTTAAATAGTTGCGAAATGGATACAATTAGAGACATAAATAAGAATTCCGTAACGTTTTATCAAGTTTGTGAACCTTGCGTTCGCTAATGCACAAATTCGCAAATGTACAAAGTGCAATGGTACAATGATCGTTATGCTTCTGACGGAACGCGACTACGTCTAAGAAGCCTAAAAATGTCCTGCCCTAAGGTTTCCTTTGAATAGTTCTAAGCTTTTACGGAGTCGTGCTGGTCTTTTTGAAAGGCATTATTATTGGCATTTTACCACGTCAGATACGAAATAAGAAGCAATCCGATGTAGTCGTAGTTAATCGGTTTGATTTGAGGAGCTGGCTATTGAGCCATGAATATATACAGCGCGTGTCGGAAAAACAAAAAAAAACACATAAAAAGGGTAAACACACGATCTGTTTTTTTTAGTTAGAAACCGAGGTTAGCACTACGTGTCGAGTCTGGAAAAAGGTCACTTTAATTAGCGTTAAAAGGCTAATTCTATGAACATATAGGAGTTGTAGTTATAGGCTCTTCCCTATAGGTAGCGGTGTTAATCTACATCGCCTCGGCGCTGGCGATTTCGATTTCCTTACATATGACATGAATTATTGACAAGTTTCACAAACTGTCAGACAAATATATTTTTTAATAAAAACACATAGCATTAGCTTTGCGTATCATCCAGCATCGAATTACAAACCAAACGGTAATCCAAACGGATTACTGCGTCATAGAGCGCCTCCACGTCAGACCAGCACGTTATCTGCAGAGTTTAAGTTACACTGCGGTATTGCAACAAAAGCCATTCTGATACCACGTACCTTCTCGGTAGGTATGTTTTGTAGCTTGTGTGATACCGAGAGTATCACGAATATCGCAGATCTTCTGCCGCCTATGTTAGGATACTAGGCGGGGCTCGGTAGCAGGCTAATGTTGAACTACCACCCGCGTTAAACCTCCGCTAGTTACGCGGAAAATGGCCAATAAACAAGTGAATAAACAATTTATTCTTTTTTGTGGGAACGCTGGATGTGCGGTATTTAATACGCGCAACACATAGTTGCGCGTATTAAATACCGTGCGTCATCCTGCGTGTTCCGCAATGCTCAGTCCGCCGAGAGCGTGATATCCGTGATTTGCTTATGTATACATATACTAAGTTTGTATATCACATTTAATTCACAAGGTATTCTTATTTAAATCTACATTTATCAAACGTTTCTAGACTAACATTTGTAAATGGTGTATATATATATGGTCACTATCACGTGTCCCCTTTGTTTAGGCCAACCTTTTAAGAAAAACCTCGTCAGAGGTATGCCCAGAACGAAGGCGACGTTTCCATGTTGTATGCCAACATCTGTACGTCGTTTAGAGGAGGACGGCGATATTCAATCACTGGATGACAGATTTACCGAATCATGTATTTTTGCCTTTTTTGTCAACGGGGCATTGCGATTAGGGCTAACAAGTCTGCTCCTAGTTGTTGACCCACTACTATGCAAGTCCTCTCGTCATGAAGATAGGTATCTATAGGGGATGGGTAGTTAAGCTTGTTGTTTCGCACTGGGTGGCAGAAGTGAGTTCAGCGGGATAGGCCAGTCCTCGAAGAAGGTGGGTGAGGCCGTGTTCCAGCTTTAATCTCCACAGTAACCTAATTCCCTGGGACCGGAAAGCAGCAAAGAACCGCCGCCTATAGGGCAACTCCTCGCATACGAAGGACGATGATACCTGGCACACAATCAGTGCACGGGAGGAAGAGTGGAACGACTAGCCGGAGGGTGCTTCAGGCGCCAGTCTCCGCACAGTAATCTAAAAAATTATAGAAAGACTAACTAGGCCACGGTCAACTCACCTTTTGCACGACCTTGGTATAGGCTATGGCGATTTTCACCTACAGCGGCAATGGACCAAAGGACACTCCTGAACTCACTGATTTGAGGTGCCTAGCATGGACGGAGTATTCCTAAAAGAACCTACCAGATCCTGATTACCCAGACAAAATAAAAACGGTGATAAGGTACACGCCTCTGCAGTCCGATGGTGAAGAAATAACTTGCTCTGACAGGACCAGGTGGGAAGGGTTCCGATATACCAGTCCGATGTGGTGTGGTATATGAGGCGCGCGGAATGCAACGACCTTGATGAAGTGATCGCATCATATTTTTGCGGTCATTAATCCATCAACGGTTAAGCGGGGTTGCTCCAACAAACAGTGTCTACAACCTTTGCCGACGCGTAAAAGGTCTCGTAAAGTCTAGCCCTGCGGCGGAGCTCTAGCAGGAGCTCTTAATAGCCTCATGACAACTTAAATGTATAATAAAATGTGCGCCTCCTGTAAACGAGGAGGCGCAGAAGTGGTAGGTATGGTGGAGAAGTCGCGTGTATCGCCCGTCACATAGCGGACATTTGATCGGAAATGAAGCTGTGTGACGTTTCTACACCGTCTTGAGCTGTGCGATCATATTCATTCACGTTTTTGCAATCCGTCGTAGATTGTCCGTAGCGGTAGCGGTTGTAGCAGCGGCTCCAAATGCTCCAATATTGCCTTGGCTTGGCCAATAAAGTAAAGTATTTGAGAGAGTCCGGGGGAATTGTTTTTGGAGCCGGGCACAACCTAAGTATGCGCATGATAAGTGTTTTGATTCGGCGATGTCTTACAATGAGCGTCCCCTTGCGAGACCGCGCTGTGGATCTTCCACCTCTTCTGGTGGGAATTGGTAGGGAGCCGGGAAAAGCAGCTTTATGGTAGAGTTATTTTGTGATTCAGAAATTTCGCGGACGATGCTTGTATAAAACGTCTTGTAGGAGACCTGTCAAATTGTATTGTCTACAGGCAGGAATGATCGGAGACATATCGATGAGCTTGTCCGTTGGGTGTAGGACTTTCACCTGTTGCAGTGTGCGGACTTAGAGTATGAATAAGTTTTTTTCCCGAAAGTAAACCAAGTAAAGGCAAGCAAGTGAACCTGCAGCGTGAGCACCATAATGGTTGACAATTTTTGCCATACTGAAGCAGCTTTTAGTAAGTGTCAGGGAGTGCTGCACTTCTTGCGTACCTGGGACATGGTACACCTGTTGGCAAAATGCACTTTCCTCTGAATAGCGGGTGTTCGCCTCGATCAGTCTAAGCAACATGCGTTGCCTTGGTTAAGTCCTGTCGTTACTTAGATATATCCAGGAACAGCAACCTAGCCGTAATAGTACTGCTGGACGGCAATGCGGCTTTAGCAGGGAGTATAATATTAATAAGTAATGGATTTACAGCTTAACTCAGTTAAACGAAAAATATAATTAAAACAATTGAAAGGATTTTCAATAATTTTAGCGACACACGTGTGCTTTTAGCCCGGCAGTTTACGTTCCTCCTGTCTCGTTTACGGAATGCGCTAATTCCTCGCGCGAGGAGACCGAAATAAACAAGCGTCCTTCGTAATGACGTTGTAAATCGAACACAACCGCCTGAGTGGTATTAAAACCCGGCAGCATGACCTGGTAAATTTTGAAGTATGCTTTGCACCTTTTTTTAAGTTTTTCTGTCACTGTTATAGTTTTTCTTACGATTGTCATACATAGACAAGGTAAATACATCGTGAGTAAATGTTGAGAACGTCTACTGTCTACCCGCGAAAAAAACACATAATATATATATATATATATATATATATATATATATATATATATATATATATATATATATATATATATATATATATATATGTATATATATATATAAAGGGTTGGTGATTGCTTCGGAAACCTTCTACACAGGCGTTTATTGTCTATACACTCAGAAAAAAAACAGATTGGGAGCGATCGTAAAATTTACTATACGGTTTATGCGCCTATATTCAAATGAAGGACATGAACTAGAACATTATTCTCACGGTAGGCAAAATGAAAATGTATACGTTGTATATAAATAGGCCTGTGCAACTTGTACGTATCAACATATACATAAATAGCTTTGCAGTATTCTATATATATATATATATATATATATATATAACTGCGAGGACCATATTTTATACATTGTAAGTTGCACAGGCCGGTTTATATGTATATAAACACACACGTACACGTGACTGTGTGAGCTACCTGTGCGATCAAGCTTTTATTGCAATCGGAAACAGCGCCTCGAACACCGGCGCGAAACTTCGTCGTTGCCCGTGACGCGGCCCAGAGAGGCGCTAGAGTTTATGGTCGATCGCGTGGTCGAGTGGCATTTTCCGTCTGTGTACGCTAGCTCGGACGCACCCGAATCGTTGCATTTACGCTGTATAAAGCAACCGACCTAGCGACTAGTTGCAAAAAAACGCTGCTGCAGACAAACAGCAGACCGACCGGTCGCCAATACGGAGCCGCCGATTTCGTACACGAATCTGTGTCAACGACGCAAGAATTACGAGCGTGCACATGTAAACATTGCCCAGTGCAACGTTCGGTTACAAATAAGCGGACGAGCAGGAGCATTTCCGTATCTCATCAGTGCACTGCTGCAATGTTCTAGAAGCAAACCATTGTAGCTGGCCCGTTGCTATTATTGTAGCCACAGCATTGGGAGGATGCAATCGCTCCTGTCGAAAATCGGGGTACTTACAAGAGACGCGTACATCAAAAGCAGATATATATATATATATATATATATATATATTATATTGATTTATTTATTTATAATACGGGTTTTATTTACAATAAAGGGAAAATGTATTATTATTATTACCAAAGCACTGGTGGACTGCAGAGATCGGACACCTAAGGAAGAGGTGTCTTCGAGAGCGGCGCCTTTTTATGGGCCGAGTATAAGAGGCTGCGAACCCTCTGACGCAGGGTGATTTCTAGAAGCAAAGAACGCTCCGAGAGAGCCTTTCTCGAAGAACTGGAGGACCATCCCTGGGGCCGCCCATACAAGATGGTAAGGGGTGCCCACCTTTTCAACGGAGGGTGGACCTCACGCTGGAAGAGGCCCAAGAAGCAATAATGATGCTTTTTCCAAGGCATCCTCCCTTTGACCGCGCTTCCTATCTGGAGGTCGCAGGGACGGAACAGCAGAATCCTCCAGAAGTCACCCTGTGAGAGGTGTGCGAAGCGGCGGCACGCCTCAAGGAGGGAAAGGCAACGGGCCCAAACGGCGATGGAAAGCCGCAGACCTCGTCCTTATACCAAAGGGCCCCGGCTCCTACCGCCCAATCTGCCTGCTGGGCTCCCTGGCTAACGCATTTGAGTCCATCGTAGAGGCACGCCTCCGGAGGGGAGCGACCTGCTGTCCGACGCCCAGTACAGAGAGTCTCCACAGGAAGAATGTTCCCTTTTATCTACAGAAGCTTATACCTAATTATCTGCATGACAGGACGATCGAGTCCCACGGGTCCGTTTTTAACATGACTGCAGGAGTGCCACAGCGCTCTACACTTGGCCCCCTGCTATAGATTATAACCTACGACGACGTGTGGCGGCTAAGGGACCGCCCCCCCGGCGTTAGCCTCGTTGCCTACGCTGACGACCTCGTCCTAACCGTTCAGGCTCGGACCGCGGACCTGCTACAAAGCCGTGCGAACGAAGCTTTCGCTGACGCCGCCCGCTGGATGCAAGAAGCGGGGCTTGCCCTCGCCCCAAACAAAAGCGAGGCGATACTCTTGGCGAGCCGCCGAAAATGCCCTGCTTTTCACCTCCATCTAGAAGGCCAGGAGATCGCACTCGTCAACAACGTAAAGTACCTCAGCGTCACTCTTGACAGGGGTCTCCGTGGTACCGAACATATGCGGCAAGTGACGAAGAAAGCAACGAAGACAGCTAATGACTTCCCATGGCTCCTGCCTAATACATATGGCCCAAGGCAGCTGAGAAGAAGAATCATTATGTCCGCGGCCGAGTCGGTTGCCCTGTATGGAGCTCCGGCCTGGCCTACCGACGCACTAATGTTGCCGCAAACAGGACTCGCCTGCGTCGGGCCCAGAGAATCGGAGCTCTTAGGGTAATAGCAGCATACAGGACGGTTAGTGCTGCGGCGGCTTTCGTACTAGCCGGAACGATACCTTGGGATCTGAAGGCAGCCGAGCGCCGCCTATAGGACAACCCAGATCTCAAAAAAGATGAGGAGCGTTAGTGCACAATCGACCTCTGGCAGGAGGAGTGGGGAGCAGGGAGCTCCAGGCGCCAGCCTCGGTACCCTGATCCCAAACATCAGAGACTGGCTCAACCGGCCGGGGGGGGGGCGAACTTACGTTTTACACAACCCAGGTCCCCACAGGTCACGGCGATTTCCAGTCGTGCCTGTTCAGGATCGGGAAGGTCCCCAGCCCCACATGCGTCCACTGCGGCGAGGAACTTGACGACACCCCAGAGCACAACGTGCTGAGGTGTCCGTCATGGGCAGAGTAGCGTGCAAGCCTAACAGGGCTTTTAGCGAACAGGACAGCTTTTAACCTACAGGACATCATCAAGAAAATTATTGAATCAGCATCGCATTGGAAGGAAGTTGCGCAAGTTTTTAAGAACATACTGCAAGAGAAAACAAAGGCCGCCCTTCAACTTCGCTTGCGCCTCCCCGAGGCTCCCGGGGAACACACCCGTCAGGAGTAACAGACTCGCCCCCCCCCTCATTATTATTATTATTATTATTATTTTTATTATTATTATTTCTACTAGATATATGATAGCCATCATTTTTTTGTGTGGAGGAGAGTTAAATGCAGTTACGCACTACCGCTACGAGTAAGAAATAATGCTTTCCATCTCGAGTTGTGTGGAACTCGACCCCAGCGGATGAATGTTACGCCGCTGAGACTCATATCCACTAAACGCATCTCCCTCCTTAAATTTCACTCTCTGATGGGCCAGATCTCCATAGAACAGTGTTATGGACCATCAGGAAAAGTGGCGAGTGCCCTATTGGATCAATTGGCCAGAGTCACTCACGGGTTCCCCCACCTGTCAAGCGCACTTTGTCCCAGCCCTTGCGAACCCGTTTGATTCAAAGTTGCGCTTTCTTCAGCCGTGCCGGCCTCAATGCACTTCGACTGTGTTAGCTGTATTAAGGATACATATGGGGATATGCTTATATCAGTTACTGGAGCTGAATTTTGGTGAGCAGGTGGCACATTAGAAAAAAGCAAAATGTTTACTCTTGGTTTACTTAATTACTTAAACAATTTTTGTTCTACAAAATATATGTTATAGGAAACTACAATAGCCATTCTTTGTTTTTTTTATATAGTGATATTGCATTTTCTCGTTTCAATTAAAAAAATGGTTAATCTTTTTTTTTTTCGAAAATAAAAGAGGCTTTTCCGGGATTAATTTGAATACTAATATTTTTTTTTAAATATCGTATCGCTTTATGTGTGTGACGTCAATCTCCTTCGATTCGTTTTTTCTATCCAGAACCGCTAGATATAACAGCGCTATATATAGTGGGTTCAAGGAAAAGGTATGAAACGTCGGACAACGATCAAACCGGTTAAAATTTAAATCTGCCGCTTTGCTAAGACGTAGTAACACATCTAGGGAATTGATTGAAGCGTCTGGCGTAGTTGTGTGCATGCGCGGGCGACTGTGCCGCACAAATAAGAGAAATAAGCAACTGACGTGGCAGTGCGTGTGAGGATATCATGGCATGTAATTCATTTAGGAAAACCCTGTATTATATATATATATATATATATATATATATATTGCGTTTTCCGTGTATATCATAAATGGCAGACAACATTTCAGTGAAACTTGGCATTGCTGTGCGTGACTGCGACTGGAACAAACCAAATGCTAAAAAAAAGCTTAAAAACCTTTTTTGGGATTGCCCTTTGGGGCCCCGTCGTGAATCTAAACAAAGAGGGGCACGCGTATACAAAACCCGAAACAAACTCACACACATATATATATATACACATATATATATATATATATATATATATATATATACATATATATATATATATATATACACATATATATACATATATATATATATATATATATATATATATACATATATATATATATATACACATATATATATATATATATATATATATATACAGGAAACGTATTTTTGAAGTACTTTTTCTGAGCAATACTTTATTACTTGGATTTGGAAGATACAAGATATAAAATAATGAAGTAGCCTGAAGCCTTTATATATAGCCAAAGATAAGCACAGAAATGCAAATACGAGAGTAAAACCAACGGCGTTCTACATACACTAAGGTAATACCATAGATATCCCGGTCATGTAAGTTAAAAGATCACTAGGGTTTTGGTAGTGAGTTTGAGAGTCCCACGCTACCTAGACCAACGGGTGGACATCATGCATTCTTGTTACAGCCCCCTGTAAACCAGTCTCAGCGATGCGGCTTATCTTACAGAGGCTTGAGTTTATACAGCTTTTATTGAGTAGTTGATAACGCGTACTGGATATTTTACTTCTTTAAGGGAAAATTAGTATGAACCTCTAGAGCTGGCTTCGTAGTACAACGTTGGGCTTGTAAGCAATGTGTAATTGTAACGTATACAACTGCTACGATGTTAATTATTAAATATTTAACAACATTCTTTTTGCATACCTAATGAACATGCCTTTAAGGACATGTTGACAGGATATCGCAACTCAAACAGCAAGCTACGTTGCTACGGTCTGTCTAAGACAAATGTAACAACAGTCATTCACTTCCAAGCGGTTACGGGGGTTTCATCACCGCGTGTCGCAGGTGTCGTGCCTATCTCAAATTCATCGTAAAGTGTGTGTAATAAATTGCTAGATTATTGCCGCTTATTCGTAGTGATGGGTATTTATTTTCTAAATATTAAAAAAAGACATTTGCTGTCACTGCCAATAGATTATCAAATAGCCAGTGCTCTATCCGGAGAGAATACGAGGCGTCCTTCGAGGTCTTATGGTATAAAGATAGGACGCTGTTCTGCGTGAAAAGCCTGCAGGCGAGGCCGAGGACTGGTTAAACGATTAAATACGTGTGTTCCGTTTGGATGCATGAGGCAGCTTGATAACAAGAGCAGACAGCGTACAGCGACCGGCAACTATGCAAATCCACCGCTTCAGACATGTCTGTATGCTCCGCTAAGATAAAAGGTCAGAATAATGTTGCCGGCTTCTAAAAAAGATTCTGATGTTCGAGTTTCCACCTAGAAATATCCGTGGGCATATGCTGTGTGCCCTTATTGCTAGCTGGATATTAGGAATTTTCGTCTAGGTAATTTAGAGCCTCGTTTCGAATAAAATAACCTGATTTAATTTTCAACGTATTGCCTTATATTAGATGAATAGCCTGTCCATTGCAGTGTCGCGCTTGCGGCCGTTGCTAGATTTAATTCTTAATTTAATATATTTCACAAGTAAGTTGCATTTTGCAAGATGTCGACAGAACGAATATCGCCTTCTACGACGCTAGCGTCCGTCCCAAGTTAAGAGGTAGTGCAGCAAACAATGAGGCGTCTAACAGTTACATGCGTGGCATTTACCGGAAGCCGGTCAGCAGAATAGGCATTGACACTCATCACATGGTAAATGAAAATCTGGAGAAGAGAACCACAAGATGGTGGTAGCCGTGCACGATATACCTTGTGTATACATGATGGCTAGAGTATGCGGCTTCGTCCCAAAGGTGCCGAGAACTATATATATGTCGAGATGTCCAATTTCGACCGAGGCTTTGGCAGCCTTTCTCTGCCAGCCCTGCAAAAAGAGCTGCAGTGGTTCGGTAATCGGTGACCTCTGCCCGACTCTGATTGTTTTTACACACGCCGGCGAACGAGTATATGAAAGAACTCCTTGCTGTCCGGAGACGACAGCAAACCCGCTTCATATGTGTGGTAAAAACATCTCTCTAGCTGAGTAAAGTTTGCCGCAGAAGGATGTGTCTACACACAACCGAGGCTGTAACTCAGCATTGGCACAATCTTCAGCTTAAAACAGTTATAAGCAGCGGCAACCGAACGTCCCTCACCTGCAAATACATGGAGGAGATTGCCCCTCGTGTTCAATATGTTGTCTAAGGTCGTGCCCATCTTATGGATCCTAAGGCCCAAGTATGGGAAGGAGTTTACGAACTCCAACTTCTGTCCTTCGCAAACAGATTTGTCTGTGGCTGCCAGTCAATCCCCACGGCAAAACAATTGCTTGGTTTAATGCTAAGTTGAAAGTTTGTTGATATATATATATATATATATATATATATATATATATATATATATAGTTTATTTTGCAATACGTTTGCATTTTTCAATGGTTTATAATTATCATATAATCATCACTATAGACAATTTGAGCACTTCAGCGACCGTCCCACCGGGCGAAAAAGTGCACGGACCGCCAATCGCCCGGCAGCTCGCTGCGTGGTCTTTGGCGCACGTCTGCGGACTGGACCGGGGATTGATCGCGAACCTGGTGAAATTCTTGGGTCGAACATACGAAGTGATGAGAGCCATGCACAATGTGCCTAGTCCTGCGCGTGTCGGCAAGTGCATGCAGTTCCATCCCAAAGCTCCCTGGCGAGGTACACATGTAACTGCGCTACCTTTGCCTTGGTCACTTTTCCCTGCCACTTCAACAAAAATTGCTGAAGTGGTCTTGTAATAGGCGATCTAAGCCTGACTCTGATTGTTGCCGCTGCCGGTCCGCAACCCGCTAGCAGGTACACGAAGCGGTTTTTGCCGTCTGCAGCAAGCAAAGAACACGCATCATATATATTGTAATGCATCTTTCTAACTGAGCAAAACTTGCCACTGAAAGATTGCCCCACACCCTGCCAAGGCTATAGCATAACATTGGTACAATTGTGAGCTCAACAGGACGCGCTCCCGCGCTCAGAGACGGTCTTTGACGGTCCCTCATCCCAGTGTGAATAGAGGTCATAGTGGCTGAATAGTCGCCCGACACCTGCCGCCGATGTGCTATAAGGATCCTCCCCATGTAGTGTAGTCTCAGACTCAAATACGGGAATGAATTGACAAACTTTAGAGGTTGGTCATAGCAGGGTATTATGTCTGCTGCAGCCAATCGATCCTTACGACAAAACTTAATGGCTTTCGTCTTGCACCAATTTATTTGGAGGCCGTTACGGTGGAGGTAACTTTCTACGTCGCCGACGATTCGACGTCTTGCACCGCGGTCCTGGTGGATCACTACTATGTCATCGGCATAAAGACGTTTTTCTTCACGACTCTCATTGAGCCACGACGGCGTTTCTGAACTTCCCCCGCATATGGTGGAGTGCGGTGATGAATGAGAAGGCTAGGCAATTGAGAGGTTCTCCTGGAGGGGTTCCTAAGTTTTGACTTAGTCGCAAGGTGCGCCTGGCCTTTATGTTTACTTCAAGGCGGTCTTCAACAAAGAAATTTGAAAGCGCTCGTAGCAGAGAACCACCCACCTCATTGTGTCGAAATACGTCGACTAGTAAGTGACGGGGAGCCTTGACACAATCAATAACGATTGCGCACAATTGACTTCCAAACACAGCTAACACTCGTAACACACATATATACGAGTATATATATATATATATATATATATATATATATATATATATATAGTTGGCTAAATTCATGCGGGTGCCAACTAATGATCGTTTTGATTGTTCTATTATTCAGAATCTTGGTTATTGTGCAATTATTTGAGTCCATAGATTCGCCAATGTTTATTGTTTGTCTTGTGTAGCGACTCTTTTTTGAAAAGAGTAGATAATGGAGTTAAAGGGTGTACAGAGTCCCGCGTCTATAAAACTGCAAAGGCCACGCTGAATGAACAAACTTCCCAAAAACACGTTGGAAATGTTAAACCACCATATTCAAAGCTCTGACAGTGACATAATAAGTCTTCAGAATGAAACAACAGTGTCTGGTGCGGAACGTGTTAACAAGATGTTTACCGAATAGAGAGACGAATCCTGAACGGTTTTATGCGGATTGTTCTGCTTCGGTCAATTCGTCGCAATTGCCTCTGCGCAGTTCTTCTGGGCCTCTTGCTCGTCCACCTCGTTTCCTACGAGACCGCACTATATCTTCCTTTTGCTTCTTACCTTGTATGTTTTATCATCTATTTTCAATAAGCATCGCTCGAAGAGAATTTAATCAACAACAGCAGGGATCGAACCGGCGACACCCCGGTAGTTGACAACCATGACCAGCGCTCTGGTCTCCTAAACCACGCCTTAGTGGCTCAGACTCTTACCGCAGTGGCTTAGACTGTGACCGCAAAACTGCGCCAGAGAGCGGGAGGTTGCGCTGATGGGTTTCCATTTGGCTGTGGCATATACACGCACTAGTAGATATGCATACGTATGCACGTGTGTTGAGTCGACCCTTTTCGTGGCATGGCGGTGCACGCTCAATGACGACGACGACGAAGCAAAATGCCTACTATCCTGTTGCTGGTGGTGGTGGTGGTGATGATGATGATGATGATATTGCCGGTGGTGGTCATGGTAGCGCGCCGCTGATACAGCTGATGACGACGATGGCGAAACTCTTGGCATACGGAACCAGGTTCTTTAAGAGGGGTTTGGGGGCACCCATACTTTGGGGCTGGTGGCGGGTGAGATACTCATAATGTCGGTGCTAACATGCATCGTGTGAGAGCATCGGCAAGGCGACCACGGCAAGGCGATGGTGGGCGATTTCTCTGAATGAACAACAAGCAAGTTGTCGTTGTTCTTGTTGATGGTTATATCGTTGTTGTTGATGTTGTTGTCGTAGTCGTCGTCGTCGTAGTAGTCGCGTCGTCCGACCATCAAGAGGATGCAGAAAGAGACGTAGTAGCAGCAACAGCTGCAGCTGCTGCAGAGGCAGGAGACGAAGAACAAGCCATGTAAATACGGCCACCCGTTCACGACGCGTCGAGAGGTTGAAGAAAATTGACGCACAGAGCGACCGACACACTAGACACACAGAGACCGACACACCGAATCATAGGAGCGTCAACCACGTGCTGCCTGGTGTGTCAGCCTGGACATCAAGTCGGAATCAGTAAGCACCAGAGCACCAGAGTAGGCAGTGGCCGAAGACGATGCATGACCACAACAACAATTACAACAACAACAATACAACAACAACAGCAGTAGCAGCAACAATACAACACAACAACGATGACGGAGATTGTAGATTGTAAGTCATCATTTCTCGTGCACACACGCCTTCGTTCAGCCACTCGTCAGCAGAAGCGGCGACAGCCCCGGCATGACACTCCGTGTTTGGCTTCGTGGTCGCCTTCGAAGCGCGCCTACTGGCGCCAGTGTCATCAAAATGGCGACCGAACGACGCGCACAGACGTCGTTACAGGCGGCAGCAAAATGCGAATCGGCAGCTCGTGACACCGCCGAGCCGTCCACGTATTCGCATTTCGGCAGGCACTGCGACAAAAAACACACTCACTGCTGGTCGCAGCTCTTTAAGCTCTGTGCTTGAGGCAAAAAATCGCAGACTCTATTTCCCGCCTGTTATGCAGTTCAAAACGCTGACGTTCTCATACCGCCAAGTGTTGGTGCAGTACTATATATTATTATTATTATTATTATTATTATTATTATTATTATTATTATTACTATTATTATTATTATTATTTGAGAGAATCCGTGACTACACGTTCGCGCGAAGACAATTGTTTACTCCAAGGTGCGAACGTACCAACATTATATAAATAAATATATTGATGTTATCTTGCAAAGCTACCACACATGCGTAACGTAGCTTTGTCTAGTTGTCTAAGCAGCTGCAAGATTGTCATTGTTATCGTTATCTGCTTCGTCTCGAGCAGCCGGCTGGGCTGTCTGGGGTAGCATCTTCCTCTTCTTTACGCTTACAACCTTACCCTGGTCGAGCCCGGTGACGTGGTGCATTCGCGTGCGCCCTGCGACGAGAGGAGACACATATATGCCCGGGTTCGATTGCTGCCGTTGCACATTTGTATTTATGGGGTCTGTCTTTCAAAGCAATGCAAAAGCGATTCTGTCAACGTTAGATGTTGCCTAAGGTTCAGCCCGAAAAAATAGGTTCACGCTTTAAGAGTTATGTAATTGTCACATTGTCGCAATGTTTGGAAGAGGGTGTTTCATGGGTAGCCCGCAGTTTGCCAATGGCAATATGACGACGTTGACATGCGCCTATGGACAAGGCCACCTGCTCAGCGTTCCCGCTGACACTCGTCCAGCGCGAAATCGTCTTAAGCGGCCGATATAGCTACAAAGGCGAAATCGCTGGAAAGATCGCTGCTATCGTAGCAAGAAGAATTAAATATTCTTTAGGAGTGAAGATTTTGAAAACTGGAACAAAGGTGAACAGTGGGCTGGCAGAGGCAACAGTCGTGCAGCCGGCAAATCCCCATGGACCTTCCAACCAGCGCTACTTGAGCAGCCAGACCTCGCATGCTCCGATAAGCTGAACGCGTCCAGAGTTTGCTCTGCACGACCGTGCCCACCCCCGAAGAGGATACCGCCATGCTCCGAACCCACCCAACACAGCGAAACTCAAGGAGGAGAACGCTACCTACCGTGCCCCACCTCCACCCTCCCTGAAGGCGTTTCTCATACAAGTCCCTCGAAGCATTACAGGCCGAGGACCCCGCGCCCCACAACGCTGCATTTCAGCGCAATAGCCGCGGACACGCACGAAACAGAGGTCGGCCCAAGCCGAATCACTAAGAATTACTCTATGGAACTCCGAGGGTGCTGACACTCTATCACTCTTCTCACCGACAGCTCTAGCGGGCGTAGATATTTTAGTGCTGACGGAGACGTGGGCCACTAAAGCGTTTAATCTGCCTCGCCTCTGTCCCATCCACTCCCTAGCCCAGAAAGTGGCGGTGGAGTGTCAATCTTCTGCAATCATTGAATCGGGAACCTCCATGTTGCACTCGCCGAATATAACGTCATTGCTCTATATAACCAGAGTATAAGCATCGTGGCGGCATATGTTCGTCCTCCCAAAAAGGAGTCGACTTTGACTATGGTGGAGAAGATTCTTAGCGGCTTACGCGGAGTGCTTGCCGCAGTCTCGCTCGTAGTCTGTGGAGACTTTAACGCTCGCTTAGATCGGCCCACCTCGAGCCGCACGATAGCCCTTAGAGAAACGCTATCGGACTTCGGATGCTGGATCATCAGTCCTTCTACTGTCCCAACTTTTATTATTCACAATGGAAGCTCTGTAATTGACGTGTTTGCAACAAACGTCAAGGTCAACAAGGTAAATTTCGTCGGGACTAATCACCCGCTAAGAGAGGGTGCCCATATTAGGTCGCACATTCCAGCTGCAATCTCTGGTGTCGCTTAACAAGAGGAAAAAGCCGTTGCCACGAAGCCTAAGTAGGGGTGCGCTCTACCGGCGCGTTCATGAAGTTCTATCCGTACCAGTATCTCTTGATGTTGAGACGTACGCTCAACAGCTCGTAGATAATATAAAGTTTTCAGTCATTCCAGTGCACTGCCGATCAAACTCACGTCCGTGGTACGATCGACTCTGTGTCCTGGCAAAAAGAGCTCAAAATGCAGCAAGGCACCTGGTGAGTGCTTACCCCACTATGACACCGCTGGCTGCCTATCTCAAGACCATATGTAGAAAAACTTACGTCACTCAACGATTGAAGTACCTCGAGAAATATAAAACTTCCCTCCTCCGAGAGGCAGAGCACCTACCTGATAAATGGCTCACTTGTAGTGGCCTCACTCCCTGCCACCTTAACTCCTCACAATTAATCAATTACTTTGCAGGAATGTTTAGGGCCAGCGACTCTATACCCGGAGAACCCTGGTTGAGCGACGCGGCCTGGGATGAGGCCACTCTCAGCGAAAGACAGCTTCTAGAGACCGCCTTCACGGTGGAAGACGTGATTCTCGCTCTTCAGGGTTTAAAGAACAACAAAGCAGCGGGCCCTAATCAAGTGAGGAACGAGCATCTAAAGAACGCACCTAGTTTGGCTCCATGCTGGACGGCACTGTTCAACGAATGCCTCCGTGTTAGCATTATCTCGTCCCAATGACTCGATGCTACACTGCTCGTCATCCCTAAAGGTAAAGGTGATCCAACCCAGCTGACCTCCTGGCGCGGTATAGCGAAAAAGAGCACATGTTGCAAGTTGCTCTCGTCGCTGCTCATCAGAAGACTAAATCGGTTTCTAGAGATGACTGACGCTATTCCTACTAAACAGCACGGTTTCCGACATAATCGTTCCACGATTACGGCATGCGCCAATCTGTTGTGGGCTATCAGGGAGACTCAAGCAAGATCCCAACCCCTGTACGCCGTATTCGTCGATTTTAAAGCCGCCTTCGACTAGGCGCCCAGAGACAGATAGCCATCCTGCAAGGCAACAAAATCGGAATAGATGATGGTGTGTCCAAATTGCTCTCTTTTCTCCAGACTACGAGCGTGGCGCAGGGCGACAACTTAAGTTCGTTACTTTTCTCAGTCCTTATTAAGGACCTACCCGCGAAAATTCGGGGTCTGAGAAATCTGATAGAGGTGATCTTGTACGCAGATGATCTCGTCATCTATGGGAAGAGTCGCTTTCAGGTTCAATAGGCGCTAGTCAGACTTCACGCGGCCACGTCTGAGCTTAGACTAGCTGTAAATCTGACGAAGACAGTGGCCATGAAGTTTAGAAGAGGCGGGCGCCTGGCAGCTAACGATGGACTTCGTTTAGCCGGTTTAGGTTTTTGGCCTTCTTTACGTTAGTAAGTTTCCTTACTTGGGACTGTTTCTAACGTCAAACGGCCAATGTTTCCTGCAGAATATCAAGGAAAGATGCAGAAAGCCGCTAGTAGCAATGACTACAATTAGAAAGCCGCAGCTGTCGTCCATCCCAACGGCACTGAGAATGTTCGATCTAAAGATTGCTCCAATGGCCGCCTACGGTATCGAAATAATCTGGAACGATCTCACCCCAGCCAGCCTCGATCATCTAAATAGTCTGAAGGCAGCTTACCTCAAGCGAGTCCTGGGCCTATATCGTTCAGCCCGCAACCGACTTGTCTATCTCCTCACGGACACGCCCCTTGTCGTCGAGGAGCTAAGACGACGTCTCGACTTGCCCTCATTTTCCAACTACATCAACGTCCTCAAAACGTGGGAGTTCAAGTTTGCTGAAATTGATGCGGATTTCTTAAGCACAGGAGCAGTGCAAAACCAGGCATGGAAAGGGCCGAGCCGATCTAACCGCCATGTGGTGACTAGGTTCGCCGTGCATGGTTTCCACCACGTACTGTGCGCGACATTCGGCTTCCATGATTCCTCGGACTCTTGTGTGTGTCAACGTTGTAAACTACCTTGCGGTAGATACCATGCTGCCTCCTGCACCCTAGTCCCGTTTCTAGCTAGTCTAGATAACCATGTTCGCGTCATAGCTTCATATCTTTTACATATCTATTATTTTAAAAGTCCAAATGTGGGTATGTATACATATGCATATTTTTTAACTGTACTTTTTCTACACAACATGTGTGATAATAAATCTGACGAATATAGCGGCGTAGTCTAGTCATGGTTGTCACCTATCGCGGTGTCGTCAGTTTGATCCACGAAATATGACAACGTTGAACACTGTTCTATTTAGCACTGCGCTACTGCACGGCGCTGCATCTCCATGTCATGCATCCTTCTTTGCATGATCTAGTGGTATTCAGAGAGCGCGGGGCAACAGTTGCAGGGAATTGGTGCTCGGAAGCCATGACGTTTTTTAATATCGACGGTATAAAAACTGTCGACGCACTCACAACAATTTTTCACACAACCTGTTTTTTTAATCTTTTGTTTTTGTTTTTTCGTAAGACTAATGCCCGTGTACGGTTTTTCATGTCATGGCTGATTTATTGATCCATTCCGGCATTAACCTTGTCTAAAGTAGAAACCATGCAAACCAAAGAGAGAAAATTTAAGAGTGGCCGGTCTTGGTCTCGAATCCAATTTCTTAATTGGTACTCCTGTTGCATAGGGTACGCAACGCGCGTGCCCTCTGTTGTCGATAGTCAGCTAGAGTCAAATGTTTGTAGTACAACCCAAATAAGCAGTAATAAGAAGGAAACCAGCATGCAATTAAATCAAAGCGCCAAGCATGCTAAAAGAACGGCCTGTCCTCAACAAACGCCCTGCGATCTCCAGAGCCTAGAATTAAAAGCGTTTTTAAGGAGGTTGTTTTAATTCTAGGCTATTCTCCGTACCTTACGAGCTTAGAATTGTCGTGACTAAACTTATTTTATGACTAAAGAACTAAAGCATTGCTTTATGCAGTTCCTATAATAAGCCACGTGTTGAATCATGAATCCTGAATTCAATGCACCGAGATCCGAAAATAGTGATGTCCTGACCCTACATCTACCAACACGTCAACATTGTTTCACTGCACCCATTGACGCCGCAATAATTAACCTTGCATTGTCTATGTGACTAGATTTTCCGGGAGCACAACTGATTAGCGCAAGCATCGACCAAAACCACTATATCGAGTTCTATGCATATAACTAGATAACTGAATTTAATTAATTTTAAATGTGCCTTTATTTTGTAAGAGGGGGACACTATATACAAAATTTGCAATCAACAGTCATTTCATACAATAAACAGCCAGTTCACATATGTGCCGACATTTGCGCAGTTAGCATTTTGAGTTTTCAGCGCCTTAGCTATTTAAGATGAAAACAAGTTACTTAACCAATCTGTCTTGGCAATTTGTTTTGTCGAAATCGTGATATCGCTTCTAAGACTGTTTAAACAAATGCTAAGATATTTGGATACATTTGATACATGAGTTTAAACTATGATTATATACACGATAATTCACTCTGGACTGCACTTCTCAAATAGATTCATCACAATGGAATTACGGGCAACGCGCATTTCAATTAGACACAAAGAAGTTATTTCCACTCCTCACTCTGAATTGCTTCAATTATTATTATGGTTTATTAACACCCAGGCTGGGTAATTGCTTCAATGTATTTGGTTAAGTGAGACCGCCGAACCTCACAACAATAAGAAAATCTAGGAATAACCAAAGTATTAAAACGCCTCATGTGAAAATTGTAATAATTTATTATAAAAAATGAAGTATTACAATTTCATATTGGACTTGTTGATCAGATGAGCATGTAGTTATGGAGCTATCTTAAATACAACAGTGCACATTTCAGCACTGATGTAATCAATTCGTTATTGACACACCATTTAGAAAGCGCTTTGGTAGTAGTCTGTATTTGTAGTTCGTGAGATGCTGTGTTAGAGGAACCGTATAATTTCAGATTACCGGCATAAAGCTTGCATGTTATAGATTCGAGGACAACGTTTTTAAGATTTAAAATAAATTCATAACATAAAAATGGGCCAAAACTTGACCTCTGAGGAACGCCAGAGGGATACGTTTTTAAGATTTAAAGCAAATATATAACATGAAAATAGGCCAAGGCATGACCCTCGAGGAACGCCAGAGGTACATGTACTCGACCTAAAAACTTGTAAAGCTATTGTTTGACGCGAAAGCAAAACTCTCCACATGTAGGGTATATCACCACTAAAATATTTGGATATATTTGATACATACGTTTAAAATACGATTGTATATACGATGGTCTGCTCTAGACTGCAGTTCCCAAATAGGACCCATTACAACGGAATTACGGAGAATGCTACATTTCAATGAGACACGGAGAAGAAATTTTCTCTGTACACTTTGAATTGCTTCAACGTGTTTGTTTAGGTGAGGGCGCCAAACCTTTCCGGTTTCGCGTCGTTTTTCCATGGTGCATCAAATGCATTCGATAGATCAAAATATTCACAATCAAAGGCCAGCTTATTTATTATCATAACGGCCCAATCAGGTATAATTTCGACGGGTAAAGGCGTGTTGGTTCTTATTCAACAAGCCTTCGGACTAAAGGAAATTAAGAATATGGTCCACTAGTAGTTGTTCTGTTATGTTGACCTATAAATAAAGCGTTTTTATAATACCATACTGTATTAGGATAACTACCGCCCACGCAAGGTAAGTAAGCACATTCTTATTTATTACAAACACTCTTATTACGACGGAGCTTGGTTGTGTTTCGGGGGTGGTTAAAATTGTCTTCGACTTAATACCGGTTCAGTTTAAGAAATTGATTCACTAGCCAACGGTTCGTTAGGTTAAGCGGAATTGTCTATCTTATTCATTTATTCCGTGCACGTGTCTGGATACGCTGCCGTTGGGGTTAGAGCGCAGACTGCCACCTTCAGAACCGTGGAGGTAGTGACATCGCGTCGCGTTCCGTCGAAGATTCGAAGCCCACAAAGCAGTCTTTCTTTCTTAAAGGCAAGAGCTGCGGTGGGCGCCGTCGAGTTGAAAACGTAGCGAGCGTTGTAGAGAGAGGCACTTTATATATATATATATATATATATATATATATACTGCCATGAACGACCAAAGCGCCTCGCGTTGAATACAAACTAATGCTGTTCTTAACAAACGTATCAAACGACCGTAGACTGTCGACTTTAGTAATTAGCTTGAGCTGTAGACAGTAGTTGGTTGTATCGGCAGGTTGACAGCGTAGCCGTAGAGCTCCCGAGAGCTTAGTGCCGCAAAGTCTGAGCCGGCTTTGGTGGTTCTCTAGCGGCAGCGTTAATTCAAACGACTCAGAACGATAGGCCGCTGTGAGAGCTTTTGCCAGACCAAATGACAACGCCTGGGCATTTTCAGCCCTCGAGTACTAGCGATAGGTTATACTAAACTTCTAGCAAATTCCGAAGGCTCATTCCGTCTGAAGACACGCCTCAGCGCAAGCAAGACGGAGCCAAAATAGGTTGCCCAAGGCTTGGCTAAAATAGGCTTGCCCCTGGCACTATCTGACCGAAAACCATTAAACAAAATGTTCACTGTTATGTCAGCATTACGGATTGATTACAAAACCTAGTTTCACAACAAAGATAAGATCAACAATATATAATAAACTGCCAAGTACGTACGGCGTCGTGATGGGTTTGTAAACGCCAGGCATGAACAGCGAGCCTCATAGCATAGGCTTGACTGCACTGCTAAGGCCAAAGGCACAGATCAAAAAGCGTAATTGCACTTCTTGATCGCCCTTGCAACTGAGGGAACAAGGCCGACATTCAACGCGACTGATCCGGCGAGGACTGGGCGATTTTCTGTCGCGCCTAGACTTGTTTTTCGTCTTATCAAACAGAAACGGCCACTTTCCTTATACTGTATGCGTTGCTGACAGGAACTGTCACAGTTGATGATGATAAATCAAATGCAACTGTGTTGGCAAAAGAGGATTGACTGGATGAGCCAGTCATTTCACTAAGTGTAGAAAACAGACTGTTGAACGGTGCGGAATTCAAAGATGTTTTCTCCTTTGCTTGTATTTAGATGCACCAACGCTACGTTGGTGATCGCACGATTAGACCTGCACGCAGCAAATTACTATTTTACCGAGCTCAAAGTTTATGGCTTTGCTAAAAAACGATATTTATTAAGTCAGCTATGCGCTTTAGGACAGTGGCATGACTGTCAGAAGGGGGGTTTTGTGTACAGTTTATACAGATGCAACAGCATAGTAGACGAGCCGGGAGGTAGACAAGCAGTGTAAAAGATCGACTCGCAGCAGGGTGAGCAACAGGAAATTGCAGTGTTTACACTGACATTGCAAATAAAGCAGCAGTTAAACACGGTTCGGGCGCCTAGGCAAAAAGCTCAGGAAAACTCTCTATATAGCGTCTAGAGACGTATGACATGTATGGATGAACATAGGACCACTGGATTAATATACAATACACGATTTACTGTCAGCGGAGTACAGAAAAAAAAACAGTAGTTACTAGCACAGAGCCTGTCTGCATATATGACTTCGTAGATAAATGCATTGGATCTTCGCTGCTACCTCTTTTCTACACCGCATTTAGGATTACTCCCAGTCCCCACTGTTGAACGCAGATTCTCACCCTCCCTCTGCCTTAGCAAGCACCTTGCTGATGGCCTGGAGTGCTGACGGCCTGTATCTAGCTGCGCTTACGTGCCTCTTTTGTCGGCACGGGACCCTATGGGAGTCCAATAGAGAAAGCGGAGGCAAATGGCACAAATCACATCAGCTTCATTTGGTTCCAGCATTCTTCTAATAAAATGCGTTCTCCCCATTTGCTGATTTTATGAGCGCAATGGTAAACTTTCAATGCATTGACGTTAAAGCTCAAGTATGTTCGGTTTTTTATTTAACCATTCTTCGTTTCAATCTATATTTATAAAGTCTTATACGCCCAGTCACATCGGTATAACAAAAATTAGCAATTTTACTCTCACTCCGAAACAAGACATTTCCACCCCCCTTCTATTATGAAAAAATGTTTTGAAAGATTATACAAGTTCAGCCAACCCCTAAAGGAGCGTAACATATACTGCCGCATCGTGTAGGTATATATATATATATATATATAAGAAAGAAAAAAACCCTGATCCCCTTAACGCCTCGAACGCCAGCGGTGAACACGTGTGTGTTCTGAACCTCAGCGTATTATTTTGATCTTGCTTTGCTCCGCTTGCATGACTGCATAGCTCGGCTAAAAAGCACTGTGACCGACGAGATGAGACCAGTCGATCAAGACGACTCGAGGGTGTGAGAGTGTCGGTAACAAGGGCGTTCCATGCAAGCGGCTGACTCTTTTCGAAAGGGATCTCAGGTCGGTTAAGTGGTTCCTAGCTTGCCCCAGGAACCAGGTGATATACGACGCCCGTGAGATTATGTATTGAGACAACGACAGGTGAGCAAGGCTTACTGTCCCCGGAACGCCACGCTCGCCATAGGCCACAGAAAGCAGGGTTTAAAACTTCCTTTCTGGCGTGATTCAAATTCAAGAGTGTACTAAGCGTCTCGGTTGACAGATCAATGAAACATTCCAAAATTGCCGCTGTGTCGACGAGTCACAGCCGTTGAAACCTCATGGGTGGTGGAGGTTAAAACGTTAACCCGTGGAAAGTCTAACACTAGTTGGAAATCCTCGACCACAACTAAGGGGTCTCCTGCCAGGAGGCAGTCATTTAAATATCCAATGTTGAGTGATGACTAAAGGGAGTCTACCAGGTATTTGATACCTAGACAAAATAAGGCCGGATTCAGCGGATCGCCTCGACGGGTGCCAGTGCAGGTGGTATAGGCAAATCAATCCAAAGTCGCAATGAGGATCGCGATTGGATTGAATCGCGATCCTCATTGCGATCTAAAGCGAAGAGCTTTAGAAGGATCGCGTGATTCCTTCTAAAGCTCTTTCGGACTGACTCTTAGTCAACATTTAACGCTCACAGATTTGCTTTCGCGTTGCTTCGTAAGGTAGACTCAATGAATAAAAATGTCAAATGGCGGGGATCAAATCCATATATCAATTTCGTTCGGTCGCAAGGCGCACGCGAATGCACTACCCTACTGGGCTCTTCGTATGTAAAACGTTAAACACATCGGGAAGAGCACTCTTCCAGATTGTTCCTCGTTAAGGTTTACGGGGCTAGAGGGCAGGCCTTAGATCGTCGGCGAGTTCCGGATTGATGAAGCTGAAGCACTTCTAGAGACTCAAAAGGCTGCACAGGGTGTCTATGAGTCTTAACTTTGCTGGCTTGTAAATGATGCGACGTAGGCCTATTCGATGAAGACGCATGCTATCTTGCATTCACACTACACGGCAATACCTCGTACTACTGTTGCAGAAGACTTACGGGCAGGAGTTCTGGGCAGGAATCGTGGTTGCAACATTGACCTGGTCATGAATCACGGCCGGTAGATTTTGACTAAGCACTTGCTGCAGAATCTGAGTCTCCATCCGTATTGTTTTTTTCGGAGGAAAGCAACTTGAAGTTGGGTAATTGCCCCCGCAACATGCGAGCCACGACAGATCTCACAATTTGGTCTGGCTGCACAGGTTGGGCTGGATGGCCAATTCTGCCACACGTTTGGTAAGCCTTAGGCAGGCTTCATTAGCCGACAAGGAAGCTCGTCCTTTTAGGCAGGGTAAGCATAGTGGTAAACGCTCTCTTTCAGAGGGCCAATTGAGACCTGTATTTCATGAAAGCAGTTGAGCGTACGTTGAAAGCTGCCTGTCGAACCCCAAGGTAGCTTTGGTAAGTAGTTGCCTGGCTCTCGCTCCAGCTGAGTCATGGCGGGGAAGCGTAGGTGACACCCACCAATTCCAACTCCGAAAGGATTTCCTCATCCGTAAAAGCGGCGCTAACGCATAAACGAGGCTAAAGCCGCGTAGCATGCCGATACTGGCTTTCTATACAACTGGGACAAAACTATTTGTGTCACGTCAAGGCAGGTAACTCGCATGATATATCGACGTCTTCCAATACTCTGCACTCAGAACAAAAAACGTGCTGCTTGTTATACAGGAGATTCCGAAGAGTCCAAGGAGGTTGCCATACGTTTTTCTGTGGCTTCTTGCCGAATGGTAGCCGACGTCGATCTCAGGGACGCTGAATGTGACTCACAAAGGTTTTTAATTCGTTTAATTCGCAAGTTTGGCGACGACGCCTCGTCGTGTCTACACTTTAAGCCACTACCGTTGGCAACGACTAGCTCGTTTCTTTATGTAACGTCGCATACGACAGCCTTGCTAGACTAGGAAAGGCCAACCCGGCGCACGTGCCCGACCTGGCTGTTACGATAGGGCGTAGAGGCGTGTAGTTTGAGTGCAAAGCAATCAAAGCTATAGATATAATGTAAAAGTGGATGACAAAGCATAATATGAAATTGGCTAAGTGGAAAACAGAAGCAATGGTTCTCGTTAAAATAATGTTCAACAATGCTGAGATATGCCTGTACGCTGAGGGGGAGGGGGGGGGGTAATCGTGAATAAAACAAAATTACGTTATCGGATTATGTTAAATGCGTACTTGGCTGATTGGACGTAGCAACAGGTACGGACTACGACACAATCTTTACAAAGATAGAAAGGGACGGAGAATACAGCAGCTGCCACTCGACAACATCAATTTATTCGGAACACTTAAAACCGCCCAAAGGTTAATTGTGGGTAGGGTTTGTCGGGCTTTCCAAACCGCTACGGCATTTGCACTCGGTCAAATCATCTTGTGAAGCCACGACATTAAAAAACGGGTCTGTTTTTCTCCTCATCCTTCTCCCATAGAGAACGATGAGGAGAAGGGGCCTTCTCCCATAGAGAACGATGAGGAGAAGGGGCCAGGGTTAGAGAAAGCAGGCCAATATAGCAGATGATTTGAAGGCCCGGCATGCAGAGTAGCGCAGGTCTCGAAAGGAAGCTCGAAAAAACAAAAACAAAACAAAAAATTGAAGACATCCGGCTTTTGTACGAGAGGCCATGCGAGCAGATGCGCCACTGCCTGACTCGCTTGCGGCAATACCTCATATGCCGCGTACGCAGGTCCTCCGAGACGTCTCGAGTGTGCTGGCGAGGCAGACTGACGAAGCGCATGCTCATGAGGCCTTTGAGTGACTTGGACTAAATGCAAGGGTAACTATATACAGCTATAAAGTAAAAGATGCTGACGTCAGACTGCCTGGAGAGGTGGTGGTGAGGACAACTAGCTTTGCGTAAGCCTCTACGTAAGTGAGATTCTGCGTTGGAGGGAAGGCGCGTGAGTTCGGTCAGCAAAAACTAACATCCTTATAGATATGTGCCGTTGTGGTGATATCTCCTAAAGTAGTCTGAGCATTTCTGGGTCACATAGGCACGGTTAGCAAGAATTATGAGTTGCACACCATTCGCCAAGAAATTCGGTCAAACGTTAATGTATTTTTTTCCCTTTAAAAATAACGCTTTGACTCATACATAATTGTAGTGTTCCGCAATTTAAAGTAGTGTTCCACATATCTGCTTGGTATATGGCTATAACAACCGACCAGACTACAAAGTAATGCTTACATAATTTAATATACCACCTGTTTCACATACATTATGAGTTGAACGGGTCGACAGTATTTCCGAGCATCTATGCTGTATCTTCATCTGAGCCATCTCGTCAATGAGTTGATAGTGTCTCCGGACAGTTATACTCTGCTCCAACTGAACCATCTCAAGAGCAAGTATTTAATCATGGCAAATAAGCAAACAGGTTGTAAGCTTGTTTTCGTATATTGAATATTATCAAGGTTTTAATTACTTTGCTTCAAAATACAAATATAAAAATCAAGTTCAAAATTAAAAAATTGGTTAAATAAAATCGCCGTTAATAAATTACTTGAATGCATTCGTTTTTTGTTGTCTCCCATATATGCAAGCTGTCTCTAAGAAAGTACGAAATGTTGTTTTTTCACTCAAGGAGAACTATTTTAGCTTTGCTTAGGATCTAAAGGTGCAAGCTCAGCTGGTGCTTCGCATTACTGTTTAGCATGTGATCGTGTGTGACTGTACGCGAATCTTTGATGTAATTTATCATAGATACTCATTTTAACATCATACTTGGCAAGTAGCAGTCAATTGCGTATTATTCGCGCACACGTTCTATGTTTAAGTGCTTCCCCCTGCAAGGTGTCTTAATGCACCAAGTAGATGCTCCATAAATCACTCGATGGTGGAGCGAATGTTCCAGTGCCCCGTCTTGGGGGTCCTTTCAGATATTAGGTTGTGTGGAATTATAGGGCGCTGCGAGCACTTCGCGCTTCCACTAAGTGGCAAAGTTTTGTTTGGCATGCTCACCTGGAACTGTTGTATCGTCGTTGTAGGTGACGACCTCGGGCATGCGCACGTTAGCGCGACCAGCCATCGTCGTTCATGAAGAAGCCGTCGTCTCGATGGTGCTGTTGTTGTTGTTATCACCCGTAGGGAACTCGCTTTCATAACACTTTTCTGAAAGAAAAAAAAACGAATAGTATGTGGCCGCGGCACTGTATACGTGTCTGTACATGTGACGCAGGTCTGGCACACCTCATCGTCTCCCCTGACGGTTATCGCCGCCACCTCTGGGGCAACAAGCCACAAGTGAACGGTCGGACGGACGGACGAACCAACGACCGATTCAGCTGGTTGAGTTTGTAGCGGAGAACAGACGTCGCCGGGCTAGATTGCGGCGCCCAGCATGATCGAGCTGGCGCGGGTTGTATCTCCCTTGTCGGCTCGATGCTCCTCTGTCTGCACTGGCCCGACTACACAGCACAAGCGCTTGCGCGGGCTCTGGCGCCGGGGGGGGGGGGGGGGGGGAGCGGGCGTCCGCAGTCGTGGCACGTAGTGCGTGGTGCGGGCGGTGACAAAGTAAGTAATCGCCAACATTAATCTCTATCGAGACAGACCTGTCCCGAGGAACTTCACGCCTCCGACACAACTCACAGCCCCTGGCCTGGACACTACCCACCCAGCGAGTTAGTTACCCGTACGAGCAGGCCACCATCACCTTTCGTTCATGTGGTAGAGCAACAGGTACCTTTTGCGTGGCTAACTCCCCCGCCTCGACGCGACAGGAACACGATTGGTAGGCAGATATCGGCAGATCGGTCGGGAGACACTAGTGAGGCTGGTGGCAACCACCCTCGACACCCTGTGTCGTTGATCGCTGTGTCTCTTGCCTCGTTAGGAGCCGTCCACGAGTAGAGGCGAGGCCCTGACGGGGACAATAGGACCTAGGAGGCAACACTTCTCTGCTGTTACTTGCATGGCTGTATATAGTGTAGACTTGTCGGTGTGTCTTTCTCTCTCTCAGTCTGTCGGTCGGCATACTGGCAGCCCACCGAAGCAAGGCCGCAGCGTGGACACCCACGTCGACATATACAACTGCGTTTCTGCTTGTATGGGCATTCGAATAACTATAAAGAGCCCGCTATATATATATATATATATATATATATTGATTTTCGATTTAGCAGTGAGCGGCGTGGGTTGAGCCTGGTTCTCATATGAGATGTATCGGTTTGTTGAGTTTGAGCATGAGATTGGCAGTGTAAGTTTCAAGTGACAAAGAGGATTGTAAGCTTCCAATGAGGACGAATTTCTTATTCAAAGGTACACTTTTGAATGAGTAATCCAAATGCACATACGAAAATCACCTGGTTGGATCCGCACGCAGACATGTTGAGCTGACGGCTGAGCCATTGACTGTTCACGAACCAGTTGGGGCTCAATCCCTGGTCGTGATTTTTATTTGTGTTTTCGTGACTCTAAAATTACTGAGTTTTCTGCTCGACCTGTAGACCTGTGAGTGCCTGTATGCGGCATGCCTCCAGGGACGCCAAATAGACAGCATACGAGGTGTGTTCAAAAAGTATTGTGTTTTTTTAAAAATTATTCATTTATTCATGAATATCTATTTTGTCCCCTTTAAAGTAATCCCCATGAAATATTATACACTTGTGCCAACGGTTTTTCCAATCTTCGAAGCACTTCAAAAAACCATTTTTTTTATCTTGTTCAGCTCCTCCTTCGATGCCGTCTTTATCTCGTCAAGCGTAGCGTAACGTCGTCCTTTCATGGGCCTCTTCAGTTTAGGGAACAAGAAAAAGTCACAGGGGGCCAGATCTGGGGAATACGGTGGCTGCGGCATCATTAGTGTGTTGTTTTTGGCCAAAAACTCGCGCACAAGCAACGATGTGTGAGCAGGGGCGTTATCGTGGTGCAAAAGCCAATTTTTGTTCTTCCACAAATCCGGGCGTTTCTGGCGGATTGCTTCGCGCAAATTGCGCATAACTTGCAGGTAATATTCCTTATTGACCGTTCTACCCACGCCCCTGCAATCGAAGAAAACTGTCAGCAAAACTTTCACATTCGACCGAACTTGGCGCGCTTTTTTCGGTCTTGGTTCGTGCTGCAGCTTCCATTGAGATGATTGAGCTTTGGTTTCCACGTCATAACCATAAACCCACGATTCGTCACCAGTTATGACCCTCTGGAGCAAATTTGGGTCGTCGCGGACAGAGTCCAACATCTCATTAGCAATGTTCATGCGATGCTGTTTTTGGTCGCAATTGAGCAATTTTGGTACGAATTTCGCGGCGACCCGTCTCATGCCCAAATCATTGATAAAAATCGAATGGCACGAGCCAATCGATATGTTTAGGTCCTCAGCAACTTCTCTAACGGTGATTCGACGATTGGCCAATACCATTTTCTCCACTTCATTAATTTTTTCGTCTGTTGTTGAAGTGCTCGGGCGTCCGGCACGCTCTTCGTCGTTCACATCTTCTCGGCCTTCTGAGAACATTTTGTACCACCGATAAACGTTGCTTCGGTCCAAGGTAGCTTCTCCGTATGCCACAGTCAACATTCGGAATGCATCCGCGCACTTAATTTCGTTTTTCACACAAAATTTGATACAGGTTCTTTGATCAATTTTTTTGAATAGGTAAAAATCGAAGACGATCCAAAACACGTGCAAGCAAAGCAGCTGTCAACAATTAAGTGAACATTCAAAATGGCCGAGCTTCTCGGCATAAGTGAGAGACATGAGTACCAACATAACGCCACAAAAAATCGAAATTCGAATATACGTAACCCGCGAAAATTCAACCCGCGATACTTTTTGAACACACCTCGTACGTCGTCACTTACCGTGGGCAAATCCAAACTAAGGGCTAATACCACTGTCTGTAAAAGGGGCTCCGAAGGGTCTCAAGCCAACGCGATTCTGCAGATTGTCGGGCACTTTCTCTGCAGGTCGCTAGTATTTGAGTATCAAGGTACGTGTATATATTAAGGTATATTATTATACTAAGGTACGTGGCTTTACATAACGTTTTTTTCGGGGGCGGGTACCTGTCTTATCAATTGTCGCTTATTCTGGATTACCTTTTTTCTGAAAATTATTACAGCGTTGCAGCGTGCCCGTTATTCATCACCGCAAAGCTCAGTTAGTGAGCCCGTGTAAAAAGTCGCCTACACCGACTGTAGGATTTTCGATGACAGATGCGTAAGTAGACGGACAATCCGCCCGTTGATCACAAGCCTACTTTCTCCCACCGGCTCATTACCTATATTGTCGTTCGTTTTATATTGTTCGTCTGCCAGCCCGCGACCCGAGTTATCACAATGCGGCCTTCACGCTATCTTGACGGACATTCAAGGTATACACTATGTTAACTGGTTACAGTCTCAAAACGACCAAATCAGAAATTAGTAAAAAAGTTGCCTACCCTCTCAGATGTATTGTCTACAGAGCGCAAAAAGCCCCATTTTTCTTATACTAGGACCTATACGGTAATCTCTGTTGTCCTCGATTACTTTTGCTAAGAGAACATTCGTTCATACATGCGAAATTATGTGTGCAACATGATTTCTCTCTGCTCAATTTAACAAGTAGCCAGGAACAGACTTGGGATTGTTGATTAGCTTACACGTACGCTAAAATAGCTGCATGTCCACATCGACCGCACACATCACTCACAAATTAAGGCCTTGATTTATTAGGCGCGATAATCCATCATATCTGGATCAACCGTAGATAGGAAGTCCAATGTGAATTCCGCAAACGAGCTGCCTAACGATAAGTTGGTGGAAACTATTTTTGAGACGCAGAATTATTCAACGCTAGATGCGATTCTGCATGTATACTAATTATATATATATATATATATATATATATATATATATATATATATATATATATTCAGGGTTTCTCAGAATTCGTCCAACAAGCTTTGGGATCTAGTGCAACTCGGCAAGAAATTTTTTTTTGCAAACGAAAGACGGAAATGTTTTCTAAAAAAAGGTTATTGAGCGTGAAAACCAAAATATAAGAATTGCAAATAATTACATTTCTTGAGAATTATTTTCAATACAACATTTGTTCTGCTGTAAGCTAACGTAAAATGCAATTTAACGAAGCTAACGTAAAATGCAATTCTTCTCCAAACACGCAGGTGTGATCAGTTTGTCGACAGAAAGTCGATTTTTTTTTGAAGGAGGTATTAAATGCAGTTACGCACTCTCGCTACGAGTCTCTGTCTCTGGCAGTGTGGGACTCGACCCCAACGGTTGGATGTTACTCCGTTGAGACACATACCCACTAAACGCACCTCCCCCCTTAAGCTTCACTCTCTGATAGACCAGATCTTCATAAAAAACAGTACTATGGACAATCAGGAGAAGTGGCAAGCGCCCTTTCAGATCAGTTGGCTGGGGTCGCCCAGAGGAACCAGCACTTGTCTAACACCTGCGAGCCCGTTTTCTTCGAGCTGCACTTCTCTATGGATGCTTTCAGGTTGAAGCCGCAGTTGTGCCTGTCCTTCTTTGCACTTTTCATGTTTCTCCTAGAGGACTTCTTTTGCCGTCGCTGCTCCTAGTTTCCAGGCCTGCTCACTGGAGACAATGTATTCTGTAAACTTTATTAAGCTGGACCGAGGTGGGTCGCTGACCTCGTGGTGTGGGTCTCCCTCCCTGGCCCATTTCACTCGGACGAGTCTGCTTGCCCTTAGCCGTGCAGTCTCCCAGGCCGAGCACTGTAGCAGTGTGTGACCTGGAGTGTCCTCATGTGCCTCTTGGCAGAATACGCATATCGGCGACGAAGCCTTTCCAATTCGGGACAAGTACGAGTTGAAGTTTCCGTGTCCTGTGAGGATTTGGGTGAGGTGATAGGTGAGGTCTCCCCCAGACCTCTCTATCCATGCCTTGATATCTGGCAGCAGTACACGCAGGGATCCTCCAGGACCCCCAGGGGGGATGGCGTCCCACTCCTCCTGCCATGTCTTAATTGTGTCGTTTCTCTCACTGTCTTTTTCCGTTTGGGTAGGGGCACCTAATTCCCATAGTCGCTTCCTTTCGAGTGCCTTAAGATCCTAGGGGATCGACCCTGCCAGCACCAGAGCAGCATTTGTGCTGACTGTGCGGTACCCCTGGATCAACCTCAGGGCTGCCACCCTCTGGGTCCTCCGTAGAATCTGTTTTGCTTTCAGTGTCTTGAGAGTTGCTCTCACCCAAACTGGCGCTCCAAATAATGCAATTGATTCCGCGACCGTCATTAGCAGTGCCCTTTTGCGGGCCCGGAGGCCATGGATGTTCGGCAGAATCTTGGCTATAGCACACACTGCCTTGGCTGCTTTTGTCGTTGCCCTTTCATGAGGCTGAGGCCATTCATCGCAGATCCAGTGTAATCCCGAGGTAGCGGACTTCCTTTACAATTTTAATATTTTCGCCGTCAAGCTGTAGAGTGAGCGGACGGATCCTCTTTCTCCCTGTGAGGAGGATTGCTTCGCTCTTTTCAGGGGCCAGTCTGAGTCCCGCTGCGCTCATCCACTCTGACGTTAGGTAAACAGCTTTATTCACATTTAGTTCAAGTTCGTCGGCAGTTTTAGCCTGCACAACTATCGCCAGGTCGTCGGCATAAGCTACTGTGTCCACTCCTTTGGGCAGGTCTGTCAGACGGAGGACGTCGTCGTAAGCCAGATTCGAGAGAAGTGGGCAGAGTGTAGACCCCTGCGGGACCCCGGCTGTCATTTGGAAGCTGACCTGGCCGTTGACAACTGTTCGTGCTTTGAGGTAGCTGGAAAATACATTTACCAGATACAAGGGGACTTTTTTCGTATCAGTGTGTCCAGAATTGTTTTCCATGGTAGACTGTTGAAAGCGTTCTTAACGTCTAGGATGAGCTGCCGTGCTTGTATGGTGGAACTTCGTAACGAAACCGCCCTACTTGCAACGCGTTGAATTGCAGTTAGGACTGACCGGTTTTTGCGGAATCTGTACTGTGTGTCCGAAAGCAGGCCGTGTTCCTCTGCGAAGAGCCTCAGTCTTTCCTCAATTATGGCCTCGTATCCTCTTGCCAACGCACTTAGCAGGCATATCGGCCGGTATTCCCCGTTTCCCTTCGGAATAAGGACGACTTCAGCACGCTTCCAGAATAGCGGAAAAGTGCCGCTATTGAGTAGGACATTGAAAGAGTCCGCTACTATATCAGGGTGCTCCGCAAAGAGAAGTTTCACTGCCTAAGGGGGAACCCTCGACAGAATGACTGGGGCTCTCGCAATCGCAGATGTAATGAATATATGCCAGTATAAAAAGCATGAATCAACCACTTTTAGTAATTTAGCTCTCACTCCAAAGACAGACATTTCAGCCCCCTTGTTCAATTGAAAAAAAAAGAGTTGTGTTAGATCCAAATGTTTGCTAGACGAATGCTGGGAGATCCTGTACATAAATATGTTCGAGGGCGAATCGGTAAGTTCTAGTCCTTTAAATTGTGCAGCCAGTTCTAGTTTGCTGCCGTGTTAAGCTTTATTTATCTAAAGAACCTGAATTGTTTTAGAAAATGATTGCAAAATACGAATCATGGATATTGTTGCCACTTGGTTCTACGGCCAATAAGGAATACTATGACAAAATGTTACGATAATTGCGCGAGAACGTCCGAGACAAGAGGCCTGAACTTCGGGCAAACGACTTTTAGTCCTCCATCAGGACAACGCCCGGCGCATACATCTTTATTGATTCTAGATTACAAGATTAAAAACATGGTTAAAGTTATAAATTGAAATATCAGATTCCTACATTCTCGTAAACACCCTATTCGCCGGACGCAATTCTGTGCAATTTTTTCCTGTTTCCACGAATAAAAATATTTAAAGGGAGAACATTTCGAGACTATAAAGAAAATTAAAATCAATTCCCAAAGCGTTTAGAAAATGGTTCGAAAAGTGGAAACAAACGTGGCAGACGTACATTGGCGCGGCCTGGAGCTATTTTAAAGGAAACAACGCTTTGGAAGATAAAATTATAAAAATAAATATAATAAAAGTATAAATAAATTAAAAAAGTGTTTATATATATAAATATAAACAAATGAATTAAAAAAGAATATATATATATATATATATATATATATATATAGGAGATTAATGCTCTGGAGAGCATTTTTAATTTGGGCCTTTACTCTTAAAGAGGATATTGTAGGATAATGACCGTCGAGTGACGGTCGTTCTACTGGTCCCCAAAAACAACCTACTATGCGTATGGCAACAACAGCACTAGTAGCTGCACCAGCCGCAGCATTAGCAGCACCTGCAACAGCAGAAACAACGAACTTCAGCAGGTGTATGTGTTACGCTAAGCGGACGGAAAAAATTGCCCAACGGAAGCGGCTATACAGCTTGACCTGCTAGCTGGAAGACGGTCCTCTCCAGGAGATAAACGAGAGATAGAGAAAGGGCAAGCGGTAGAGAGAATGGGGAGGAAGATAATGGGGAGGGATAGAGAGAGAGGAGGGAGAGGGGGGGAAGAAAGAGAAAGACTGTGTGTGCGAGCAAGAAAGACACAGGCAGGATATCATCTGTATAGAGCCGAGGAATATTCCGCCCATTTGTTATCTTCTCGGAGCGGGGAAAACGAACGCGTTGCTACCGCTGCTTGCACTTCTGTTCTAGCTCCTGCTGCTGCTTCTTCTTCCGCCGGGAGAGAAAAAAGCAGACGAAAAAGAAATGCGTAATCCGCGCCGTCTCATCGAAGTCGAACTAAAGCGAAAAGCAAACACTGCCGTTTGGAGATAACGGGACAACCACCCCCCCCCCCCCCCCGGCTCCTCCGCGCGGTCTCCCTGTCCGCCTGGGTCACCTCAGTCAACCCGCCGACACTGGTGATGGCAAACCCCTAGTGCCGCGTGATAACGTTGACGGCCACGACAACGACGACGACGACGCTCATCATGGTGTCCGTGGCACATGGTGATCGCGTTGAAGACCACCGTCATCATGATGATGCTGACGACGACAACGACAATGTCCCCTAATGGGCTGATGACCGCCTAGCCCAACTCATACGACGATGAAGGGAACGGGAAATGCGCTGGCTCAAGAGCTGACTGACCTGCCTGCTACGGCCGGTAGCTGCTAACAGCGGCGTCAAGCTGCGTCTAAATCGTTGTTTGTACGCCTCGGGCAGGGCGAACGCGAGCAGAGGAAACTTGCAGACTTGTCGCCAGCTTCGTGTTGGGGGCGCGCAGCCGTTCGCTGCGAGCTTCGTAAGTCCGTCGCTCTTCCGTCCACCTTCCACGGCGGCGGCGGCGGCGGTGGTGGGCGCCCGAGTAAAGCTGCAGCTATCAAAGTGGCGGCAGCGACAGCAGTAGCAGCAGCAACGAAGCCGGCGACGGCGGACGACAGCATCCCGTAAAAGATCTCCAACGTAGACAAGATAATCGAAGTTATACGTGTATATAGTACGGAACATTTGCGTTCGCATATATATATATATATATATATATATATATCATGAGTTAGAGAACCCGTAACTATACGTTTTCGCAGAGATAGTGCTTCATTCAAAACATTCCAACGTGCCAATATAGCGAAGTTTTATATATGTACGAGGGCGGATCAAAAGATTCTAAGACATATTTTTCACTAATAATCTGAAATTAGTAATGATATGTGCACCGGAGCGTTGTCGTCATGGCGGATCCAATATTTGTTTTGGGTCATGTTCTTGCGCAGTATTCTTTAACATTCGCGGTAGTGTTCCTTATTGGCCGTAGAACCAGTGAAAAAACTTGCAGAAGATGATAGTTCTTCTGCGAATCTAGAAATCTAAAATCTAGAATTAACCCGACTAATTTTCTTGTAGTCGGGAAAAAATTGCCAAAAAACCTTGGTGTTGGATCTGTTCTGTGTGAATTTCTTTGACCGACTCTCTCCATACAAGCACCTCTGGGAAGATTGGGCTTTGGTGCCGATGGTCTTCCGCTCCCCCCCCCCCGCCTGCGCCTAAAACGCGCGGCATTTCATGGGTTCAGTCATCATCTGCAACAATTTCTGTGACTTCTACTGGTCGGCTGATCCAGGTCTTGAATCCACGACCTCCCGAATGCAAGGCAACGGCTTTGCTGCTAAGCAGCGTTGCTAAGGATAGATACCCTAAACTCAAGCTGGAGGAACTAAACTAGCGGGTACTTAGTAGAACGCCTCTACTTTTTGTAAAGGCCAAAGACGACACTCAGGTAATCTCCGAGGGCTCTGGACTTTATCAGACCCCGCCTGCCTCATAAGCCTGCCTCGGAAGTGCGTTGTCAAAGCTTGTAGACATTCGTTTATTGGAACGCGCTCCCGCCCACTCCCTTACGACCGTTAATATTTGGCACAAGCGAAAGATTCCGGCGCCAGATACACGCGCTTATCAGTGTCCTCATAGTGTCAATGTGGTCACTCCGTTGACAAACTAGGACACTACCCACCTTGTACAGACCAACAAGCTAAGAAAATGCTTATAAATTGGGTATGAAATCACCCCTCTGGCGTTTTTGGGTGCTCCAGGCGTTCAGACTAGACAGCTATTCCGCAAGGCTGGCACTTTCTTAAACCTAACTACATATCACATATGGAGCGAGTCGTAAGAAACGCAAGGAGTCGTTCCGGAATCTGGTTCCTAAACTAGCCTGCAGCATGAAGTTACGACAGCGCAGACAACACCCCGAGTAGCAGCAACATCGGCAACAGCAACAACAACAGACTTCAACAACTTTACGTGTTACGCTAAGCGGACGAAAAAAACTGCTTGATCGACGGAAGCGGCAACGCAGCTGCACTTGCTTGTTCAAACATTGTCTGCTCTATGTAAAACGAGAGACACAGGGAGAGGAGAGCGCGAGAGCGAACGAGTGTGTGTGCGAGCACGCAAGACACAGGCAGGATATCATCTGTACAGAGCGTGAGACATTTTTGAATATTCCGCGCATTTGTTATCTCTCTCGTGAGAAAACGATCGAGTAGCTACCGCTGCTTGCGCTTCGATTGTTGTTGCTGCTGACTACCGCCCAAGACAAAAAGGCAGACGACAAAGAAATGCGTAATCCGCGTCGTCTCATCGAAGACAAACTAAAGCAAGAACCAAACACTGCCGTTTGGATATATATATATATATATATATACACCCATCAGGTACATATGCAAACAGACTCAGGCTGTGCCCGGCTCCCAAAAACCCACGCACCCCGGTCTGTCTCAAATTTCCTCAGACGTTAGCCCGCATTTGCCGGCCAAAGTTAAAAACTTATTAGGGTTTTTAAAGCTTCTGCTGCCAGTGGACAACCTAAAACAGGCTATACAAGCAGGAATGCTCTTGATCGCATACCCCAAGTGTCAGCAGCAACGTCACACGCCGCTTCACCTATGAGCCTAAATGCCCGCTATGCGACAGGTGATTCAAGCTGCGTGGTCTAACAAGCCATATATCAGCTAAGCATCCCACCGCCCCTTCACCCTCCATACCCACGACCCCTGAGCGCACTCCCTTGCAACCGGTGCACATTTTAGGACGTGTTGGAATCGTGCCAAATGACGTCAAGGAGCAAGTGACCGAAACTCTAACTCAGGTCCTCTTTGCAGTTCTATCCGGTCGAGCCTGGTGGCGTTGTGCATTCGCGTGCGCCTCGCGACTGGTGGAGACACATAGATGCACGGGTTCAAGCCCCACCGTTGCACATTCGTATTTATGGGGTCTGTCTTACGAAGCAATGCGAAAGCAAACCTGTAGACGTTAATTGTTGGCTGAGGGTCAGCTCGAAAAAGCTTCTATTCATTTCATTCATTCATTTATTAATCACCTTTGTTAGGTATATAGTCAAATATTATACATAAAAACACGGTTACTGAGCCAGCCTGGCCAGTGATTCAACTCTGGGGCACTCCCCCGCATGATATCTCCCACAAGCTCTCCCACACTGTTACAGATACATTCTTCTGTCGGCTCATGGTACCCTTGAGTTTTACAGAGAACATGGTGGAAGCCATGCACTGCATAGCGTACTACCACACTTCGGTTGGTGCGATGCAGTCCCTTCCACGCATTGTTTGTCATTGCACCCGTACTA
Organism: Dermanyssus gallinae; assembly: GCA_003439945.1. Lineage (NCBI taxonomy): Eukaryota > Metazoa > Arthropoda > Arachnida > Mesostigmata > Dermanyssidae > Dermanyssus > Dermanyssus gallinae. Next base: position 484,787 of record QVRM01003730.1, on the reverse strand, counting down.
AAGAAGTCGGGATCCACGTCTGACAATTTCACCTCCCACTGACAGATAAAATTCCTGTAGGCCTGTGTTTCCGGCAACCGGAACTGGCGTTGCAGGTCCTCTATGAAGAGCGGGGTACCGGCGAGTAAATAGACCAGACGATTGCGGCACGACGGGTGGAGGCCGAGCACTCGCTTGAGAAAGGCGGGTTTCACTCGATCAAGCCTCGCGAGCTGGGCCACGCTCAAGTTCTCCCAGATAAGCTGTATGCCGTAGGATGCCGTGCGCGCAATCTTAAGATTGAAAAGTTTTAGCGCCGTGTTGAGGGAGAGAAGCGTGGGTTTTTCAATTCCGACGCCTGCTACGAGGGCTTTTCTGACACTCTCGGCGATGTGCTCCGTAAACGACGTACCGGAAATCGGGAGAAAGAGGCCAAGATACGGAAAGTTGTTGACATACTCCAGTGGTGTGGAGTACAACCGTAGCTCATCGCTCGCCGCGAGTCGACCAGCTTTACGGAACTTCATGGCCTTGGTCTTGAGCAGGATGGAGAACAGCAGCGGACTTAAGTTGTCCCCCTGCGCGACTCCCGTCGTTTGCACAAAGAGGCACAACTCAGCCACCCCATCCTGTATGGTGATCGGGTTTTCCTGCAGGATTGCTCCGATGAGCTGGAGGATGTTGGCAGGCACGCCCGCTTCAGCCAACTTGAAGATAATCTTGTCTCTGGGAGCTCCATCAAAGGCCGAGCGGAAATCCACAAAGACGGCGTACAGGAAGTGCTTGGCGTGCCTAGACTGCATCACTGCCCGAACCCTGGCCAGCAAAATCTCACACGCAGTCAGTGTGGACCTGCCTGCGCGGAAGCCGTGCTGCTCTTTCGAGATGGCGCCGAGAGCCTCGAGGAAGTGAGACAGGCGCGCGGTGAGGATGGCAGAGAGCAGCTTGTAGCAGCAGCTCTTTTCGGCGATCCCACGCCACGAGCTGGGCTCTCTGGGGTTGCTCTTTCCCTTCGGGATGACTGCTAGATGAGCACTCTGTCAGTCGCTGGGGAGGCGACCTTCGCGCAGACTAGCGTTGAAAAGGGCGGTCCAGCAAGGGGCAAGTACCATGGCCTCCTTGAGGTGCTCATTACGGACTTGGTCGGGACCGGCGGCCTTGTTGAGACGGAGTCGTTGCATGGCGCCAAGCACCTCGATGAGAGAAAACTCTGCGGAGAGTGAATCCCGTAGCAGCATTGTTTTCTCGTCCCAGGCCGCTTCGTAGCGGAGGATGCCGCGCGGGATGGTGTCGGCCGACGCAAACATGCGGCTGAAGTGGGAGATGAGCGCCGATGAGTTGATGGGGCAGGTGGAAAAGCGTTTTTGCAGTTGCATCCGATAACGACGCTGATTCGCGACCTTGTCTCATTTGGTTTCGGCAACCTTTCATCTCCCACCGCCTGTAACGGGTGGCATTTTATCGGTCTCAAATACCATGCGGAAAAATCGCCATGGTTTCTCTTCTCCTAAGGTATGTGTTTGTCAGACGTGACTGCCACTTCTCATTATCACCTTTCGACCCCCTAGCCATTCAGAAACAATCTCGTGCGTCAGTCCATTATTAAGTTCTCCAAAGGAGATGTTTCTGGTGCCGCCAAACTTATTATATCCATAGATACCCTAATGTCCGGCATTAGCTCCCTAGGAACTAGTGTGACCGGTACTGACTAGAAGGGTACTACTAGAATGACCTAGAAGGCCTTTATCCTTTGTCAAGCCCAAGAAAGATAATCCGGCAGCTATGAAGAGCTTTCCTAAGAGCTCCGGGGCAGGGTTGGACTTTGTCAGACCCCAGCCGTTAATTAATCTCCTTTCTCTTCTCCTAGAAGGCAAAGCAATTTTATAAATTTGCCGCCGCTTGTCTGCCTTTTCTAGAAACCCATGAGGAACTGTTCATACTCAGATCCTCTTTTTCATCCTCAAGACTCACCCACCTTCATCGAGGGGTTAACCTATCAAATCGATCCGACGACTTGCAATTGCTCAACTGGTTGATATTGTTTATTCACGCATCCCTTTTGAACCCATCTCTGCCACGCGCACGGCGCACGGTAACAAGCTTCAACATCTAACTTCAAAGGAAGCCTCGGAGTTCCGGATTTATTGACCCTAGCCGGCCGTGCCTTTTATCTCCTCAGTGCTAAGCGCCGAGAGTACGGCCCTCCCTTGTAGGCACAGCGGGGCCGGCGAGCTTAGAAATTACTTAGCCCACCTTCAGAAGAACCTTGAAGCCCGGTGCGGAGGTAGACCTGACGTACTATTTCACAAGTCTTCTCAACTAAGCTCGGGACGACACGATTAAACCTAGCCTAAAGGCCGGTGGCGCAAAGGACAATGAAGCATCATGCCTTATTGTGTATCATCAGTGCATAACGACACCCCAGGCATGCCACTATTAATGAGACCTTAAGCAGGGCCCTAAGGTCACGTGGCCGTCCGTGCATCTTGGAACCACCTGGCCATTGCGGCAAGTGTCTAGAAGGGATAGAGCGCAATAAGCGAGATGGAACGCTAGTTTGGGATGCAACCATCGCTGACTACCGAGTCTCTTCTGTAGTCGGCGGTGACGCATTTAAAGTGCTACGCAGCTTACATTGCGCAGACCAGTAAGTTAGGAATCTCATAATTCGGGTGTCCCCACGAATCCTGCCCTCTTGCGTCTTAATGTTCGGGCCAGGCAGCTCATCCGCAAGGTCGCTAAATCTGTTATCCGTCTTAATAGTAACAATAGGCATGTATGGTACTATGTTAAATATTAGATGACTTTCTCCAGAAACATTGTAGAACAATGTTTATATTCATATTCAACGGCTGCGCCACAAAAAACGTAAGCTTCTTATCGAACTTTGCGAGTCTGCAATGAAGTTTTGCAACTCTCAACCGTTTGAGCTCTGGCAAAGATGAAAGAGAGCGTACTGAGATAAACAATCTGCATTTGGCGAGATAAACAACTTGCGAGAGGAACTGGTTTTCGACAACGCTTTTCGCATAAGTTTATTATTTCAAAGTAACTAGTCCCTTCATGGTTTATCTTATGGCTCCTTTTTTGCCAAAACATGCTTTTCAGATCAGCGTGTTTGAGATCCGCTAAAGGGCACTATCGAACCGTTCATATTAATAACATTAAGGTAGTTAGCAGAATAAAGCTTCAAGTGGAAGTGGTATATATATATATATATATATATTCAATGTCTCTTATTTACAGAATTATGTGTATGGCAGCAGTCAATAAATTACTTCTGGAGTTAATAATACTCTTGTGATAATGAGTCTATTTTTGAAGTAATTTTTATCTTCCCGACGAGAAAGTGTATATGGATGAAACAATATAGAGAGGTAGTTACAGCGGCGGCGAGATGTTACTAGTAAGGAGTACTTAAGCGCTTTTGTTTGAACAGAATATAAGGAGTAGATAGATAAATAAATCCAGATTGAAGCTCGGCTTGTTAGATTTTCAAGAATTTAAACGCGAAGATTTCAACTTTAGATTGTTAAATAGTGAGTTCTAACAAGTATGTATATGACAAATGGCGTATGGGCATTGTTGGGCGGATCGGCATTTTTGACGGATAGGAGGGGCGCAGCTCGGGAACATAAAGCAAAATGTAAGTTAGTAATATATATATATATATATATATATATATATATATATATATATATATATATATATATATATATATATATACTATAACGTACTTATTCGTTTATGTTACATAAAGAAACCCTGAACATAAATATTTAGAAAACACCGTCTTTGCATATGTTGCATAGCAACAAGCTTTTTAAATGTTTGCCAAGCTTATAATTTTGTTTTCCGATTTGATTCAAACCAGTACATTGCATCTTATACAAAAGTTGAACGTCATATTGTAGGAGCACAAGATAACAGATCACATTCGTTTGCCCTGTTAGGCAGATATTGCCATGTATGCAATGCCGTAACTTTATACGTACGCCACTGACATATTGATGAATAGGGGATTACGTTACAGTACATTGTATGTATATAAGATAACAATTATTTGCTTATGGACGTATACAACGTATCAAATAAATGAAAACGTCACACATATTCTAGATTCGGCGGTGTCCAGTTTACCAGAGTTCCGCACAGAGTCGGCGTTGCCCCGCTGAATCTCCAGCGAAAGTTTCTGGTGTGGGTACTCGACAGCTCTGGTGTCGCCTGTGGAACAGTTGAGCACCTTGCCGACTCGTTGAATAAGTTTGTAGGTCTTCGGCCCAGGTTCCCTCAGTGTCTCAAAGACAGGCGGGCAGGAATCGTAGGGATAGGTAATACTGAAATACTTCCTGCGCTTATTAATAATATGGTTATACTTGACAAGTTTACTGACATTTTAGCTTTGCAGCAATGCGGGGAGGCTGGAGGCTACAATCACGTAAACAGAGGCAAACATCTTAGTGAAAGGAAGCGGGGGAAGGCGGCGTCAGATGGGCGGAGTATATTGGTGGGGGCCTGGAGAAATGCTCAATGACCCCACTATCGGGTCCTTGTAGTAACAACCGTTGAAGTTGTAGTGGTGGTAGTTGCAGCAGCAGCAGCGGCGGGCTATCGTCTTTGTCTCCCCCTGGGTCCTAAAAGCAGCCAAACTATAAAATGTGTATTTGTCGACCAGAATCTGTGCGAGCCCGATAACGAGGTTAACCGAGCGAGTCTGCGGAGCGGCGAGCCAAAATACAACGCGCGAGGTGGGCCGTGGTGTGGTGGTATACGTTTTCGTTCCCCAATGGACGAGTTTTAGCTGTGAAAAGGCCATCGAAACGTTGCGTCGGCGTCCCAAGCGCGCGTCTCGCGGGAGTCCTTGGCTCTCTTGGCTTTCTCTTCGATTTCAACGAGAGCCGCCGGAGCCCGATTAGCGGTCGAAGCCTCGACGTCGATGATTTACCGAATACTGTTCAATAACGAGCCGGCAGCACTGGCCAACCCGCGGCGCGCCGCTTTTCCCTTCGACCGACCGTATCTTGTAGCCAAACGAAATAAACAACGATAACTATGCAACTTCTTCCTCGTGTCCTCAGCCACCACCATTGCTGCCGCCACCAACGCCGCCACCACTGCTTCCAAATGTGTTGTCGTTACGCGTGGCTGCTATTGTTGTTCCTGTATTCCTAGATTATTGTTGTTGTTGCTGTTGCTGTTGTTGGTGGTGTTGGTGCTGTCGTCTTCGTCGTTCTTATCCTCGTCTTGTTAGTATTACTGTCATTGTCATTGGCAATGGTGTAAAAACGACAGCAGTTTATCGGCATTTCCACTCCATTAGACTGCCCTCTTTATCTACCCTTCTTGTATTAGCTGTCTTTGAGCAAAGTCCGCGGCATGGATAAACGTACAGTGCTTACCTTGGACCGCGCGTTAGTGAGTTCTGACTTAGACAGATCGTTCGTTGAAACGAGACCGTTACAAATGGGGATATAAATCGTGTACAGTTACAAGTTGCGCAACACCATCTGCTTCTTGTCATAACGGCGTTTGGTAGCTTTGCACCTGTTTCTTATGTACTCAAAGCTTTTTTTTTCGAGTGCTTTCTAAGTTCACTACGGAGGAAACTAGTTAAGCGTTAAATCTAGACGTTTTGAAAACTACCGGATTTACTGCTGCAACGTGTAAAAATACACTTTAAAACGATGACTCTAGTCTATTGTGTGGTTTGCCAATTTGTAATGACTTGTTTGTCTTAATTTCCTATTATTGCTATGCTAGCTACCTTTCTCCGCCCCCAAAAACGAGAGAATATGATTTGTTCTGCCCGTTTCGTCACATTGCGAACTGTGTATAGTATCGTATTCAAATAACTGAGGCGCAAAGCTTTATTGTTTCTTCTACAACAAGACAGCCACAAAAGGCACGAGCCGTTAGTAGCAATATCCGGGTATTGCTTTACGCTCGGTTGTCAATTTATTAGGCAAATCGACAGAATTAGAGACAGAACTTGAAGTGCTTGCTATTCATCTTAATAGATGTGGCCACCTTGCTACCGTTAGCGGCTGTACTGGTTAGATTCACGAGGATCGATCTACATGCAGCGGTGGCTTAGGCAGTTAATGCACCGTTTTATAAAACTGCCGCACTGTCATACATAGGACTGAATCGGATAGAATAATTTACCTTTTCTTAGTGGTGAGTGAATCTGCTTGAGCATTCTCCTGGAGCTACATTCATCTGTGCGGGTGTGGGCTGGCCAAAGGCAGATTGAAAATGACGGTATCTATAGAAATCTCCTACAAGCCTACACCAGACATACGTGGGTTTGATTAGTAGGCCAGTAACTATTTAAGATAGCTTGAGCAATCTATAACCACATGCTGTGCGCGCGATTTTCGACTGCAGTACGGAACCAGTGGCAATCTAGAACGTTTTCGCCTTTGTTTACATAGCAGGTAAAACTACCAAAAAGAATACTTGCACTAGGGGAGGGATATGCCACACGCATGAAAGCACACGGCGTATTAGAGCCAAAGGCGAAGTAACAAATACAAGATAAAAATACCAAAAAAACCCACGACGTTCGCTTGAATCCAATCCAGTGAAAGCCGGTGTTCATGCCGAGTCGATATGAGAATCCATTCTGTTGCTACGGTAATTTGGTACATACTCCGCAGTTATATTGCTACTAAGCAACTTCAGTGAGAACGAATTGCGACTATGCCCGTAAGCAGAACAACAAGAAGGTGCCTCCTGGAACTGGGACAATGTTAATGTTTCAAATAAACACAGATCATTTGAAAGACGTATCAAAGTGATTCCAATGATGCACAGATGGCCTGAAATGCAAATTAACAATTGTAGATTTTCTAGTCTAACCCAGTTTGCGTGCATTCTACAGAACACATAAATGACACAAGAAGGGTTTCAAGTAAACAACTCATAAGCTAGCTGATCGTTCTATGCTTTTTACAGCTGTTTCACTAGACGACCCGTTTAGACTTGGTGTTAGATCGGTTGCTCTTGTGAGGCACATTGCACCTTTGCTGTTGGCATTTTTAAACTTTACCGTATGCTACCATCGTACATCGGTCCTCTGTCGAGTAGCCTTTCGTTTTTTTTCAGCAATTAAGATAAGCACAAAGGGATGCAGGTGTACTTAACGCCCTAACACTCCTGCCCTATCTTTTAAATACAAATAAAAACTTAATTCAGAGCAAAATACATGTCGTTAACGTACAGTGGCATTCTTTCTAAATGTCATAATTACCTGCGCCGTCAAGTTTCAGGATAGAGCTCTCACACGTGACCGAGCGCATTGTTAAATAAATGCAGTGCGTTGAACCTCACGAAACTAGGAGTTGGATTTTTTCAAGGTGTTGCAACATGTTCATGAAGAACGAGACATGCTTAATTACGTGCACTTTTGTTTGTTATGTCTCCACTTCCGTGCCCCTTCACTCGTGTTTCCTCTGTTGACTTACGTCAGTGATCTGCGATCTGCTGTCAGGGTTGAACGAGTGGCAACTTGGGGTTCTAGGCCGTGTCATTGCAGCGTTAAACCGGTCAACATTTTGATGGTATTCGACTCCAATGCCTCAGCTGCTAGCAGTGGAAGGTGCAAAGAATGTAGAAGCGTCAACAAGCAGAAAATGTGAAGGGTAGGGAACGCCAATAGGAAGTAGTAGTAGCAGCGGTAGATGTATAAACGTTCAGAAAACTGACTTGGCGCCGACGAGGATCCATTACAGAGGCGCTCATGCACGACGGGACTAGAGAAACCAATGGCTGCGACCCCGCACACGCACCCCGCCCACCTCCTATTCCTACGGGACAAGACTACGGGGAGAAGCAATCGAGAGTCTTCAAAGGGAAAAAGGAGACGAAGCAGTCGTGAGATCCCTTGCAGCAGGCAGCGGCCGTACAGGTTGAGAGACCAGCCGCAGGAGACTCGCGAACACCTCGCGAATCCAGGCCACAACGACATACATTACAAAAAATTGCAGGCAAGCAAAGATGCACAAAGCTGCAAAAAGGACGCCGAGTAAGTGTCGATGGCTCATCGCCCTCTCTTTTCCTGTTTCTCTGGTAGATAAATTTAAGGTCAAAGAATATATAATTCATCCGTTGGGACTTTTTAAAAAAGCGGCACACACATGACACAATCGAGATGGCGGGCCAATTGTCCTTGAGTGGACTGGTTGTAGTGTTATATATATATATATATATATATATTTATGTATATGTATATATATATATATATATATATATATATATATATAAATATGATATAATGAGACAACAGTTATGGTAAACTATCAAGATTAATTAGGTGTCTACATAGTAATCGATTTTAGACAAAAGCTCTATGAGTTACCTAGTCTGGGCGTTTGTTTACTGCGCGACTTTATTTATATAATTAGGCGCGCAAGATAAATAATCGACTGGCCGCAAACGTTGCTTGCAAAAATTAACAAGAGCTTTTAGTGGTTAGGGCCTCATCGTTGTTGCTTGCGGTTGTTCTAGCAGCGCCCTGTTTGGTAGACGTTAAAGTTGCAGCAATCATAAAAAAAAAATAGACATTCAAACATGACATAGTTCTGCGTTGGTAAATTTGTAAGTGTGTTTTTCTTGTCGTTGTAATGAATTCGTCAACCATTGTTTTACTGAACGAATCTTAATATGAACGCTGCACTTCTCATAGCGTTGGTCCCCAATGACATGATATAGCGGTCTACCATGTATTTGCATTGATTCTCCGTTTAGCAATGCTGTAATATGTTTATATCGTGATACAATGCATTTTGGGTTCGTGCACCGAATGCATTTTGTGTGGCAGTGGTGTATGCTGGAACAGTTGTTAGTAGAAGTATTATGCAGCTTCTATTAAACCGTTTTTGATAAGACTAACGTGTACTTTGCAGATAATAATGCTACTTTAATTAGTTTCGTAACTTTATTTCGCCAAAAGTAGGCTATGTAATAGCGGTGTAGATCCCAGCTGTGGGGACCAGTTTTAGTTCTAATGTATTATCTACATACATAAATTACCGCTGTCACGGTAAACACTGCACATTTGCTTGAGAAACATAATACTGATTTACAACGACTGTAGTATACTTGCGTTGCATAAAATTTAGTAATTCAAGCAGGTTTATGATTTAAGGCGTCCACTTTGTTATCTTTGGATTTAAGGTTAGGAGAAGTGAGAAAATATTTTAAGCTAGCTGAAATCGGAAAAAGCTTTTTCTTATAATCGTGCTAACTACTACAATATATAGTATACCGTGAATTTAACTTTTTGTAAATATATTATGTCGTAATTATACGCCCTAAGTGTACGTATCCGTTGTATTTGATTTTTGGCTGCTGTTCTCATTCTATCAGCCATGTGGAATGCTAATGCAATGTGACTTAAAGGGAATGTATTGCTACCACATGCATACACAGTTTCGAATAGTTTACGCTTAGAAAAACGTTCAAGAAGTATTTGATCGTAGACCAGAACTGTTTGTGTGTTCATAGGATGAATCGCTGAATCTGATGCTGCAAATGGTGAAATGTACTCCAAAAACACTACCAATGTCTCATTTCGACCTGAAGGTTGCAATGCGCCCTATGCAGACTTTGTCATTTTTACGATACGATCAAATCTCGCCAGCTGTATATAAATGCATAAACATCTCCATTACGTATATGAACACGAATATGCCAAATAAAAACATAGTTAATTGTAGTATGCACATACATTTGCAATGGTAGTTACTGTTGTTGTTATGTGTAGCGAAAAGTTTCGTGCCTAGTTCGGTGTCTTGAATTCAGAGGAGCACACGGTCGTGTAAACGCGTTCCTCACAGGGGCCCCAGCCTTACCAAGTTCGCCAGATCAATAAATACGTTGAGCATTAGCAGATCAGCCGTAGCCGAGGCAGTGACAACATTTGTGCAGTCGCTGTCACCCAACTGTGAGAAGGGCGACTACCACGATGGCATACGGCACTGGTGATGGTGACGGCGACATCGCAGCCCCCTCCACTACCGCAACCACCACCACCACCAGTCGAAGCCTTGCCAGCTTTACCACCGGGCAGAACAGCAGCAGCAGAAGCAGCAGAAGTAGCGGCAAATACACAGCATGAGGCTACCAAATGTTTGGTCGGTCTGCAAAAAGGGATTACTGGTAATGTGGGCACGGGCTTCACGTAGGATTTATGACTGCACGATTATACTTACACTGTACAGAGTGCGTGCGCGAACAGGCAGTACGGCCAAACGGCGGGCGAGGGAGCGATCGAGCGACTGAGCAGCTGTCAACGGAAAGGACAGCGGCGGGCCGGACAGGACCACCGTCGCCTTGCGGGGGATGGTGCATCCCTATCTCCACCTACCTTTGAGGTGGCAAATGGCAACCACCCCCCAGAAACCGTCCTGAAAGGGGAACGCGTGGAGTGGAGAGGTCCTTAGGCCCCCGGGGCTACACACACATGCGCGCCCATGCATTCACGCGCACGCACCCACACAGATCTACGCTCGCCGAACAGCTGCCAGCTTGCTGAGCATCTCAATTCGTCTCCCCGATCACCGGGCAATGCGCATACAGGTGGCGGTGATGGTGGAGGGGTGGTCCCCTCCATCTGCGCGACGGGCAGGCAGATGAAGCATCACGACGTCAAGAAGAATAACACCAAGAGCCGCAACAGCAGCGGGCGCTATCCTTACGCCTTGTGTACAAGAAGCGCCATTTGCTTTCGATACGGCAAGGGCATTTCCCGCCTTACGGCAATGGTGGCGAAAGCCTAGACAACCTAGACAATATGGCTTACGCCAATGGTTAACACTAGCCAGCGCCACGATTTAGACAATGCCTGACTCTCTCAGACGATAGGCAGAGAGAGTTGCGGATAGGAAGAGGGGTCACAAACGCAACGCGTTAAGCTTCCCTCGGTTGTTCGGTCGATTATTGACGAACACCACCCGCCAGTGAACTAATAACCAACAATTTTTTTGACAATGTATTGAATGGTCATGGCGGTCACTGTGTGTAACGGTTGTTGTTAAGGACAGATCGAGCGACTAACATCGTGTGGGCTTTATTACGCCATATCTTATAGTAGGAAAGAGATAAGATATCCACATTGGTATAGGCAAGCTAGGTAAATATGTCAACGCTGGAAGCAGAGCGGCTATTGCCTATTTCTATATTCATAATAATTGTTATGTATAGAGCTGTCAATCGGTTAGAAATAGGGGTAAGCATCGTAATGTAGCCAAAGTGCCAATATAGGTGGAAGCTGCCGCTTATAAAGCCTATACGCCATCAGCCCGCAGATACCAGGAATCGTAGACAGTGTAGCGTATATTCACCACGTTAAGTTTAGACGTATAAGTAGGATGGTTTCTTGAGACGAAAAAAATGTTTGAAAGGCATCGTGGCCTTTCAACCTTTTCAAACACACGTGGCTTCTCGTGTCTTCATCGTCTTCGCAATATCATAGCATGCCTAGCCTAGAAACAACTTGCCGACACGACCTAATTCGGTTCGATCAAGCACGACTTTCACTAGCTGCGGCCAAGCGTGGTGTGTGACGGTCCTGAACGCTGCTGCTGCAGCGCAGCTTTAGGTGGCGCCCACGGAAAGCGCCTGAGCCATTCTGACATCGGCGTGTCGAGGTCGCTGGATAACATTGCCGCCACCGTTTCTGTTGCCACTGCCGTTCTCGGCCATCTCCTAATAAGCAACGGTCACCACCAACACTGATCTACGGCGAGGTCTAGGGCAGGGAGGTCATAGGGTTGCATTGGTTCGTTTAGCCCTAGACCTGACCCGCCCTATTTGGCTCGGCCTGCATAAGCTGGGCCAAAAGAAGCAACGTTCGGTGGAGAAAGCTGGTTGCTCTGGCTTGAGGTGGTCGAAATCGTGGTAGTGGTAGCGGCGGAGGTGGCGGGGGTGAGGAGCGAGGCGATACAAACAGCAACAAGGCCACGGACGACAAAGGTAAAGACAATTTGCGGTTCCACATAGCTGTGCGGCAAGCATGTCGCCCTGTCGGTTGTGTCGACTTGTGTGTGCGTTCTTCCGTCCGCCGCTACATGGATGTCGCGATAGTAGAATACCAATGAACGGGCAATGTTGAACCGAAGCAGGGACGACGCCGACACTTACAACATCCACGAAAACAAAAGCAACACCGACAAAGCAACAGTGACAACAATGGTGACGACAGCGATGATCACGAAAGGATAAGGGCGAGCCGACACGAGCTAACACGGCTACGGCTGCTGATGGAAATAAACATGGCCAGAGAGAAACAGGAAAAGAAAGGAGAACGGCCGATAGCACAGGAAATGGGCATCTCTTTGCGATTTCGGCAGCCTCTTTGTCCTAGCTTCTCTCTCCCTCTCTCTCTCTCTCTCTCTCTCTCTCTCTATATATATATATATATATATATATATATATATAGAGAGAGAGAGAGAGAGGAGGTGTTTAGAGAAAGAGAAAGAGAGAATACGATTGGTAAACACATATTGTACCCAATATTTTTGTGCACCTTCCTTTATTACTATTTTTCTCTTGTTTCCATTCTTTCCACGTTTGAATCCACCGCTTTACTGCAACTTACAACAAGGATCGGGTCAGGCATAATCGATGATTAGTGTAGAGGGTATTCACGCCATAAGTTGCCGTCCAGATACGTTTATAACATAATTATATATATATATATATATATATACATACATACATATACAGGGTCATTCATATTGTTGTGCACGCATTTCGAGGTTTGATAGAACTCGGCAAGAAAATAAGTTTTCCCTATGGAAGGAAGACGTGGAAACGTCTTGTTTAGGAGAGAGAGTGAAGGTTTATAGAAGTAGTTTTTCTGCCTTTTTTTCCTACATAGTTGTGCGAAATTCTGTTTGCGGGAGAACCAGTCAACGCATGAAGGAACCGATTACACCGGCGTGTTCGGAGGAAAACTCTGCACAAGCGGAAGACACTTCACTAGCTTGCGTAGCAAAAAGCTAATACCCAGATTAAGGAAAGTCATGAAAAGTCGATATTTTACGTTAACGCCTTTTCATGAAAAATCGTAAATTTTTTCCATTGCGACCAAAAGTGTACATCCGAAAGACCACTCTCACGCAATAGCAAATTTAATTTTAATTTTAATTTTAAATCATTTTTGTATCAAGGTGATGGTGCTGCGTTACGTAATTTTCAAGTAACTAAGCGTTTTCGACAGTCATAGTTGTTATGTTTTACGTGCAAGTTTTCACGTTCAGAACCGTAAACATTTGCCAAGACGTTTCCGCTCCCTCCTTCCACTGCGGTGCTGCGTTACGTAGTTGTCAAGTCACTATCCGCTGTGCAGAATTTTCCTCCGAATACGCCGGTGTAATCGGTTCCTTCATGCGTTGACTGGTTCTCCCGCAAACAGAGATTTCGCACAACTATATAGAAAAAAAAGGCAGAAAAACTACTTTTATAAACTTCACTCTCTCTCCTAAACAAGACGTTTCCACGTCTTCCCTCCATAGGGAAAACTTATTTTCTTGCCGAGTTCTATCAAACCTCGAAATACGTGCACAACAATATGAATGACTATATATGACATATACATGGCCATTCATAACAATATATACTTATTTTAAGGTTTAGTAGGACTCGGCAATAAAATAAGTTTTTCCTAGGGAAGGCGGGGACGGAAACGTCTTGTTTAGGAGAGAGAGTGAAATTTATAAAAGTAGCTAATATGCCTTATTTTCTTCTACATAGTTATGCGAAATCAACGCAATTAAAGGACACTTCACTAGCTTGCGTAGCGAAAAGATACTGGCTAGCTTAAGGAAAGTCATAAATAGTCGATATGTTGTTATGTCTTACGTTAACGTTTTTTTTGTGTGAAAAATCGTAAATTGCTTCCATTACGGTCAAAACTGTACGTTCAAAAGACCACTCTCGCGCAATAGCAAATTAAATGCGCACCATTTCGTGATGGTAATGCTTCGTTAAGTAGTTGACAAGTAACTAAGCTTTTTCGATGGCCATATCGAAAGCGAAGACATGCATGTGTATGGGAAAGTTAAGTACATATTTGAGGTTTGGTAGAATTACCGCCGACATGTCGCGCGACAGCCGCAGCGCGTCGCCACACAGTCATTTTACATGCACTTAATCTAGACATGCGCTTCGAAAAATTGTAATTACTCCGCAACCACGGCTCGCATTGACATAAGTACCAAAATAATCGTCATGAAATGCCTAAATTTGTTAGTTTGAGCGCTGTGAGTGGTAATGATTTTTAGGTATTTGGCGTGAAAGCTAACAAATAACTTAATTTTTGGCGGATTCTTTTCTAAGCGACTATGCCGCATCTTCTGACCGGCCTTATTTGTTCTTCAGAAGAAGCAGACTTTTCACAAATACGGCGGTGTGCTTGGTTTCTGTCTAGGAGGACTGGTTGTCTCACAACAACACATTTTATGCTCCTATGTCGGGCAAACACACCAGTGTCACAAATTGTAGTAATTTCACTCTCAATCCGAAACAAGACTTCTTAGAGACCCGGTTCCATTGGAAAAAAAACATTTGCTTTAACGAGCTCTACAATTCGTACTATCTATTAAAAAAAATTAATACACCCTGTATATATATATATATATATATATATATATATATAGACAAACAAGACACACCGGCCTACGTTGAGGTTTGCTTTGCGCCCGTACGTCATTAAGGTAGCTAAAGCGTAATATATTGGTAGGTGAGGTGCGTGGATGCCACTAGACCAAACTATTGTATGTTCTAGTCTATCCAGCTATGTATATTAGTCGATTTAGACGATTGTTTTGCTGTTACAACAACTGGCTCTATGATAAAAAAAAAGGGCAAAAAAGATTGGGGAAAATTACTGCGAGCGGTGAAGGAGAAAGATAAAAAAAAATAGAGATTGTGCCTTTTATTTTTATCGAGCAAGGTGGCTTAGTGGCAAAAGCTTTTGCCTTGCATGTGGGAGGCCTGAAATCAAGACCCAGATTGGGCACTCCTAAATTAGTTTTCATGGTTTCCATTTTAAAGAAGGTAAAGCCGAAGTAGACTAAAAATCGACCATGATCGAAAAAACGGGGAACACAGATGTCTCAATAAAAGAGATGGTGCATTACCATCCAACTCCCATTAAGTTAAAAAAATATTTAACTCACGTTCTCAAAGTTGTAATTGGGAAGGATTTTCTTCCGTTTTAAAAATTAATATTTGGTTTACTTATTTAGCCCAGAGTTTGTTTACTGTCCCAGAACATGTGCTGCAATCATTCGTGTACTCCGTCAGCGTATGGGCCTTTTCTTTAATTTTAATAAACCCTTGAAGGAAGCTGTCCTATTATGTCAGCCATTTAGCAATATATTTTTCAGTGTCCGCAGCTTTTGGTATGGCCTGTCTAGGGTGTTACAGTGCTCTCTTTTAATTGGGTCAGAAGATAAATTAGATGGCGTCTCGGCCGGCAAATAGTCGCACTGTTTATTTTCGTTCTTGTTTTTTTTACAGTATATGATTTCATGATCCTTTAGGTTGCGGAGTATGGCAGCACACCAACAAAAGTACTCTGCGATATTCACAATGCCGTAAGCCCTGTACAATTCGTGGAGTGCTAACTCGTTGGGCATGCATAGCAAATCGCGAATTCAGGCTGTGTCTATTGCATCTGTCAGGCCGGGGAATTCGAAGAGAATTATTGCGATGAACATCAGCGCATGTCGTCTAATCTCTCGAGGTTTGAATCAGTTTGGCATAAACCATTAGCCTACGCCCACCGTATACGAGATGTGCATTTAAACCGCAATCTAGGAAGACACTTATGTGCCGCGCCGGACCGATATTCTTTATCTATTTCCCTGCTAGCATTGGCTCGATAGGTGCGCATCACTTATGATCAATTAGTGAGATAAAAGGTCAAGATCTGACCGGCACCGTCTATTCAAAGAGCAATTTCAGTCGGATCATCGTCCGCTTTAATCTTTAGTCCTAATATGGACCGCTAGTATTAGATTATATGCGTAAACTACTAGCTCCGTTCAGATTTTAATTATTAACTCAGAAGTTCCCTAAGCGCAGTAAGTCATGCTATGCTATATTGCATCAATGGAAGTTCCAGGATCACCCTTTGCGAAAAACCGTCATTCTAAACTTTGTAATATCGTTTCGAAGGAACTTGCTATCTATGCAGTTTTACGCCAATGCTTAGGTATGACAAAACAATTGCGCAAAGAAGTGTCCAAGATCGCTTTGCAGGAAAGCCTGAAAACTTATTCTGAACTTCAAAAAGCACAACAGAGACGAAGTTCCTTATTCGCCGCGTGAGACATTAAGCGATCCCTGCGCTGGATACTACTACGAGTGTAACATATTGCCGAAAAAAAACTGAGTCAATTATACAAAATCTGTACTGTGGTAGTAATAGTATTCTCTTCGTCTAAGAAGTGCCCCATAGTCCTGCCTCTACTGTCTTTCTATGAGCGTGCCAAGGGACAGAGTGGTCCGCTTAAGTCGTTGCATTTCAATAACACAACTAGTTTAGTCGTGTTCCAACCGACCTACTCGGCCATGTTTCCTGATTCTTTTTAAGCAATAGTTTAGTAGAAACTGCAAGAACTAAGGACAAAGGTTTTTTTTTGTTTTGATGAGGCCGGCGCGGCCGTTGCTTCCGCAGACGGTGACTACACAGAGTTGCGATTGGCAACTATTGAACATTTGGCACTGGAGAGGCACACGCACACAAAAACAAATACTAAATTACTAGATGGCCTAGCAGTAATTTAATGTTCCCCATTGTGGCGTAGTAATACTGGCAAATTGAGTAAAATTGAATGTCCACATCTATATTCTCTTTGAGAATAATTAGAAGCCTTCCGCACGAAAGCTGGGTTGATTAGCTTCTACACAACAGATAGGCGTTGTTGTGTATAAGCTAATCAATATCTATATATACACCTTGCACTAGCTCATGTCCAGCAACAAAGGCAATGACATCGTAGTTAACTTTCCTAAGACACCCTGTACGGCGGCTACGCAACAAAGTCGTTTTCTGTAAGTTTTCGGGCTGATTCTCAGTCAAGATTTAATGTACACGGGACTGCTTTTCGCATTGCTTCATAGACGGACCCCGGTAAATACAAATGTGCAACGGTGGGACTCGAATCCGCGCACCTATGTGTCTCCTCTGGTTGCAAGGCGCAGATGAATGCACCACGCCACCGACGGGCTCGACAACGCAACCATGTCTACAGACCATGCGGTTTGTGCGGCCGGGACTGGTAGATGCATCTAAGAATGAAACATAGGTAGTTAAAGTATGTAGAATGGGTACAACACGAATATGTAGAATGAGGAAAACACAAGTATGTGGAATAGGGAAAACACGAATTTTCCGCTGAAATTACTCTGTTCTATCGGGCGGGCGAGATAGAAATTTCCGGAAAATCGGAACAGGCAAAACGAGGTTGATATTTTATTTTTATTGAATTATCTAATCATGATCATTTCCGTCTATGCGAAAACAGATTCGTGGAAGCAATAAAGGTTATAAAAAATAATTTTGGCAAGTTATGTCTTTGAGCCCACATGATTTACACATAATTTGATTACAGAACACTACTACCTGGGTGCTAAACTATATATGCCTAATATTGTCGACAGAGCGCTAGTGTTTAAGTGAAAAAAAGTATGATTTTTCTTAGAAATTGTTGTTATTTTACGTTAAAGCTGAGTGTTTAAGGTTATATGTAGAATACAACGTCTGGCAAATGCCCTCACAGGCAGTAGGCAATAACGTATCTCATTAGCATAGTTTTTGACGACATTTTGACGCGACTTTTTACAAAATTCCATTAAAGGGGTTCACCGGGCATCTTGCCGGCCAGTCAATGTCTCCTTTTGAGAGGAAAACCCTCCCCGCAAGATTTTGTGCGGAGAAGCTCGATCGTTGCGCTCACTGTGTGCCTTGTGGACCCAGTTTGCTAAAACCACATGTCGTCTACATCTAATCCGTCCAATTCCGGCCATCAACGTTATTTATCATATTGCGGTATTGCCCGCTATTGATGGTTACAACCTCTTCACGCTCGCTTTCGAAGAACTAAGGTCTCCACTTCTTCAAAATCCGCACAAAACTATGTCTTTCTGTGAATAATGTGCTTACTTGAAAACCATTTTAGATTCTTTTGGAGAGATGCCCAAATTTCAACGTTTTGGGGCTCACATGTATTTTATAGTGAACGGTGGCATCATCAAAAGAAACATTTTGTCGTGAAACGCATCATCCTGCTTCTTGAAGCGCTGCATAATCTTGGCGAGTGTGTACTGATACAACCATAGAACGTCTGCTATAAAACACACAAGTAGTTTTGTTCTCATGTTTACAGAGCAATACATAAATTATTTAAGTAGTCATAAGGAAAAAAGTTATTGGGGATTAGGATCGAACTTACGGTGCAACTCTACAGGAGCAAGCTGGCTCTAACACTGTTTCGTTTGCGTATAAGATTGCTTTTTATATTTGCCCCAAGTAAAAGCCTTGCTAACGTAATGATACGTGTTGTCCGATTTTTAAGATACGGCTGAACGCTCAGTCACGAGGGTTGCATAATGGAATGCATTCTACGAACTGTCAAACATAGATTTACGAAAAGGCGTAGAGAGGCGGTAAAACGACCGGCTAATCACGCCTATAGTAAGCCGCTATTTTCTTAGTTGAGTGCCGTCGAACAAGTGCATGAAGGATATTAAATCAAGTTGTTAAAAATTACCAATACTTATTTTTGCACTTCTAGAAAAATAAGCTTTCACCCACCACACTGCCCGTACAGCCGTGTGGAGTTAGCCGTGGCAGTCAACAAACCCGGCGCGAACAACTAACCAGCAAAAACAATGAGGAAATATATATATATATATATATATAACGACCAGGTCGATATTATAAAAAAGAGGCTACCCTAATGAAAACCAAATACTCAGTAGGTTTTGGAAGACATACTGATTATGAAATGCGTAAATAATATACATGCTGCCGCTCTAAGCGCCCCTGATTTGCATTTAGGAATACATGTCAAGCGAATGATATATATATATATATATATATATATATATATATATTTACGTTTGTATAAGTATATATACAAACATACATGTCAGTGTCACCTCAGAGTCGGCGCAGTGTGCGGTCAATGCATACGACTATGTATTGGCGGCGCTAGGGCAGTAAATGGTGCTTGTCCACTTCGACCAGCTGGTTCTGTTGACCCGTCTGCGTTGTCTCATTTGTCTCGATAGCCCGGCGACACATTCGCCGTTGTCCCTGCCGCGTCCTCCTGCTGGTTCGAACGGTGGTCAGCGAAGGCGGGAACCTAGCTGTACAAGCGAACAACAAGGGAAATGACAGCTGTGCTGCGGCACTGAGGCTTTGGGCTCGCGCGGCCAAGCAGGCAAGAGACAGATTTCCCCATGGCGATCTTGCACTACAACGAGGTCACTTGCCAGCAGTTCTCTTGTTTACGTGTTCGGCGTTCTCCCTTTCTTTTTCATCCTTTTGCTCTTGTCTTTTCTTCTGTGCTCATCGAGCCTTCCCAACATGTTGGGGTGGCAAGATGAGCATAGGGGTGTTGTTGCCGTTGTTGCCCCGTGATGGACCGCCAAGTCACTGAAGGACGTGATGACCACCCTGGCGGGTTTGCGAGTTTCCACGCCAGTCGTCCTATCTGGACGGGCGTCGACTTTGTCCGTTTCTATTTGCGTATGCACAAATGGACTCGTCGAGACAGACTGAGTGCCGGGGACAGTCTGTTGTTGCAGTCGGTCGCCGGTGGAGAAAGCCCGTCTCAAAGGAGGCACGCTGACGAAAGAGAAACGAAGGCTATGGCAAAGGACGACGACGACGACGATGAGGAACTAACGGACTTTTGGCAGCATAACTGCCACTGACGTATAGAAGATAGGCAGGACTTCTTCCCAAGAGACTGGCAGTCGATGGACATGCACGATAACGTGAATGTCTTTTACTTGAAGACGGCCATGAGCGGTGACGGGTGCGACAGCAGTACCGCAACAGCGGGGCTGCTGTCACGCCACAGGAAGAGTTCGGGTCTAGGTCAAACCAAGATTGCTATACGGCTCAAGCACATGGTGGGAGAGGACAAAGACAATGCGCGGAGGATATAGGACTGTTCATTTAAGGCCTCCTGTTATTGAAGCCATTGCCTCGTTTGTACACAAGGCCATACGTCTAGATTTCTGTGCTTTTTTGGTCTGAGCAGTCTAATGTTGATGTGTCGTCTAATTAACCCCCTTGAGCACACGCTTATGTTTCAGAAATTAAACACGTGTGGTAGGCATACATTAGTACCAATGCAATGAACACGTCGCACAATAACAGCTGTCGCATGATACTTAGTGCACTCCTGCAAGCAGAACCGGCAGCAGCATTTGTCCTCCACTTGATGAAGTCCACAAGTGGAACATAGGTTCTTGGTAAAAGACCGGTCTCTCTAATTGTACCGTATCAACCCATGTTGCCTTCGTTTGAAGTACAGCACATTAATAGCGAATAACAAGATTTTGCGGTCTATCCAGTGAATGTAAAGACATGCTCGAAATCGTTCTGTGGTACAGCAACCTTGTAGATGTAGTTAATGGTACTGGTCTCACCTTTACTTATTTTCTATCTGTATGATCTCGCCTGCTACTCTACTTTTAAAGGCATCATATGCATTAAAATTAATGTGTACGTCGCCATTAATATACTTTCCATATGCAATACTGCATATGCCCTATTACGATTGCGGAGATAGTCCTATTAAGTAAGTCAAAAAGTTCGTCGGCTTTTTTACCCGATTTTAAAGAGCCTTATTTGTGCAGACAACAATATTTTTATTCAATGATATATTGACCGTTTTGTTCGATAACCTTCGCCCATCGCCTCGGTAGATCCATGATTATTTTCTCCCAGAACGTCTTGTCCTTCTCGTCGAAATACTGAGTGAGGTGATTTTTAATAACCTCCAAAGATTCAAATGTTGTGCCATCAAGGGAGTTCTGGAGAAACCTGAACAAGTGATAATCAGATGGTGCGAGGTCGGGTCTATAAGCTGGGTGCGGCAGCACATCCCAGTCAAACTCCGCCAATGTTTGCCAGGTGGCCAAACTTTTGTGTGGTGTCGCCTTATCATGTTGAAAAGTGACGCCCCGCCTGTTTGACAATTCCGGGCGCTTCGTTGCTACTGCAGCTTTCAAATCTTCGAGTTGTCTGCAGTAGACGACGGAGTTGATCGTCTGACCCATTGGAAGCAGCTCAAAATACACGACGCCCTTACAGTCCCACCAGCAGCACAGCATAACCTTCTTCTGATAAATTTCGGGTTTAGGGATAGCTGCGGTCTGAGAACCTCTGGGGACCCAACTTCTTTTCTGTGTTACGTTTCTGTAGAGTATCCATTTTTCATCGCCGGTTATCAATCTCCTCAGAAATAGCTCATTCGAGTTCTTCCGGAGGAGTGCGTGACAGGTATCGTCTCGCCCTTCAAGCTGCCTAGCATTGAGGTCGTGTGGTAGCCAGATATTCCGCTTGCACGAAAAACCTGCATCATGGAGGCGATTCCAAACGGTTCCGTGGGAGACTCCCGTTACATCTTCAATTTCTTTTATGGTCAAACCTGGGTTCGAAGTAACCAGGCTTATGACTTCGTCGGTCTCCACAACATTGGGTCGTCCTGACCTCGGTTCATCTTCGAGATTGAAGTTTCCAGCTTTGAAACGGGCGAATCGCTTTTCGACTGTGGATTTGTGTACTGCGTTTTCGCCGTAGACTGCACATATCCTCCGGGTTGTTTGCGCCGCACTTATGCCTTCACGGTAGGAGAACAATATAATGTGTCGAAAATGCGTATTTTTGTCCTCCATTGCAAACAGCTGCTAATTCCGCAAACGAAACGGTAAAGTTGGAACCGGTATACCGTCGCGCCGCCACGGGTCTGCTCCTGAATGTAAACACCCAGCCGCACTCTCAGGCGGCCCTGCTGCAGAGCGCGGGAATTTCAAAAATGTGGTCCCAGAAAGCCGACAAACTTTTTGACTTACCTAATAGGTGACTACGACCGAGTTTTCGTTTATACAGAGATAACTACGTATGCAACGCGCTAACCCAATCTTTGGCAAGCCCAGTCGAGAAATCAAATAATGACCAAAATTGATTCAGTTCATCGGAGTTCACAGAGTTCATCTAGAAATTGTCCTGCAGAGGTTAGCAAACCCATGTTTGAGAGCCTTATATTGTCAAAATGGCACGAGTTGCAAGAAAAAATAACTCCTGATTTTTTAAACGTGCGTTTCATTTAAAATAGCTCACATGTATTACCACATTATGGTTTTATAGTTTGTAAGGCCGAAAGCCCGTGTACGCAGCACTGGAACATCCAATACATAAGAATTCTTTATTGTTTGCACCGTGTTAATAATAATAACAATCACAGCTTTTATGTAAGTCGTTCCGTTTACTACGAAACAACTCATATGATACACTAACCTGAGATAGTAGAATAGATGACCATAGATAAATTATAGGTAGAATATAATGGGAATTGGATCATAATGCCTTCAAATTTCCGATAGGACACGAATGTGGAGGGCAAAGCGGAGTAACTAGGAAAGTAAATTGCGAAAGGTAGCCCAGCAGCGACAGGCACCGCAGACGCGGGCGATGCCTTTCACTGTGAGTACGCAGCCCTGAATAAAACAATTATGTGAGGTAAAAAGGCAAACACAAGGGAAGAGTTGGTGCGACTGGGGCCCATCTACCAAATTATGGAGCTAAGAGCTGTCAATCATGTAAAATGCTCAACGAGGAACTCAAGCCAGGTCCTGACCATATCTGTATGGAGGAAGAACCCCCACTAGAACAAATGCTGGCAATCAGCAAGCAGTAAGTCCAGGCCAAGAAGGAGGGCGAATGTAGGAAGATGAAGAGGCGGTTGCTGCACGACCTGATACTATAAGGCCCACACAGCAAAGCAGTTTTTTTTTCACGATATTCCTTATGTGTAACAAATTTTGTTTGTAGAACATGTGTGGATAAACAGGGAAGCCGTCTGGCGGAAGGTCTCCGTTACAATACGCAAACACCACTTTGGGGTGCGCAACAAAAACAAGTGAAAGCTGCGAGGATAAAGCAACATCTACTGTCGATGCCAACAGATCTCATTAATACGAGACCGCAAGCAAAAACAAAGTAACAACGCTTGACTTGCAAGAATACGTTGATCAATAAGAGCCTCTCAACTGTAAATCGAAATACACTTAGGGAGATGTGCAACGGAATTGCAACGGATTGAATTGCAATACCAACAGTAAACCTAACGCAACTGAGCGAAAGTGGAAATGCCTACCTAGCATAATGAGTTTGTAGCCTACTCGTAATGTATATCCGATCTTTAATAGGTGGACTAATAGATCTACATTGGTGGAGGTGGGAATATACAACAAGAGCTATCTTATCGCTTACCGACCCACTACAGTATATGCTGTACAAACCGCTAGCAGCAATAATATTTACCGAATTGGACGAGTAACCGGAGGCGAACAAATTTCGTAGGGAAACGTCCAACGGAAACAGAGTTTGCAGGCAACAGAGAATATGTTTATATTGATTATATTGATGACAGGGTTGACACGTGGTCAGCGCTAAAGCTATTGGATCGCACTTTCCTGAATGTCAACTCAACATATGACGGAATCAACAGCATGTTGCCCTGAAGTTGTTACAGTATGATATTGTGGATCAGCCTAGTCGTCGCAAACTGCTCTACGAGTAACTAAATGAAACGTCTTCTAATAAGTTATGCGAATTCAACAAATGCAGGCAAATTACGTATTGTCTAATACGTAATACGCATTTTTACGCTTATTACGTGTAAGTGTGCACACAAGCTAGTACGCCCAAAAATACAAACGGAAGTATATAAAGTCAAATGGATAAACATCTCGACTTAAACATTGCGATATCAGAGCTTTCTTAAATTGACATGGTCATCTACATACCTAGAGGCCGTACTAGCAAAAAAAATAAACAAACAAGAATCTATGGATACATGTGCGTATGGGTAGGATACAAGCTACAAGCCTCGGATAGTAGCCGGTAGACGAATACAGATAATTGAGAGCCAAGTTTACTAGGTCGTCATCATCATCATCATCATCGTTTTAAAACACAATACCATATGGCTCACCATGCAAATGAAGGTTCCTACTGCACAACCATTCTCAATTTAGGGGATTATGCGTATCGATGAATTGCTGCAGCAGAAAACCACACTATCAAATCATTAGCCTATTTTAATAAATGACCACAAAATTTGAGCTTTTACATTTAATACATGCGCTCATAAAATCTGCAATCTGCTGCAATTGCCCATTTTGTTTTTTTTTCCTGTTTGCGCATGTGTTCACTTTCGTAACTGTTTTCTGTTCAAGTTATATTGATGTATTGTTGCCGATCGAGGAGCGAGCGTATATATTTGCATTGATGCGCCTTGGCCTTGCAAGCATGTGTGTTTATTTTTTTATTACATATATGCAGTATATATAGATACAAGTTTATTTCACCAGAAATTGGTAGATATTACCTAAAATTCATGTCGGCTGAAAACGTCTTTCACTACTGCATGCGCCGAACCAGCTTCTATTTCGTTGCATTGCAGTATGTGGTATCGGTCAATATTACATGTGCCACAATATTTACATACACAATCTTCAATTTCAAAGCAATACCCTTTTAGGCATATATATTGGTGGTAGCCATGCCAGGTAAGTCTGCAGAGTACCCGTCTGTTCACTTGCATTCCCTGCTTCCAACGGTCTGTCGTGAATGCAGGACCGTCAGTGAACTTCTCTATGGCAAAGCTCAAATTTCGCTTTTCTCTGTATGCGCGATATTGCTCTACGACGAGTGGGCTATAAACGTATTTGTCCAAGATAAGATCTTCCACAAAGCTTCGCTCTTGGCATAGTTCCAACGCCAAGGTTGTCGATGCGTTACGCGGCAGTCCGAGCATATATTTCACAAAATTCGCTTTTATTTTGTCTATTTCTTTCATGTTATCTAAGGTTAAGTTTGGTGCAATGGGCCGGAGGCAGTAAGTTATAATCAAAGCTTTTTTTTATCTTAAAAAGGTTCATTCCAGTCTTAATGTCAATTTGTGTAAGATCTCCGAGTAGCGTCATGGTCGATACTGTCTACAGATTGTCCCGTAAATGCTTTAGACATACTTATGTGGTGACAGACGTAGATTTTGTAGTCACTTACAAATATATAACAGCATATTGTGAGCTCCGGTCTCAATGTGCTGCTGCGTATATTTGTAAGTGACTACAAAATATATGTCTGTCACCACATAAGTATGTCTAGAGCATTCTAATCTATTTACCACATAATAAGTGTAGTTAGCATTTACCCAGGAAGGTATATAGTATGTATATGTGTATATAAATTGCACGTATGTATGTATGAGACTTGAACACCCTGCGATGCCGCACAAGATGCAGAGAAATCGCAGTGGCCCTGGCGAACGGCTGCAACTTTTTTGCATATTCGGATAAGAAGGCAGAGTGACTCACAAATATAGAAATAAAGAGATGAAAGGAGAGAACGAGCGAGAGAGAGCGGGGGGTGCGCGCGTGAGAGAGAGAGCGGGGGTGCGCGCGTGAGAGAGAGAGCGGGGGTGCGCGCGTGAGAGAGAGAGAGGGGCCTACGCACGGATGAATGGGCATTGGACGCATTGCAGCTGGGGGGTTGGGTAACGGCAACAACAAGTTACGGAGTCCTTACTAGAGTGGCGTAGTATAATAACATATCGTAATACGCCCGGCTCATCCATTAGTGGCAAGCAACGCGAAACAACGACACGACGAGAAAAGCTAGTGGCGCGGGAGACAATAGTACACGAATACTCGTTTGGACTTACACGCAGTCAAGGCAGCACTGTCGCCGTAACAGCCGCCAATTAAGTCTATGGGTGAAGTTAACAAACATAGGCCCGCAAGGG
Organism: Dermanyssus gallinae; assembly: GCA_003439945.1. NCBI lineage: Eukaryota > Metazoa > Arthropoda > Arachnida > Mesostigmata > Dermanyssidae > Dermanyssus > Dermanyssus gallinae. The sequence goes on along the minus strand of QVRM01003730.1, from coordinate 458,742 downwards.
GGCTGTCCCAACAGGGCCGCGGTGCATGCCGACGGGGTAGACGATCGTGGTGCGTTTGCTCGACTGTGAAACGTCGTATAAACAGTCAACCCCCAAACGAAGTCTCTCCACGTCTCACAGGAGAGACGGACGCTCTGACCCTAAGTTTCGGGGCTCCAGAGTGTCAGAAGTGTCTCGAATGAAATCAAGTCCACTTTCGATGGCCATCGCGCTAACACGGGTTCACCATCTGATTTAAAGGCTTGCCCTGCGAGACCTCTAGAAGTCGTTAAAATTTTGTCTACTCGTCGCATTAGCTACTTACCGATCTACCTATTCATATTTATACTTATTTTACTGCGGTAGCCTACTGGGGAAAAAGGGGGAGCACTGTTTTTTTTTAAATTGAAAATGCAGTCAGTATTCGTTCATCTCAACGTGATGTTCAACGTTGTTTAGTAGATTTTTCCTGCTTGGCACGTCAAAAATATTCCAGTGGTGACGGTCCAAGCGGGGGCGGATCGAGAAACGAAGCCATGAAAGGGAAGGGGAGGGGGCAACAAGGTCCTCAGCGCGTTCTCGACGCACCTTCTCAAGCCAGATGAGCGCAGGCCGGAAGAATGGAGCGCTAGAATGGCGCGACTATTTCTTCAAAATTTCAAAAAAATACTGCGTCATTTCAAGCCTGAAGATATGGGAAGAACTATTCTGACTTCCGCACTATTCACTGCTAGCTGCCAGTGACTCATGAGCATTCTCCAGTAGCATAAAAAGGTAGCTATAACATATTTTTTATACTATGGCTACTTGGAAGAATTAACGGTTCTTCCAAATCTACGAAATCTCATCGCAATAGGTTCTACATTAGGGCTTTCCAAACAATAGGATTTTGTTTATATAAAACAGGCATAGTGCCATTGGTGGGAAGAGAGATTAACACATAACTCTATTTATCATCTCGATAAAATACCAATCTTGTCGAGAATGGCAATTAAAAAATCAGATCTAACTTAGAGTACCTGCAGAACGAGTCGTTCATTGTTAGGTTGCTTCATGCAAGGGCAAAGTAGGTAATGCGCCTAGATACTTTCGCAATGGTTATAGCTCTCCTTGCGTGTTCTGCTTGGTAGATGCAAACTATATATATATATATATATATATATATATATATATATATATATATATATATTTAAGATTCTTTAAAAATATTTTTATTCCGTTTAGAGTAGATCCTGCGTCGGCTTGTATAAACGGCTTCCAAGCGTTTTGCCTGTGGAGGACTTGCTGATAGCTTATTTGCTAACAGACGTGAATAACCATACGGTACTTGTGAAGATAGATCTGCCAGGCTTAGGATGCTGCACTAAAGCGAATAGCTAAAATTCACCTTCTAAAAAGCATTGTTTTAAATCACTTGGATTTGTTGGACAGTAGTCTTCTTCTTATAGCAGCACTCCATGCAGTGATGCACTACTTTAGTATCGATGTATTTAGAGCATTTTATGTAAATCAGATACACAAGTACATTTCGTATCACTATTACTGCTATTGTTTCTGCTGTCGTTTATCGTTTCATCGTGACGTTTCAAATCGGTATTCTCTACTTTAACTTTAAAGCCATTAGCCAAAGCTTGCCGTGTCGGTTTTAGGTCGGGGAGTTCGAAAAATAGCGACAGCGACAACAACAACATGAATGATAGCAGCGATAACAATAACAATAATTATATTAACAGCAATGACAACAACAACAACAACAACAACAAAAACAACAACAACAACAACAACAACAACAACAAAAACAAAAGCAACAACGACCGAGTAGTGCTGCGTGACTGCTACCAATTGTTGTGGTTGTTGCTGTTGTTGTTGGTGGTGGTGGTGTTGGTGTTGGTGGTGGTGTGTGTGGTGTTGTTGTTGTTGCCGCTGCTGTTGTTGTTGTTGCCGCTTCTGTTGTTGCTGTTGACGTCGTCGCTGTTGTTGTCACTAGTCCTTCGTCAAACGACAAACACTGCTAATACTACTTTGCCCAGACAAAGCAGCAGGCCTGCGTCTGCAGTAGGTCTCTGGGGGCTTCATTAGTTTCGCTCGCTGTGGCGCAGTGTGTAGCAAAGGCGACACAATTTTTAACGATGCAGCCGGCACACAAACACAACCGGCTCGTGTACGACAGAAGATAATGCATGACGGAGAACAAGCCGTTGGCCAGAACAGCGCCTCTAAACAGCCGTTTCGTTTAGCTGCGTTAATGTTTGTTGTCTGGGCATAATGTCGATGGTATTGTTATTGATATCGTTGTTGTTGTTAGTGTTGTTGTTGTTAGTGTTGTTGTTGTTTTTGTTGTTGTGGTTGTTGTTGCTTTGCTATCGTGGTTGCGTTTCAGCGTTGCTAGTGCTGTTACAAGCTACATTGCCTTTGTTGTGTCGATTGTTGCTGCGCTGGCCGCCAGTAGAAAACAACTGTTTTCATTCAAGCTATGAGTGCTGACATTGCCTTCATTTATGTTGCTGCTGTTGTTATTGTTGTTGTTTTTGTTGTTGTTGTTGCTAGTGGTGGTGGTGGTGCTGCTGCAACTGTTGTCGTTGTTGTTGTTGCTCTCACTGCTCCTGATTGCGCCGCCAATTCTGCCTTTGTGACAGCGTACTTTCTGCCTAGGGTGGTACGTGTATACGGCCTGTTAAAAACCTGATAATCCTTTTCGAGCTAAACAATAGATGGCACGGTGGCCACTCTTCTTTCTAGCCCGAACTCTAGGAAGCGTATACATATCGACGTGTTTAAGTATTTAAAAAGTATCGTTTGTATTGAAAACGTTCTTTAACCAACGGCCTAGACTGTATGGATGTCCCTTCTTACAAGGAGCCAGTATTGTTGTTGTCTTTGATGCGCTGTTTTTACTACGGTAGCTTTTATCGCATAGTGTATCAACCGATTTTGCCAGTCTTAAATGTTTTCTGTTTATCACGTCAATAGCTCTTGGCAAGAAACGGCAGATTCCGTGCCAAACAAACTGGTGGTGGTTCATTTGGCTGCTGGTCAACGATGAAAGGCAATATTTTTTTCTAAATTTTATATATACACGTATATATATATATATATATAGGTATATACAAAGTCATTCAGGGAGTACTGTTCTTCTTTCGAAATTTGATAGAGCTCGGCAAGAGAATAATTTTTCCCTATGGAGGGAGGACGCGGGAACGTCTTGTTTAGGAGAGAGAGTGAAGTTTATAAAAGAAGTTATTCAGCTTTTTTCTCCTACATAGTTGTGCGAAATCTATGTTTGAGGAAGAACCAGTTAAGGAACCGATTACACCGGCGTGTTCGGAGGAAAATTCTGCACAGCGGAAGACACTTCACTAGCTTGCGTAGCAAAAAGCGAATACCCAGATTAAGGAAAGTCATAAAAAATCGATATGCTGTTATGTCGTACGTTAACGCTTTTTCGTAAAAAGTCGTAAAATGTTTCCATTACGACCAAAAATGTATGTCTAAAAGACCACTCTCATGCAATAGCTAATTTAATGCCCACCACTTTCGTACCAAAGTAATAATGCTGCGTTACGTAGTTGTCAAGTCACTAAGCTTTTTCGATAGCCATATCGAAAGCGAAGACATGCAAGGAGGGAGCGGAAACGTCTTGGCAAATGTTTACGGTTCTGAACGTGAAAACTTGCACGTAAAACATAACAACTATGACTGTCGAAAATGCTTAGTTACTTGAAAATTACGTAACGCAGCACCATCACCTTGGTACGAAAATGATGGGCATTAAATTTGCTATTGCGTGAGAGTGGTCTCTTGGACGTACATTTTTGGTCGCAATGGAAAAATTTTACGATTTTTCATGACAAAGCGTTAACGTAAAATATCAACTTTTCATTACTTTCCTTAATCTGGGTATTCGTTTTTTGCTACGCAAGCTAGTGAAGTGTCTTCCTGTTGTGCAGCATTTTCCTCCGAACACGCCGGTGCAATCGGTTCCTCCATGCGTTGACTGGTTCTCCCGCAAACGTAGATTTCGCACAACTATGTAGGAGAAAAAAAGCTGAATAACTACTTTTATAAACTTCACTCTCTCTTCTAAACAAGACGTTTCCGCGTCCTCCCTCCATAGGGAAAAATTATTTTCTTGCCGAGCTCTATCAAACCTCGAAAGAAGTACAATACTACCTGAATGACTCTGTATATATATATATATATATATACATAATTGTGTTATGTTTTTGAACTCTCTGGTGCTTTAGCCTGCCCCTATTAGTAGACTACGTCATACTCCGTGGATTGTAGTTCCTGTTGACTCGCTTGGCTATGGTGGGGATAGCACTGAACGATCAGAGATTTCCCGGTACAGTTTTGTCTAACCGGCGTTACGTTTACGATCAGCCCGAGAGTACAGACGAGTCATTTTAGCAGCGCCCACTGCCAAAACTAAAACAGTAGCAGCCGCAGCGGCGGCAACGGCGCGAACACGGCGAATCTTCACCGGGCGGCGTCGTATCAACGTTTCCAAGACAAAAAGGAAGTAATTTCTGGTGACGGTGGGCGTTTTCTCCTATATCCGCACTCCAGTAGCCTATATCGCGCGCCGCATAAGTTTACGGCTCTCGCGGGATGCCTGAATACCGTATCAGGCACGATTGCCCATCCCACTGAGACGTCAAGACGAGGAACGAGACGGCCGTTGCACTCAGAAACAAAAGCGGATTTGGTTGGCCTAAATTTGCGCTAGACTTGGTCTCTTTTCGTTTCAAGCGGACTCCTTTTAAACTTAAATATTCGCCGGCTGCTAAATCGTTGAATCGTATGCACTCGTTCGTTGCGCTTCCTGCTTCAGCTATAAAACTAGCTAGCAGAGAATAAAAGGGAGGTATAGATAAAGAGAGAGAGGGAGAGAGAGAGAGATAGGACAGAGAGAAAGATATACCGAGAGGACCGGAGACAAAACGCCGACCTAAATAGAGTAAGCCATTTCAATCGGTTACCTTTGGGAGGCGCAACGTCATTTTAATAGGCCTTTCGAAACGTTGCGTATACAGACGGACCCTTTGTAAAAGGGTCTCGCTGGTGACATTGTTACAAGCGAAACAAAACGCGTACCACGCACCGCTACGGCGGTGCAGAGACTGCTGATCACAGCATTGGCCTAGCCTGCACACACGGTTGTTAAACGGAATGTTGTATTGACTATGACGTGTGCGCCAGAACCAGGGCAGCCAATGATCGCATTGCGCGAGCGTAGCTCTTTGGTCGACAAGGACAAATCAAGGTGCGCTGGCTGCTAAATCATTCGAACTCTAAGTCTAGTTCATACTCGACCCAATACGCGTGTACTACTCTGTAAAATTGTAACCTTTAATACAAATTCAACTTTTCTGGCTGATTTTTGAGCCAAGATTTAACTTCCACGGGACTGCTTTTTGCATTGCTTCATTGACGGACCCCTATAAATGCAGATGTGCAACGGTGGGGCTCGAACCCGAGCACCCATGTGTCTCCTCTATTCGCAAAGCGCAGGCGAATGAATTACACTAATCTAAAATAAGTACGTCAACAAGAACTTGGCCCTTGCATTTCGCTGGGCGTGGCTCTTAGCTAAAAAAAACTCTCTTTATCATATAACAGACCTCCCTGAACCTGGCGCGGATCATGCCTATGGTCGGTGGGGCGGCTGAGGTGAAAAGAAGGCTCCTGGCCTCGGTGGCCGAATCAACGGCGCTATACGCAGCCCCAGTCTGGGGGAACATGACAGTGCGGACGGCGAAAAATAGGGGGGCACTATGGTCGACCCAACGAACGCTGGCAATCAGGGTAAGCCGGGCGTATCGAACAGTCTCGACCGAAGCTCTTCTTGTCCTAGTCAAAATGCTGCCATGAGACCTCCTAGTGGCTCAACGAAGTAAAATGTATCTAGACGAAGGTCTGGATCTCACCAGGGCCAGGAGTGCCACCATATCGGCCTGGCATGAGGAATGGGCGCAGGTAAGACCCGGTGTGACCACAGGGAGCTGGACCAAGAGTCTGATACCGGACCTCAGGGTATGGTATGACCGCCGACACGGGGAGCTTTCCTATTGGACGACTCAGGTTCTGACCGGACACGGCCAGTTCCAGAGCTACCTGTCAAGGATCAAGAAGGCCATCAGCGATATTTGCGTACTGTGTGTACGGGCAACGTAGAGCATACTGTTCTGCGGTGTGATGCTCTCAGGGAAGCACGGGACGCAGCACCAACCGCTGTGAGAGGACGACTCATTAAGGAGGTGGTCGCCCATATGATGACTTCGGCGGAGGCATGGAGGGAGGCGACGAACTTGTTCGACGCCGTTTTGACACTCAAGACAGCCAAGAAACCGGCCAGGCGGGAGAGGTTTAAGCGGGTCTCTCGGGAGAGTGGTCGAGACGAGGAGCCGAGGGAGGGGGGAGGGGGTGGGGAGCAGCCAGGCCCTCATGGTCTCGACGCACCCTCACAGGACGGATTACAAAATGGCATCCCCCTATCCAACCACAGGTAGACATGCAGGATGATAGTCAGGGATAGAGCTGATTGAAGGAGAACGGCAAAGACGCCTCTCCCACGGTTTCGATGTAATGCCAAAGTAATACCGAGCCTGGGGGGTGGGGAGGAATCCGGGTTTAGTGGGTTTGCGAGTCTTACACTAGTCACGCAGGCTGCTAGTGGCGCATGTGCATCATGCATTCCCGAAACCTCCCATAAAAAAATCATATAACAGACGTGGTTATCCAATCATATTTATGTCACCTAAATTGACTCTATATACAGTTCATAAGGGTTTTTCATAATGTTAAATGTTGGTTATCTTCTTCACGTTTCCGGCAAGAGAAGTAGGGCAACGATTGCTGCATAGTATTTGGCAGACCTCTGCGGGCAGGACCTGCATGTGTAAAAGTCATGCTAGTCATGAAGACGTGAATTGACGTGATAAAGAAATAATAAAATAGTAATACAGATTAAACATTCAAGCAGGGTTGTTGTGTCAAAGAAGCTCTTCAATTGAGCTGCGCAAAATGCCAACTTTAATGGTCAAATTAGACTTCCGAAACGCCTTCAATTGCGTCCGGAGAGACCATTTGCTTCGAGCCGTCAAGTCGTGGACACCATTACTGTTTCACCAGACGAACCTGGCCTATGGTTCAGGACCATCCCACCTAGTAATGCCTCAGAGCGTTATGGCCTCGCAGACAGGTCTTCAGCAGGGTGATCCCCTGGGTCCTCCACTTTTTGTTTGTGTATCAAGGAATTGGTGGATTCACTGCAGTCCCCCTTTAATGCCTGGTACTTGGATGACGGGATTTTGGGCGGGGACCTCCCGACCGTACTTGACGATATCCGGAAAGTTAATGATTTTACTGCAATTAGCGGGTTGACACTGAAGCCGGCCAAATGTGAAATATATGTCACAGCTCCCAAATAATTTGGGCCATTAGATTTAAGTAACCTTTTAAACTTGCTTTCGGGCTGTCGCGTAGTGGACAAGGTTAACGTGGAGCTGCTAGGTGTCCCCTTATTGCCGGACGGCATTGCAAAAGCATTAGACAATCAAAGAGATAAACTCGACTTCGCCACAGGCAGACTACCCCAATTGGGCGCCCACTGCGGTCTATTCCTTCTTAGATCTTGTTTTTCAGCCACGAGGTTAACACTCCTTCTTAGGGGTTCCAACCTGTTTGTATCACCAGAGCTTTTACAACCATTTAATGGACTTAGTTTAGACCTTTTAGAGATCATACTAAATCTTAAGCTGACTGATGCGGCAAGGGAACAAGTAATGCTCCCGGTTTCTTTAGGCGGTCTAGGTGTGCCGGACGCGGTCATGATGGCAGAACCCGCTATCGTGGCGTCATTGACCCAGGCGGCGGACAGGGTTAAAACATTATTGGACAGTGATGGTTGGGATGCCTATAACGTTGAACTTCAAAAGCGGACCGAAGAATTGTTGTTGCTATTTGATTCTCCTCCGGAGGATAGGGCTAGCCACGGTAGTTAGATAGCCCCCTTACATGAAAAGCGACTAGCAGGGCTGATTAATAGAGCACCTTCTGTTGCTGATAGAGCCAGGCATCAAGCTGTTAGCAGTCAAGGGGCTGGGGCTTGGCTACAGGCCCTACCCTGCCCGCGAATTGGGACTCTGTTAGACGACGAGACGACGCGTATAAGCGCAGGGCTGCGGCTTGGTGTTGACCTAGTCGTGCCCCACCGATGCCGTTGTGGCGATTTCGTGGACGCCTTGGCCCATCATGGCATCATGGCATGATGACGAGCGCGTCACTCCGCTTTAAATGACACCTTTAGCCGCGCACTTAGTTCCGCCGGCTTCCCGTGCGTTCTAGAGCCTCCGGGTCTTTCGGGGGATGATGGAAAAGGACCTGAAGGTGTGACTTTAACGCCCTTTGAGCGTGGCCGCATGCTTGTTTGGGACGCAACTGTAACCGACTCATTAGCTCCTTCGATGCTCGGTGCAGGTGCGGACCGAGCAGGTCATGCCTCCAGGTTAGCTGAGGCTAATAAATGCAGAAAATACTCAAGCGTCGATTATTCGCACGAATGTTGTCCGTTGGCGTTCGAGACTATGGGAGCTGCAGGCCCCCTTACGCTCAAGCTGATTTAGCGAGTCGGTAAAACCCTTAATCTTTCGACAGGAGACTCGAGGGCATCCGAATTCTTGCGTCAGAGGCTGTCGCTCGACATTCAACGAGGAAACGCAGCGTCTGCTTGGGGCACATTGTTGAACTGGGCTAACCCTGGGTTAGAGAACCCGTGATCACACGTTCGCGCGGAGACAATTGCCCACTCCAAAGTGCTAACATAGTGAAATTATATAAATAAATTTCAGTTCAATGTCATTATGATTGAGCTGGTTAAAAAAGTTGTTAAGATTTGTAATAAATACGGATGGTTTATAGTTCCGAGACCACGTCGAGATTAAAACAAGTATGTTGGTGGTTTGACCCGCTGCTGTCGAAGGCTGCTTCAACTGCCCATTTTTTTTATTATTGTGACTATACACAATAGTGACTGTAAAAACATATAGGCAACTTCAGCGACTGTCAAAACATATAGGCAACTTCAGCAACTGTCAAAACATATAGGCAACTTTAGCGACTGTGAAGATATATAGGGGTTCCAACTCAAGGACTTTTAGCCACCAAGCTGTCTACCAAGCTTTGTTTTTATCTATTCTATGTTATGGTAGCTTTTTGTGGGGTGGTGGGTACAGGGGCATTCTCCCAACGGTTCAGATAATTCACAATTATGCACTTTGTGACATCTTGCCCCGCTGTTCGCTGCTCATGACCTATTACCAGTTTTAAAAATGGTGGTACCGCAGACCAGAACGATTTTCAGGTCCCATTTTCTATTGTTCCGGCTGTCGCATATTTGAAGCGCGCTATCTGTTATTGATTTAAGAGTTGTAGCCGCTACCATACAAGAGGTCGGCAATATTGTTATCTTGAGTGTATTTCGTCGCTGCAATGTTGTGTCATCCTGAAAAGCTAAATCACCTGTTTACTGTGTAGACACTTGTATATATGACCATGTTACTGTGTAAATCACTCTATGTATACAAAATACCATTATTTTTTAAAAGCTTAAATATGTGTAATGCACTTTTTAAAACAAACCACGTTCTATATATATATATATATATATATATATATATATATATATATATATATAATTCAAATGCACTAAGATGGTGTTGCCGCTTCTAAGATTGTTTAACCAAATGCTGCAATAGTTTGATGTATTTGATGATTTTAATACGATTGTGCATGCGATAATCCTTTCTGGACTGCAGTTCCCGAATATAGTTTATCACAATAGAATTTTGGGCAATGTTACACCATAATAAGACACGACGAAGGAATCTCCTATATATATATATATATATATATATATATATATTTATATGACGGGCTATATGTTGAGAACCATCTATCTATTTAGCTACCTAGATACATATTACATACATACATGGCACCTTATTACATAGTCAGGTACATCGTTGTTTTCTTAGTCGAGTTTGTCGCGTGTCAACAACATTGTTGCTACTGGAAAGACTTATACGAGAGCATCTCTAGGACGGCTTCATAAAAGTTAGCAGTACGACAGTCTAGGCGGGTCTCAACCAACCAACCGCATCTTGCCCAAAAAAGAACAATTCAGCTTCAAAGGATTCCGGTAAGGTTCTACGTGGCGACCTTGCGCCGTCATCAAATCCATTGCCTTTTTCCTCCAAAGCAAATAAAGTGTTTTGTAATGGCAGAACATGGTTCCTGTTTTTACAAACACGAAAGCCGACGCTATGTATGATAGCTGGAGTGCAAATATAAGGAGTATCAACAAGGTTGTCGATACACTGCCCCTGCCTTTGTACCTGAGTTTCGCATAGGGGAGCTTACTATTATCGTTATTTTTAAACTTATGCCGGAATTAATAGAGTTCGCTCCAAATAAGAACATTAAATACAAAATGACGGACACCAATTGCATTTAGCGCTTTCCTAAAACGGACATGTCACCATCTGTCCTGCAATTAGGTAGCTGCTATGAAATAAACGAGATATGCGTGTTGATCACTTTCTATTTCAAAATAATTTACTTCAAGACATTATAAACAATCATTCTGTTTTGCCAACCGTGCGCAGTATGTTACTAATAAACAAGTCAACATTACAGCTGTAAATGGTACAACTAAGAATTGCTAAACAGTTGTCCGCATGGTTCTATCGATTCCGCCTGCAATCGATTTTTATTAGGCTGATGCTGACGGTGGTGGTAATGAAGACCGTAACCCTCGACAGTCACATTCCACACCACCAGCTATTACCCTCAGCGAACTAATTTGTCAAATATTACCTATTGCACAGACTTGTCCCGGGATTGTGTCTTCGGTTCTCATTCCTTCGTTCTATAACCAAAACAAAACAAAAAACAATTCAAATAGTAAATCACTTCTTAGTAAAACACTATTTAAATAAACCAGCTGATACGGCTTTTATAGTAAAGGTACCTATGGTAGCCCGTTTCATCTCAGCATTAAGTACCTCAAAAGAAAAGCAGGTAAAAATAAGTTAGAGAAGAACGGGTTGCGCTCTACGCATTTAATAATTAATTCGATTTCAATGTGAATTATACCAATTTTTTTACATTTATTGAGGCGATGGATCTAAAGCGAACAACACCAAATGCGTTGCTCGATGTTGACCAGCTCAACCTCGATGACTTCAAGTACCGAGTTGCGTAAACCGAAACGCTTTCCTCTCAAATGGTCCTTCGGCGAGGCTGAGGAGGAGCAGGAAGAACTTTACATCCAAGCTCAAAGATCCCTCTAGCGACGCATATTTTTTGTGTATGTTTTTTCGTCCGCTACTGCTTTTAAACCTCGATCACGGGGTTTGTCTTACAGATTGAAAAACTGCAATTTTTAAAGTTTAATTCTTAACTATCTCTTCACTACGCGGGAAAGCTTCACAGGTCCCCTATATATATATATATATATACATTCCAACGAAGAAGTGTAAAGTGCATCACGTTCGTTTAACGAGACCAGCCCAGTTAGCAAACTGCCACCATTGTTGGATTCACCAAAATCTTGTAAGCCTCAACGTGATAAATATTATCTATTAGTTGCTACGCAAGTCACCCCATCGTAGATCTATTTTGTCGTATTTTTAGATCTGGAGCAGACCTGTGACATTTTAGGGCTGTCTGCAAAGACAAGCCATAAAGGCCGTCAACCGTACATGGCCAAAGTGTACTTACAGCGATGTCCATTTCATATATATATATATATATATATATATGATGTTCCTAAATTAGTGGCCATATGTTAAGCAGTGCTAAAGCTTGTTCATGAAAGAATGTTTTGCTTCGTCTAAAAGATACTCACACTAGATAAAAGAAGGCAATTTGCAAACAGCTGGGTCCTGGGATGCCCACATTTTTAACGTTCACGTTAAGTAAGTTAAAAACGTACGTCTATAGAGCAACAACAAGAATGTTTATAGAGATAATTTTGGTACCGTGGATGTCGGACTTCCATAGAGTCCCATATTAACAGAAATAGACGTTAGCGACCAGTATCTTTTTTAACCATTTTCAAGGAGGTGACTTTTAACTATAGACCATTTTCCGCCGCCTAGAGCCTTGGAATAGACTTAGGACATCTCTTTAATGCGTCTAGAGTCCAAATAGCCCTTATGACAGCATGGCGCTGACTCCCAGCGGTGAGGTTTATAATGTATTTTCATCGAGCATCGCCTAAAGAATGATCAACAACGGGAACCTAACTGGCGATAGTCCGATATATGACAGCCATAACTAGCGCACTAATCCTTTACACTAAAGTGCTGTTCGGCCTCATCAGGACAACAGATATTAGTAATTTCAGTCACACTTCTAATCAATAAATTTTCCCCTCCTATTCAAATAGAAAATTATTTTATGACAGGTTCTTCCACCACTTTTGTTAGCCACCTAGATTTGGAATTACCACCTTAATTGCTTAATATTTGTATATAATAAAATAGTTGTTATTGTTTTCACAGAAACGAAAGCTTTATTAAATGCAGTTCTCTCGATAATTGCTTTCTTTTTGGCGTTCGTTGCGGTATTTAAAAAATACGTGTTATAGATATAGAAAATTAAATTTTTATGTTACAATGCAATCTACGCAAGAATCATGAGTTAAACTATTGCTTATGATTGAAGTAGATTACTCCTTACGACGTTTGGACCGACAAATGAAAAAGATGATTACGAGAGAGAGTGACTCCTGGGGAACGAACACGAGTGAGCGTACCAATTCCTTTCTGCATGCCGGTGACTATTGTCACCTGTTATAACTAAGGTATGATAATTAACACCACACATTTATATTACAAGAGAGTGCTCACGCTTAGGAGTGGGAGTGTGTAAGCGTGAGAGCGCAGAAATTGCGAAGTTCCACTTTTAATTCCCAGATATATATATATATATATATATATATATATATACACATCTGAAAATAGGTATCATTAGTCGATCGGATGGTTTCTTGGTCTGCCATACAATTACGTCGGCCGTTAGAGAAGTCACACTGGGTAGACGCCTGCCCGCCCTCCTGACAGCTTTGCTTCCTACCGGCCGGTGCCCGTAGCCTGCTTAAGCGTCCGGTGCGCCGCTAAACGATCTAGGAATTCGCGATCTTCCCAGACTAAGGTTCAGGGTGCTGGTTGTGTAGTTTCATCGGTCCGTTCGTGTGTCGCCCATCGATGAACACGCTTCCACATATGGCAGACTGCTTGCCGGAGGGCTGTTTCGCTGAGGGGCTGCCTCACCGGGCGCTGCCTTGCTAGGGGACGGTTTCGGTGGGGGGCTTTGTCGCTGCTAGGGGCTGCTTCGCGGTCGAGCTGACCGTAATATCCTCGGCCTTTTACGACCAGAACGACAGCGACGCTGACGCTAAGAAAGACGCCGACGCCGATGCTGACTACGATGGGCAAGATCAAGGACAACGACGAAAGCGACGGCGACAAAAGGACACTCAAGAGACGGGAGAAAATGATTGGAGAGAGAGAGAGAGAGGGAGGAAGAGAAAGGGTGGCTAAGGTGTTGAGAAGGTGAAGAACAGACGGGGGGAAAAGGGCAGAGAGAATCAACCCCTCGCCGAGTCGGAGGGCGAATGCGAGCCAGCGCTCTAATGACCCTACGGCACCAATGGTGGTCGAGTTCAGCGGCAGCGGCGCTCGGAGTGTGGGCAACGTGGCCGGCTGGTTCATTTCGGCTGGCGGAGCAGACTTGCGCAAAAGACGTTTCATTCCAGCCCTTCTTCCCGTCGTCGTCGTCGTCTTCGTCGCGGTCGTCACGCCCGGCGTTCTCATCTATGCTTCTTCGTTCCAAATGCAGCCGGTGCAAGCGAGACGGGCCGGAGACGAACACTGACAGGGCGGTGGCTGGGCCCAATGCTACCCTACCCCACTAGGACGACCCACGTCCGGCACCAACGGCTGCAGCGTACTGGGAGACTGGTGACGTTGATTTCCGTCTGCTCGACTCGAAGAGCCAGGCGAGACCCTAGGCTGAACTTCCTACGCGGTGACACGCCTTTTAATGGCCACACGTAAAGTGTTAGTGTATATATGAATATATATATGTTTTTTCTTTCTTTTTTTTGTACGTAAGGCCCGTGTACGGTTTTTTCATGTCACGGCCGAATTTTATTTTAATCTACTCCGGCATTTACCTTGTCTAAATTGGGAACCATGAACACCAATTTAAGGGTGGCCGGTCTGGATCTCGAACCCAGGCCTCCCGAAGGTAAGGCAAAGGCTTTGCCACTAAGCCATCTTGCTTGTATATATATATATATATATACGTTATACAGTGGCTTGCTTTAAGAGCTCTTAAAGTCACACACGCAATACATATTGCGTGTGTGACTTTAAGAGTCACACACGCAATATTATTGTAATTTGTGTATGGAATACGTACGCGCGTATTTGATGCGAGAAAAAGGCTAACACATAGATATTTTAATGTGCAGTACAGGAGAAGACGATTGGAAAAAAAACAACAATAAGAACAACGACACGTTATTGCTTCTAAGATGGGCAACTGCTGGAGTTATTTGATCACATAGGTAAAAATTACGCACGTCGTACCTGTGTAGCTATTCTACAATAAATGTTAAGTTGTTTAAAGTATAACTAAGGGTGCCGGGTAGAGCGAGTCAGTGACGTTTATTGTTCGCCTATTGTTACGAACGTTAGGGTAGTCGTCATTGAAGCGGGCCATATATATATAGCGGTAGCGGTGGGACCACAGACTTAGCTACGAAACCGCAGTGGAAGGTTTTCACTAATGACAAAATTAAAAATGTGCCGATCTACCTATAAAGACGCTCCTCTGACACGCCTATAAATTCTTTTTTCTATCCATTGACCCTAAATTATAACAAATTAGTATACATACGCTGTCTAGTACGCAGATTCGCTTGAGGACTGTTGTATCAATGAACTAAGTAACCTGCCATGTTAATAGTCTTAAAAATGTCAAATAAACTGTACATTTCTTGGACCTTATTAACTGTCTGTTTGCATAGCAAATGTCCGTGTAGGCATTTACTAATCCAACTCATTGCGACCCGCATTAATCGTTGAATTTGGACTCATGCGTCTTTCTACCCGCTCTTATCATATATACGAGGTGTGTTCAATCGTTATCGCGACTTTTGAATTTTCGCGGGTTACGTATATTCGAATTTCGATTTTTTTTGTGGCGTTATGTTGGTACTCATGTCTCTCACTTATGCCGACAAGCTCGGCCATTTTGAATGTTCACTTAATTGTTGACAGCTGCTTTGCTTGCACGTGTTTTGGATCGTCTTCGATTTTTACCTATTCAAAAAAATTGATCAAAAAACCTGTATCAAATTTTGTGTGAAAAACGAAATTAAGTGCGCGGATGCATTCCGAATGTTGACTGTGGCATACGGAGAAGCTACCTTGGACCGAAGCAACGTTTATCGGTGGTACAAAATGTTCTCAGAAGGCCGAGAAGATGTGAACGACAAAGAGCGTGCCGGACGCCCGAGCACTTCAACAACAGACGAAAAAATTAATGAAGTGGAGAAAATGGTATTGGCCAATCGTCGAATCACCGTTAGAGAAGTTGCTGAGGACCTAAACATATCGATTGGCTCGTGCCATTCGATTTTTATCAATGATTTGGGCATGAGACGGGTCGCCGCGAAATTCGTACCAAAATTGCTCAATTGCGACCAAAAACAGCATCGCATGAACATTGCTAATGAGATGTTGGACTCTGTCCGCGATGACCCAAATTTGCTCCAGAGGGTCATAACTGGTGACGAATCGTGGGTTTATGGTTATGACGTGGAAACCAAAGCTCAATCATCTCAATGGAAGCTGCCGCACGAACCAAGACCGAAAAAAGCGCGCCAAGTTCGGTCGAATGTGAAAGTTTTGCTGACAGTTTTCTTCTATTGCAGGGGCGTGGTGCATCATGAGTTCTTGCCACAGGGTAGAACGGTCAATAAGGAATATTACCTGCAAGTTATGCGCAATTTGCGCGAAGCAATCCGCCAGAAACGCCCGGATTTGTGGATGAACAAAAATGGGCTTTTGCACCACGATAACGCCCCTGCTCACACATCGTTGCTTGTGCGCGAGTTTTTGGCCAAAAACAACACACTAATGATGCCGCAGCCACCGTATTCCCCAGATCTGGCCCCCTGTGACTTTTTCTTGTTCCCTAAACTGAAGTGGCCCATGAAAGGACGACGTTACGCTACGCTTGACGAGATAAAGACGGCATCGAAGGAGGAGCTGAACAAGATAAAAAAAAATGGTTTTTTGAAGTGCTTCGAAGATTGGAAAAACCGTTGGCACAAGTGTATAATATCTCATGGGGATTACTTTGAAGGGGACAAAATAGATATTCATGAATAAATGAATAATTTTTGAAAAAACACAAAAGTCGCGATACGTTTTGAACACCATATGTATATATATATATATATTTTTTTTTATAGTTAGGTTTATTAATCACCCTATATATATATACAGGGTGTTGCAGGAATAGTTGAAAAGCGATTTACAGAATTGTAGAGCTCGTTAAAGCAAATGTGTTTTCCAATAGAACATGGTCTCTGAGAAGTCTTGTTTCGGAGTGAAAGTGGAATTACTACAATTTGTGACACTGGTGTTTTTGCCCGACATAGGAGCACAAAATGTGCTGTTGCGAGACAACCAGTCTTCCTATATCCTTCGTGTTCGTGATAAAATTCTGCTCCATCTGAAGAATATGCAAGGCCGGTCAGAAGACGCGACATAGTCGCTTAGAAGAGAATTCGCCGAAAATGAAGTTTTTATTAGCGTTCACGCCAAATACTTCAGAATCATAACCCTACAACCACTCACAGCGCTCAAAACGGACATATTCAGCCAATGCGCAATTCATGGCGATCATTTTGGTAAAGACGCGCTGCGGCTGTCGCAGTCATTTTACATGCACTTAATCTGGACATGCCCTCCGAAAAGTCGTAATTACTCCGCAACCACAGCATTGACATATGTTTGGTACCAAAATGATCGCCATGAATTACAATGAATATTTTGAGCGCTGTGAGTGGTTATATGGTTATGATTCTGAAGTATTTGGCGTGAACGCTAATAAAAAACTTCATTTTTGGCGAATTCTCTTCTAAGCGACCATGTCGCGTCTTCTGATCGGCCTTCAAATATACTTCTGAATGTCTCGTCTTCTCAATCGGCCTTCAGATATACTTAGTTTCTGCTGTGTGCTTAGTTTCTGTATAGGAACTCTGGTTGTCTCGCAACAGCACATTTTGTGCTCCTATGTCGGGTAAAAACACTAGTGTCACAAATTATAGTAATTTCACTCTCACTCTGAAACCAGACTTCTCAGCGACCATGTTCCATTGGAAAATACATTTGCTTTAACGAGCTCTACAATTCTGTATTTCGCTCTTCAAATATTCCTGCAACATCCTATTATATATATATATATATATATATATATATATATATATATATATATATATATATATATATATCATAATTATGCATTTAAAGCCATTTTTCTAAGAGACGAAGAGATTTGGTCCGTAATTTATTCACTCGATATAACCTACTTAAGGTGGAAAAAATATACACGCGGCGAGTTTCTGTGTTAGTATATTAGGTTTCGCAAGGCAATGTACCCGCGAAGATTATGTTTTTCACTCGTTCGAATCGGACCAAACCAAATCGGGCCTCGGCTAGACGTGCAACAACTTTCGCAGTGCCTACAGTATCCTTGAAATCTAGTTACCACTCACTTGCATGCCCTCATCGAAATCAGGACCTGCATTTCTAAAAATATTGGATGCCTCACATCGAAGCACCTCTTCGCTCACGAAAAAATGAATGGTTTTTAATTTCACTGTCTGAATCAGGCCGGTGTCCTAGGTATATTCTAAACTAGGTTTGTTAGCGCTTTGGATTAGGAATCATCTACCCAGAAATAATAGTTTTTTTATTGACTGTGTTTTACCTGTTGTCGTTGTGTACTATGAAGATGCTGTGCGAGTGTGTCACGGTATGTATGGAAAAAATGTACATGCTGCGGGTTTCTATGTTAGCATATGAAATTTGCGAGGTATTGTACCTATGGAGATCGCGTTTCCGCCAGTTCCTACCCTGGCACGTTAACTAAGCGTGCCAACAATTTTGCAGTGCCCTCAGCATTACTAAAATTTAGTCAACACACACTTGCATGCCGCCTCCCTCAAAATTGGATCTGCACTCCCAAAAACATGCTGCATAGATGCCTCACTATAAAGCACCTCTTGTTCGAGAAATAAAACTATGGCTTTTCATTTCATAGTCAGAATGAGGCCTGTGATCCAGGCATATTCTGAATTGGGATTGTTGCGCTTTGGGGATACCCATTTAGAGTGCATAGTTATAAATATTTACGTGTTTTTACCTACAGTTCTTGTGTATCACTAAGATACTGTACGAAAAGACTACTTCGTTTGCGTGTACATTTGCGAGCGTGTTGCCTCGTTTATTGTTCGGCGTTCCAACAAATACACCAAATGCTTAATTACCTATTATGATTAGCTTTTGTGGCAAGTTCTTATACAGAGCATTCCTTGAATTTTGTGGAGTATGATTTTTTGCCTCAATGTTTGATCCATATGTTTTAAACAATTTCATTAACCAAGAACTTAAGCATTGCAAAATCCGTTGAAACATAATTTATTATAACCATCTCTGTGACTTTGGCATTATTATAGCAGTAGACTCCTGTTTTGGCTAAGATGCCTGTCCTAAAATTAAACACATTTTTTACAAAGGTCGATTTCTAGACTCTAGACAATTATTCGTCCCATGTAGCATTTATCTGGATTTTATTAAATATATAAAACAAAGTACAGGAGGCATGGGCGAGCGTAGCTCTACTCCGACAGCGAAATGCTCTTCGTCTTGATTATGTATGGCTTTGAAATTTTCAGCTTGTCACTTGCTTGTGGGTTGCAAGCGGCAAATGAGCAGCAAACTAGATCCCGTTAACGGCCAGCGGGCTTGGTTGTGGAATGAACAAGAGATCGGGGAACAGATCCAATGAGATGATGTTAATGATGGTGCTGCTACTGCTGCTGCGGGTCGGTTCGACGGGACAACAAAGAACCGAACCAGCAAACGAAGTCTACTTCCCTACCTCCTCCCGAGCTCCTTTCGAAGTCCTTGTTGAAGGGAGCACGAGAGTACCGGGGGCCAGCAGTGAGGACGCGATCAAAAGGGCGACGAGGTGCAGCTGTGCACTCTGGAAAGCTGGAGGACAATGACAGGCCAGAACCAACCGATGCCGTAGTCGCCGGCGCCACCGCCATCGATTCGAATCGGTCGGAACTCAAGAAGATCATCTTTCGCTTCCTCAGATCAGATCCGGAACAGACAACCGTTTCGATGCCATCGCTCTCGTCTGTCTTCATTGTTCGCGTCATTGTTTGGTAGAAACGACTCCCCGCCCTACAAATGGCTCGAAAACGGCTGACGGCACCAGCCCAATGGTGAACGATAGCTCGAGTTCAGTATATCTCTATAAGTATATCTCTCTCTCTCTCTCTCTCTCTCTCTATATATATATATATATATATATATATATATATATATTGTAAAACTGAAGAGAAAGGGGAGCAAGGCCACACGCGAAGATACATCGACGCAACCACAAACTGAAACAGCGTGAGAGAATCGACAAAAAAATTGTGTAATAAGATTGAATTGGAGAATCAATGGGTCAACGCAAAGGAAACGTAGCTTGGCGCGCTGATATGCAATATTAAAAAAAAACACTGAAGAGGACCAGTTGTCAAAGTGGTCCAGTCGGCTGCTTTTGGCCGAGACGATAGCTCGCTTCAAGCAATCGTGCGTACCTTGCTTGGCTATTGACCAAATGAGATTTCAACGTTCCTCTGCTCAGCATACGTTCCAGTGGGGCCGGTAGTCTTTCTAGTCCTTACCTCTCACGTTGTTTGCCGCACGGGTTACTGTGCAACGACGCAGCTCCTGTAGCTCCAGTACACCCAAAACCAACGCCCAGTGATACTTTGATTACCACCGCCGCCGCCGCCACCACCACCAGCACCAGCACCACTTAAGCATGATCCTGGCAGCGTCGACGATAATAACACACAGGGGATGACAATCGTGCTTCTTTCTGAAACCAAGTCCATCCAAGCGTCGGCTGGCTGCTTCATTCTCAATACCATTGACAGGATTAGAGCCAAACAAGGCGAGGCTCGACGAAAGAGTCAGGAAACAGAGAAACAGCGACTAGAGAAAGCGATAAGGAGAATTTAAAGCGGGAATAAACGAGAGAGAGATCGAGATCGAGAGAAAACGGACAAAAAGAACCCCTCAATGAGGGAGGTACAGCGGGCGACGGCCGTGGCGGCGAGATATCAGTGGAGGATTTCGGCGAAGTGAAGACGATTCCGAAAACGGGTGCAATTGGCTGACGAAAAAAGATGAGGCGGAGGACTAAAAGGTAAAGGAATGGCTCGGCGGTTCAAAACATCAAACTTAACCAAAGAGTTAATGCAAACAGAAATCGAGTTTGGCTAATTTTGAGTTAAGGTCCCAGTTTTATCCACCTATTGACCTGCTTAGAAGTTAGCTAATCGGCCATCGTAAGGAACGCAAAAGTGCTCTAAAAGACTTTAATTCTACAAACAATGGAAAGTGAGTGGCCCATAAATGGGTCACTCTATCTGCTTGATCGCCAATCAGTGTCTATCTGCTTTATCGCCAATCAGTATCCCGCCTGCAGGAAGAGGACCTATGCAACGTTTATTCGAAAATTGATTGCTTCTTTTGTGAACACTAAACAATAACAGATATGTAAATATTTCGCTTTAGCAAACAAGAGTGAGTAATTTCGATCTGAAACAAAATCACTCGAAAGGTATTTAGATTAGCTTCAAAGGCAGGACATTTTTAGGCGCAGTCTTTCAAACAATACGTCTCATTCTTAACCCTATCGTTACACAATTAAAAAAAAAGTCGGATGTGCGATCACTTCCGTGCTATTCGGAGGTATCTCATATCAAACGGATAACAAACTTGTCCATCACCCAGTGGCATTGTTCACTGAAAGAGCCACGACAACGAATTCTGAGAAGTGGATACTGCCCAGATCACTGCCTTGCTCAGGCTTGGCAATATTTAACGTTTTATAGTTCGTCGACTGAATGAGTTACCTGAGCTGAATTAGTTTGCTGATTCATAGAGTCCATCGACGGTATCAACTTACCGGGGCAGCTTTAATCGGCGAGCGTTTTCGGGTGAGGTTCGAGCTACAACAGCGCAGAACGGCCGCTTCCTTTAATTGGATGTTTTGCGAAATTGCAGGCTCTTTGCCGTCGAGTTACAACAGTAGCTTCGTAGTGCTCTCCGAATAGTTAGTGGTGTTAGTGGGCCTGTTGGATTGTCATTAACTGCAACTTTGGGCCGGTAGTGTGGGGCTCCAATCCACTAAAAACCAGTCATGTCGCCCCCCCCCCCTCCCAGCAGGAAACCGCTGTTAGCAATACTACAAACTATGTCTACAGCTGACGAAAGTTTACCGACAAAGACGATTTGTTCCGGTTTGCTCGAGATCGCAAACATGTTCGCCAACAACAGCAACAATTATTGTTGTTGTTGTTGGTTTCTGGTCATCGTACAACCACAATTGTTGTTGTACGCTGCCTGGAGAAGGTACGTGCAAAACACGAGCTGTGAGGTGAGTGCGGACGCCCGACTCGCCAAGAACCGAAAATTGACGAAATACCACGAATAATCGTCGCAATTTGTAGTTCAGCCGATCGCCATAGAGACATTTGGCCCGATCGAATCGGAGTGTATGAAATGTATTAGGGAGCTGCGCCGGAAGGTCATCGCTGCAGCTCAGGACCCCAGCTCTAGCGAATTCCTGTTGCAGCGCATATCGATCGAGGTTCTGCGCTGCAACGCTGCGACTGTGGAAAGGTCTCTTCCGTCAGCCGTAAGGTTTCCGGAGATCCCGTAGAAAGTGTTTGATTTCCCACTATTTTTTGCTAATGACAATAGAAATCATATTTTTGTTTTTATAAGACCAGAATGTCTTTCTACGTTAACAACGGATGAGACAGGGAGAGAAAGTGCCGTTTGGGTAAACATTCGAGTCCATTCTCTCATAGACAACAATGGGAGAAAATAGCGGTTTGTAAAAGGAAGAAGACTTCTCCTTAGCCTCAGTGTTTTTTCCGCATTTCATTAAATATTAGCAAACCGTCTTGCGTTTTTACCAGAGCTTACATGCACGTTCACTGATCAGACAGCAGTCTTTATTTTACCATTAATAGTTAGGCTAAATAGCTCTGCAGGGAGCCGTCGGCTTTTCAGTTAGCTTCTAGTCTATCTGAGCAAATTAAATGAGAGGGTCCTTCTGGTAGTCGTGCGTTCGAATGCGTCGAACAAATGCCCTCGCATAACTGTTGTATCTAACTCGTAATAGCAGCGTGGCATTTTTTTGCTTACCGTGTTTTCTTGGCACCCTGTATAACAATGTAGCTGAAATATTTTGCGGTAGACCTAGAACTTGCCAAACAAAACTGACCCTGACCATATAAAAGACTACACAGTTGAGTATCTAAAGAGCTATGTTATTTTTAGTTTGAAGTACCGCGGCGGCCGTGGCTTTCTTGTTATTTTCGTTACGGTAACGGCTAAACGAAAAATGTGAAGTCTCTTTGGGTAGAAGTAATTGCTAACCAGCTATAACGTGTCATTTTACGTGTAATTCGGTGTTCCGCCAAAGTGTGAAACCCTTACCAGTTAAAGTAAACTAGCTTAATTTTGAGAGCTCACCTTCTTAGGCGGTAATTGTGTATGACATTTACACGAGGCTGTGCCACTTCAATATAGAAATATAGATTGAATACCGTATCAATTTCGACATCGTGTCATACATCGTATCTTGCAGAATGAGTTGGGCACAATTAATTGCGCGTCTCTGTTCATTGACAATAACCACCCACATCAGCTTCCACGGTGGTTTATAATTCCTTGACTGGGTTGACTCACGCTTGTTGTTTGTATAATAGTATAAACATAACAACATTTTTTTTCTATCTATTACTTTAATTTATCCATTTGCAATATCTCCTCGGAGACATCCGTGCACTTGTGTCGAATATTGCGTACTCAATTCGAATATAATACTTGCCGTTTTGCTAAAATGAAATCCAAATACTTTAGTAGTTCTATAGCCTGTCCACACGTATGTCGGTTGCTATTCGATTAATTTTTCAAGTGCATTTCGCATGCCTGTGTATTAATTATTGTCCACCTTTTAAAAATAAAAATGTACACTTTACAGTACCGCTCATATAAAATGATTGTTTTCAGAGGTTTGAGCAATGTAATCCATTTTGATCAAAATTGCCTAGTTTGTTGATTTAATTTGCTACTCGTAACTGTCTGTATGGATTTTTAATGATTGGCGGGTAGCGCATTGGATACATCTCGATGATGACATTCTAAGTTGTTGTATATGGTCTGCCTATATTCACTCTATTCTTCAGGACTTTCATTTTACTGTAAAAGTAAGTCGTACATGAATATTAGCCTTTTAAATATATATAGCTGTTCTGCAGCCTTTTAAATATAATATCTTCGTAAGCTAATCTGTTTGGGCTCGCCGATTGGTACTTTTTTGCAGAACAGAAGGGCCGTTCAAACCTCTTCAATAGGAAAAAAGCTTCAGGGCCATTTCCTTGTTATGCGCCTTGGGGCGACGTCTACTGCAAGAAGGATTGAAAAGTATATAACAGGCATGCAATCTGGGTCAATAAATATGAAAGAGTGAGCCCTTTGAGGGCATAAAAACGCAAATTTGTGTTTTACTTGCTCGCTGATCTTCATATAAATGGCGTGTTTTTAAACCCTGTATGTATGCTTCTTTTTCACCAGCCTATCAAACCCCTTCTTACTTATGTCACCGTAAGTGCGTATTTCAGTTTTTGCGTTGTACAAACGGTCAGGTAAAAGCAGGGTAATATAATAACGGCAACAGCCCTGGCCTTAGTCGCTCGAGACATTTCACCCCGGTCGCTCATTTTAAGTTGTAGATAGAGCAAGTTCTGGTTCTGTTGCTGCCGTATGGCTATTGACCTTAACCTTAGAATAACAGCCAAATTTCGCAGCAATGAACATGTGAATATTCGGACTGGCACATTTTTTACGCATCTTGAAAGTACTGACTATTGAAAATCTCTGAGTTTTCGAAAAAACCGTCTACACAGACTAAATCAAAATCACAAAATCCGAATTTAGCAGACGAAGAACATTCTATAGCGAGCTTCCTGCCTATATATACAAACGGCAGTATACAAATATTTTTATTTAGACGGCCATGTCCCTTGTAGCCTTGGCGTCCTGCCCAAGGCTACAAGGGACATGGCCGAATATAGTGTACTCTCTTAGGGTAAAGCGTGCCTTATCTCAAGCCTCTGTCATGAACATACTTGCACCTCCTACTTCTTTTTGCGGCAACAAAAGTTGTCAAAAATGTCAGACATTTAAATATATACTAAGCAGTGCTTGGTTCTTGTCTTCGAAAGTTCTCACACGTTTGGTAATTACCCACAAACTTTGTTGCTTTCGCGTTAACTTTTTCTGGTATACAAGCTACTAAAGTGGCGATTTAAAACGCTACCCGTCTTCATCACCTGACGGGTGACGGGCCTTCTTGTTGAGAATATGAATGCTGTTCCCCGGCAGCACATGCGAGTTACGTGCTGCCTGCAATCTCCGCTAAACCCACGAGATTGCACGTTTTGGAATGATGGACCTGCATCCGCTTAGCTAAAGCTTAGTGTTTTTGGTGTCGGGCCGCGCTGGTTCCACTGTATGTACTTCTGCTATCGCTGATGCTGTAGCTGCTCTCCCGTTGTATTTTTGTCGCAGATTCACAATTGAAATGTTGTTACCACCTTTGTGATGGCGGGCTTGCATATGGTGCTGTGCTACTTAGACATCTAAACGACGCAGTATGGGTGAGCTGCCTTACAGCAAATTAGTGCCTGTGTGACAGCGCTAATGTACCGGCTTAGTATCACTGTTTCACCGAACAAACAAAGAATTATAAAATAAATAAGTTTACCAATTAGATTGGCCTATTAAATTGATGATGGTCACATCGGTAACTTCCTGACCTTATGATATGAAGTTCGGCTTCTACGAGCCAGATGACGACTGTATAGATCAGCGGCGCGAAGTGTGACATTGAGACTTATTGTGAGAGAAACTATATCGCCCATCTGCCAATTCGTGCCCTCACTGTGAACGTTGGCCCGCGGAGAACATTCCAGTGCTTTGTAATCAATGATTGAGACCGACGTTTGTTATAGACTCAATTACTCTATGACAATATCCTCAAGTATACTTGTAATTTTGTGGAGTCTAGATTATGCATGTTATGTATGTGTATTTTTGTGTGCATATGTATGTGTGCCTCGCGTTTGACAGGTAGTTTGGTTAATAGCTACCTGTCAAACGTGAATAAACGCGTATGCATCTTTGAAAATCTTAAGTCTGAAAGCTCATTGCCGAGGAATTTAATGACCTCCTCACCGGTGAGGGCTGATCAAAAATATGTTTTATTCTTGATTTCCAAAACAATTTTTGAAAACACACTCTAAACCCGAGTTTATTCTACACTAACCTGGTTCTAAACGTGGATGTTTAGTGCAAAAATAGAATTGCACTCAGTGAACATTCCCTGTTATTAATTACAGCATACACAGCAGATCTACAATTTTTTTCTAGTGTACCTTTGTAATACTGAGATTTATGAAGCTTCTCTTTATATGCCTCAAATAAAAACTATGTCCACTCGGTACTAAAATTTGCAGAGATCTGCGTCAGGTTCTGATATTCTATTTTCCCAAGGTCAACGCCTGGTGTATTATTATTACTAAACGCCGCTGCGTTCCGTAAGTTACAAGGTCCCTTTGGACCCTCAACAAACAACGGTGGCAATCACAGAAGATTGACAAGCCCATGCTGTCTCTTATAACACACTTACATTGCGTTATTTTCAGGTAGTAGTCCCAATGCTCTACTTACTTGTGACCCGTAGACATAAAGCATACTCAGATTTCACCACCAGTCAGCGGCTAAAAGGCTCCCGCAATTAAGCTCGCAATATTTTTAAAGGCAATTACCGACCATTCCTCTACATTGACGATCTTGCGGTGGGATAAAAACAGCACTTCGTAAATAAGCCATAGCCTCGCCTAGAAGTAGGAGAAGCAGACGAGGACGCTAGCTAATTGTCTCCTCTCATTAATGGATCGTCCAGTACGGGACCTCACAAGGTGAGGAGTCGAACGGTGGCAAGCCTGCGGCGGCTGAGCGTAGTGAAGGCAGCAGCCGCAGCAGCAGCGGCGGCGGTGACAATGACGGTGAAGGCGCCGAAGGAACCAATCGGGCCTTGTACTTAAGGTGCTCTCACTCCATAATTAGCTGTAGGTGTAACCTTCGTTTTCGCCGGTCCAGCCACGAACGCTGCAAAATAGAGCCATACTGGGCTCCAGTCGATACACAGGGTTTATTGCAGTTCTTACAGTAAGAGCCACGTGCTTGTGTTTGGAGGCGGCAAGTTTTCTTGGCTGGCCGAGACTGGTTCGCGGAGCTGCGCGCATATTGACACTTTTTCATTCAGCGCGGCACGGCTATGCAGGTAACGTTCGACATAGTAGTAGGCAATAAAACCAGAAACAAAAACGTGCGCAAATCATAGAGGCGCGATAAATGGTGCAGTAGCGCTATGAAGAACGACGCCTACAAAGGAGAAACCGGGACTGAGTAGTCCAAGCAAGCATGATGCCAAAAAGGTAGTCAGCAGTTCCCATAAGAATAAGAGAGGCACGAGGGAACGCCCGAGGTAAGACCGAGATATAAGACAGCTATGAAGTATAAGACTCACTGCGTAGTGCTTTAAATCAAATCAGCAAGCGCATGGCAGCTTTGTTGTATAGGTTTCTGAAGGAAATGGAAGGACAGACTCTAGAAGAGTTGGTGTGAAGCGGTCAAGACTGAGATAAATGTAAAACAGCATAGGCCCATAAAAATCAAGGCTAGGAAAGACACAAAGGCAAAGATTTTTTTTTTTGAATGTGCGAGCCGTTTTGAAGGATTCAATTTAAAAGGTCAGACGGTTCTACTAAAACCGTAACGCCTCGATAGTCGAAGTTAGGACCGCAACAGACAGAATAAAGCCTGGCAAGGCACCTGGTACAAACAGAAATTCCTGTACAAAAAGTTTACAACTGGCGGCAGACTTAGCCACAAGGGAGAAAAGGGAATCTTTTGGCGCGCCGACAAATTTTGTGTTGATTCGAGGAAAAACGGCGTACGGACAATTATTTCGCTAGGGAATTAGACCTGACCGTGCTTCCGGGCAAAAAAAGCACGCCACACAACTTGTCATGTAAGGTTAGCGACGTTGCTTGTTGGGGAGAAAAATGCTCTCGACAAGAGTACCTGCGTGGGGTTAGCAGTAGTTAATGCTATGAAGAGAGCGTAATATATCGTAGTGATAATTTCACATAAATATGAACCTAAGAAGAACAAAGGAAGCTCTTGGCGGCGACTGCGGTGTGGATGACCTTGCTTCATGCGCTCTGAACAAAAGACACTTTGAAAAGGGCGGCTCATTGAAGGCTAATAAAGGAACCCAAAAGTCATCGGTAATGCGGACCTCTAAGGTATATTTGAATTTCAATATGCCTGCTGATGCTACTAGAGCAATGCGGCATATATTATGAGCAATGGGACAACTTTACAGTGCGTAAGAGCTAAACTAAGATGGAGTAGCTAACAAGTTCGCGGGAGGAGTAGTATATATACTGCAATAAACACCATACACGAAAATACGGGACGCAATTCTAAGCATTACAGACGAGAAGGGCGAGAGGCAAAATTACATATTATACGCCACGGTTTATGACAGAATATGAAGATTTTTAGGAATATTTTTGCGAGATTGGTAAAGCGCCGTCAGTGACTAACGTACACTGCAAGAGCCTTTCACATCGCAATGTCGCACGCATTGTTTATAGGTCAACAATCGAAAAGTGCAATCAGACGACGACGACGACCAAGAGAGAACTGAGAAGGAGCAATGAATGTACTGAAACGGCGCATATAAAAAGATATATACGCAATAGTAGAGAACTGATGAGTCTATGTGATACATGGGAGGCGCAGACCTCGTAGAAAGCGCCAGGAAAGCGAAACGGAACGAATCACTCGAGGCTAAATATTGGTCCATGTGGCGACTAGCACTTCTACTGTTAGACTCTAGGTCTGGTGCAATCTGAGCTAGCGCGAACTTAAGCCTAAGGCAGCCGTGCGTATTTATTAATAAGTATAAGTCTCCAGCGTAACCAAGACAAACCGTCGGCAATGTTGTCCGGCAAACGGCGTAGTGTAGCGTAAATTCATTTAAATTTTGCTTGGAAAAACCGAAGCTATTTAAGAGAAATGCGGTCGCCGTACCAATGCGGACGGAATGCGCAGACATGCACCAATCTCTCTCATCGACTCAAAATCCGTGCAAACATCACCGCAGCAAACGACACAGCGGGAGACCAGTAGGACCTTTCAACGTATTTAGACAATGTCGTCGGACGAATAAAAAAGATTGCTGTACTATGAAATTCTACCACGCAAATAAATATCCAGTTGTCTACAGGAACTGGCGGCGCGGAGCGATGGCCGCGTCACCTGTAGACAGCGGTCCTGTAGTTGACCGCAGACGAAAGAAGAAGAGTCTGTTACTACAGCTTGAGGGTAGCGGTTGCTCTTTTGCGAGAGAAGAAGATTTATGCACTGCTTGTTCTCTTGGAGTTTCGCTATAACAGCCGCCAATGGCTTACGCGCGAGCGACGACCCCGATCAAGAGAGTGCACGTGTGTTCATCTGAGCAGCGAGGAGAAATCCTTGCCTTGCACGGAGTAACACCTGTATCGCACGTGTGTGGCAGAGGCGTCATTCCACCATGCCTTACGACGGAAGAGCAGGTATGCACTTTGTCTAGTTAAGCATGGTGTCATCCATAGCTAGGTAGGCTACGCGTGCGAGGTACATCAGTCGCTAATGACGCTGCATCAAATTTGCACTAATAACGTTACTGTGCCGTGTTGGCGTTGCTTACTAACTGAGAAACAACGTGACAAGCTTGGCCGTCTGATACATAATAATTAAAACACATATCAACTGCTCAACTGGGACCGTATTAGTATGCCGTGTATCGCTTTAGCGTTGCACATTGGATTTATGAAATTCTAAGGTCACCAGATTAGTGTAACTATATGAATGAACGCAATTAAATACATGCGCTCTGTGTAGTTTATATCGTATGTTTGCTACGATTGTTTAATGTATATATATATATATATATATACACATATATATTTATACCAGCCGTTTTACTATTCGAAAATAATATCTCATAGTTTAGCGCATAGTAGTTAGATCCGCAGCCTACTATTATGCATGTAAGTCTAGCATTGAAGTGATTATGTTAGAGCATATGATAGAGGTCGTCACCCGGTACCTGATCCGACCGATCTCTAATGAGGAGGCACTAATGAGCGACCAGTGTTTACGTATTGCTGGAGCTCTCCGGTCTCAGCAGAACGCCACTGAGGCTGAATTACGTGCAATTTCTTAATTACATGATTCTGCGCGTATGGTGTTGCACTTGGAAACTTCAACCGTTCAGCACTCATACGCACGCACTTGCAACAACGACTCTTATATGTATATATAAAACTATTTATTGTTAATAAAAAATATTGAAACTAACGCAAATCGACCTTAATTTAAGGAAGGACTTTGTTCACGGTGAAACAAGGAATGGAAAAGTTAGCTCCACGGACGAGAGGGAACTACAAATTTACTAAGCGAGACCAGTGGTGCTTAAATTTGGGTGAGGGCTGGCAAGGGACCGTAAACTCACGGCTAAGGAAAACGTAATTGATTTGACTAATAAGTTTACTTGCCTGGAGATCGCTACGTCAGCAAATGGTAATAGCTTTTGAAGACACACTGAAGATCAAGCAAAATGTCGATCAGAGCTGCAACGGCAATAAAAAGCCCTTAAACGTTATCAGTGCAGCCGGCCATAGCTTGTTTTAAATCCAAGAATACCACCAATGGTTACCTTCGGTATACCACTTATTTAGGACAGATAGGGCGAAGGGAAGTTACGAATTATATGTATTATTAGGTAATTATTTCATACTGGGGCTGTCCAATTTGAACATAATAGTTTGCATACTTTAGAGGCCCACTGCTCACCACTGAGATACAGTAAAGCCTGACAAAAACAAAATAATTTCATAGCTATGTGGCCAGCTGGAGCGAGAAAAGGAGGAAATGGCTCTATGGATCCTCAGTATTATGGAATATAGCTTGGCGAACAGCGCAAAAAACAGGCAGATATTTAACATTTTCGTTTACCGCATATATATTTCAGCTCGTGTTGTGTTGTAGGAAGAGTTTTCACTGATCCAATCAGAGAAGCAGATGCATGAGTTGTCTGAGCGAATGTGACAAGTACCATACCCCATGCCCGAAGGTTCACTCACTAACGGCAAAGCTAGCCAGGTACTCTGGAAGACCTTTTTTAGTTGTTTTTTTTTCTGAACACTTGGCCTTTGGTGTACACTTTTGTAACAAAGTCAAAACCTAATTTTATTCGATCTCTTTTTTACTCTAAAATTATATCTTCTTTGAACTCATATCCCTGCAATATCAAGTCATCTACGGACACTGGCTCCTCAAGCATTTCCTGGGCCAATGTAGCTGAAACATTAGGGGTAACTCCAGGGCTTTCGTCATTTAGGCGGCCGTAACTGGGCAATCCACTTCAAATTCTCAGCCGTAAAGTGCTTAGAAAAGCTTTTTATACCGTAGTGGTACAATGGATTGAAATTTTATTTTGAATATGTACTATACGAACACTACACTTGTAGGTAACCTTCAGAAGCGTCCAGCTTATGTAGGTTGGATACAAGAGTAACATCAGATACTGACCGGTGCTTTACTGTTTTAGATATGTTTTGTAAAGCTAAGTTTTTGCGTAAAGACAACACCACTTCTCCGACATGCTGTGGCACTGAGTTGTCACCATTCCGGATTTGTATGCTATCTGCCTTAACAATGCTCTTGATGACTACACGATTATTTCCTCGAATGTCGAATCTACCCTGCAGCGTTTTTAGAAGACGGTTCCATGACCGAATCAAACGCTTTCCATTTGTCAATAAGTGCCGCATCGAATAATTTTCCGTCAGATAATCTTTTTTATTATTTATAGTCCTTGATCAATTAAAAGTCTGCTCTGTGGACTTTCCTGGAACAAAACCGAATTGTTCGTCTGGCAGTTGTTCATGACACGAAGTCTGTAAGAAGGACGACTACTGAGATTTCATAGACGGTGCGTGAGTGAGTTATACATAACATAGATTAATAGTATTCATAGTGTAGTTAAAAATGTATTTCAACTGATACATGCATAGTTACTTAACTCTGGCTTGGCAAAAAAAAAAGTTTAGAAACACACAGCCATCCTATTTTTGTTAAGAAAATTTGCTGTTTTTTATACTATACATTCGTTCGAAGTAGGTAATATCTAAAACAGTCTTCGAAGAAGAATTTTGGTAAACGCATGCCCGATACACCGGACAAGCTTGGGGGTCTCAAAATCCAGACAGTCAAGATATGAACAGGCAAAAGTGTGAAAAGCATGACGATTTAGTATTCTGGCAAACTTTTTGCATCTGTCGGCTTACGCGAATTTAACTGCAAGTCCTGCATAGGCCGCTCTCGCACCGATGACCATAGATGGGACGAGTCAGATAGACCGCCCTCGCACTGACCATAGATGGGTCGAGTCAGTTACGGTTGCGTTCAACACGAGCATGTGCCGACTCTCAAGCGTGGTTGCGAGAGTTGATCTATCTGGCTTCTTGCCGTTATAAGTCCCAGCAGTGTGCCTGCAGAAGGCCTGCACATTCGACCAATACAGTCTTGCGGCTCGCTTTATTTGTTGCCGACGCCGCCTGCTTGAGAAGCTCGGCAAGCCTGTCGCCGTGCAGAGGGTTCGACCAAGTAAGCGGGCTAATGCCCGAAGGCCTTCAATTGTACAAGGAGGAAACTCTGTCGTCGACGCTAGTCATGCTACGCTTAAATGCTTCCCAGCCGGCGTAGTGAAGTAGGGCCCTGACTTTCTTATTTTTTAGGGCTTGAAGAGTATCTGACGTCTCGACTAATTTGGGTCCTCTGAGAACATTAGTTGAGCGTGTCAAGAAAAAACAGGGTCCTAAGATAAGTAAACGTCTATACACGACTAGTGGTTGGACACGCTCGGTTCAAACTTCAGCACTTTTCTCTGCTTTTTTAGAGCCTCCGCTTTTCGAAAAAGAGAGGGACTCTAAAGAGTTCTATTTGCATTTGTCATCACCAATTAGGCGTAGCAAAAAAATTATAAAGCCCCGTCACGTCGACTGCAGGCCCTGTTGGGTCTTTGACATAGTGGCTTCGTCCGGTAGGACCACATCTGATGGGCTCTTTTTTAATGAGGTTGTTTCTAGTTCAAGAGTATCCGTCCTCTAGGGACCTGAACTCGCCGTGAGCACATCTTGAGTGCATCGAAGGTCGAATATGCTGTGATATCTAGGCTTTCCTTAAGAGTCCTTGTGGCGTATTTAGCCACCTCTGTACCGCCGTGGGTAACGAAACCCAGTTTGCAGTGCCAGATCGTCGTTTAGGTGGGAATCTTGTTAGCCTGGCCCCTAAACTTAACAGTAAGTCTTCGAAGAGACAACGAACAGGCAATTGGTCGCACTGGTCTATCTTTGATTTTCAACACAAGCAACTTTGCGCCAAACATGACGGAATTAACGTTGGTGGTCGCCTTCCTTCAGCACTACTCGTTTGTAGACACTGTTCTGGTGTCTGCTCGATGTTCTGACAATTTGTACCCTGACGTCCTCAATTCTCAAACCGTCAGAAAGTCCTTGAGATTCTTCTTGATGATAAATGTCAGAGAACGTGAGTCACACCTCGCAAAAGGTAGGCGCATATCATTGGAACATGGGAAGTGCAGGGAGGTAGCTTTCTTGCCCGATGCAACCTGGTCGAAACGTTCGCCAGATCGTCTGCTACTAAACAACAGACCGCATTGGGAAGAATGCGTACGAGCTTCACCAACGGAAGCAGGGTAAAGTCGCCAAATTAGAGCTAACGTTCTAAAAGGGTCAGCCAGGTGACTCAATATTGTCTCAACTTAACCCGCTAGTCCGTTGCATCCTCCTGCCTTTCAAGACGAGGTTGCCTATATGTGCGGGCCTAAAACAGCTACCCTGGTATTTCCCCTGGGTTTAGGTAAGAGGCGCGGTCTCTTTAAAGGATATGAATTCCACGTCGAGGCATCGATGCAAAAAAGGTTTCAAGGAGTGGTGAGATCGTTAGCTGGAGGTATGGGGCGACAAGTCTCCTCTTTTATCACGATTGACCGGTGTGCGAGTTGAACCTGTAGCAAATGTTGGATGATCCTATTCCGTTCATCTAAGTTCACTCACTACGTGCAGGGGCAAGCGGAAGAACCAGCTGTTTAGGATCCAATGTAGTTAGCGCATTATAGTCAGCCTTTAAGGAGTCAGTTTGCCGCATTTATTACATACTATATTTGTAGTATTTGGTGGTATTTGGGACGTGCAAGTCGTTTTTAGCATAACCTTAGTTGATTTTGCTGGGTCCATTACAACCGGGGCTAGCTTGTAACCCAAAAACACAGAAACGGGAGGCTGCCGACAAAAGCTTACAAAAAAATAAAAAAAGCTTAAACTTGTTAAAGGGCACAGCGGATCCCAGTGGATCCCGAGACGACGCGCAAGAACAATATCGAGTTGATCCAGTTCAAGCCGAACCTCCGTTTCTGTAGAAGAGGAGCACATACGAAATACGTACTGACCTGTAATAGCACTTTAAGTAGTTTTGTCAGCAGTACTACGGTGTTTGCAGTTTAAACAAGATAATGGAGCGATTTCCGACAGCGTTAGTTCGTCGTTTGGAAATAGAACGGCATAGCAACAACTTCTAGTGCTTTACGTAAGACGGGATTGTGCGCAGATATTTGTTCTTTTAGACATAATCCCATGGCTGTTCCATCACTGCACTAGAATTTAAAATAGACACACAGGTATTAAGAGCCCCAGCAGTGCTTATCTACCGATAGTATGAACAATAAAACGTTCAATATATTTTGTTACAATAACAAGTATGATAACAAAGAACGAAAACCATAATATAGTTTTGAAACAATAGCAGTTACAACAATGAACCTTTGACAACCACGAATACGAGACCGCCTCGACGCCAATCGTAGATACCACGGGTAACAATAGTATTACTAAGACTAGCATAACAAAAAAACGGATGTAACCAAGGGCAAGTGCATCATGGCATTATTTGTTGCATAGAATACACAATTTAGCTCAGGGCTGAGTACCCATTTCAGGCATTTCTTAGCCATACTATGTTGGCTATTAGTTTGGATTTATCTATGATGACTCATATACAAAGAGCGAGTTGAGCCTATACTGAACAACCTCACGTACTTTAAATTTAATTTAAC
Organism: Dermanyssus gallinae; assembly: GCA_003439945.1. NCBI lineage: Eukaryota > Metazoa > Arthropoda > Arachnida > Mesostigmata > Dermanyssidae > Dermanyssus > Dermanyssus gallinae. The sequence continues at coordinate 423,993 of QVRM01003730.1, read as the reverse complement.
TACACTCTAACAGTGACCGCACTATCCAAAAGTTAAAGTAATACAAGAGCCAATTGCGTCCAGTAATATATTTATATATTTATATAAGAGCTTTAATAGTAATTTTTTGTCAAACCTCGTAACTGAGCTCTTCTACATAACACAACTTACCTAGCTGTGAAATGTTAATGAAAAGTTAAAGCTATCTTATAACAAACGGTATGCATGCGTATGTCATCCTATTCTTAAATATGGCGGCTAGTGAACTTTTCAATTTGCTCAGTATTTATGTTCTCTTATCTGTTCAGTTGATTGTTTTAAAGTAAGTCTTAAATTCTGTTAGGCGCACTTTTATATTTACCTGAGCAGTCAACATTTTTGGAAATTTCGTTTCGGTGTCCTCCGTATTAAACCTTTGAACTAGCAAAATATTCTCCACTTTTTATGCCTTCTACCGACACCTGCTCTTTTGCGAAAAATCATTTGGTACCGCATAGCACATGATCTACGTGAGAACACGTTTTAGCAACCAATGGTCATTTTTAACTTACATCGTGTTAGTAGTCCCACGGACACTGTTCAGATCATCAGTAAAAAACGTCATCTCTTCTTATGACTCTTCAATGACAAGCAAAACGATTTATGAAACACGGATGTTCTGTAAGGAGCGTGTGTTTGAAAATAATAATCAACTGAACTGAAACTTCTTAATTCCTGCGAATAAAAGATTATTACATAGCATTTAAGTCGTACGGTTTGTTTCATTGCCGCCACCGACGACCTCCAAGCTTTACCCGCAGGTGTAGTTGTGGTGACCCTTGCTAATGTTGAGACTACTAGTGCAGCTTCTGTCGTCGCCATCATTGTCGCGATCGCTGAGGTGTTTCGTCACCTTGCCTTAAGGATGATTTAACGTTACGACACATGACAGATCGAGAATCTCACGGCGGAATTTGCCCTAGAGGTGCCGCTAAGATAAATCCAGGCCATCGATCAACAGATCAGCCCCTTTCTATCGACCCTAAAGGCGATTACAGTCAGAGCCGGGTTTCGCATGCGAGCCTCAGCAATTTAAGCCATCCCCCAACCACGTAGTGCCAAGTAAGGAATGCCAAAACATGGCGAGCAAAGTGCGTTTTTATGTTTGGCTCTGTGGTCTCAAAATGTAAGTCACATTTCTGACGAGAGCCAATTATGCCTACAGTTAGTTTTAATAGCTGGTATTTAACTATATATATATAGGTTAATTTAATATATATGCATTTCAAAAATGCACTACTGGCAAAACTTAAGCTTATGCCGAAGTTGATGACTGTTTGTAATGTTTGAGTGGCTAAAGTTTATATTAGGTTACGAAAGAGAAACTATCAGTTTTAAATATTAATAGCCAATAAAGGCAGCAAAAATATTGAAAGTTTCCATATAAGTGCAGCTGAATGTAGTTGAATTTTGGCTGCGGACATAGATACTACTGCCGACATACTTTAGACGCCGATTTTTTATCATATCACCTATCCCATAGCGCAAATATAACCAAATATACGACGAAAGCAGCTAAAAGTATACAAGGTTAAAGAACGCGCATATGATCTGCAAAAACGCCTAAAAGCACAAAGTATACAGATAGGAGATTGGTTGATTGATTTTATCTTAAGACAAACGCGGCCTACTGGAAATACTGTCAAGAGATACGTTTATAATCTGATTACGTATAAATAAAATTAAATCTCTAAAATACAGCCTACTGATGCATGGTAAATATGAAGGTATGACGATGATATATAGCCTTTTTGTAGTTTTGTTTTTTGCTATCACAAGACGCACATTCACAATATTACTCACACAAATGTATTAGATTATGTCGAACATAGCTGAGACCCTAAAACTGAGTACCTTTCTCCTTAGGGCTCTAGGGAGCTCTATAGACTCTATAAAAGTCGAAGCGAGGCATGTCTTTGATCGGAGTCTTCAGCGGTGTCTACCATAACTACACGTTGACAGAAAAACAGTGACAGCAAAAAAAATCGAGCTAAACATACAAACTCCAGTTTCTTTAAATATAAACGTCTTTTGTGTTTCAGTAGAATTTAGTCTAAATAAAACATGAATGCATATAAATCCTACAGCTTAAACAGTCTGTATCGACTCGGAAAGGATCAGCGTATTCTATGATCTGCTGAGCTTACCGAGCTTATGAAAGCGTATTACAGAATATTTCAAATTTAAATTACGCTCTATAAATTTTCTTTGTACCGCATGGTCGTAAGAACTTCATAGATACGATGGAAACAGACTAGTAGCGCCCAGAAAACAACCGTACATACAGCTGAAAAATCTCATTTCTGCTGAAAAACCGACAATAATGGCAACATTATATATACTTTGCCAGCGTTATTTTACTCTATAAGTACAGTGACTGCAATGAGTTCAGAAAAGCAGAGAGCTCAAAAACAAAGACGAATGACATTGCGCAAGCAGGATAACGAATCGCGATATGCAATCGTCACATTCGTTGCCGTCGTTTCGTCCGACGCTAAGTGCAATAAAGGGAACGCAATGATTGCTCGCCAAAAATAAATGAAATTTGACATTATCCCAATGCCACATGTGCCCCGTTTCATTGTCCACAGAAGCATCTATTTTTACTAAGGACTCGTGGAGGCAACCAATGCGGTTCCAAAGGCAATTTGTGATGATTCGCCCATTTTTGTTAACAAGATAAATTTGGCGCCCCAAAAGTCCACGGAATGAGCACGGATGAGCTGGCGAATCTCACCAGATGCACTTATGATGCTGCGTCCTTGATCTCCACTCGTTACCGTGGAAGAGTTTATAAGTATCCGTTACACTTGTGATTTTCCTTAAATGTCCTCCTGATGTACTGCAAACTAAATTGCATTGCAATGAAGGAGCTTTAAAAAGCCGGTAAAGATTAGCCTACTGATAGTGAACGTAAAGTAAAAGCAAGCAGCTTACCTGAGCGCCCCTCTATGGTCGCAAGGTAAGGCCTCGCGTGAGTCGTACCAATTTCCTGCCTAGTCCTTACACCTGACCTTCTACGTGTCGTTAGATCGAGCGGCGACGAATAGTAGGGCATGCTACCTGCAAGTCCCTGAAGGGGCATAAATACCCTATAGAAGCTAAGTAGATATCACTTAATTAATACCTATTACCATGAAAACCTTTGCAGCTACTAGCTTTTTTAGGATGTGGAAAACGCACGCCCTCCGATGTTAGTGGCGGGTAGCATGGGACTTAACGTCGGGTCAGTTTATGCCTCGATTTAATCCGTGCATCAAATGCTGCGGGGGGGGGGGGGGGTCCAAGTCTATGATTACGTACCGAGAAGGAGGTGGACCCTACCGGGGTGTTGTCTTTAGAGGCTGGTGCATCGCCTGCGCCTCGCGACCGGAGGAGACACATAGGTGCGCGGGTTGGTGGAGCCCCACCGTTGCACATTTGTATTTTTGGGGGTCCGTCTATGAAGAAGCAATGCGAAAAGCGGTCCCAGGGACGTTAAATCTTGGCTGAGGGTCAGCCCGAAAAGTAAAAAATGGTGGAGGTTCTACGGAAAGCTTTCAGGGCCACGCAGCTACTAGCGAAAATACTAAAGGCTCTCTCTTTCTCTACCCGTTGTGCTAGCTGGCACAAGACAGCAGCGGTGATCGACGAGTGAAGCCTAAATAAAAGGCCAAGCGTCTGAGCCAATACTCTTAAGTTCTACGTAGATGTGGAAAAATAATGTGAGCCTGATACTTTGTAATTAATTTGATTCCTCGATGAATCTCTCGATCAATATCTGTCCACGTAATTCGTCCAATCGTCCAGATGCGGCAGCCGTACAAGTAGTAGTAGAAGTAGTAGTTAGTTTTGGCGTTATCTTGGCCAGTCGGCATTTTGAGAAACTCGCACAGTTGCTCTTTGCAGCGCAGCGTCCCTTGTGGCTGGCAAATGTAGTCGGCCAAAGTAGAGCAACACATACTACCCGCCCATTCTACCGCGCTCCAGGCATCATATAATTGGATTTGTATGCGTTTGCCTGTATGTGCAGCACCTCACGTGTCTACATACGAAGGCACGTGGCACCGAGCCCGTCCGAATCTATATATCATATGAACGCATACGATTCACGTACGGCGAATATGTACGGCGTACGTATTCAAGATCCACCAAAACTGGTTGTCTCCGTCTTTCTGTTAGCGGATCTGTATGCGTGTATGTATGTATGTATGCATCTATAATGAACAAGTATCTAACTCTTATGCGCTACAAAGCGCATAAGCTAGCCTGCGCTTTCCCTGGCTATGAATGGGTCTATAGATAGGGCGGCGTAGGGGGGAGGGCAGCGCAACGCGGCGGCACGCATGCCTGTAGGACATCCATGTAAGCGTGCATCTCCTGGCATGTACGTGTATGTTTGTATGTGTGTATGTTGGATAACAACGTTTGTATGATATACAAACAATCCGATGTACGTTTGACTGACGGACTGGCTGTCACGACGCGATGACATTCGGTACGCTGCTGAATTTGCGGCAAATCAGCTATGCTTTCTCTAGATCCCGGCTTAGCGTACATTGTCAGACGAACCTCAAGAGGACGGGTGTAAATAATTTGCTAAATAGACCAACCGAAGTTGAATTGAGCCCCCTCCGCATACAATGGTCGGGTCGTTGTCATTGTTGTTGTTAGTCGTGTTGTTTTTGTTGTTGTTGTTGTTGTTGTTGTTGTTGTTATTATTGTTGATGTTGTTGTTATTGTCGTCGTCGTTGTTGTTGTTGGTGTTGTTGATGTTGTCGTCGTCGTTGTTGTTGGTAGTAACGCTGTTGTTGTTGTAGATATTATTATCATTGTTGTAGTTATCGTTGCTACAACTGGTATAGCTGTTATTACTACCTCTGCAAACATTCTCGATGCTTTATTGGTGGTGCTTTTTCTGTTGTTTGGGGTGCTACGGTTATTGTGTGCTGTCGTTGCTTATTGCCAATGTTATCCTATAAGCAAACCCTTAGCAATGCAATACTATCCACAGTATCGTTAGCGTGACATTCGTGCTATGAGCGGTTCTAGCGCCGTACAAGCTAATAAAGTGCTCCGACTGTTCTATCAAACTCTCGCTTGCTCGCAATTGATCGACGAGCACGGGGACTGTGCCTCCCTACTCTCAGTCGAGGAAAATCTTTAGTAAGCCGTGAATATTTTAGAGTTGCCTTGTGTTGACTTCACTCAACTTGTGAGAAGTTGTTGCCAGCTGAGCAAAACAAAATGATCTGTCAACTATCCGCGCAATTCTCGGCGAAGAAGCCGATCTAATAATAGGCCGTCTAGGAGAGGCCACACGCCGCATGGGAAGCCTGGCCTGTAGTCATCTGGTGCACTTTATCACAACATCCCACTTCCTTCGTGATATTAAGTGACACGTTATCTACGTATATATATATATATATATATATATATATATATATATATATATATTTATATATAAACAAAATAGGAGGCGTGTGGGAGTGGTCTCTCATGGGTGGCCGAACCGCGTTTGCGTCCCGCGACTGCTCTGCCGGCTATCCGACATGAAGTGCTTTTGAGGCGTCGTTCCCGGCGAGCACGTCGTCGCAGACAGCATGGGGGTAGCGCCGCCGCCGGCAATATATCCGGGCAATTGTATTTATTTTATTTTGCTTCAACGTAATAAATTACTCCTTAGTCACATATATATATATATATATATATGTATATATATATATATATATATATATATTATATTATATATATATAGTTTTTCTCGCGTTCGATTTGTCGAGAGCGGACGTGCTATCAAATCGCTCTTCAAAATTGGTCGAATTTAACAAGTTTGAGTGTCTCGTTTACGGTGTTTTCTGCTACAGTGATTACCGGTACAACTGGGTTTCGAGTGCTGTGCTTTACAGGCCCCGAAGCGTGCTCAGGAGTCGTAACCTCCTTTAACGCACAGGGCTTACGTGTCCGTTCTGATATCAAACTTGCAGCTCATCTTTGTTTACATACGGCAACAGTCGTCGGTGCTTAATATATAGTAAGGCGTGCGGTGGTGGCAACAGACAACATAGCCGAGGTGGTAGCGTAGGCGTTCACCAGCCTAACAGCCTCGGTTCGAAACCAGCACAGTGTGTTTCCCCCCTCCCATTTTTAATGATTTTTTCTTGATTTTTTATCTACGCTAGTGGGAGCGCACCAGTGAGTACAACTCTGTTAATTAAGTTGTTTTCTGCGAGAACTCTTTGCGGAAAGCTCCTGAGATGCCGCCCGGCTGTTCGGGAAGGCCGTCGCCTCCACCTACTTTGGATATAGCTCGCCTGCGACAGTGCGCGTCCTCCGTGCCGGCGTCCAACGAACATGCACCAGAGGGAACGACCGAGAACGTCGAATCGACCTCGACAATGGATATGCATGTTCCATGTGACACGAGTTTGGCACACAAGCCTAGTATTGGCGCCAAGCGGAAAAAGCCAGCTTCGCCGCCAGAAAGCGAAGCCGAAACTTAGGAGAAGACATAAAATGATGGATTTGTGACGGTGACATCCCGAAGGAAAAAATGCCCTTTCGAAAGAACAACGAAGCCTGGAGAAACTTAAAGAAGATTTATCGAAAGGATCGGTGGGTGCGTTCAAAGTAATCATTAGAAAAAAAGAGACGACGGAAGGTGCTCAAACTGATTTCCCCGAGGGTTCACTGCTATCCATTTACAAACACATCTTTGCCTTGTCACCCAAATCAAAGATATCCGGGGACAGAAAGTCGATCATAGTGTGGCTTCCTGATATAGAATCCACCCAGAAGCTATTACCAGTCACCAACCTTGGAGACTTTGCGGTGTCGACTCACTGCCCGTCATTACCATCATTTCGGGCGACGATTCAGGGAGTCTCAACTTGCCTCACAGAGGAAGAAATGTTAAAGGAATTAGCACCGTTTGGGGTCACCCATGTAAAGTGCGTTACGCGGTTTCAGTCCGGGACTAGGGTCCCTCTGGGTAAAGTGATTCTGTTGTTTGCCCAACAACCCCCCACATCAATATTCTTGGGATTTCAGTCACACCAAGTAGTGCTCGAACCCGACCAGCCTAGGTTGTGCCACAAATGTCTACGGCCTGGACACTTTGCGAAACGGTGCACGCAACAGCAGGTCTGCAGAAAATGCGGCAACCCAGGCCACCTTGCCGCAAGTTGCAAAAATCAAACGCGGTGTATCAACTGCCGGGGAGCTCACTCGTCCGGGTCGCCATCCTGCCCCCGTCTGATCTATCTCAAGAGAGAAACAGATTATTTCTCGAGGCTAGAACTCTGCAGCAGATTCGGGTAACTTACCCGGCTGCTGAGATCGCCAGCAGTCGGCCAAACCCCACATTGCAATCAGGCACCGCGCCGCAACATCCAGGAGGGCCACCTACTTACGCCAACGTCGTCCGCGGTATATCACAGTCGCCCGAGGACCCGCAGCTGCTACTGCCTGCACCGAGGACACTTCCCGCAAAGAAGCTCAAGAAACGCACGGGAAGATCCTACACAAACAAGGGGACACTCGCCCCACGGCGCCGATTAACCCGTGCGGCGGTACGTCGAGCACCTAGACCCTCACGGCCTATTCTCGCCACGGCGGATGCCGTAACACAATTGTCGCAAGCCGTATCAGGGGGCGGTTTCGACCTGTTGGGTCAGCTCAAGGCCCTAGTTGTGGTTTTAGAACCCCTCCTGCAGCTACTGGCAATGTTGAAGAGCCTTAAACATATAATGCAATAATGACGGAACAGGACGCCAGTAATATAGCCAGTGACGGGCCAGGGTCATCAACACACTCACAGCAAATAACTTGCCCACTATGTAACAAACAATACACAAGAAGAGGGCTCACGAGACATATAGCAGCCAAACACCCATAGGCCTTTTCAAACATATCTACACCTACGCCCACACCAGTCGACAACAACACACAGCAACCTGCCTGCATCATCGAAGATATTCAAGGTGCAGCCAAAAAGTTAAGACTCGTAAGAATCGTCCCAAAACCGGTAAGGAAGCAGGTGGCGGAGGCCCTGACAAACGTCTTTTTGAGGGTCACAGCCGATAACAACGACGATGCATGGTGTGCGCTCTTCTCGTTTGCGCCAGTGGTTCTCCGTCTTCCTCCTACCCGCAACGACAACCAATCACTCTCTGTTATAATCCGCCATAATCTACATGAATTCTCCAACGGAGTGCGCCTATCCGAGATCATAACTCCGGTCCCCACACAAAATCGTACTTTCACGAATAATCGCGTTCGCCAGCCCGTTCTTAAGCTAACCGAGAGCGACGTATCTGAAGCCGCCAGGCTGATCGGAACGTCGGAGGTCCTGGCTCCCAGCACGGATCACCTGACGGCCCTTTGCGAAAAACATCCTCCGGCCCCAGCAGACCTAGACTGGCCAGTCCCTCTCAGCCTTCCACTTTCTTGCACCACGTCAGGGGAAGAAGTTGTGGCCGCGGTCAAGAGCTTTTCAAGGAGTTCCGCCGGGGGTCTTGACGATCCCGACTGATAATGGATTTACTATCTTTGACTCTAAGGGATACAGCCGGTCGGCTGGCTGGCGCACTGGCAAAAGTCGTCGACTTACTTCTGTGGGGCGCCCCTCTATCGCAACTGCTGCCTATAATCTTTGGAGCGAGGCTTTTTTCTTGCAGAAGAAGGACGGGTCAGTGAGACCGATTGCCTGTTCTTCCACCTTACGCAGGCTAGCCGTAAAGATTGCATGTAATTGGACCAGAGTTAGGATTGGCGAGGTTACGGGCCCTCACCAGCTTGGCTTTGCCATACCGGCCGGGACTGAGGCCGCGGTGCATGCCGCTCGGGCTTACATCGAATCACGCACGCTTCCTGGGGTCCTCGTGAAGCTTGATTTCAAGAATGCATTCAATACTGTAAGACGAGATCACCTCTTGAAGACGGTCGGGACACACTGCCCACAGCTGACGCACTACGTCAATCAAGCGTACCGCACCGCTTCTTACCTGGCCTTACAAGATGACCTTATAACTTCGGCCACGGGGCTGCAACAGGGTGATCCTTTGCCCCCCCCCCTCTGTTTTGCCTGAGCATTAAAGAGCTAGTTGACTCTCTTAAAAGCCCACTAAACATTTGGTATCTATATGACGGCGTCCTGGGGGGCGATGTGGAAGTGGTTGCCGACGACATTCGGCGCGTGCTTGATTTTCGTGAGACCTCGGGTTTGGAGCTAAATCCCAGGAAATGCAAGATCTATGTTACAGGTAATACGACACAGGCCCCGGACCTTCGCATCCTTCAAGCGTTATTGCCCGGATGTAAGGTTACTCACGACAATGAGTTGGAGCTTTTGGGAGTCCCCCTTCGACCGGAAGGACTCGCGCACGCACTTGAAAGATAGCAAAACAAGCTGAAGGACGTCGCAAACAACCTCGGCCCCCACCGTGCGCTCTTTTTACTTTGATCGTCGTTCTCAGCTACGAGAATCACCCACCTTCTTCGCGGAGCTGATCTAACAGGCCGGTTGGACGACCTGCGTCCATTAAACAAGTTAACTCTAAACGCCCTTGAGACTCTCCTTAATCTATCGCTGGCGTTTTCCGCTCAAAAGCAGGCACAACTAGCGATCTCAAAGGGGGGTCTGGGAGTCCCGGATCCGCTCGTCTCTGCAGGGCCAGCGATAGTTTCCTCGTTTTTCCGATCCGAGAACAACGCCATCGCACTATTAGACAAAGCCGGCATCTGTCAGTACAAGAAACACCAGAGACGCCTGTACGAGGAGCTAAAAATAGTTTAAAAAGACGCTCTGGAAAACCCATTAAGCCAACATGACTGGAGCACATTCTATACGACGAAGCGTATAGCGGCTTACTCGCGGGAGCTATCAACGACTCCACAAAGGCTCGCCTTCGAGCTGTCGCTGCTAAAGGATCTGGAACCTGGCTACATGCACTTCCAAGTGCCCCACTGGGCACCCTCCTAGACGACGAAACAACCCGAATCGGGGTGGGTCTTCGTCTCGGATGTGACCTAGTCTCCCCTTATCAGTGTAAATATGGCCACCCCGTAGACGAATTAGCCCGCCACGGGTTATCGTGCATCATGAGTGCGGGACGGCGGGCCCGGCATGCCGGTATTAACGACACCTTCGGCCGAGCGCTTTGGTCAAGTGGCTTCCCTTGCATTCTAGAGCCCCAGGGCCTCTACGCCGACGATGGCAAGCGCCCGGATGGGATGACTCTTACTCCCTTCAGTAGGGGCAGGATGCTTGTCTGGGATGCCACTGTCACCGACTCATTAGTACCTTCAATGATCGGTGGCGGGGCGATCTCGGCAGGCCACGCCGGAAATCTAGCCGAAACGAGAAAGCTCGCAAAGTACGCCTCAATAGGTTACCTACATGAGTTTCAACCGCTAGCGTTCGAGACTTGGGCGGCCCAGGCAGCCTCACTCGCAAACTTCTCCACAGAGTCGGCACGCAGCTGAACCTCGCAACCGGAGACAAGAGATCTGCGGCTTTCTTGAGACAGCGCCTCGACCTCGAAGTCCAACGCGGAAACGCGGCGTCCGTCCGCGGCATGCTGCTGAAGTGGTCTCAACCCACTCTATATAAGATAAAGTAATATTTCCAGTGCACACGTTCTCGGGAGACAATTGTCGCTCCATTTGTATTCTTAATAAATTAATATGAGCACCGATTATACTATAAAGTTTATTTTCCGTTTAATACATTAGGTATATGTTACACACGTCAACTAGCTAAGCCAATGCGCATTGTGACTGTCACGTGTCCGTTTCGATGAGGCCAGGGCGAGACCACTTCAGGAGTGTGCCCCGAACGGAGGCAGCGTTTCCACGTTGTATGTCAAGATCCAGGCGTTGTTTAAAAAAGAACGATGACTTGTTATCACCGGATGATAAGTTTAACAAGGTCCCAACTTTGCGGATCAGCTGCTTGGTCCGAACGCCAGGGGCACCCAGGGTTTCAAACGCGAGAGGGCAAAATTCATGGGGATAGCCGATTGATGAGTATTTTCTCAACTTGTTAGTCTCCGCAAGGTGGGCTGCATAACCAGCTTCGGATGCGCCGCCACCGACCATAGAAGGAGCTAAGGAGTCGGTAACGGTTGCATCCCAAACTAGCATTTTGCCTCGCTCGAATGGTGTGAGTGTCATACCATCTGGACGTTTGCCGTCCTCCGCGCAGAGGCCTGGGGGTTCAAGAATGCACGGACGGCCGCACGACCTAAGGGCTCTGCTAAAGGTCTCGTTAATAGCGGCATGTCTCGAGCGTCGTCCTGCACTAATAATGTACGATAGTCCGTGATGTCCTAGTTTATCGACGGGGTGACCACATTGGCACCGATGAGGGCTAACTATGTCTGCCCCTAGTCGTAAGCCTACTGCTATGCGAAGCGACTCGTAATCAAGTAGGGTACCTATGGGGGCACTGGGAAGCGCGTGTAACCAGGCCTCTGAATCCTTGGTGGATACGGCGTTTAAGCGAGCTCTGGCTGTGTTGTCGGCAGCTTTCTTAAAGAGACGTCGTTGTACCTCGTCGTGCAGAGGGGAACTCCAGTCACGCTGGGACAGTACGTTTTCAGGCCTACCCCCACAGCGCGCCTCAAGGTTCTCTTGAAGGTGGGCTAAGCTGTTTCTAAACTGGTCGACTCCCGCTGAATCTAAAAGAGGGGTTGCCCTGTTTTCCGCGCTTAGCATCGACGAGACTATAGCAGGCCCGGCCAGGGTCAGTAAATTTGGTACCCCGAGGCCCCCTTTTGAAACGGGTAGCAATGCCTGTTCTCGCGCGCTAGGCGGTAGAGATGTATTCAGCAAGGACTCGAGGGTGGACAGTGTCAAGTCGTTGAGCCTTTGCAACTCGTCGGTTCGATTAGATAAATCGGCCCCTCGAAGGAGGTGGATTAGTCTTGAGGACGAAAAGGAGGACCTGAGTAAGAGAGATAAATTAATATATATATGTATGTATGTGTATATATAGGCTCTTCTGCCGTGCAGTACAGCCATAGTTGTATGGCCGGGCATCATAACGGTCGAGAGGCGAAGTATGAGCGAACGTCCCGCGCGCGGTCGATCTCTGCGCAAATGTCGAGGGTAACGTCACATCCTCCATGTTTTTGGCTCTGTTTAATTACCTTTACCGTTGAAAAACACCACCAGCATTGCTTCGCTTCAAGTACTTGCAATAGTCTCCGACTATGTTAAATAACCCCTGTGCTGTAGAGTTTCTTCTCCATATATAAGGTCGGTTTATATATATTTATACTTCAACTGTCTCTACTTGTGTCCAGATACTTCCTGTAACTGTGGCAAGTTATGTGGCTACCGTCGAGGCGCGGCCATTCAGCTTAAAGCGTACTGCAAGGAGGGAGAACCACTATATATATATTTTTTTAATTTTTCCGTACGGCTAATGTCATGGCCGATTTTAGTCCACTCGTGCAATCACCACTGTCTGAATTGCTGACCATAAGAGCCAATTTACAAGTGGTCGGTCTGGGTCTCAAACCCAGGTCTCCCGAATGCAAAGCAAAGGCTTTGCCACGAAGCCATCTTTCTCGGTTATTGACTGTCATTCGGTTTGCGGTTTTCTCCGCTCCGCATTTTTCTTGAACCAGTCTCTTTCCTTCCCCATGCTTCTAGCCACCCTTGGCTATTGAGATATTTCACTAATTCAAGCTCGTAAAGATCGATATGAAGCGTACCTGGACACCTCATGTTCTAGGTGTCCGTGCGCCTGGCCGATGCTCTTCCGTCCTGAGGAGGTGCGTCAAGAGTGCGTTACGAGCCCAGCTGTTCTAGTCCACCCTACCTCGGTTTTTCACTTTGACTACCCCTTTGCGGGCGCCGCTAAAACTTCTATTTTCGTTTCAAGGTGTCCCTTCAACTTCGTAATGCTAGCCAAATAAGCGCTTAATAGCTTCGGAGTCGCACAGCACATCTATATCAATGTGTCGCTTTCTTTATACTACTTATGTATATGTAGAATTGTCTGTATCCCGTTAGCACTTGAGTGGCATATTTTGATAGTTTTCTATGCCGGCAGCTCTATCAGGTTAATCACATTTGGTTTGGCATTAAGGAATGCAGACATGTATCTACAATGCTCCGAGACATCGCGCTGTCCGTCTGAGTACACGACTGTAAAACCAGAACCGGGCAAAGGAGAAATCTCGGTTAGCGAGATGCTTGAGAAGATTCGCCCTATAGTCGGTAAGTTTGAAAAAGAGTGCAAATTGGCCCTGTTAGGTAAACTCGTTCCAGAGGCATTATTCTCAAAGTAGTTTAGAAAAAAAATCGGCAGCATCGCCACCTTTGCTGCCATCTTGCTCCAACGTATAGGGGAGAGGTCGACACCCGAGTGGTCACTGGCCCAACCGTGACGATTGTTTTACTTAAGGCTAACCCCCTTTATAAGGGCGGAGGCCGTTAGGACAGATATTCGTGAGAGCCTAAGTCCTCGTAAATCGACTTATATACGCACCAAATCGCCTGTATCCTGACGAGGAAAACTATCAAATTGCGGCCTCAACAGCAGACCTGAGGAAGGGGTCGCCCTCTCTACTCCCCATAACTGCCACAAAGTAGGGCACAGAGCCAGGAAATGCACGAACAATAAAACCGAAACCTAGGTATGCTACAGGTGCCGGGCCGCTCGGCACGCTGCCCGAGACTGCGGGGCTAAAACCACCAAGTGTTACGAATATTGGAATATGGGCCACCGTGCCAGATCTACGGCATATTCCAACTACCTGCGAAGCCTCATTAGCAGGTCATGGCGAAAACTAAGTAATTTCCTCAGGAAGATCCTGACGAAACACGGAAACTTTTAGAGCGACGAAACACGGAAACTTTTTTTCCTTTTTGAACCAAAAACCTTCTCTCTGCGACCTGTGTTCACTGCCAGGAATGAGCGGAGGGTGGCTTGACTTACACTCGTCTAAGGTGTCAGGTACTGGAAAACGCTATAGTCACAGCAACTGCAAAACTGAAGGACAAATTAACTAATGAGGGAGACAACAAGAGAACAAACTTTATAGTCCCTACTAGAAGAGCATTTAAGGAGTTTAACATGACCGCAACTATGGCCACGGAAGTACTGAGCGAATGAGGCTCGAGGAGACTCTGGAGAGATAGATTTCTACGAGGGCCAAAAGTCAGGTATGATTATTCCGCTCACAGGACCCGACTGTCGGCCTATGAAGTACTTCGTAACTCTATAACGGGAGCCGCCATAACTCTACGTGCCGGTGATATCATAGTATATGTAATATGGCTATAGTCATTGAGTGACTCCTTTCCTCCGCGACTGTTCAATTATGACCGTTATCAATATTGCCTCGCATGGTAGTGTAGTATCAAGTAAGGAGCTTTGTGAGTCCCACCTAAAAGTGGGATTTAGTTTCGGTATACACTCATGAAGTCGCCGCTCTGGCTCTGACATAGTTTGACTATCACAGGTTGTACTAGTAGCGCTAAGCTCCCCAGTGGTTGATACTTTTTCTGCGCTTGTCCTTGATTACTGCTATCTATATAATCTAGGAAGTCCCCGAGTTCCTGGACATGTCGATTTAGCGAAAAATGGCAGCTGTATAGTAACGCTACCTCGTAGGGCTCTATCTAAGTGAATAATTTTTCCTGTCCTCGACTTGTCATCGTGTGACCACGACAATCCATGCTGTCGCACTTAAAGAGTGTTTTGGCCCCCGATGTAAGACAGCGCCCTGCCGTTTTAGCATTACCCAATATTTCTGCTTAGACGCGAGTTGTTCTATCATTGACGCAATTGGTCCTCATCCTGACTACGCCGGAGACTCCGTCACAGCTTCAACAATGCCAATGTTTGTCGAACGCCATACGATCTGCATGCAGCGAAGGGGATCTAAATAGAAGAACCGGTACCGTTCATTCATGCATAAGACTTCAGCATACATTTTTGGCCTGCTGGACGTCCTTGCCGCTGAGACAGACTTTTTCCATGGCGTATGCCGAGTGCTTTAGACCGATGATATATGCGGTACAAATCTGTAAGACGCCTAAAAGTTTGGCAAAGTCATTTGAACCATCTGTCGACTCGTGATGGGAAACCCGTAACCGATACTACTACGACTACTACCACTGTTTGTTCCTATCTACCTTATAAGCCACTGAACTGGAAAGTGACATAGCTCAGTGAACGAACTAACAACGAGATCTAAAAATGGAGACCGCGCCAGAGAGAGCCGTTCATCGTCGCCTTGTTTGAGCTTGGTTAAAATCAACCAAATTTGTCAAAGCTTGTCAACATAATATTCCAATATAGCAGTGTAGCGTTTGCAAAGTCTACTAAGAGTATTAACTCACAGGCAGCTTTAAAGCTCCTGCCGGGTTCAGGCAGGACCAGCTCAAGCTACAACGAATTAAGACGACCGCTTTCTATTTTTTCGAATATCTTTTAACTACCGCCGACTTATTGCTGCACAGTTAAGCTAACGGTGCGCGCACTGTGAAGCGAAAACTGCGTAATACGAATGTTAGACCTCACAAACCCGCTGTGTTCCCACAAATGACGAGAACTTATCGACAAGCACGAGGCCGGTTTACAGGATCACGAAGAATGAATCATTGACCAGTGGCAGTGCGTTTGATTCCCGGATGAAAATCTCTGCGGCTCCGCCTTGGCTTTCTGTGATAACGATAGACAGATAGGTGTGTACCGACAACGAGCTAAGAGGTTTACGCAACCTTGCATTGTATAACGTATCAGTTATGCGGTCTAATCATGGTTTGGGGTGCAATATTCTTAAGCAGGAGAATCGAACTCACGTAGGTCCTTGGGAGACCTCCTCAAGAGATGGGATTAGTGCTCATTAGAGTGACTAGCATGTTCAACTTCCTTGAATGATATCTAACATGTGTAAGATGAGCTTAAAATGACGATTCAGAGCTATATTTAAAATCCAGTAGAACTTTAGAAGCTCGCGAGACGTGCAATCATATCCCACAGCAATGCGTTGATTTGTGAGTTGGATCAATCCTAGGTCGCATGGAGAGCCTTACTAGGGCACGTGATTGTTAGATACGCGATTATTAATAAACTTATTAACGTTTTACAGTTAGATAAACAATCAACCAATTTGATATAGCTATTTACATTTCGTTTTATTAAACAAATAACAGGCATTGTACTTTGGTATATTAGATGGTTTCGAGATCAGGTGCACTGCTGACCGCAACGTTGACAAATACATCAGCTTCATGATAGCCAGATCTCGTTTAATGATAGCCAGATCTAATGTTACGGTAAAACCCATGCACAGCGAATTGAATAGTGAGATTACCAGTTTCAATATTGGAATTCCTCCATATGTCTGATGTGAAGTCTACATGGAAGCAAAATAAACTTATTTACATATTCTACGTAACATTTTAAATATTTATATATATATATATATATATATATATATATATATATATATATATATTCTACTTAATATTTAAAATATTTATATATATTCTACTTAACATTTTAAATATTTATATAAAAACGACAAAAACAAATACAAGCGCAACATTATAGTCGTGTTCTGAAGCTGTTTCAATTGTTCTTCGTAAGTGTAGAGCAAATAGTACCGCGACGTGGTTAACGGTTTTGTGGAGAGCAAGCGATTTCAGAAATGCATAATGCACATGTTTTACTAACAGTGTGAGACTTACACCACATAAACCCGGATTCCTCCCGATCTTTCCTGCCCAGATTTTTCTTCTGTATGCCTCGCCAAAATCAATCCTGCATGGGGGATGCGTCGAGATTGCGATGAGATCCTAACTGTTCTTCCCATTGGCACCTCGTATCGACCGCACCACCGCGACCTCAAAACCTCTAATATTGCCCAGGTATTGCTCAAAACTCATAATGGTGCCCAAGTATTGCTCAAAACTTATGATAGTGCCCAAGTATTGCTCAAAACTCATAATGGTGCCCAAGTATTGCTCAAAACATATGATAGTGCCCAAGTATTGCTCAAAACCTATAATAGTGCTAAGGTATAGCCTGCATTTTTTTCAACCTTCTGTAGATATCAGCATCTCCCCAACAAGAAAAGCTTCGCTGAACCTTTAGAGTCTCGTGCTTGCCGGACCCCGGCCATGTTCACGTTCATTGGCCACAGACTCTGCAAGCGAAGCACATAACGTCTTCTCCTCTGAGGCTCTTCTCTCTCGTAGCAGAATCCTTGCGAGGTTTCGAGAGACCCGCCGAACTTCGTGGTGACGTATTTTTGGTAGGACCCGTTAGGTACGACGCTTCCGTCTTCTTACGCCACAAAACTAACGTACCTGTAGGGTGTCATATATAGTACTATATAACTAGATCAAAGAGACCCGTAGCCTATCCTGAATACGAAGCGCAACTTTATGATGCAGACATGCTCAAAAAACTATAATTTTGCTAAGCATATATGATCCGCCTAAATAAGGGTTATTTAGAACCCAGGAGGCCTTAGCCATTAAGACAATCGCCGTCTTAATAAACCCACTTATTTGTGAAGAAAATGTATAACGAATTCTCATCAACTGAGTACATAGTGCAAAAATGCACGTTAAAGAACGGAGCCGAACCGATTATACATATCATTTTTATTCACCATAGTTGTTGAAAGTAATATTCGATTGACACACATGGATTGCTACGAAATTATAACAATATCTCGTTCACACGCGCCTGTAACGAGTTTGAGTCTAGTGCCGAACATATTAATACATGATATCGACAGATGTTGCACTCACCACAAAACTTACACACACAGTCGTTAATATCATAACATTCACCCTTGAGGCACATATAATGGTGATAACCGTGTCATGTTACCCTGCACACTAATGGTCGGCTACTTGGTTGGAAGGCACGTTTCCACCGATTATATACGCTGAGCTTGCGCTGCACTGGCTGCAGTCATCCCATTCACTCTCAAGTCGCTTGAAAACTGGAACCGACCACCGCCAGACTACTTGCTACTTGATAGACTAAAGATTTTGATGAATGACAATCGAGCAAACCAGCTTTTCAACGACTTTTATTGGCTCATCTTCGAACATGCAACGCAACTACGGTGATGAAGAATCATGAACGGCTGGGAGCTGCCAAATCTTACAAGCAAACCCCTGAATATATCACCCTCTACAACAACAACGTTTTTTAGAATTCAGACAAATAGTAACCATACTAATGAAAAAAGCTATACTAATGAAATCATATAAATAGAAAGAAAAAAAAAAAAATATATATATATATGTGTATATATATATATATATATATATATATATATATATGTGTATATATATATATATATATATATATATATATATATATATATGTGTATATATATATATATATATATATATTGTTTTTAGTTTCCCTCCTTTAAATGCGTTAGCGTGACATTGACACGACGGTGTGAATTCAACGATTGCGAAACCGCGATGGTTCATTACCAATGACGTATCGATACATCTACGTTGATACACACATACACGTTCCCTAAAATGAAAAAAACGGCTTTGTCGGAAATGCTTGCTGCCTGCTCGGGGGTTGCATACACACATACATTATAAAATCTGAACGATCGCTTGACCTGGCCGATGGCTATAAACAGCGTATTTTTCAGCAGCCCGATCATCGCGTTTCTCTCTCCCCTGGCATAATAGCCCTTCTAAGGGACTGTACATTAGTTGATAGACCAAGCATAAAAAAAGGTTTTACACGCGCTTCTACCCTTCAACACAAAATCCAACGCACGACAACGACCGGATTTCTTTAGAACAGTGCTTTTTTGCTCAATCACGCAAGTCCCCCTTTTGCCGTAAGATGTCAGCTTTGTTGGGTAATCCTAACATTTTCACACGGTTTTAGATCCGACATAAAAGACTCTAATATATATATATATATATTCTTATCCCCCGTGTGTGCAGGAATATAGTAAGGTATGTCCGCATGCGTCGTAGTCAGTGCATTTCTTCCTATGCCCGTAGCAGAAGTCTCGGTAGGCTGGCGCTGCCTCGTACTGAGCTCAGCTCGATTTTGAGAAGAGTTTTTCTCGGCTATATGAGCTCCCCCGTTTACTATCTCGCTCTGAAGGGACTTACACCTGCTTGAGGCGGGTAGTCGGACGATGCATGTATGTCCTTGAGGAGGCAGCGTTGGCAAATAGTTTGCGTGAGATGCTATAGCACCATCGCACAAAGTATTTATGAGCACTTTATACTTGAGTCACAGCTAGCGTAAAATCAGTGGCAGTGAGCGGCAAATATGTAGAAAGCGGAAAAAAGACGAATATATGGAGAGCCAGGCAATGTGGATGACGTGCTTATCGCTATGGAGGACATACATGTAATTGGTCTGGCCGACAAAAACGCATGGTAGGGCTCATTAAACAGAGATGGCAAGTTAGAGCCGGGATTTAACGTAGAAGACGGTTGCAGTGTTGAAGACACTAAAAAACAAACATCGTATAGACGACTATTGAAATTGCTAAATGCTTGTGAGTATAATGTCTTGTCTAAACGAAGCACGATAAAGACGATTTTTCAGTTGCCGACGTCAACAATAACATCAACAACAGTTTGTTGTACTTAGTATGAAAGTAATTAAGCCCATCTTAAGGTATCCTCTGTTATTTAATCTACATGTGGTATTAGAATTTCCCATGTTCTTTCAAAGACGCAATGCTAAATCTTACTTTGTTTTTTTTCTTATTTAATTGAATCCACATGTAAATAGCCAAGGAAAGTGTGGCCTCCTACCACAATGGATAATAAATACTATTAGACCTTGCAGAACTCGAATTCTCACATCAAACATATTGCCCTAAATTCGCTAAGCCGGTTAACAGTAGTTTTCCGTTTACAACCTGGGTGTGTTAGGACAGAAAAATATAGACGTAGTTTATTCATTATTGTCAGTTTACGTATGTATCGTAGGCTATGGGCGTGTCGCGAGGCGCTTCCAATGGCTTCATTTGCAAAGACGGCCAGCAGGAGACGACAAGCAGCCTCCGACGGCAGAGACCGTATGGGACAACGTTTTGCGAGAGCAAAGATAGTGTTGCTTCTCTCTGTACCGTCTCTATCTCTCTATCTATCTACCTTTCTCTCGCATGTTCTTGCCTTTGCAATGGCCCACATGTTGCGTGCACAGGCTAATCTGGGAAGAGAAACGATTTTTGGCATCTGCGTATAATTCAGTGTGCGAGTATGTTTGTGCGAGAGTGTACGCATGTGTCCATGCGTCTATGTGTAGCCCGCGCGGGTTCTAGTAAAAGACGACTTTGACGTGAGCCTGGCCCGAGCTGGGCTGGGGATCGTAGTAGTAGTAGTAGTAGTAGTAGTGGTGGTGGTGGTGGTCGTCGTAGTGGTGGTGGGGGCGGCGGCGTGGGGTAATCGCGTCGTCGCCTATTTCGGACCCGACCTCATTAGGGACGGAAGGACGTCGTCGTTGTCGCGCCGCAGCAGTCGCCACCGCCTTCCTCTGACTGGCTTGGCGCCCCAACACCCCAAGCCTGCTTTCCTTCCTGCCTACATGGACCCCTCTCACCCACCCAGCCAGCCACCCCTCGCTCGCTCGTCCTTGGTTCGTTCCATCGCCGTACCAATTTCCCATGTTTCTCTCTCTGTCTCCCTCTCTCTCAGTGAGAGATGCCCCGGAAGTGGATCGAGAGTACGCACCGACAACAGCAGCGGTAGTCGCAGGAAACCAGAGCCGACAACGGGTGGAGGCTTCTACCACCCGTTGGCAAAAATTCTCGTTAACGCAGCGACCGTCGTCGTCGTCGTGGTCGACCCCATAGTACGAACCGTTCTTTCTCCAAAGCGCTGAAGGAGGCCGCCGTGCCGTGACGATGAAGGCGGAGGTACCATAGCGATACCAACAACGACAGCAACAGTGACAGCAGTACCAGCACAGACAGCCTGCACGTATAGCCGTTTATGTTTCAAACGTATCGGGCATCGGGCGCTTCTTGTCAATTGTCTTCACGCAAGTCAGGCTCGCTCATTTGATAAGTCTAATTATGAGCTAGGTATGTAGATACAGAGTGCATAAGAAGGCGGGAGAAAATAGCATACAGGTGGCAAGTGGAGATGCGCACCTCCAAAGGCACCACAAGTTCGTCACGGATCCTCCTCTCGAAGGAGATCGACGCTTGAGTACGACAAAAAGAAGCACCGTGCCGGTAAACGAAACAACAGCACGCAATTTGGCTGGGTGTGAACGTGTGTCTTATCAAGAGAGTGAAAACAAATACAAGTGATTTTAACTTATAGGCTGGATTTTGAAACATATCGACTGAGCATATCGACCCAAGATTCCAGTAAATTTCAGGACCTAAGGGCAAACGAGTTGTCCGGTTTATTACTTTTGTTGAAGGGGCCGTAGATAGCGTATGTTTGTGAAGCACCAATAAACCAATGCCACTTTTGTAGTCAAACATTTTGCGTTACATTGCGAAACAAGGCAATCATGCTCCTAAGACCGGCGCCCCGTCCGCGTATAGTAAGCAAAACGCAGCGATCTCCTGCCACAAGTGTTAGGGCTTGCATTAATTTATGTTTATGTAGCACAACTAGAGACCCCCAAATAAGATAAGCGGAACCTTTAGACGTTTTCTTAACGTTTGAGACCAAACTGAAGTACTTTCTTCGATGAAATTGAGGGAATCTATGTAATTTTTCGACGTGATAAACCGTTACGTTATGTCAAAGAAACAAAACGTGCCTCCCGCACGCCTATAAAATGTGTCGAATGAGAAATTCACGCCTGGAGGTCAAATGCGCTTTTGTATAGAGTTGAGTGGAAACAAGTTGTGTCACAATTGTGGCAGAAAAATTACTAGGTCGCCGCACAGATACCGTGTGAATATTGCTAGTGGGGAGCAATATATTTTGCGCAGGTTCTTTAAATAATCAAATGTGAATTTTGACTGACAGGCGTACAGTGCCTGCAAACAGTCACAACTGAACCAACGTTATTTTTGGTGAACTTTTACGTTACCAACAGCAATCATTTAGTTTAATGAACTAAAATTGTTACGATAATAAGGCACCGTTTTATTACAAACTTAATGCTAACACAAACGGCTTTTTGTATTTGAACAGTAAGTGTAAAAGACGATAAACGTTTGCCTGAGTTTGCGGCAGGAAACTATTGCCGGATATTAAGAATTGTGGGCAATGTCCTTAGCGGCTATGATTGTAGTCGCTAGATCTCACCTATTAAAATGAGTATCAGGATGCAGAATCGAGCAAGAAGATGCTATAAGAATTATGAAATCTGTTTCGCTTTTGCCAAAAAATGAGACGCAAAATACTTAGAATAGTTACTTCTTATTCTTGTGTAGTATTTACGTTAAACTACCGTAAAGCATGCGCTTTAGGGCGCTCGCATAAATCAAGGCGACCCTCTTGCACACAGTGCTAAGAGTTCTCCGCACTAGTTTCAATAGGTTAGTCTACTTGCTGATGTAAACTCCGCGGTATATTGAGGCACTGCAGAGGATTTACGTTCCACAGAAAACGGTAGCTTTCAAAGAGAACAGGAAAATAAGATGGCAGACACTGACCCGTAAACCTGCAGTTTTCTGAAACCTAGGCGATGACGTCTGCTTTGTAAAAGCGCTGCAAATATGAGAATAGACACCGATCTCACGATCTGCTCTACATGGCTTCTACATGCAAGTATGTCTTTGAGAGAAGCCCCACAAAATCTCTCCGGAATGCGTGTACAATCTTTGAGAGCTATCGTTTTGCATAATTAATATTATAATGTCTAACGATTCAATAAATCTGTTAATGTAACATTCGGATCTGTGATGATTATACAAACATGTAAATGTGTATAAATAAAATTATTCTAAAAATATTTAGTGTGTTAGAAACAGCAGAATGTTGCATGTGATATATACGTGTGGTGCCGTATATGCAGCTGAAAGGTTATCCTTAGTTGCTGAGTTGGCCGAGTTATGGTGATGGTCATGATGATGTTGATAATGATGATGATGATGACGGTGAGCATAATGATAATGCGCTGTTACCTAGTGGCCCGTTTCAGGTAAGGTTTGTCGTCGAACAATGAGAGTCGTCTGACGCAGGTTTTCTGGGGTAGGACGATGCCTCCGACCTCGGATCGGAGGCTACTGTCACGGGCGGCGGAAGGCAAGAGGACGGACAACTGCTGTGAACGACGACGACGACGACGAGACGAAGAAGATGTCGAATCCTCTTGAGGTACATCGAAGGAGAGGCGGGCGGTCGTGTGGGCAAAAACAGCCAGGCTTTGTGCCGCCGTCTCGTTGTAATTGATGTCGCGCTAAAGGTATCTAGACGTACTTTCCTGACTCCTGCTCACTGTTGTGTCCGTTGTCTTCGTTCTGCCGCTTTTGTCTTGCGACCTCCCACTTCTCGACCTTCTCCCCTCTCCGACAAACGCCGGAGGGGCAACGGACAAGAGCCAGCCAAGGAGGAGGCGGAGGAAGCACGGGGGAAAGTTGGAGTGCGGCACGTCGAACACCGGATGTTCTGCTCTTTGATCCCGGCGCGCGTAATCGGCGCGTTCCGACAAGACTCTGGCCGCTTCCAGAACCAGAACCGAGCGTGTTCTTCTCTTTCGATTCGGGCGTCTTTGTAACGAGTGAGAATCGAAGCCTCTATCTCCGCCGCTGATGCGACAGCTGCTACCGCCAACGCCGTGGTTCTTTTTTGGTGGTTATCCTCTGGTCTTCCTTGACTTTTGTTGCTGCTGCTGCTGCTGTTCAACAACGTAGTTTTCTGTTGCCGCAGAAACAAAGGGCAGACCCATTCCCTTCACAATTAGTGTCGTTCCGCACTGTGGGTAAAATGAAATAGCACTTAGTTTCATTCACGTAATGCTTAAACTATACGAGTTGTAAATCTCGCTTAAAATGCAATTTTATTCTCGCTCAATTGAAGAAGGACAGGGAGGAGGCATATCTTATTTTCACCTTAAATTCTATGCCTTGTTACAACTGAACTTAGTCTGTCGAAAATAATAGCTTCTCCTCAAGTTCTCAGCGCGTCGTTTCCTCAAAGCATTGACCCATAGCATCTTCCTTTTACCGGTTTTGATGCGCACAAATATAGTTGCTGCCAGGACCAGACGCTGCTGGCGTGCTAGCGGTGCGGTACGCCTGGGAAACGCACAACGCGGCAATGCCCTGAGTTCTTTTAGTCATGTCTATCTTTAAAGCTACTCTAATTATACTGTCACTACGAAGAAAGTGATGAACGTTGTCACAGAGATAAAAACTTTCAATTTTTCATTCTGCACCGTGTTGTTCAGTAAAAGTTTCGCCAAGTGGAGCGTTACCTTAGTGCCATTGCCTCTGGCCAGACGTACATTTGGGGCCGCCGTTAGGCCTTTGTCTAGATGCATCCCAAGGTAACAAACCGTGCACCTAGCTGCAATATACGATTTATTGAGCTTCTGGCTGACCGACGGATACTTTTGCACCTAGTGAGGCATATTGTTGTATTTCTTGGTTGGGGCCGATTCGAACCATCTATAGGACAATTTTGCGCAAATTAGGAGCATTATTGGGTCTCTCCTTGAGTATCTCGCTTGTATGGGGCCAGCCTTTAGCGGCAGTTAGAAATTGATACGCCGTAGAAGCTCGCTTATCATAGAGACACCGTCTAATTTCAGATTCCACGGCAAAGCAGCGGATGGATCCTTGTAGAATACCTACTACATACAGATGTACCTACTACATACATGTATTAGGCAAGCAGCGATTCTGCTGCTTGCCTAATACATGTAGGAAAATACGCATTATTAATTATGCTTTTCATATAATGAATAACATACATAGTTTTGCTGCTATTATTGCTGTTATGACAGCTGTCAGAACTAGACTTAGCGACTGTGTAGGATTAAGGTTTTCACATTGTGGAGTCCAGACAACACTGATAGAGAACGATCTTGATGCATCAATTTGGCTATGCGCCAAGCAACAAAGTTCTTTACAAAGCTCATTGTGCGCAACGACTTCAAGGGTCACCGAAAAGCGGCCTTATAGATCGTTCAATCTTATATTAAAGAATAGCAGGTGATGTCCGTCTGTATATAGTATCATACGTACATTTCCGTCAAATGCCATTATCCCAGAAACATCATTACAAACTAGGATGTACTTTATCGCCGAGCAGAGTTTATATCAACCGAGAGACAAACGACTAAAGACGAAAAACAGAACGGGCCGATGGATGGTCTCCTAACGAATAGTTTGCTTGCACTTCTAAAACGAGACTGTCTGCAGAATAGATAACTTTTATTACATCCAGTGCAAAAATAAGCGAAAGTCACGTGTAATGGTTTCTCCTAATTAAAATTAACAAACGATCGAGCTGTAAATGCCGCTTTATAAATTAAGGAGAAGTGCACAGGTGTATTTATATATATATATATTTATATATATATATCAAGATACAACCATATCCAAAATAGTGGTAGAGTCTTTCAGCGTGTTATACTGGTTAAGCCCTGTCAAGACAAAATAAAGAGCAGGCGTGGAAAGGCAAGACGTTGATCGATTTTCAATACAGGCGAAATCACGAGGGACATACAAGCAACATTGCCCGATAGACTACCAGAAAACTAATGCTTATTGAAAGTAATTTAGAACAAGAAGTTGGGCTCACGCTGACCCCATGAGGATGGCAAGAAAGAAACATCTGGTCAACGGGGCAGACATTAGACTTCCTTGGTAGAAGGAATATTGCTTATGCTAACGGATTTGTCTATTTGCTTGTTGCTCTAGATATCGCTACAATTGTTTTTAAAATATTGATCAACCGTGACGAATATATATATATATATATATTTGAAAATACATAGTGCCAATTGCACGAATATGTAGGGTCACAATGGTAATGTCTGTCGTTATTTTGACCAAACACGAGATGTTTGTCGTTCAGAACGGATTTAATCGGAAGCAGTGGCGGATCAACGGCATGAAACATCGTACGCTCGATGTGTAAGATTACCTGTAACGTCCTTATTGCGCATTTTTCAAACTCTCCTACTAGATCTCGCTTCGAAGACCGGTGTCGGGTACGAGCACTTCAGTAAACCCGTGGCTGCTGACCGATTACCCGAAGACAATCATCATTTTCGTCGTTGCACGTTACACACAGTCTTACCTCAGACGCTGTTCATTTAGACCATCTGAGCTTTGATGAGCTAACATTAATTACACGTCGGACTATCCCGCCGCGCAGACCAGCTTGATGGCCAACTCACTGCGAGCCAGCAATGGGGAGGACCAGACCTCGTAGTCAGTAAGCAGACAACAGCAATATTAGCGGCGAGATATCTGCGTACGGTCGTCGGTGCGCAGAGACTACACGATCGGGCCACGTGAAGCAGTGGCGACTGCTGCAGAGGCCCACGACATCTTTGGCTGATCGGGGCAAGCAAGCAGGCAGACAGGAAAAAGAACCTCAACGGACGGGGCTGCTGCCGCCACCGCGACGACGGCGTGTGCGTACTGCGTTCCAGAGGACATCAATTACAGCAGTAGCAAAGGAGATATACTTATTATAGTAGTACTACTACGACGACGACGACGACTAGGGATCGATTACGACGACGACGACGATGGCTGAATGGTGGCGCTTTGAGATGAAGGAGACAAAGAAGTGGAGGGCGCGCCGTGGCGCGTACAGCATCACGATCGCGGCGACAATACCAGTGCGTCCTCGGGGAGCAGTGGACGATGCTCTGTGCTGTGCTAGAGCTAAGAGCCTACGACGAGCCTCGGTGGATGGATATAAGAATGAAAAACGAGAGAGAGAGTAAGAGAGAGAGAGAGGGGGATAGAGAGAGGGATAGAGGGGAGAAGGAGAGGGCGAGATAGGACCCGAGAGAAGGAAATAGGGAGAGAGAAGGGGGAGGAAATGAGGAACGGGGGAGAACAAGAGAGATAAGCGAGACCAAAAGCAGGGCCTTTTCCAATCGCTAACTGGAATTCTAAGCAAGATAATGTCGACGATATGTTTCCTCGTCGTTCGGACGGACGGAGGACAGGACTTGATCAGACGACCCAATTGATGGCCGAACTGTTAAGAGGCGCTCGACGCAGCCCGACGGGTCCATCTTGGTGGGCGGCGCCAGCAGCAGCAGTAGCGGCAGCGGCAGCAGCAGCAGCAGCCAGCGTCTGGAAAAAGACCAGGACAGCAACTGGGGCGAACGAACAACGCAAAGTTCTAACGGCTACCCAAGTGCCTGGCTTATCTCTCCTGCGTTGTGTGCCCTCGCCTGCCGCGCAGTCAGTCGCATTCAGCGGTAGAAGTACTTCTACCCAATAGTACCAGCGGCAGAAGTTGTAGTACCAGCGTAATGGTCTCCTTGCCGCAGATACAGCTGCAGAGTGCCTAAACGGCCCGATTCAACTTCGTACACGGATGCCGTATAAAATTATTCGCTGTCTCTTTGTTTCGTTTTCCCGGAGGAATTCGCTTACGTGTGACCGATGCTGAGGTTGTGCTTCAGGGTTGGGCTGTACACCACACTGCATCGGCATAATGCGATAGTTATTGTTTTGCCTAAGATTGGCGCAATCTCTATAATGCGGTAAAGTAAGTGCGAATCAAAATACCATAACAGCATAGAAGAGCGTGATTAAGGTAGAAATGCGGCTGCAATGATACAAATGCGTTTCAACCTTACGCCATGGTATCTTCGTAATGTGTTTTTTTTGGCGAGCCATTATATCTATTGGCCTTTCAGCTTACAAGTTATATTTAATAACAATGAATCTTAATGGGTGGTCATTTCATATAGATACCGAGTAAAAACGATGAAACAATATATATCTAGGTAACAAAGAATCGTACGTTTTTATAACCTTATAAATAAGATACAATGATATTTTGCATATGTAAGTTTCCGATAATGCTACAATAATGATGTCAGTAGTTCTCTGAAGTATAATTGTGTACATGCATGTGATAAATAGTATTAGAAAAATGCGGCCCTAGAGCCACACAGTTTATTTGAAAACCTAAAGCTCTCAATCGCAGGTACCATACAAGCCTCAACTTAATTGCATGGTTTTTTTTTCTATTTGGAAGTGCAGAAAAGCAACTGCGGTCTTTTCGTGTATCTAAGCCTAAACTACTAACGATGCCGAGAGGTATCAACTTACCTACGTGGCAACGCAATACAAGCAACAGCGTCACTGCCATTACTGAAGCTACCATGATGCGACAGCTCTACGACAACATGAACTTCACCGTGTCCTATTCCAAACTTACGTCACGTATGTTCGGCGCGCGAACTCTAACGTTCGGCTTTCAGGCATCCAACAGAGGCGAGGAGAACATCACGGAAAAACTGCATCGAACACTGGGACGGTATCAGCGAAAACGCGAGAAGCAAGCGTACGTATCAGGTAGACAAAGTTTAGGTCAGACAAACGGGAGAACGTTTGGAGTTCTTGTCGGCCTATCCGGTACCGACGTATTAGCTTGATCTACCATGCTCGTCATCAGCCGACGCTTTCCGTAGAAGTAGTACACTTTTTGGGGGCACCAGCTCCTTCAGTTCTCACTACTGACAAATCCCTCAGAGTTGCTGCCACTGCTTCTCCTCTTCATTATGTCGGCTTAGTTTGGTTATCTCTCACATATATATGTATGTAGCTAGTGAAGAAGAGTAGATATATATATTTATATATGGGCGCACCGAAAAATGTTAATACATATTCATAGAAAAAAAAGTATCTATTTAATCTTCGAAAGTGTTTCTGTACCCTTCAATATATAAAAAAAAAAAAAACGGTCAAAAGAACTTTGGTGTTGGATTTGTTCTGACTTAATGTCTTCGACCGACGCTCTCCACTAGGAAGATTGGGCTTTGGTCTCGATGTCGTAACCACATACCTATAGGCTTGTTTCATGTAATCACTCTCTGGAGCAACCAAAAATCTTCTGCTACCGCCTGGGGGTTCAATTCCGACGCTTCTCGACGGTCGTTCAATTGCTGGCAATATATTTTCAAAACAAACTTCGTTGCCGGACTTCTTACGATAAAATATCGGTTAAGATAATTATCACTGATCTATAAGATATCTCCAATTCCTCAGCAGTCTCCATCATTGTAATTCGGCGATTGTTGATTTTTCATCGTTTTCATTAGTTATTGACATCAAAGCCCTTCACGTCCGTCACGAAATTTTTGACCGCACACCGTATACAGAGTTTTTCGAGAAACTGCCTGATACTACTATGAGCAGTTCGTAACAATTCCTCGCTACCACTTTAGAATATATAGATTGGTCTTTAATAACGAATTGATGCAGATTTGTCGCTTTAAAACAAAACACTTGAACGGGGAACAGAAATGGTTGTATAACGTTGTCGATGCATCACCGACTGACACCGTCCACAGCGGGCTGGAGGACTGTGCGTCTAACTGGTAATGTGTCTGTCAATTCGAGATAAGCTAGCATCGCTAACAATAATTATGAAATCGTCAAACTGATAGTAAGAAGTGGTGACATTGCAGCATTCACGAATTCGATCCGTGCATTCGAGAGTGTCACCGGCTCTCAATACATAGAAACACCACAAGCGAAACATTGTGTGCAAAGTAAGCAGTTCAATTGTATTCGTTATGTTCGCCAGGCAAGTCGCACGAGACAGAGATGACGTTTAACCGAGCTCAGACAAGGATGCACCCCCACCCCCTTCTCTAGCACCACGGTCTAGTCGGGAACAACAGAAATTGTAGTTGAAGGATTCGGTTTCTGTCGGCGGGGGGGCGAATGAATGGCCATCGATTAGGCTGGCAACACCCTGTTCAGTCACACGCCAAATGAACATATTATCGATTAATGCAAGTCTTGCAATACATTTTGGGAAAAGCATTATTTTGCTTTTACGATTGTTAATTCTCACATCGAAGAAGCGGTAAATAAGATCAGCGCTCACAAGCTGCGACTGTGCCCTCGCGACGTTGTTTTGAGATGAATAAAGAGAGCGACGGGAAGCTTGCTGCATTCAACTCTACGCTACACCTTTGATAAAGCCATTTAACATGCCATTTATGTGTTACAAGTATAGGCTCGAAAAATTTAGAAATCGCAATTGCTTCAGATAAGCGAATATACACTAATATAAGTTAATAAAATGTAATTTTACTTAAAACAAAATAAACGAAGATAAACATTTAACAGTAATAATATTATAGATACCTGGAAGCGGAGGACGTAAGCCGATGAATTAATGAGGGACTTCTCGTGAACGTCATCTACTGTGACTTTAAGAGAGCCTTCGAAACTATGCCTCACCATCTACTCATCTTCGTACTGGTACCCATCTAAGGGAGTCGGCTCCAAAATCACCCAGTAGATTTTCTATTTTTTGAGAGATCAGAATTTTAGAGTGAAGATTAAGTGACATTATCAAGATAATGTAGTGTTCTTACTGTTTGTCTGCAGGGTACTGTACAAGGTGGCCTCTTGTTTATGTTTTTTGGCGACAAGGTCAAACACATCATACCTAATCGGTTAAATATGTAATATATGCCGATGATATTAAGATTTACATGCATATTTGGGATGATAGTGTGAACGTGCTACAATGTGTACTAAACGATTTTATTACGTGGTCGTCGAAGATGGGTCTAAAAGTATCCGCCCACAGAAGTGTAGAGTACTGCAACTTGGTATCAGAAATACCAAGCATAACTACATGTTAGACGGCCTAACTCCGACAAAAATGTAGTATGCGAAAGACGTTGTTGTACGATTCTCGACGTCAATTATATTTACTGAGCGGGTTAGACATGTTGCTGCCAAAATATTCATTGTTGTGCAACTGGATACTCCGCGCGTTTGTTGTAAGAAGTGCCTCTGCCTATTTAAAACTGTACAAATCACATGTTGTTGCGCCACTATTAATGTATGGATGCTAGGTGTGGAATCCTCCGAGACTGGGTGATCTTGAATTACTATAAAGAATGTAGCGTAGCTTTCTAAGAAGGGTTGAAAAGCGATGTCGGATGGAAAGACACGCCCTCGAGCTCAAATCCATGACCGAGCTATTTAAAGAAGCTGATATAAAATAGCTGCGCTGCCTGACTGAGAACGAGGAGCTGTTTGATGCACTGTTTGAGGTACAAGCAACGTCGAATTGGGTAGGGTTTGTCATTAGGCCTTTAACCCAGACTACTAATGCTAAAGTGTCGCACCTGTAATCATGGAGACTTGTGCAGCAATTAATCGAATGCGAACTAAAATTGTGTCGAAGCAAATTTGTGCAATCAAATTATGTCGTGTACATGCTTCTTCTGGTAAAAATATATATAATGCAAGTCTTTGTTGGCGTCTTTGTAAGGCCCATTCGTTTATCATTTCTAATAACTCCGTGGAAAAAAAAAGATAATTTGCGTTCATATAACTGGTTATAGGTCTCACCAACATTCTTTCCAAAATGGTGCAGACAATGAAACATTGTGCCACAGACCGATAGTTCTCAACGCGCTTTTTTGGACCCATTTTCATGTATCGGTGCCGCGATGCTCTGTTTGAAGATATCTGGGGCTACGGCGTCGTTGTATTACCGTTCAAAAATGTGCTTTAATGGCTTCGCTAAAACATTAGTTTTTAAAAAAGTATAGATGGGATGCCATCAGGAGTGAGGCTGCATTTGGGTTGTAGATGTCATATTTATTAAAACCAATAGGAGAGTCCCGGTAGGTCGTAGGACAATAAGATGTTGGCATGGATAAATCGGAACTTACTGGAACAGAGCTCAACAGAGATGAGAGGTTGGTAGTTCTCTTCTTCCCTTCATCTGTCGATCTGGCGAGATCGTTTTTAGGGTTGATGGGGACTCGTTGCTTGTGAGGCGCCAATTGGCGTAGCCGAACTGGGCTGTCCTTGACACGTGTGCTCACCTCGGTCAGCACATGGAGATGCTTTGTTCCTTTCATGAGTTTTCGATAATATGCGGTGGACAAAACAGAGTCTGGGTGCAAAGAGCTTAGTCGCTTAAGCCGGGCTACATATGAGCGCAGATTGTTGTGCTTCTTATCAGAAAGCGACAATACCGTGTGAGTTTACCGAGCAAGATGGCTTCGTGGCAAAGCCTTCGCCTTGTATTCGGGACGACTGGGTTCGAGACCCAGACCGGCCACTTTTAAATTGGTTTGCATGGTTTCCAATTTAGACAAGGTAAATGCCGTAGTGGATAAAGAATCAGCCATGACATGACAAAAAATCGTACACGGGCATTAGCCGTACGAACAAAAAGGCTTGTTGTACATCTCGTTAACTTCAAGCAATGTATGAACGCCTTTAAATCGGCTAGGTTAAGGCGATTGGCCATTATCTCAACGTTCATTTGGTTAAAGTTAAATCCATACAGCATTATAAATGCGTCAGTGACGTCAATTTAGAGACCGAGCAAGATGAGCTTGTGATCAGAGCTAGCAATAGGGTCGCGAATGTCAATGTTGTCGACGGTGTCAGGATGAACCTTAAGCAGAAGAGGGTGAAGCGGGCGCGATGCGTGGTGCCATCAATATGGCTATCAGAGGCTTCTTATACGAAGTTTCAAGAAGGCAGAATGCCCATGCGTCGTCAGCAACTAGACTGTAGGACTCACAAACCCACTTAACCCGTATTCCTTTCTCAACCCGGCAATTGGAATTGCTTGGCATTTCTTTGACACCCCGAGAATGTGATGCCGGGCGCAATCCTAGAGACAAATATTTGCTTTCTGCTACTCCTGGCAGAGTAAGCCCCACAATCAAGGGATGCGATTGTCAGCTGACGAGACTGTGCGGATTATAACAGTCCGATGACTACTCTCTGGGCGCTTGCGTTTGATCGTGAGCGCTCTCTGCCCACGATGTTTGTCAACACGGCGCCTGCATGAGCCGCTGCTGCTGTTGCTGAGGGTGGAGACGATACGGCCGTCCGTGCAGAGGTCGCACTGAAGTTCGGGGGCTAGGACCGAATTCTGCTAGTCAGGCAGTCGAGCGCGCGCGGTTTTGAAAACGACTAAGGAGGTTTGGCCGGGCCGACCTGTTAGGTTTGGGTTGAGGTGGTCGGAGTGCGGCTAACTCCGAACGGATGCCCCTGAGTTTGGCTTTACACTCCAACAGCTCAGAACTAGTCGAAACAGCCTCGAGACGCTGACTGAGCACTATTTTTTGTTAGTGAAATCAGCAACG
Organism: Dermanyssus gallinae; assembly: GCA_003439945.1. Lineage (NCBI taxonomy): Eukaryota > Metazoa > Arthropoda > Arachnida > Mesostigmata > Dermanyssidae > Dermanyssus > Dermanyssus gallinae. The sequence goes on along the minus strand of QVRM01003730.1, from coordinate 390,749 downwards.
CGCCCTATGACCGTTGAGTAGTAGCACCGGTGGGTGGTTTTGGCCTGCAGGTAGTACACGCCAAATCTGCGTACTCGCGGCGTCTTCGCCAAGCGAAGTTTGCAATTGGATGATTGTACCACAGCCTACGATATCGCCGCCTGATATGATATTGCTGCAGAGAGCACAAATTGATGACAATCATTTGGTGGCTCGGAGAACGTCGCACATAATATACAGTCAACCAAAGAGCAACCGGAGTCGAACCTAAAATACTGAAAATACACCAAAACAACTAACTGAAGATATAAGTTGTCGTAAGCACAGACACTTCGCGGCATACTGCGACGCAATTTGCAATTGTGAACGCACAACACGTCCAGAAATTGATATTCCATTCCGATTTATCAAAACTCTAAACCATATATACATTTATGTATATATGGTTTAGAGTTTTCTATATTATATATATATATATATATATATATATATATATATATATATATACCTATTTTAGTGTGTCTCAGACCGGCAATCATCTTTGCGTGTAGCCCAAATTTACAATTTGGATCGAATATGAATAAACTCTAGCATGTGTGTTTCGACGATTTTTCACGCCCATGACCCCCGCGTATTAAATAGGCCTACTCGGAAACAATGGGTATGATTGGCGTTTGTGACAAGTCAGTCGTTGGCGGTGGTATCCTTGCAGCTCATCTTGTTAGCCGCAGCAGCAGCAATCAGCTGTTCGAGGCAGTTCTCGACAATTTAGACAAACTGCCAGATGGCCGGCCGCGACCCTCGATTCAGCGGCGATGTCGGCGTCTGCGAGTCGATACGACTGTGGCTAGCGTTGTAGACGAGAGACGTGTCTAGCTTTCCGTTGCGAACTTTTTCTCTCTCTCTCTGGTTACGTTTGTTCAAATAGCCCATCGAAGCAGAACTATTAAACAGACTGGTCCCTGTAGTATTGTGCGCGCGGTCTTCCCCCCCCTCTTTCTCTCTCTCTCTCTCTCTATATATATATATATATATATATATATACATATATGTAAATTGCGTATATATCTATACACATCTGGGCTCCAGGTCACGGACCGATCATGGAGTCAAGCGCAGTATAGCAGCCAAATTGGGACTATTGCGGCGAGTCGATTAAAGTCAATCTCCCCCTGCAGTCCCTACATATCTCGTACGCATGGCCCCCGTACCGCAAACCCATACGTGTATATGTACATCAAGGGCGGTTTGTAATGCCAATTACACTTGACTGGCTAGGTTACGAAGCGTTTGCTCGCCATATCAATGCCAAATGGGTCGTTTGGGATCCACGAATAACATTTGAACCTCGGCAATGTGGTACTGAAAGAAGAACGCAAATAGATGACTGCAGTTTAAACGATTGCTATCATTGATGTATAACAATATTTTTTAAATGGTAGGTTAAATAACAACTACGTGCAAATGACCTTTTTTGTCGCTAGACATTTGGTCAAGTTTCTTAGATAAGCACCACTTGGTTGTAGAAATATTCTTAGCTATATGGAGCTGCTTGAATAGTAAAACTTCCGCGAAGTAGTAAAACCTCCGGTGTGTAAACGACTATTTGCTTAATATAAAATGTGTTTGTTATCTTTGCTACATATTTAGTCATAATACTGTAATAAAATCGTATATATATATATATATATATATATATATATATATATATATATATATATATATATGTAAAGATATCGCCGAAAATAGGTGTGACAAACTACTATGAAAAGCGTTCTCTCACGGTGCACCAACACACAATGAGATAGCGCCAAGAATGCTATGCAAAATCAGTCAATCCGCAGGCAAAATGTCGAACACGACCGCTTCAAATGAGTGTTGAGTGGGTTAATCTATTGCTGAAAAATACATTCAAACAATTTCACGACGCATATTATTGTGCTTTAGGTGCACTACCACGTTCAGCATAGGTTTTCTAGTAACCAATAATTAATGAAACAACGCAACTACAGCCATGGTTGTGTCTCTACCGCGAAAACACTAGACGTACGGCGTCATTGCCGCCGGAAAAATAGCCTGTTTCCAACAGACCTCTTGAAGCTGTTTTAAACCGCGTACTGTCTCGACGTTGTATCGTATCAATAAACAATATATTGTTTACTCTCTCATTTACCTTCTACGTAAGTGCTGCTTTAACAATCATTTAAAGACGAGTGACATCTCAGCATTTATAATCTTCTATGAAACTTGATTCCCTATGAACCTTGTAGGACAAAGGCAGTCCTGCAACTCAATACCATACGCCTACGTCTCCGGTCGATTGCAATTACTACATAAGATAACGACAATGTAAGTGCATTCAGATGAGCTTAGGTGAACTCACACAAACAACGCTACGTGCGTGATGCAGGACACCCGAGCAGGATACGACGGCATATATATATATATATATATATATTTATACATATATATATATATATATATATATATATATATATATATATATATATATATATATATATATATATATATATACATATATTTAAGGTGAGCACTGCCGAGTGTGCAAACGTATTGTAAATGATTATTAAATCATCACAATATTTTCTATATATATATATATATATATACATATATACGAGTGTATGTGTAGCGGCGTGGTCCAGGGGGCTAGTTACGATCTAGTGATTACTGTCATACACTGGAGTGTCGCTGAATCGATCTCTGGCGTTGATTGAATTTTGTTTGAGCAATGCTCATTAGATGAGAAACCACACCGCTAGGAGTCAGCGATCATACTGTGACAAGGGCTTCTTAGGGAAACAGGTGTATGTATTCACATCTCTCTGTAACCATAAAATTAAATAATAAATATTGTACTGTGGATGGATATCTGAAAAAAATCTATCATTCATGGTTTATTCACAATATATGAGGTAGTTACAGTCGCAACACAACAGTATAATAGCTAACTCTGGATGCTAGGGACGCTCCAATAGTTCCAACAGACAAGTGTATGGTAACGCTCAATATAGCATTTTTACAGAAGTCACATACGCATTACTCAATGCTTAAACTGGCCTTATACACAAATAATGATGCCATTCGTGTCAAGTCATTCTGAAAAAAATCGCACTTTACAGACCATGTTTAGAGTTTTGGCTACGTAAAAATCTTGCAGGCTTGTGCGCGCAATGCGTTTGTAGTTTTTTAGGTAAGTTCTCTCTTTCCCTCGTTTGAAGATGACCTACTGCAAGCTGGCTTTACTCGATGGGTATTTGTTTCGTGTCGAAGGCATATATTATATACATTTGTTAAAACTGGACACATAACAATTACATTCTTATTGAGATGCGCATATGTGATAAGACCTGGTTCTGTCGATATCCCGTCTTGTTTCTGCCTAAGTGCGACTTCGACAGCGTGTTCACTAAATTCTGAAAAGTCACCATCAAGAGGACCTCGAACTGGTCGTGTGCAATCCATCGTCAAAAGCTTTGTGGAATGATGCACCCAGTCATTAAGGCTCATCACTGGGTTCAACGGCATTGGTCTCATCAGGAGTAGCAGCCAGCTTCTGCACGCTCACCGTCATAAACCTCATTTTTTTTTCGCATTGCCTCTTTTTCTCTAACCAAATATGTATGAATTCATTTGTGCTGTATGACGAAGTGTTTCTGGTGACCTGAATTTGATTAAAAACGTTGCGTGTTTACTCTTCTGGCATTTCTTATCAAACCAATAAGTTTGTTTCCTTAGTTTTAAGCCAGCTATAATGTTTCACCAGGGGAACCTGTTTAATGAGCGGTGCAGGTACCTGATTTGTCTGAACGGCCTGACCGCACGTTGTTTGTGATGCAGCTTGAACTCGGCCGGAGAGTGTTTACGTTGAGCCAATGGGCCGATAGAGATACCAAGCATAGTCTTCGTCGTCTGCAATATATGTATGCATAATATTAACCGCTCTACATTCATTCCAGGTAAAAGATGTAGGCTCCGTGTGGGTGGCCAGCCCAGGTCTGTAAATTCCTGTTTTTAAACTTTTTTTAGTTATAAAATCTTGTTTTGTACTTCGTGTTTGTCTATATCTGTGCAGAGAAGTCCTATGCAAGAGCTGATGTCCTGTACCAGTTGATTTACCTACGGTCTATTCAGATGGCAACGCCGCTAACAAAAAGTGCTCTAACACGCGGACGATCTCGTACGTTGTGTGCCTCCTATCCAAATTCTTTTGTTTGTGCCAGTTGTAACAAGCATTATGCGTCCTCGTTTTCTAGCTACGTGCCGGGGGTGTTGCATCGCGTATGCTTTTTGGCCCACGACGAGTTTGTTTTAAGCTTCTGTTAAAGTAGATGCGACGTGAAGTAGGCACGTCGCGCGCTTCAAACTTAGCTGCAGGTTTTTCGCTGCCCCGCTTTTGTTGCTTCTGCTGGTGTTAGTTGATAGTTTGTGGGTTGGCCCGGCGGTTAGCTGTTTTTTATGTTTAGTTGTAAGCTACCCTTGCCGGTGACGTGCTGGCTGGAATGATATTGTTTTTAGCAACGCGAAACGAAACCTCCCTCCAAACGCAAGATTTGCAGTGTGTGTAGTTCTTTTCCGGTGTTCCGGTAGAAGGAGCAGTATATCTGTACAATGACTTGTTGCAGCGCTTAAACACAGTACATTTGGGGGAAAAGGGGCGGAGTAGATAGATACATTGCATAAAGGGGAGATGGGTGAACTAGAAGTCATCGTAAATAGGCCTGAGTGTGCTTCGACAGGGAGTCGTTTCATGTCGCCAGCTCGCATCTGAACGTCGTGAAAAGCCTTTCAGGCGGATCCGTTTCAATATTCGCCAGGTAAGTATACTATTGGTTAGTTTTCTTAGCGACAGCTTTTGAGGTCACCAATTGACGATTTTTTGGACTGTTTGATCGAATATCGAATAAGTGAGTTACGTTGGCCCGGCGTACTAGAGACAACGACCTGATATTTTAGCGTGTTAGAAGGTTTTCTATAGGAAAAACCTATGTCATACTTGTTTTAGAAGCATCCACAACATAGCAAGACCGACACATTTGGGTTTGATTGATGAATACTGATAGATACTAAGAGATATTGGTTATTAATTCCACGTGTTTTCTACCGTGCAATGTACTATCTATCTCTTGTATAATAAGACACTTAAAAACAGTTTTGGCTGAAACGAAAACTTAAGTATGACTTCATTGCCCAAATCAGATGCAGATAAAACTAAGGTCTTTCGTAATCAGAAAAGCTCTGATAAACTTCTGTTAAAGCAACATTGGGCTTGCTGCTAGCGCTACCTATAAGCTGTCTAACAACTCGGTTGTGTTGTAAGTGCAAACTCGTGTAGTCGTCTGCAAGTTCTAAATGCATAGGCACACATAGACTAACGAGAATTGAATCTATATCGCGCAAGGTCGTATAAAAACAAACACATGTATTACGAGGATTTTTTCAGAAAAATTATCAGCAAGCATATATATATATATATATATACTTTGTAGCGGCGGTGGCTTAGGGGGCTAACGAACCGTTTGAAACGGGGCGTTGCCATGGCAACCACGGTTAGCAAAAAAAAACTAGCATTGCTAGTTCGAGCCCTGGCCGTGCTGGTTGAATTTGTTGGACGTGGTTGTCATTGCCCTGCTGCTACATACCTCTGCTGGAGAAAGCCTATATAATTGCAGCACGAGAACGCGATGACGATAGATGCATTTAGACGCCATCGTGCCACAGGTAACTTAGCCCATTACGAGCGTCTAAAAATGTAATTGTCAGAGCGTTAAAAAATATATATATATTTATATAAATGTGCAAAAAGTCTCTAGAAATACTCAAAACGTCTGTTGCATTGTTTGCTCTTTAACTTTTTCTCTTGTTAAGCACATGCTTAGACCGCGTGGCAGTGCACAGTCTTTGACCGCGATTAGACGAGACGTTAACAACTGAATATTGGCACTAATATCGTGCAATAAGATTCTCTCGGTCGATCGACAGACAATTCGTTCCGTCCTATACTGGTTCTAGTCCTGCGCAGAATGTCAACTCCGTGTCTTCTTCCAACAGAATCAATAGACCGCCTGACCTTTTAAGGGGACGTACTCCTCCGATTCGCTGTGGCTAGTGGAGCCTACGGCCACGCGGTCTACTTCGAGGAAAACCTTATCGCTTTTCATCGTTCACCCCCCAGGCAGGTTCAACTACTGCCTCTAGTTTTAGCTGAGCGTAGCAGTAGTGGTTCGATCACTATCGTTCTGTTCTAAGTCCTAGCGAAGACTTGTCATGAAAACCACGATCGGTAACTCAAGTGGGCTCGCATTTGGCCGTGGTTAGATTTGTTGGCCATCATTAGCCTGTTGGATATGTCGATTTGAGCTGTTACTTCGTTTTTTTGCCAAACACACAAATAAGTCCAGACAAGACAAAATACGACGATAAATAAGGGATAATTGCATCATCCAGAGTAATGGGTCTTCGAACGGTGCATGACGTACGTCTAGACGTTACTCCATTGAGGGTCCTTACCTTTTCCAAGCTCCCTAACAATTCTGCTCGATTTGCCAGCGTCATCGTTAGATATAAAGTTGTGACCAATCTGCGGCTGAGTGTCGCTACGGCTTATGAGTGAATCGGATCTGTGCTGCCGTCTTAGCTCAGCAGTAGCATCATCGACTGTCAGTTGTTGAACCGGGGTGCACATCGCCAAGTGTGTGTTTATTTAATTAATACTTTATTTTACCTAATTTGGACGATATCGGTGAGATCCACCGCCCCAGTAAACCGCCCGGTAGTTTGCATATCTCACGGCTCAGGAGTGCAAAATGCCTAAGAGACACCAAGTGCCGCCCAAATCGGTGTCTCGGAGCCGGCTAGAAGCAGGGCTGGCGGCTGATCGTCTGGACTATTATAACTAGTCGTCTGTCTTTTTCGTCTGTTAAGTAGTTGTCTGGAGAAGAACCGTAAGACTATTCCTTCCAGTTGCCCTGACTGCAAACTTTTCAAACAGTAAATCTGCTATGTCCGAACGGGTCAACACTGAGGATGCGGCCAGAAGCCTGACACGCCTGACACAGTACACGCTCGACGCTTATTCCGCGCAGGCGACGCCGCTTTGACCCCACGAAACAAGGCGAGTTTGATCTCTGACCGCCAATCGCCGGTGTCTGTTTTCTGGAATGCAAATCCCACTTCGTCGTTCTGGAACCCGACCAATCAAAGTTTTGTTTCAATCGTCACCGAATGAGGCATCTAGCGGCCAGGTGCACCTCCCTAGAGCCTATGATCTGGACACAGGCGCTACTAAAAAGATCCTGAGGAAGGTCCAGCGGATTGGAGCCCTACGTATTATTCAGGGGTATCGCACCATCAGCACGGCGGCCTCGTTCGTGCTGGCGGAGATAGTGTCCTGGGACCTAAAGGCAGCCGAACGTCGGCGCTTGTGTGTTTACCCAGATAGGGAGCTCGTACAAGAACGCGAGGTGACACTCGATCGGTGGCAGAAAGAGTGGGATAGCATCCCGAACGGGCAACCAGGGGCGCGCGTGAGGAACCTCATTCCGAACATCCGCCAATGGATGAATCGTCCCGGGGGCCGTCTCACATACCACCTGACCCAAGTCCTCACGGGTCACGGCGATTTCCAGGTGTATTTAAATCGGATAGGGAAGGCTGAGACAACGCAATGCTTGTACTGTGACGAGGTGGACACTCGGGAACATACAGTATTGCAATGCGCCGCATGGGCCGAGACTAGACGAGGCTTGCCCAGAAAGAACACGCTGGGAGAGCTAGTCACGTACATGCTTACGTCGGTCAAAAACTGGGACGCGGCTGCAAAGCCTATTCAACGGATCTTGAAAGCAAAGGAAGAGACAGGAAGAAGGAAAGTCGGAGGGTCATCTTAAGGAGGATACATATATGTAGGCACTGCCGTCTATATATGTAGGGTTTTAGTGGGTATTGCCTTAATCCTTCGGCTCGACTCTTGTCAAGCGCCAAGACTTGCCGTTAGGTGGCTGAGTCCCACACTGTCTGAGCGTTGGCATGTTAGGGGGCTTACCAACTCCTGTTGTGCTTTCTCTCAGTCGTACGTAAATGTATTTTAAACCCTAAACCTCCTCCAAAAGAAAAAAAAAGAGCCTATGATTGCCTGGCCTTCGACACAGTTGAAATGTTTGAAATACGTCCCATTACGTAAGCTGAAGTGACTCCATGCGTCGGAAAGTTCTGCTGCCTCTGAAAAGCGTACGACGTCTGCTAGAAGATGCGACATGGTCGTTCAGACGAGAATTCGCAAACCCTTAAGTGCTTTTATTAGCTTTCACGTCCAATACCTCAAAATCAAAACCCTACGACAATTCACAGCGCTCTTCGTGCAAATTTTATGACGATCATCTTGGTATCAAATATATGGCGGCCCGATCCCTGGTTACTGAGTCACTAAGCTTCTCAGAAGGCTCAGTCAAGATCGACTGCCATGCATACATGACCTACTTCATGAGATAAATCACTCGCCATAACTCTAGAAGCACACAACTATTTATTGTCTTACAGTAACTGTTAAATGGTGGTACATCTGCGAACCATTCGGCAGAACGCGGCTGCACCACCGGCAGAGGTGAGCTCACTCCGCTCACTTTGCTGCTCCGCCCTCTCGGAGGCTATCTCAATGTCATATTGTGACGGAGCTATTTACAACATAACCACCTGCTATATTGTTAATATAAGGCGGCGCCAGTAAGGTAATACGACAGCCGACAGAAGACATTTACGGACGTGCACTCTAACGACCAACGGATCGCCCACAGCCACAACGTGGCTATCATCACCAACATCTCTGACAGAGGCCTGCTCAGTCTTATGTTAATTCTATCGAAACATATTCGCCACTGCCTAAATGTCGCGCTCTAACCATATCTCTCTATTACAATCAGGCCCGCATACGCGTCCCACATCATTTAGAAACATCGAAGACTACCTATTAGCAAACGCTGTTAATCTGCTTTAGGTTTTTCATGTTGCGAATGATGCAAGAAAACATCTATATAAAACATATAAAGAAAGCACACGTGTTATATATATATATATATATATATCCACCCTACCATGATGAAGTATAAACACCTCCCTACACGTGCATAAATAATCATGAACATATTTTTTGTTTTTACATGATTATTCAAGTATGTGTGGACATACACACCCCCCTACATTGATAGGCTGGAGACAATGCTCGTCTCCAGCTTCAAGGCGCCTGTCTTTAATAAAGTGCTGAGTTGTTTATTGGCACTGAATCTTGTAAAGCAACGGGACCCTTATGCAACGTTTGCTGGGAAATTTGTCTCATCAAACTCACATTTGTCGTCAATCTCGTTTGTAGCGCAGTCTCTAGAGGTCAACAGAAGGCTTCCAACGACGGCGCATGCATTGATTGATTGATTGATTTGTTGTTCGCTTAGCATGTATAATTAATTACACATGTCACCTTTTTACATCAGGGGCGCATAGAGCGGCTGCATATATGTTACCTACACATTCACATAACTCATGTCTACTTCAATACCTAGAGAGTATTTGTTTTCCATTGGGACAACCTCTTCTTTGTAACATTGACCAGGTCCTTTCTAACATTTGGTCTTTAAGTTACGGCCTTTGACACCTCTATATCTCTGCTCCCCCTAAGGCTCTACATTTTTTAATATTATGATAGATTGATTAATTGTTTAGCCCACATGCTCTACATTCTACCACCACGTTGCCTACCAGTATTCAGACGATATAGTTTTTACATTTCTTGGAGTTATTTTTATATAGTGACTGACGCCTTTTAACAATATAAATCGTTTTCTGCTGCGCAAGACCTAAAAGAGAGGGAGAGAGATAACACTTAGAGCATAAAAGAAAGACTTACGGCACTACAGTTCAATCAGTAACATTGAGTCAACTTAATAACTAGGTCGTTGTTTTATGTTCCAAGTTTAATTCAGCCCTTGCGGATTAGGGCTCTTAGGCATAGTATGTTTCGTCAGTCTTGCTCTTAATAAAAAGATGCCGGATTTTGTGCCCCCTGTCTTCCACGCGCCTCGCTTACTATATTACGCAAAAAACATTGTGACATTAGAAAAATCATCACTAGCAAGAGCATGCCAGACATCGCCGCATCTTCGCATCAGCTTCGCTGCGGAATTAGAGGAACTGCAGAAGCGGCCGTCTATGCAACAACAGGCCTTCGTGGACCACAACAGGGTGTCCAAGCCAAGACAATCGCCAGGTTAGACTTCAAAGACACCACTAACACGCTATTACCTGCTTAAAGATGTTTGTTGTCACCTTCCCCGACTATACCCGTTGATTCACAAAGATGTATTGTGCCTTCCAGCAAGTTTATTTGACAGGGAGAACTTTTCGATCTTTATGCTTTAATGTTCAACAGGATGACCCTTATAGTCCTGCTCTAATTTGCATGGCTATCGATGAGCTTTCAACGCGCCTTTTTTCCATGTTTCGACCGTAGTTCCTGGGCGACGTCGCCCTCGCCGGAGACGCCATAATAATTCATGGTAATGAGAGATATTGTCCAGGTAAAGGAGTTCGAGACTGTTTCATGACTTAGGTTAAATGACGCTAAATTTAGGTTTTCGTTTCCTGTCAAGAGAACCATGAACACGGCTTCGTGCTTCAAGTGGTAAGTAATCTTTTGCTAGCTGTCAAGTTGATCCCCGGTCATAAATTCGAGGCTCAAGAAGCAGCAGAGCCTCGAGAGAGAAGAAAAAAGAAAGAGAGAAGAAACTAAAAAGGTGTTGACCTTGTTCGCTGGTGTTCGCAACTGCGTCTCTTGGACCCTCACCGAGACCTCTACCAGCTACGCGTGAGCTTGCCAACTCCGAGGCTGATGGACCTTTTTATTGCTTCTGAGCATATGCCGTTCAGCGAAACTTTATAGGAAAGTATCCTTTAGGGTAATCTAAACGTTCAGCTCAGGTACACCTCGTGATTACTGTCTTCCCGTCTGACGTCATCAGGGGGAACAGGAATTTGTATGGCCCTGCAAATTGCTGTTTCCGGTTACCTCGGGTCTCTCAAAAGCACCGAGACCGTGATGTCACGGATCTTACCACCGGATATTTAGCCAAGCTTTATCGCTTAAATAAAACACGCTTGCTGCTACCACGAAGATGAGCGGTGTCAAGTGCCTAAATGCACATTACAGGCTTTAAACGTGAAATTAGTTAAGGCTACCCGGAAGCAGTTGATGAACCAGGCAAGTAAAATTAAGATACGACTGAGAGTCGCGATTGATCTAATGACCACAAACTGGCGTCAGGTTTTTCCCTCACCGCGGCTCGGGACAATGCTGGACAATACCACACTCCGCATCTTCTTCAGTTTGCCCTTGGAGCGCCTCAGTCCGCTTTGCACATAATTGTGCGAGATGTGATTCACCGGTGTCTCCCACGGGCGAGCAGTTTCTTGCTTGCAAGTCTTGGCTCTCAGGGCAGTGGCTCTGTCGAACCCGATGGCGTGGTGCATTCATTTGCGCCTCGCGACCGGAGGAGACACATAGGTGCGCGGGATCGAGCCCCACCGTCACACATTTGTATTTGTGGGGGTCCGTATGTGAAGCAATGCGAAGAGCTGTCCCATGGACGTTAAATGTTGGCTGAGAGTCAGCCCGGAAATCAAGGCAGCGGCTCTGGACGACGCAGTATACCGGGCAATGCAGTCAACCCATATCTCTGCAGTTAGCAAGCCGGTCAGACTACTACCAAACAGCCAACTGCAATCAGACGATCTGACTCTAGTTTTATTGAATAAAGGCCGCCGTCTCGTGTTCGAATAATAATTGATTGATTTATTGTTTGCTTGGCATGTATACCTAAGTACACACGTCACCCTCTTATAACAGGGGCGCTTAGAGCGGCAACATAAATCTTACCTACGCATCCATATAATCCATGTCTACTTTAATACCTACTGAGTATTTGATTTCCATTGTGACAATCTCTTCTTTGTAATATCGACCAGGTCATTTCTAACATTTGGTCCTAGAGCTAGCGCCTCCGACAGCTCTATATCTCTGCCCCCCTAAGGCTATACATTCTTTAATAATATGTTTGATTGACTTATTATCTAGTCCACATGCTCGACATTCTGTACTTTGCCCCTCCTTATATTTAGCTCTATGTATCCTTGTATCCAACATCCCTGCCCCGGCATCTGCCAATAGCCCAGTCGCTCTTGAATTTTCGTATACACATTCTACCCCGTCCCTTTCCCGCTTTACCTTTCCATACATAGTTGCCAAACTTGATTTGGAGCCCATCGCCAATTTCCATTTGTCTGTATATGACTTGTTTACCTTCAATTTCACAATTTTCTCTGATACCCTCGCTTTTGCCCATTGCTGACAACTGTACTCGATCTCCCTAGCTGCGAACTCTACTCTGCGATCCCACTTCGTTTTAATCCTAAGTGCCGTCTTTACCAGCTGCATCTGTTTAACCCATCTTTTATTTGTGACATTTTCAATCCTACCACTAAATCTAAGCTTATTTTGTATTTTCCTTTGTATAAATGTTGACATTCCCCCTTCCCCCTCAAGAAATTCCCTGGCGCAATTAAAACGGCAACCCAATGCAAATCTTATCACCATTCTTTGTATTGTTCTGAGAATAATATCGCGAATTGGAGCAAAACTGCATCGTTCATCCGGTCGCCAATCTGATAGGAGGGCATGGCATTCTCTGTTAGAGCCAATATCGATTGAATTAAAACGTAGAAGCAATGTGCTTGCTGATCATTGGTTTGTTGCCGACAGAGAAGGGTTTCGGATCTATGTCGTAGCTGAGTCGAGTTGGCGTTGAAAATGTATGTGTAATTAAATGAACAAAATAATTATACCCATTTCACTAATAAAAAAATTTCATTGCAAAAGCCAACATGACAAGTCAAAGGGCGATCTCTATACTCTAAAGGTCCTAATCGAAACCAATTCGCCTTACGCAGCTTTGCTAAGCTAAATAACATCGGTATTTAGAATTGGCATATGTTGGCGACTGAAACTCCAAACTTAATGACGTGTTTAGAATAAATCTTAGTCTTAGTATAAGTATAAACAAATATTTCCAAACCCGCTCGAGACAGTTGTTAACCCTGTTACGAGTTAAATAAAATAAATTCTTTGAAGAAAAAAACAAATATTTATAGACGTATTAGGAATAGACAAGTTATTTTTTTATACGGAGATATATATTTAAACGTTTGTATGCCTGAAGATCTAATCTAATATAGACGCATACATCTACATCGGGCTAGATCTCTACTGTTCTTGTAGGAAGTTCCAGCATGGCACTTAAACGACCAAGAAACGGCACTTTTTACATAGTTGTTCTGTAGCAAAGCTCTACACGTTGAAGGCGTTTTCAAACATTAAGGATGATTGGCAGTCTGGCGCCGCGATGTCTCAGGTACGTCGTGTAGGTGCACCAAAAATCGCACTGCAGCCGCCTCACGCGTCAACCTCCCTATGTGCGGCCTAGCGTTGTAATGCTAGAATAAAGCGTTTCGTATTGTAAGAAGGCTGCTTTGCTTGTCGCGCAGCGCAGCTCTTACTTTTTATAGTTGAGCAGCATAGACTTTTCCTGTAATGACCTTGCCCGGTTTCAGAAACTTATAATGAGCACAGAAGCATTTGCTAGTCTACTAAACGCAAAAGTTTCGTTAGCTTCAGTTTCTCGTGCTGTTCGCTGTGCGGGTTAGATGTTGGAAATATGCCGACAGTCACGTAATAGATGCCTGATAGAGGCCCGTTTACGGAGTCAACTCATGTTTATCTGTATAGTCGGCGACAGGCGGTCTAGCTGTTATACTGTATATATATACATATATATATATATATATATATATATACGGTGTACTTAAAATATTTGAAATTTAGGGAATCTTGGACAAGACATCTTCGAGTCTTATAAACTGTTAAGTTTTAACTTAAGTAAAGATGGCAGCCTTATATGTCAATTTTCGTCATTTAATGCTATTTTATTTCCACAAAGGAAATCATGCAACACCCAAGTTGTAACTAAGATATGTAAAGTGTAAGGCGGAGAAGCAGCAACAGATAGGATAGTTCGAAAGTGGTTTGTTCGATTTAGGAACGATGACTTCGGCTTTAACGACCGAGACCGGCCGGGACGCCCTGCGACAGTGGGTACGGCCGCTTTAACAACAGTAGTCGAATGAAACCCATACCTCTCGCTGCGCGAGATCGTGGCCATTGTCGACGTACCACAGACATCCGTTTTTACACTCTAAGAACGCTGTCCGCAGAAAGGCGCGGCTGAAAAAAGGGAGTGAGCCCTAAGCAACTGCCAAGCCCAGATCCCATACACGGAAAGTGATGTAAAATGTTTGGTGGCATGCGAAGGGGGTGATCTATTATTAGCTGTTCCAACCAAACGAAACGAGCAATACGATAAAATACTGTCAACAACTGGACAATTTGAAGAGAGGGCAATTGACCAGAAGCGGCCGAAATTAGCGAACAGACGAGGAGTGACTTTCCACCACGATACGCACGACCGCACACATCTCACCACCAAGAAGTTAATTAAATTTGTATGGGATATTTTGCCACGTCCTGCGTATGATCCTTGCTTTATCGGATTATCATCTGTTTCGGTCGCTTCAAAATGTCCTTAATGGCAAAGAATTCGATTTTTTGAAAGGTGTCAAAACGTATATAGACCATTATTTCGGAAACCAGGACGCCACCTTCTGGATAAATGGAATCATGAGCTTGCATGAACGTTAGGCTATAGTAGTTGAACAAAATGGGCAATACAGCATTCAATAAAAGCTTTCCGTTGTAACGACATGTGTCTTCAAAAATGGGCGAAAATTCGAGCGGACTTATGGGCCAACCCAATATATGCATATAATGAAAAGCGATCTAGGGAATTGTAGGACTCGTGAAGAGAAATATGTTTTTTCACCGTTTTTGTTTATTTATTTAATAGTATTTTCCAGTTGATTTATCTAGACTACACACAAGAATCGGTATCAGATAAATAAATTTAATAAAATATTTTTTACAATTGCGTTTAGTAATGGTAATAATACGAATATTAATATAAAATAAATACAAGTTGTAACGCATTAAGATAACAAACGATGCATTTGCCGATCCAAGAGTTGGCTATATGTGCGCGTCATAAAGAAATGTATTTAATCATTCTCGAATTATAAATGCATATTGGCAAACGGCGCTAAAAGCGCAGAAAGTTGTTCTTGCCTTACGGAACAAAACTAGCTGTTATTATCTAAGTTTGTCGCATAATTAACATAAATACCGTGCAAGGAGTTAAATCAAACCGCTTTCGTTGGCTTAGTCGGCTAGTCTAGAGCGAACTTCAAGCGGATGAGTAGGATGAAAACGTTGTGATCAGGACTAAACAAAAATAAATAATATATTTGGTCTTCCCAAGTGCTTACCTACCAAGAGACTAACCGCTGTTGAGCAGGGATTTCAAGCTGAGATTGCTTTCTCTTGGATACCACTTAATTCGCATGTCTGATAATGTAAAATAACATATATATACAGGTAGTTCTACAAGTTCTTAAAATGAGCTTTTCAGAATTTGAATTTGTTCGCGCTTTCACCGCTATTGGAAACGGCAACTTTTCGATTGCTAGCAGTCAAAATATTATGGTGATTGGCCGTTGCTATTTCGTTTGATCGCTTTTCCGTGCAACGTATCGGCGTGATTTTGAAAAATGGAGAAAAAAGAGTTTCGAGCGGTTATCAAGCGTTTTTATTTCAAAAGTTGGAATGCGACCCAAGTGAAAACTGAGTTAGACGAGGTGACTCTGCGCCATATTTTGCCACTGTTTCTAACTGGATTAATGAGTTAAAAAGAGGTCGCAGGAGCACCGAGGATGAACTACGTTCAGGACGCCCAAAAACGGCAACTGATGAGGAAAACGTGGAAAAAGTTCGGAAAATCGTTGCCGCAGATAAGCGAGTGAACATTAGGGAGATAGCGGAGGCCTTGGGGATCAGTTTGGGTAAGGTGCATTTCATCCTGCACGAAAACTTGAAGATGAAAATGCTCAGAGCAAAATGGCTGCCGCATTTGCTCAACCAAGGCCAGAACGACGCGCGTGTTTCCGCTTCACAGCGAAATTTGGCCAAGATGTCAAAAATCCGTCGGATTTTTGGCGCAGATTCGTGACCGTCGATGAAAGCTGGGTCCATCACTACACTCCCGAGACCCAAGAAGCATCTCGTCAATGGTGTGCACCTGGTGAAGGACCTCCGAAGAGGGTGCGGACAATGGCATCGGCCGGAAAGATGATGACTACGGTTTTTTGGGACCAACGTGGAATAATTCTGGTCGACTACCTTGAGAGCGGTAAAACGATCACGGGAGAATATTATGCAAGACTGTTGGACTGCCTGAAGCAAGAACTCATCGTGAAACGGCCCGCTTTGCAGAAGAAGGTTGTCCTGTTTCACCAGGACAATGCTCCCGCACACAAGTCGCGGCAAGCAACGGCAAAACTGGCCCAACTAAGGTTCGAACTTATTGAACAACCTTCCTGTTCTCCAGACCTGGCCCCCTCTGATTATTTCCTCTTCGGACATTTGAAGAATAGTCTCGGTGGAAAACGTTTTTCCAGCAATGAAGAGGTTAATGCCTATTTTCAGTCTAAAGACGCGGAATTCTACTCAAGAGGTATAAATGCTCTGAAATCTCGGTGGGAAAAGTGTATTGAGCTTCTCGGGGAGTATATCGAATAAGAAAAAATTAAAAACAAGATTTGGAAAATTCTTGGTTTTTATTTTAAGAACTTGTTGAACTACCTGTATATATATATATATATATATATATATATATATATATATATATATATATATAAATGTATGTGTGTAAAATAAAAAATACGCTTTTCTATCGGCTGAGAGATTTGATATTCTGGTAAGCATAAAGCAAAAGCTCTTACGAGAAGGGGTTGTAAAAATTATGATATAGTTTTCTTGAGATTCTTCGAATGGAACGCCTAAAACTAACCTTGAAGATAAATCATTTAAATACGTTAGCGCCGCTACCAATAAATACGCAAAAAAATACTGTAGACGACGCTAAATGGGCAGGAGCGTGGAATTAAACGTATCAGCCTTTGGTAATTAAATTGTCTTGGCGACTGGCGCATATTGGCCACCGAGGAGTCGGATGATGTAATAAAATATCCGCAGTTAGTAAAAACAATTTTGTGAAGTTGTGTATCAACACGACTCTAGACGTTAGTGGGCTCTTTATTAAAGCCTCATCCCACACTCATAGTTAATGAACACTATATTGATCAAATAAACGAATTCATAAAATAAGGTCTTGCTGAAAATTTTCCTCAGAACACGTACGTGTTTTTCTTGTAATCCATTTCTAATCATCTGTACAAGTGCATGCGACTTAACTTCCATTGTGTCTATTAATTTGACGAGAGTTCTTGGCCATCAATGCTCGTCCATTGACTTGAGTCTGGCGAAGTCTTACTTGGCACTCAAGCTCGACCAGCCCATTAATTCTTACTAGTGAAGGAAGGTACTGTTACAGTTATTTAGAAGAGTTGTATTTTTAAACCTAGTAGAGCTCAAGAGCATTGCTCATCTGTCTATCGTGGCATTGCTAGGACACCTGCTTAGCTCACGCACCTATTTTTACATTGGAATCGGGACCTATGGAGTAATCGGAATCTTTGCTGAGCCCATCGAAATCTTGCCGTGATGGGTACTAAATATAAACATTTTTTAAGGAGGCTGCCCCCACAGGCTTGGAACTTAACCTGAGGCATATCTTCAATGCACCGAGGGCCGGACATGTTAAGATAATTAGGGTTTTCCTAACAGTCCTTGTGGCCGCTGACTCTCTGCGGTATGGTTTATCATTTATTCTCAATGAGCATCGCTCAAAGAAAATTCAATCAACAACAGAGATCGAACCGGCGACACCCGGTAGATGACAACCATGACTAGCGAACTATTCCCCTAAATCACGCTATTGGGTACGCAGATTGGTACTGCTTGAAATGAAAATAAGCATATAGATATATATATATATGTTCTTGTCTTTTTGTTAGTTGAGCAAAATAGACTTTTCCTGTAATGACTTTGCCCGGTTTCAAAAACTTATAATGAGCTAAAAAAAAGAAAAAAAATTATATATATATATATATATATATATATACAGGGTGTTGCAGGAATATTTGAAGCCCGATATACAGAATTGTAGAGCTCGTTAAAGCAAATATTTTTTCCAATGGAACATGGTCTCTGAGAAGTCTTGTTTCGGAGTGAGAGTGAAATTACTACAATTTGTGACACTGGTGTTTTTGCCCGACATAGGAGCACAAAATGTGCTGTTGCGAGACAACCAGTCTTCCTAGACAGAAAGCACACCATCGTGTTTGTGATAAAATTCTGCTCCATCTGATGAATATGCAAGGCCGGTCAGAAGACGCGACATGGTCGCTTAGAAGAAAATTCGCCAAAAATAAAGTTCTTTATTAGCGTTCACGCTAAATACTTTAGAATCATAACCCTATAACCATTCACAGCGCTCAAAACGGACACATTCAGCCAATGCGCAATTCATGGCGATCATTTTGGTACCAAACATATGTCCATGCGAGCTGTGGTTGCGGAGTAATTACGATTTTTCGGAGGGCATGTCCAGATTAAGTGCATGTAAAATGACTGTGTGGCGACGTTCACTACCGCCGATGTGTCGCGCGACAGCCGCAGCGCGTTATTTTTCATGCACTTAATCTGGACATGCCCTCCGAAAAATCGTAATTACTCCGCAACCACAGCTCGTATTGCCATAAGTTTGGTACCAAAATGACCATGAATTGCGCATTGGATATGTCCGTTTTCAGCGCTGTGAGTGGTTGTAGGGTTATGATTCTAAAGTATTTGGCGTGAACGCTAATAAAGAACTTTATTTTTGGCGAATTCACTTTTAAGCGACCATGTCGCGTTTTCTGACCGGCCTTGCATATTCTTCAGATGGAGCAGAATTTTATCACGAACACGACGGGTTGGCTCGCAACAGCACATTTTGTGCTCTTATGTCGGGCAAAAACACCAGTGTCACAAATTGTAGTAATTTCACTGTAACTCCAAAACAAGACTTCTCAGAGCACATGTTCCATTGGAAAAAATATTTGCTTTAACGAGCTCTACAATTCTGTATATCGCGCTTCAAATATTCCTGCAACACCCTGTATATATATATATATATATATATATATATATACATACATAATGGTGACCAAACAAAAATTGGTTCTGCTTTTTTGCTTGCGTCTTTAGATTTTCTCAGTTGGACAAATATGGTGGGTGCACCAAGCATCTTACTGCAGCCATGTAATGGTGTCACGGGTCACACTCGCTACGTCCACCCTAGCGTTGTTATGTTAATATAGTAGTTAGACTTGGGAAGCGCCTCTACAAGGTCTTGGCATGTCACAGGACTTCACAGTTTTGGGGGTTCCGAGACAGCAGCTCTTGTTCATAGTATTAAAAAAGCACTTATCAAAAAAAAGTATTCAGAATACTCAGGTAGTTGACAATGGGCGTAAGTAATTCTGGGTGTAATTTTAAGCGTGGGCGTAGATTCTATGAATCTGTAAAGGCTGTTTATAAGAATTGCTTTTGTTTTTGTGGAGCCAATTCGAGGCCGTGTGAAGGAATTGTCGGATATCGACCAAAGCTCCGTTGGTTGCTCTTTCGAGTCCTTGTCACGGGCGGTGACGAAAGACTAGACTCCCCGGGGGATGCGAGAGCCTAAGTGCTCCATCGTAGGTTATATTTAACAGTGTAACTGCATAGTCCACGCCTTCGTAGGTAGATGCTTGATTTTTTAGGTACGACGATAGGTTATATGTCACTTTGTTTACGGGCGGACGCTTTGTTTATGGCGTGTGAAAGCGTGCAAAATGCGTTTTTGGCATCCAAGAATACAGCCAGACAATGCGATTAGTTTCCTTTCAGCGCATTCATAATTATTACGATTAAAAACAACATATTTAATAAAGAACATTATTTGTAATTATCTGTGTTTCCGCGATTGTGCATGGCGCAATGTGTTGCGCATGATTTTGTACTTTTGCCCCCAAGGGTTTTCTTCGATCTGCTTGCATGATAAGTTTTAGCGGTCTACTTTGCTTTCATCATCTCCCTATGTAAGCCGCTTAGTTTTTCTGTGTATTCCTTCTATAGATACGAAGATTCCGGCCGGTGCTTTGCGGCATGTGCATAAAGGTGGCGGGTGCGTTGCTTTTCGGCGCTCTGGCTATCCTACCAGTAACACGGAGTTCGATTGGTAATTTTAAAATGTGGACCCGAGCTGGATTCTCGGCGGGCTTCCTCTAGTAGAACAGATATTTCCACCTGAATGAGGTCAGGTACTTTTCGTTTGGACACATTTTGCGGGCGGGTGTAATTAAGTCTAGGAAAGCGTTGCCGTTTAGTGGGGTGAAAGGGCTGGAAGTAGGAGTTAGAGTGACGACGAAAATAACGTACAGATGGTCGAATTGGGTTCCTTTCTCTTTTCTCCTCGTGGATTCTCCGGTCGGTTGTTCGATAAGCTACAGCTTCTGTCGCAAACGTCAAATCTAGCGGCAACTTGTGTCTGCCGTTATTGAAGGTGTACCCACGAGTGTTTGTGAGTTGCAGAACTGTCCAGGTTACATCGAATTGCATCGTAGTTCGCATTCGAAGCTCACAAAATGTACTACCACATACCGGATTGCCGTTAACTGCTGTTCTGTGCTGAATTACATTAGTGGCTAATTACAAAAAGCTGAGTTGTGTTCATATATGCATTGCACATGATATTTGGAAGTTCGACAGCCGCAGAGTTGGCATTGCTATTATATTGCTGTTTATTTATAGAACCCAGCGGCACAATTGAGTTAAATTGCGCATGGGTAACGTTGTCACCTGTGAGCCTGCGCATGACTATACACGCTAGGCTAGGGTGTGTGAAGTCGGCCACCGAGCTGTCGCTCTGAGACAAAGCCAATCATACAGCTGCCATTAAGTCGTGCGCTGCTTAAACACTCCCTCAGCGACGATTTAGCAGAAGACTCACTTGTTTGAATACAGGGCACATCATATGGAAGGCATGAGTCGAGCCAAGCTAATGGCTAAACACTTTCCTGCTCTCTATGACACAAATTCAACAACTAAATGGTTTAAATGCCATTTGTGCATTTTCAAAGTGCACTAGCCTCTCCGTTAACATACTGCTCCAACGATTACTGAATGGGGTACATCACTTAGACTATGTGTGTAAATAGAGGAACCAAGCTAAAGCAACACGTGCGACATTAGGTAAACTTCAACGCGTTTACAAAAAAAAAATATGAGGCCTGCTGTTAATCCAGACAATCATATTGGCTTACCTTGTCTGCTTTATGTATTCGTATAAGGATCTCGGCCTCGGTGGCCAAATCAACGGCGCTATACGCATTCCTAGTCTGGGGGGACATGGCAATGCAGACGGCGAAAAATAGGGGGGCAATAACATCGACCCAACGAACGCTGGCAATCAAGGTAAGTCGAGCGTATCGAACAGTCTCGACCAAAGCTCTCCTGGTCCAAGATAGCCAAGATACTGCCATGGGACCTCCTAGTGGCTGAACGAAGTAAAATGTATCTACACGAAAGTCTGGATCTCACTGGTGCCAGGAGTGCCATCATATCGGCCTGGCATGAGAAATGGGCGCAGGTAAGACCCGGTGTGACCACAAGGAGCTGGACCAAAAGTCTGATACCGGATCTCAAGGTATGGTATGACCGCCGACACGGGGAGCTTTCCTACTGGATGACTCAGGTTTTGACCGGACACGGCCAGTTTCAGAGCTACGCCGTTTCAATACTCAAGACTGCCAAGGAGCGGGTCTCTCGGGAGAGTTGTCGAGACGAGAAGCCGAGGGGAGGTTGGGAGCAGCCAGGCCCTCATGGTGTCGACGCACCCTCACAGGACGGATTACAAAATGGCATCCCTCTATCCAACCGCAGGTAGACATGCGGGATGATAGTCAGGGTTAGAGCTGATTGAAGGAGAACGGCAGAGACGCCTCTCCCACGGCTTCGAAGTAATGCCAAAGTATGACTGAGCCTGGGGGGGGGGTGAGGAGGGGAATTCGGGTTTAGTGGATTTGCGAGTCTCACACTAGTCACGCAGGCTGCTAGTAGCGCATGTGCATCATGCATTTCTAAAACCTCCCAGAACAAAACAAAATGAATAACACGTAGCCAAATAACTACTTTTTTAATATTTTAAATAAATTATTTAAGGAGCAAGTTATAGTAGAAAAGCGCTATCTCTGAACATGTACGCTACAGCATCTTGTTAACATGTGTGTATTAAAGACGCTATTTCAAATAGTTTGAAGAAGAGTAACATATTTTTGTCTTGCGCGAGCTATTCAACCGATGTATCGACTAAATTCAGACAGTATTAATTTTAATGCGAAACTGAGCAATCAAAAGAGAGGTAACTCGCGTGAGGACGGTAATCAGTGTATAGATTGGTAAAGTAAATGTAAGAAAATCTTCGTCTTAAAAAGACCCAACCTTTGGTGAGCATTCTCCCATTGCGGTTGATTTGGAACGCATATCGCTCTTAGCACTGCATGTGTTGCCACTGTTCACAGTACAAATATAACTTCAGTCAGCCCTCCTTGGTTTCGCATCCTTGGTTGCCTTTTGTGTAATTTGGCTAAATTTTAGTCCGTTAAAATGGATGTTCCCCTATGACTTGCAGGCGAAAAGTTATGTCGCTACTGTCCCAAATTTAAACAGCAGTCAATAAGTATCTATACAGCATGCACACCTGCAGGGCAAACAGAGTGAGGCTACATAAAGACAGAATCAGCTCTATTTTCCAGCAATAAAAATGTGGCCTGGAGTTGAATGCTCGCTTACACCACTTGTAGGTCGATATTTCTATGGTAGCTCGTAGTTTCCGTTCGGAATCTTCTACTTTCTTTCACTGTCGGCCAAACTGCTGGGCTTACCTCAATTGGGATTACCCAACCTTTGGGTTCCAGCAAGCTTTATTGTGTTTAATGTGAAGCCCAGTGGTGTGGTGCATTCGCCTGTGCCTAGATCGGAGGAGACACATAAGTGACGCAAGTTCGAGCCTCACCGTTGCACATTTGTATTTATTGGGGCCCGTCTATGAAACAATGCGAAAATATATATATATATATATATATATATATATATATATATATATATATATATAATGTATCATCTGTACACGTGTCTGTTTGTTGTAAATTCGAGGCTGTGGTTACAAACGTCTGGCTAAGACACTTTGACATATTGGCCAAATTCGAATTTGATTGCAAGCTTTCAACGTACTAGCCCTCATAATAGTATATATTAATACATTATAAAAGAAGTTTATTTTGCGCATCTGCAAGAATGTTTTGGTTGATGGAAACATTTTTTCATATTTAAATCATCACAACGACAAAGGCTTGTCTGGTCGCGCTCTAAAAGAAAGGTAATTTATACCCCTCAAATCCGGTAGAAGTATATATATATATATATATATATATATATAAATATATTTTCTACATGTTACTTTTTCATTCTTTGACATCTGTAAGGCGTCCGATTAATCTACTTATATAATAACAAACATTTATATCTATCTGTGTGGCAGAGACCAATGCGACTTACAAAGGAAGCTCTATGATGTGGTCGCTAAAAAACCGACGTACCATCGGTTTCTTGTGCTGCTTTGAGATGTGTAAGCTTGTTTGTTCCAATGTGCACTGCAAATACATGTTTCTTCCTTCGTCGCACTTTACAAGTTAGGTCTCTCTCTTTCTCTTCTTCCCATATTTTCTGTTCTATCTATTTGTGCGCCCTTCAATGTGTCCAGTCGCCCAAACGCAATTTGTCATTTTTGTGCACGATTTGGAAATGTGCACATTGTCATGCACATAGCGTCGACGTGCCGTTGCAGCGTGGTACCGTCGGTGCGGTTTCTAATGACCTGGTTGTCGTGTCTTCTGCTGCTGTCTAGACATAAGCCGTTCGACTTCTTTGCGCTTAAGGGCTTATAGCCTTGTTGCACGCGCACACATAGTTTCTACTTGTATCAAATCAATGTGAAAACATTATCCATACTTCCATTGTGAAACAAGCCAATATGTTGCCGTTTTATCCGAAATACAAAAAAACTGCATACCGTGGATCGCCGTTCGTGATGAGATTTTTTGATCCTTACCTGAATGAACAAAGATAACTGTGAATAGTGTAATGTAACGTTCTAAATTCGTCCTATTTACGGCATGATACATGTTAGTGTAGCAAGTCAACTGCAAACTAAAATTGGGCTTGAGTTGAGTCTAACTTATTTGTGCTATAATGAACACTAGACAATATAAATAATAATCTATTTATTAATAAATACTATTATATTTAACATACACACACAATTTCAATCACAACCTTTATTTGGGAATTCCTCATTTAAGGCGAATTGCGTAGCTATTTTACACACGTTTTCAAGTACCACCTCTCAGATTCCCGTTTCAGGAGTAAATCTCACTTGGGCAAATTCTCAATAGAAACACAATGTGGGTACTGTTGGGCTAGAGTGGACTAATCTGCTGCAGCAGCAGCGTCTCACTGAAGGAGGAGAAATTGCTGTCCTTGACAACAAGTCGTAGAACAATGTAACCATGCAGGAACGTGTATGTTTAATCCGTCCGCGCTTCTCCCTCCCTCTCTCTCTCTCTCTCTCCATCATTCGCACGCGCAGGCGGGTGGGTGGCCGTGTTGGTGACGACTTGCGGGGGAGGATATCTGAATATTTACCTAGTGTCGTCCAACGACAGCCTCTGTCGGCTAGTCTCTGTGTGTCACACAACAACAACAACAACAACAACAACAACAACAATAAAAGCTATACCAACAACAGCTATCTCAATACCGGCAACAACACCAACATCAATTACGACAACACCACCACCAACAATGACAACAACAACTACAGCAACAACAAAACAACAACAGCCACCACAACAGCAATACCAACACGACACAAAAACTGTCTGCAATAGTGATGATGGTGCGTGAAAACAACGACGCTGCGGCGAACTGGTCGCCCGCCGGTCCGCCGCCGGGCTGCATGATCTGATTGGCTGATTTTCTACCCGCCGCGTAGACGAATGTACAACTAGTCGAATTTTTACGCATCGCTGCACCAAAATCAGGAAATCTCCAGGGATGCAAATAGATGTACACAATGCTGTCCGGCAAACAACAACAACACAAGAGAGCAGCGACAACAACAACAACAACA
This sequence comes from Dermanyssus gallinae, assembly GCA_003439945.1. Taxonomy (NCBI): domain Eukaryota; kingdom Metazoa; phylum Arthropoda; class Arachnida; order Mesostigmata; family Dermanyssidae; genus Dermanyssus; species Dermanyssus gallinae. The sequence goes on along the minus strand of QVRM01003730.1, from coordinate 365,373 downwards.
ACAACAACAACAACACAAGAGAGCAGCAAAATAACAACAACAACAACAGCAGCAACAGCGTAAGTAGCATTAATAAGTCTGAAAAAGGCAACGCCAATACCACCAACAAACAGCACGTCTAGAGAAAACAAAGCTTATACCATTTATAATAGTTTACACAATAACAACGGTACGGCCACAACACCACTGAGTCATCAGCTACAATAATGGCAATAACAACAATAGTGGTAGAAGAAACAATAACAACAACAACAACACAAAAGCAGCAACAACAACAACATTAAAACCATGCTTGACCCTACAGGAGCCTGAAACCATGTAGCCCACCCAGCTCATGGGCAGATTCAAGTTGGAGCCACTACTACTACTACTACTGCAAACGAGATGTCGCTGCTGACGCTGTTTAGTATTCCACAGCTGAAGCCAATTCTATGTCGTCATACGTTCGAGCGTAAACAAATCTGCTCCGCTCATCGTATTGTCATCATAGGATCGTCATCGACTATCGTATGGATGTAGTCACCCCCTTGGACCCCGGCCTCTTCCAACCCCTCCCAACCCCTCCATCTCTCTTTGTCTTCATCTCCCGTCTCCATCTCCTTCTCTCATGTGTGGTCCTCCCTCTCGCTTTTGCGAAAAACGGCAAACAATGCTGACCTAAGCTTGGGTGCAGTAGAGCATACGCTTTCCTTTTATTTTATTTCCCCTCCGTCTATCTAGCCTTCTCTTTTTCTATATATATATATATATATATATATATATATATATATATATTTGTTTATTTATATTTTTTCTATATCCTTCCTGCTTTCTTTCTCTCTCTGTCCGTCTCTCTAGTCCTACTTCGCGTTCTCATGTTTCCGTTTGTGGCGACAGAGTTCCAGTGAGGAGAACGCGCTCGTTTGTTCCATGTAGTCCCGCGGTACGGGAGAGTCTCTCGCAAAACAAATCGCAAAAGTCAGGGAACGCGCCAATATTCCTGCTTAACTAGTGCTGTGTCGCACACTAAGTCGAGTCTGCCTTGGACGGCTTTCTGCTCCGATATCTTGTCGCGTTCGTGACACGTCCGTGCTGGCACCCAAAGAAAGAGTAGCCGTCGATGATACAAAAAGCCATACGCTGTAGAAGCATTCGAAAAACCTGCTCTTAGGCAGGTCTTTCTGGTCCACATTCTTTACAGTGCTGGTGCATGTTGCCGTATTATAAATTATAAAGCATGTTAAGATGTTGAGAGGAAATGATTTCAACTTCAAACTGGGTGTTTCATCAAACACTTGTAAACTGAAAAGTCAATGGCTACCAGTAGTTTTGGGTACGAGACTTTTTAAACGCTGACCACAATTTATCATTGCTCCGTCTGTGAGAGCTTACGAAGTGGACAGATAATAAGATTGCATGGCAGAAAAGAAAAGCGATTTAAATCAGATTTGAGTCAACCACACAATACACTGAATCGGTATTAAAGTATGCTTATTATCTAGCCTTTAAGATCGTTAGCATCCATTAAGATTGAGTTGTCTGCTTTAGTATACGGATAGCGGTAGCTGCGTACAAGATGCACAAGGTCAGTGGGTGTGTTCGATAGGATAACTGTGTGTAGTAAAATGCAAATTTACTTAACAAATGTTAAATTCAAAATAAAAAAGAACATTCTTGGAAAGACTGCACATAGAGTCTCGTTAAATCAGGTTGGTCAATTCAGGTAAAGACTTTCAAGCTGTCGTGCAATAGCGCATCTGCATTAGGCATTGCAACAGTAACGGACCATCGGGAGACAGCAGGCGATTGCCAAGCTGCCGTCATGCCCTTCTTCTACGATGGTACATGGTAACGGTTCATAAAAACGGGAATTTTTAACATTAAGTACGGAACAAGCCACAACTGCCGCAAGACCTTATCAACGAAAGACACTTTTTGCGATAGAAAAAGTCTACCCCCATAGCAATAACATTCATAGTGTAGAAAAATGTCCCTCGCTATTTACTCGATACTGGACTAATCGTATTTTTGGTAACGGTTATTGAAAATCTGCAAGCCCGGTGCGGAAGCTATGATAATACCCTATGCTAGAGATGTCTACACAGCATTCTTGTCATATGCCCACTGATGACATAGAAGCATAATTGGCCGCTCTACCTAAAACATCATGTGTACTCGCTACAGAGATACGTTTTTAGCTGGTGACTTTTGTATGGTTGGAACACTGTATTTCTGGGATTCGTCTGCTGTTTTTGTTGATGTTGTTGCGGCTTCTGCTGTTTAGAATGTTTGTGCAGCTAGTGTTTTTGTTGTAAATGTTGTTGCTATCACTGCTGTTGTTGTTGTTGTTGTTGGTGTTGTAAGAAACGCTTGCACACGCGGAAACCTGGTGAAAGTGCTATACAGAGGCGAAGTGCAGAGTCAACTGAAGAAGATGAGTGAACTCCTGTACATATGTCTAAAACTGGTCCGGATAAAAGGTTCCTCTCTATCTCTGCCTCGTCTGTTCTCTGTAGACCTCTCCTTGATGTTATTCCCTGTAGAGAAGGTCACTTATGCCTCCCTACTGGCCACAACCCTCTTAACCAGGCAAAGTAACATGCGTTATTGCTATACGTTTTCTGCCAAGGTTACCCGCACTTTTGCCGGCGGCTTGACCCTCTTGCGCCTCTCTAGTATGTCTGCGCAGAGGACCGACGGCCAAAAACGCTGCAGGTGCATTATTAACCCGAGAGCTGCCACTACCGCCAACTGGCCAACAGGGGACGCCCATAGCGAAGGCTTAAGCATCACCGCTGTAGCCGCCTATCCTGCGAGTGCTACAGTACAAACATGCGTCATTTAGCGTAGGCGTCATTCAGCAACTCGCAGAGCATATATGAAGCCAAACTTTCCGACCTCATTCGTCAATACAGACAGTAGATAGAGCAACTGGCAAAAACGAAGTATACATTACACCAGGCCTCACCTAGGCTTTCCAGGTTCTCGATTGATAGTACCATGATCATTTGTTGGGTGTGGGCGGGATGGCTCCCCCGTAAGCCCAGTCCCGAATGTAACGTACATTAACGTATGCAGTATATAAAGTGCCCGAAGTATCACGAGAGGCATTGCATACACCGCAAATTGCTTAACTATTAAAAAGAACCCGATTCCGGAGCCACGCCACGCTACACGCCCTGCATTGTACATACTTAGGACCAGAACTAGTATGAAGTAGTAGTATAATAGTATACTCTGCAACCAAAATGTCCTTGCTTGGTCTACTGTCGTTCGATGAGCGGTGAGGCTGCTTTTGGCCACCGTACGGTCTTGCAGACGCTGTCTCGCGGCATCCGACGTTTTTTTATTTGTGTTTCTATTCGTTTGATCAAAAGAGGTCGGGGGTTCGGTGCATACTATTAGTTCTCTCGACTCATATGTGATTGCACCTGCGCAGGCTGCCGCTCTTTTGACCCACTAGGTTTTGCCCTACAATGTCTTCATCAGCGCCAGATAAACGTGGCCATCTGTGTCTTGGCATTACTTGGCCGCATATTGGGAGCTTACCTTATGTTGTTAACTGCGTTTGTTTTTCGAAATTACTCTACTGAAATTCATGGTCTAGAAATTCCTATGGCACTAGATGATGACCTAGCATCCTTAGTGCTGTAGTCATTTACCGGCTCTCTAAACTGTTTCCAACCATCTAAACATAATTGTTAATTCTTTTCTGTGAGCTAGACTGACCCTTCAGTGTATTCCGAATTCTTTAGTTTGTTGAAAAATTCACAGACGTTGCCCGCGTAATTGGCGCAGAGCACGTACCACTCTGTCCCCCACTTTCGACATTTTTCTTGGCATAATCTTAATGCCAAAAAAAGTTCTAGATGCTTTAGTTATAGAGGCGTGTTTTTTTTTTTTATGCGCTCGCTTATGGAAACTGGATCTGACATGAGTACGCACAGTTCCGTATCAAATGATTATCCGATCAGTGCAATTCTTAACGCCATAACACACGTCCGCTAAGTATTTATTTGTATAATCTAAGTCTTGACATCTATTTTTAGACTTTGTCTATTACGTGCCCGGCCCTTAAACTAGCACATACATGATTTCGTAAGAAGACTCTTTATAACACATTTTTAGCTAATCGGTTTCGATAAAACACCACCAGTCAATAGGCGGTTGGTTGTCTATCTTTCGCACATGAGCGTTAAGTTTTAAGAGCTACGCTAGGTGTAGCTGTAAGGTTGGCTGGATGTTAAACTAATTTCGGACCAAACAAAAACATCTAACTACCCGAACAGCTAATGGCGCGGGAATTAAGCAATCAAAACTCAGGAAATATTTCCAATACATTTTTATTAGTGTTATTATGGTCATTATTTGTACTGGCTTCCATAAACACTTGCTCGTAATTACTTACAAATATCTAAATGCATTATCAGTAGTGGCAATAATGATGGATAGATGTTTGGATGCATCAGTGCGCATCTGTACATGGGCAAACGCCTCACGGGCCGAACATAGAGCCAAACGGGTAAAATATAGGATGTTATCAACAAAAGTGCACTCAGAAAATAAAAATAAATGTTACCTGGGCTGTATTTTCGCCGACTTTAACATGATTTCATCCGTCCAAATTGGACATGTTAAAGTCGACTTACTTACATCAGCTGCTTAGATTGCATCATTGACGTGCTTCAGAATTCTACTTTAGCTTTGAACATAAAATGTGTAACTGTTAGCCGTTCAACGAGCGTCCGGACCAATTTTTTAATTGTTGTGATTCGCACAAAAAATATGTCTAGTACACATACAAAATCAATACCTTACTGTACTCCGACGTAGTTTCCATCTACACATAAGCGCTTCTAGGGGCGTAAAATCAGAACGTTCATTTAAATGGAATTTTAAAGTAATTTTTAAATCGACACCAAAATGGCATTTTGAGGTCATCACATTTAATCTTAAAAACGTGCCAGCGTTTTAGGCACAGTAAGAAAAATAAGAAGAAGTCGTACGGAGCCACGAAAATCGAATAGTCATCTGGTTAAATTACTTTGCTCTCCGCTTCCTTGAAAACATCCAGCAGCCACGAGCTGTATGAGGTAATGTTGAAACCCAGTTAATTAATTGGAAGATCAGTTTTTGCACATGCGTAATTTCTCGGGGAAAAACAGGGAACTTAATATTTACCCAAAATTAAATATTAAGTCAAAATAAATATTTTTTAAAGAAGTTCTGGATCGCTCTATATGTTATAGTTCAGCAAACATTTTCATTATAACTCTACCTCTAGGTAAAAGCGTTTCCACCCGTAACAGGGTACGCTCTGTCAATATCGAGCTGCTCATGAGCCTCATATAAGCTGCTATCTTAATAACTACGTTTTTCGGAAAAATAGCAAAGCGACCGTAGTGTAGTTTATTTGATGCCCTCTGACAATAAGCCTCGTATCCCCTTGCAAAGACTCATAGACAGAGCTGATCAAATCTAACTGTAAAAACAATTTCGACACTTTACAACACTTAAGTTTCTGGTAAAAATCGTTAAACGTTCTGTAAAGAACTGTACTGATTACGGTAAATAAAAAAAAATTGAACAAGATAATGAACAAATTGCAAGGTATATGCTTTGTACAAGCACTTTTCGCAAAAGATAATCGCAACAGATTATTTCGATCAGATTCGGTCCGCTTACGTCCGCACAATAAATGAGGCAACACGCTCACAGAATGTACACGCAGACGAAGTAGTCCATTCATACAGCATATTCATAATACAGAACAACCACTGGTAATACACGCGGATAAATATACCTATGTTATCTGAATAGATGTCGTCCTATACAAAGCAAAACAATTCTAATGCAGGATATACCGCATACCTAGTATATCCTGCATAACCTGATTTAAACTGTGAAATAAAACCTGTTGTTTCACGTTGCGAGCAAAGAGGCATCTAATGTTTTTGGAAATCCGCGGCCAGGTTTCAGGGAGGCGACATGCAGGTGTGTGTTGACTAGGCTTCAAGAATACGAAGAATGCGAAAGTTGCTTCACACCTAGTGGGTATTCGACTGCAGTTGAAACTAGTGAAAACGCGGTCTCAATAGGTACAGTTCCTCGCTAAACGTTGTATGCTGACAGAGAAACCATCATAGTGTACATTTTTGGCACCGGTAGTAGGTTAAATCGACCGAACAAGTCACGAACTGAATCCCTTTGACCCCCATAAAGCAGTTCTAGGTGCATTACTCAATAATATTCTGGCTCTCCGGAAAATTCTGCCATAGCCATCACTCCAGAGAAGAATACCATAGCATAGGACTGGTAAGTACACAGCTTTGTACACTAGAAGCGAGCCCTCTGTGGGTATATTAATCGATTTCTTTCTACCCAGAGCAGACATTTTCAACACTTGGTTTAGTGGCGATTGGACCAAATCCGTACCAAAATTCCGCTGATTCACTTCGAACAGTGGCGTCGAGTCATTAGCAAAAGCTATAGCAGAGCCAAAGTTTAGCGCCTGAACTTTTAATATAATTAAAAGAAAATTCAGAAGTATAAGAAACATAAAGATTTGAGGACCGAGTTTTGAGGAGTACCGATATCAAGTTGCCACGTGTCTTCACCACCTGCCCTGAGTAATAGGATCTGAGTTAGGCAACAGCCAGGGCAGAACCCAGCTAAGCAAACATTTGAAACAGCAAAGACAGTTGAAAGCAGCCAAGACATTAAGAAAGACTGCCAGACAAAACGTATGCACTTCGACTGACTTGGGCATCCGCTGTCGCAAGTGAGCCAGAGCAAGGTCGGGTGACCTTTTTTTATAGAGGGGAGAAATGCGTTACGCGCGAACGGACACTACTTTTATATGTGGGCTAAACAGTGTCGGACTCGCCGCAAGACTGCCGGCGTTACCGACTAAAACTCCGGGTTTTTGATGTTCTGAAAATCGCAGCCTGACTTAAAATTCACTCCAAGCCTCCCAGATCTTCGGTTAAGAGCACTATGGGTAGGAGCGGTGAGTGCCTAACAGAGCAATAGGCCGAGTTCACCCGCGGGAAAGGTTCCCCTTGATTAGAACCATTCAGTTCCACGTCTCTGTGTTCTCCTACGCCGTCATCTTCCATGACGAGGAACCCTTGCAAGCGTATTCAGGCGAGTCGCCTTTTTTCCTCAAGGACTTCTTTTGCTGTTTGAGCCTCAACTTCCCAGCCGCTGGTCGTTTCGCAGATAAATTGAATAAAATTCTTTATGCTGGTTCTCGGCATGTTTAGAGGAAGGTTCCTCAACCTCGGGTCGCTGTTACGCTGCCAGCGGCACGTCACTTTGCTTAAACCCTACCGCAATTCCGTCCACTCTTGTTGCCACTCGGAAAGTCGAGCTTCGCGCTCTGCCTCGTTTGAGCGCTGTGGTCTTTTTTTCCCACAATATGCGCCGTTTCTTAACTACAAGATTTCACGGAAGAGTGCCGGCCAGGACAAGGGCAGCAGCCGTACTTACGGTACGGTATGCCTGGATGATCCTTAGCACCGTCCTTGGCTGGGTTTTTCTTAGCAGGTTTTTAGTTCTTGCTGTGGGTGTTGCCGGGGTGAACCAGACTGAGCAACCAAAAAGGGCTATCGATCCAGCCACTGACATCACAAGTCTCCTCCGATCCGCTCGCTTGGGTCCGTGGATGTTCGGTAAGATCTTCGCAATGTCGTTTGCTGCTTTTATTGCTTTTGTCGTGGCAATCTCAACGTGCTTACTTCCCCTAAGCCCTTTGTACAGGTAGACCCCAGGTACCGAGCCTACTCGACTATCTTGATGCTCTTGTCTGCCAACGTAAGGTTTACCGAGTCGACAGCGACTCGGCCAATAAGCAAGACCGCCTCGCTTTTCTCCGGCGCCAATTTAAGCTGTACGCTTTTTTCATCAATTCGTTAATCGCCTGCAGGGTCTCGTCGCCATTCAGTTCAAGCTGGACACTCGACTTGGCTTCGACGACTACTGCCGGATCGTCTGCATACGCTAATATCTCCACCCCTTTTAGGAGGCCTTGAATACTCAGCACGTCGTCATAAGCAATGTTTCAGAGTAGTGGTCCCAGGATGGAACCCTGTGGTACACCAGCTGTCACGTCCATTGCTGTCACGGCGCTCGAGATTTTGCGCCCTTGCAGGTAGTTTGAGATCACACTAACCAAGTACATGAGCACTTGCTTCCTCTTGAGGGTTTCTAGGATGACCCTCCATGGAGGACTGTTGAATGCGTTTTTCACGTCCAGGAAGATCGCATCCATCAGCTGGCGCGTCCTTCTTGCTGAACGGTGTAGCAGATCTGCCTTTGCCACGACTTTGTGTATTGCTGTGTGGACGAATCTATTTTTCAGAACCCATATTGGGTCGCTGACAATAGTCCGAAATCGTCAGCAAAATATCTGAGCCGTTTCTTGATAGTCATCTCGAAGCCCTTCGCAAGCGTAATAATAAGACATATTGGTCTGTAGCTACCGTTAACTTTCGGGATCAGCACTACCTCCGCAGCTTTCTATGAAGACGGGAGTTTGTTTCTTTGAAGAATCGCAGTGACCACGCCAGCGACAGCCGCAGGGAATTCTTTGAAAAGCACTCTGACGGCCGCCGCCGGGATGCCATCTGGACCTGGGGAGTTACCAGTCCTGATGCGATCGGCCGCCTAGAGGACTTCCTGCACCAAGACCAGAGGTACATCGTCCTCTGTTGGGTCGTATGCTTCTGGCATCTGTAAATTTTCCCTACAGTCGGCCCTAGGGACTGTCGTCGATCTCTGCCAGGAAGTTCTTCCAACATTTCCTTTTACTGTCAGCGATTGCTCGTTTCAGTTCCGCCGCACACTGTCTGTATGCAATAAGATTATCACGAATGGGTCTCCCATTTGCCCTTTCATGCTTCAGGCGTCTTCGAGCATTCATAAGTTCGTTTTGGCGGGTTGACCTGCCACTGCAAAGACCGACCTGGTTAAGCGAAAGGAATTTGATCAGTCTAATGAGAAGTATTAAAAGGTATTCAGCATGTAAGGCAATAGCATGGAGCATCATGTTAAGGGCATCGAATGGAACTATCTTGGAAAGCTGTTTGGATAAGCCGGGCTTAGGTTACAAGCACTTTACGGCTAGCGGAAGACTGAGTAAGGTCTCTGTGATTTATATAAAAAGTCATTTATCGACATTTTATCGGTTATCTGAGATGCCCAATAAACGGTTTCTCTTGTGACGAGCGCGCATTGCCTAGGGACGAGGAGTTTATCTTAATGTATGTACTAAATCGAGGCTCTTTCTTGCGTATCGTCGGTTAGTAATAATAGCGGGACTGTAATATCAAAATATTTATTTAATAAGATACACATCACTGCGGTGGGAGTGATCTTTAAAGTGTATTTTTCATCACATGCCACCAGCTTGTTAGTGGATTGTCTAATCAGAGAAGATACGTAGCATAGGGGCGAGAGATGTGTTTATTTGTTTGTGTGAGGGTGGATAGGTGCCGTGTGCAGGCTGGTGGATGATGGTACGTCAAGACTCTCAAAGGCAATTGTTCTCTTAAAAAGGCCAGACTTTTGGTTAGCATTCACTCGTTGCGATCGATTTGAACAACTTGCATATCACTTTCAGCACTGCACGTGTTAGCACAGTACAAAGATGACTTCGGATCGTCCAAACGCCGCCAGGCATTACAGTAGCGCCGCATCTAAGATGAGCACGCATCTCAATTTGTCCAACTGGGCCCAGCTTTGCGTCGCTCTGCTAGACATTCCCCTACGGCGTCCAGGCGACGAGTTCTGTCGTTACTGCCCGAAATGCAAACGTAAAGGTGGCGACTATCTACACAGCGTGCACAGCTGCCGAGTGAGAAGAGCGAAACTACACGACGAGATCGTAGAGCGGAATATGCTCCGTGTCCAGCGCATGTCAGAAGCAGATCGAAGTTAAGTCGGCGCTCACACCACCAACTGAATCGTCATGCGTCGCATTCAGAGGAACTACGAGTTGCCGCCGTTAAAACAGGGCTTGCCTAGTCAGTTCGAGGCCTTGTCTGCACGTGCGGCGGATTTCTTTCATGCTCTCACGACATACACATTGATCAAGAGCCAACGTAGGCCAATTCAAGCCTCCATCGTATCCTGGACGAAGCGCTATGCATATGTTTTCTGCAAAAATAAATTCTAAGCTTTAACGATACATTATCGTGTTTGTTAATTCGGCAAATTGTTAGCGAATCTTGCAGGTATATTGATTTATGAACAAATATATTCCTCTAGTTGTCCGAGCGGTATGAAACCGTCATTATTTATTAGGAACGGGTTTGAATCTTCTCAAACCTATAGAATGCAGATTAAAGAAAAACCACTACAATGCCACTTTAACTTGTAGAACGATAGAGTCAAAAGTGTTAATTAATGTCTATCTTAATTGTAGCCTAGATCAATGTCATTATGGAGATGATGTATTCGATGAGGACTTCAATCAGGCATCAGCTGGTTAAGGTATGAATAGTTTGGATATTCATCATCATAGAAATGAACATGAGTTGACTCGGTTGAAGCGGGCTTTGGTCAGACATCAGATCAATTTGCTTACGAGCCTCTATCAGGCGTATGGTGTGTGCTAGTCAGTATTTTCCAAACAAATAAACTCCACAGCGAACAGGTCGAGAATTTGAAATTGAGTACGCACAAATACAATTTATATATATATATATATATATATATATATTTATATATCTACACACCGAGCAGGATGACTCAGTGGCAAAGCCCTTGCCTTGCATTCGGGAGAACTGGGTTTGAGAGCCAGATCGGCCACTCTTAAATTGGTTTGCATGGTTTCCAATTTGGACAATGTAAATGCCGGAGTGGACTTAAGTTAGCCATGACATGAAAAAAACATACACAAGCTTTAGCTTTACAAAAAATCTAAAATATATATATATATATATATATATATATATATATATATATATATATATATATAAACACGATTTAACGTGAAAAATTAAAGTATAATACATTTGAAAATATTGTTTGTGGAATGCAGCCCGGCCGCACAGAGCTGAATTATGTAGCCAGCACGAGCGTGGATCTGCATGACTGGTGGTGGTATCTTAAGCACATCAGTCCACAGTAGGCGCACACTCACACTTGGGATCGGACTCATTGAACCCATTTCGCAGGCATAGTTTGTTGTGCATCGAATGTTGGGTTAAGGTACGCCGATTGTCTAAGAAAACATCCGTCTTGAATCTGGCTTCACAGGCGTCGTGGAAAAGTCCCAGGAGAAATGCATTCTTTTTCAGTCGCACAACTCGCGATACCGTCGAAGAGCTGGCTTCTAGAAATGAATCGACTGATGTGGACTCTATACATGTTTTCGTTTAGACGAGACAGTATGTAAAGCGATTTTGGGTAATTCTAGGAAGTCTGTTTGAAGAAAATCGCCTTCACCTTATCCAATCTGCTCAGTTGCGCTACCGACAGATATTTTGATAGATGCCATATGGGCCTGGGGTGCTGCTGACCAGCCGGGAGATGTGGGCTACGATGGAGGTGCCACTCGGCGTATGTGTTACGCCAAAGTAAACACAATCTACCAGGGATCCATGCAAAAACAATGTACATATAGATAATGCTCTAGGTAAATAGGCTGCCCATATAAGAGTTAAAGCATGATGGGCCGAATCGGACGTGTTGACACTGACTAAAACGACACTCTCCAAAACAAAGTTTATCTAGATCTCCGCTGGATCTATAAGAAGAAAAATGATGTACGTAGCACAAAGTAGCGCCTTTCTGGTTTGCACAAAACGCAATGTGTCAAAATCGCATGAGAGAGAGCGCAGTGTTTATTGTATGGGAGAGGGTTGGGTTCCGTGTGCAGGCTCGTGGAGAGTAGTCAGGCAACTACGGTCGATTGTTCTGTTAAAAAGGCCCGACTTTTGGTGAGCATTTACTCTTATTGCAATCGATTCTGTGGAACACCTGCACAGAACTGGCAGCACTGTGTGTGTGTGTTGTACTGTTCGCAGTACAAAGATGACTTCTGACCGCCCAAAGGCCGCCAGACATTACAATGGCGTCACACCTAAAGGTACCGCGCATCGTAATTCGTCTAGCTGGCCCCGGGCTTGCTATAGTCTACTGGATGTTCCTCTACGACTTCCAGGCGACGAGTTCTGTCGTTACTGCCCGAAATGCAAGCGTGAAGGTGGTGACTATCTGCACAGCGTGCACACCTGCGAACTGAGAAGAGCGAAACTGCACGACGAGATCGTAGAGCGGAACATGCTCCGTGTCCAGCGCATGTCAGAAGCAGAATGGAGTTAAGTCGGCGCTCACACCACCAACTGAATCGTCATGCGTTGCATTCAGAATAGCTACGAGATGCCGCAGTTGAAACAGGGCTTATCTAGTCTAGCCAGTCCAAAGCCTTGTCTACATGTACGGCGGATTTCTGTCAAGTTATTGTGTATCGACATACACATGGATCAAGAGTGCGTAGGTCAATTCCTAGCCTCTATCGTATTCTCCGAAAGCCGCATTATGCATATTTGTTCTGCAGAAATAAATGTTTTAAGTTTTAATGATACATTACAGTGTTTATTAATTTTGCGAGTAAATATCCTTTGGTTGGGTTGTCGGAGTGCTATGCAACTGTAATAATTTGTCAAACACTCTTTGGATCTTGTCAAATTTATATAACGTATGATAAGGGAAAAAATGTATTACAAATCCCACTTCAGCTTCTGAAACGACTAGTCAAAGGTCGCCGCTTAACATCGACGTCAAGACAATTTAGCTTTCGAGGATAAAGTGTCCTGGACGAGTAATCTCCTCGCACGGCAGGGATATTCACCGGCCTAAACGATAGATAAACTCTGATAAATGCGTGTGTGCGTTGACTTCTCGTCTCATCCCCACATACTTGGCGTCCAGAGCAAACAGCTTAAAAATGACGTTATCCACACACCTCAGCCTCCGCACGTTGAAGACACTACGTGCAGTTTTCCGCTTACAGAGGGAAGTATGCGAGAAGACGGGGGGGCGATTCAACACGATTGAGACAATCAGTCCCTGAGCACGGCTTGTGGCATGCAGTGATTGTACGCCATTGTATAGCCATTATACGCCCAAACCACCATGATGCACAAGCTCTCGACGCCAGTGATCGGAAAATGTGTTGCAAATATGCATGTCAGCGTGGGCGATTAGTGTAAGCTACCACAGCGCGCATCATAGCGATCACCTAGCCGCCTCCATGCCAACTGCTATCAAATTGGTCATTTTGCAGACGACACAAATCCACACGGTGCTTTGGGCGAGAGAGTCCGCCGGTATCAGATAGGCTTGATCTGATGTCCATGAGCGCGTAATCAGTTCAGACGCTATCTGATGCCCGCTGCAAGGCGAAGCAGCGTCGAGGGAACTTGAGTTCCATGTTAAGGTTCTATAATAGCAAATGTCAATATCGTGCAGCTAGTGAGTGAAAACGATTCAAACGAAGCCAAAAGTCATTTCGATTTAAGCCAATTCTAACGTTTATCGTATTAAGAGAGCAGTATTATGCACGTTCGTTCTGCAAAAATAAAGTATAAGCCTTAGTAATCCACTGCAGTATTTATTAAAAAAAAAAAAAAACTTTTTGACAGGTATTTTTAAAGCCTTGTTAAACTATTAATTAAATATGAAGTTGTGAGAGTGATATAAAACCGTAATCATTTAATATGAACGGCTTGGACCTTTTAAACGTATTTAATGTGTAGAGTCGTCTTGCTAAGACATACAGACGCGATTAGTCTAAATGAACTTCACTACAAATTCCGCTTTAACCTATGGAAGTCGATCATGACTGGTCAATGATCTTCAGTGATGCCGCATTGTCTTACAGAGCGTATTCTCGCTAATAAACATACTATTGTTTCTGTAAATATTCATTGGAAGAACTTTGGACGCACTGGCGTAGTAAAGGTTGTAATATATATATATATATATATATATATATATATATATATATATATATATATATATATATATATATATTTATATATATACAACCAGATAAAATTATAAAAAATCCAGATGAAATCTATATATATATATATATAGATCCAGATGAAATTATCTGTTTGAAACTATTCTCTAAATCGTTTGGCGTCACTTGAAAATCATAGTACTGTTCTAGTTTTCTCGCTCTGGATAGAAATGTGTTTGTCGATTTGTTTGTGTGTTAAGTCCACGCGTTGTAAGCAATTAATTCCGTTTCTTAATGTGTCGTCGTCGTCGTCGGTGCTGTCGATGGCTGGACCGATTAACCGTCTGGATCCGTCTGGACCGTAGAGTAAAGCTGTGCGTGCAGGGGAGACTTGTCGCACAGATGGACGTGAACGCTCGATAGCGTTATTGCTGTTCGATGAAGCTGTCGTCTAAGGGGTTTCTGGGATTGTTGTTCTGACAAACTAAGATGACAAACTGATCGTTATCTGCTTCGTATTAACTTCGATGTGACCTCTGCTGGCAGTACTATAGACGATGATCTGGCCGTAGAGTTGATCTCAACTTGGCCGTATCTGTCGAGTCCGGTGGCGTGGTACCTTCACGTGTGGCTTGCGACCGGAGCAGACGCATCGGTGTACTAATTCGACTCCCACCCTGAGCCCTTCACATTCGTTTTTATGGGGTCCCTATTACAAAGCAACAAGATGCATTGTGCATGGCTATCATCACTTGGTATGTTCGACCCAAGGATTTCACCAAGTTGGCGATCAGCGTCGTTGCCGGTTCTGCTCGCAGATATGCGCTAAATACCACGCAGCGGGCTGCCAGAATTCGAATTTTGGCACGCTTTCACCGCTAATAGGAACTGCAACTTTTCGACTGCTAGCACTCAATATATTATGGTGATTGGCCGTTGCGATTTCGTTTGATAGCTTTTCCCGTGCAACGTATCGGCGTGATTTTTAAAAATGGAGAAAAAAGAGTTTCGAGTGGTTATCAAGCATTTTTATTTCAAAGGTTGGAATGCGACCCAAGTAAAAATTGAGTTAGACGAGACGTACAGTGACTCTGCGCCATGTTTTGCCACTGTTTCCAACTGGATTAATGTGTTAAAAAGAGGTCGCAGGAGCACCGAGGATGAACTACGTCTAGGAGGCCAAAAAACGGCAACTGATGAGGAAAACGTAGAGAAAGTGCGACAAATTCTTGGCACAGATAAGCAAATGAACATTAAGGAAATAGCGTAGGCATTAGGGATTAGTTTAGGCAGTGTGCATTTTATCCTACACGAAAACTTGAAGATGAAAGAGCTTAGAGCAAAATGGCTGCCGCATTTGCTCAATCAAGGCCAAAAAGACGCGCCTCTTTTGGCTTTACAGCGAAATTTGGCCAAGATGTCGAACAATGTGTCGGATTTTTGGTGCAGATTCATGACCGTCGATGAAAGCCGGGTTCATCACTACACTCCCGAGACCCAAGAAGCATCTTGCCAATGGTGTGCACCTGATGAAGGACCTCCGAAGAGGGTGCGGACAACGGCATTGACCGGAAAGGTGATGGCTACAGTTTTTTAAGACCAACGTAGAATAATGCTGGTCGACTACCTTGAGAGCTGTAAAACGATCACAGCAGAATATTATACAAGACTGTTGGACTGCCGTTAGCAAGAACTCATCGTGAAACGGCCCGCTTTGCAGAAGAAGGTTGTCCCGTTTCACCAGGGCAATGCTCCTGCACACAAGTCCCGGCAAGCATCGGCAAAACTGGCCCAACTGAGGTTCGAACTTATTGAACAACCCTCCTATTCTCCAGACCTGCCCCCCTCTGATTATTTCCTCTTCGGACATTTGAAGAATAGTCTCGGTGGAAAGCGTTTTTCCAGCAATGAATAGGTTAAGGCTGCTGTCAATGCCTATTTTCAGTCTAACGACGCGGAATTCTACTCAAGAGGTATGAAAGCTCTGAAATCTCGGTGGGAAAAGTGTATTGAGCTTCTCGGGGAGTATATCGAATAAGAAAAATTTTAAAACATGATTTGGAAAATTCTCGGTTTTCATTCTAAGAACTTATTGAACTACCTGTATATATACATATATATATATATATATATATACATATATATACATATATATATATATATATATATATATATATATATATATATATATATATATATACATATATATATATATACATATATATATATATATATATATATACATATATATATATATATATATATATATATATATATATATGCACATATATACATAAATATATATATATATATATATATATATATGCACATATATACATAAATATATATATATATATATATATATATAATGCAAAAGCAAATCCGTGGACGTCAAAAATGCTGGCTGAGAGTTAGCCGCCCCAAAAAGTTGTTTAGAGTCGGCCGTGTCTACAAATTTGCTTGGCCTTTGCCAATATGCGCATGAACCACTCTTGCTTACCTTTGCTCAACAACATCAGTACTTATTGCATAAGAAAAAGGCTCACTTAACTTGATGCCGCTACGCACAATGTTGAGGATGTGTCGGGAAGTGTCGCACGTGCACCGATTGGTTATCCACGTGAACCTGCTTAAAAAATCGACGTCTAGAGACCGTGGCAGCCATGCCACTGCACACGCGCGTCCCCTCCATATTCCGCTCGTGTTCGTAGATGGTCTCGTTACTATCGCTTACAATAATATGTTACATGTGTGTAGGCTGTGCGGATAAATTAGTATCTTTTCGTGGATCTAAGGGTTTCTCCAGTTGGACCTGCATAACTTAGCCCTTTGAGTTGAACCAATTGCAATTGGAGAGTAGGGCTCGAATGCAGTATTTCGAGTATCTGTTTATAAAAAAGGCTGTCCCGATAGTGACTTTGCTCGTTTAAGTAAGTGAAGGCGTGGTGAAGAACGGTTCATGTACGTCCGCTGAACTTATAGCACGTTCTGCTCTATGATCTGGTTGTGTAGTCTTGTCCTCGTCGGTCCATAGGCATGCAAGCTAGTAGTAACTAACAGCTGTTATTTTTGCATTTCGGCCAGCAACAACAGAACTCGCTTCTCGGATGCTATAGGGGAATATCCAGCGAAGCCAGGCCAGGTTGCACAAATGCGCAATCCACGGTACTGCTAGATGCAAAACCATTATGTGAGGTGTTTTGCTTGTGCTCTTTAAAGTCCCCTCTGTGCTCTAAACGACAACAATGCACGAAGTGCTATGCTAAACATAATAGGGGAGCTTTATAAATTGATTTTAATTGGTAACGCGTACTAAAATGTTTATATTTTTAATACGACATTCGCGTCCTCTACACCTGCCTACAGACCATACACAGCTCGTTTTCATTGGTGATTATCTCTAATTCACCCAACAGTTTGATCGTCACTGATGAGGAAAGTTCAATCTCTAGGTAAGCTCTAGGCAATATAATTTAGAGGTATTCTGCCTCCAAAGTGGATAACTCTGCAATAACAGAAGCTAGACTGCGCAATTTCACGGTCTTAGCAAAAAAGGGAGGCCTGCAGAACCTACTTGTATTGTTTACGAGCGTCTTAAATTGATAAAAGCATATACAATTGTAGCTCTTACGTGCTTTTATAGTAGTTGTCTCAGATTGACGGTCGAACCTCTGAGCATTGGAAATTAGACAACCTTTAACCAATCTTTAAAGGTAAAACAGGCGCGACTGACTCAACAAACTACAGGGACATCGCTTTCCTAGTGTCGTTACTTCAAAGTTTTATAGTCCATGACGGTCAGCACGCTGTAAGAGAGGTTCGTTGAGATACTAATGGCAGAATACTACGGTGTCATATGTATTTTCCGACGATGACCTCTTGTCATTCTTGTAAGATCAAGAAAACAACCTGAACTAAACAACATAATTGTATTGACGGTCAATTATATATACGTACAATGAGACAACCAAAGTGTAACCTCGCTCGGCGTTGATAGGAAAGTCCGCATCTAACGCCGCTAGCCCACAATGTGGTGTTCGTGCTCTTCGCGGCTCGTAAACGTCAAATGGGGATTCTCAAGAAGTAAATTAATATTCGTAAAAAAGCGACTTGTGTGGCGCACCCAAAATAAATTCAGAGACAGATAGCATTGATGCAGACCATGGGCGTGCCATAAAGCGAACTGTAACTTCAACGGCAAGCTTAAAGAAAGGTAGATGTCTGTTGCAATACTAGCATCTGAGTGCATCTTCAGATTTGAGGCAGAAGCATCTAAAGAATTCTGCAACCCTGCGATCTTGGTTAGAACCCTTACAAGTTTTAGTAGCTTAATGTACTTACGCAAAATATAAGGAAGTGCGCTGCCTTAAAGCAAAATAAGTCATTAACAAGGTACATTTATTCAGAACAATGATCCGCATACTCGCCTAAACTCAACCCTATGGATTTTTTGATGAGTAGTTGGGGCTGAAATATGCTGCAAAGATACAACAGTTTGAAAGGTCTCAGCCATTCAGAGAGCGTAGGAGGAAGAAGGATAAATTGGCGACTGGGGCAGTAGAGTCGCGACTATATAAAAAGAGTAAAGACAGAAACGTCGGACGGAAGAGGGAATGTACTTGAACAAATGAGGACGAGACGTACAAATAGAAAGAAAAAGAGAGAGATATGTAGATTGTTGTTGCACCGCAAAAAAACAAAACATAAAGAACCATTAATAAAGTAGAGGGAGAAAATACAAGGCTGACACGAATATAAGCAAAAGCCAGATGAAAAACAAAAATAGTTTATTCGGGAGATATACACCAATTAAAACAAATATGGAATGGCAAATGGCATACCTTTGCAGATTACGAAGATATACATTTTTTATAGCTAACTTACATTTAGCACAAACAAGTGTGCAAATAACAGGTAATATTTTTAAATAATCCAATCGATATATACCTACGGATCTGTGTAGGGCGTCTCCTTAAGTAAATTTCTAGCGATAGAAGACATCTTTTTTCTAGGGGCTTTGGATAATTCTGCAAAAAGTGTTCGCAATTGGTTGACACTTCTCAGCACGTTCCTAATTGTTGCTCATCCAGTGATGTCAGGCGTTACAAACGGCGCAAATGCACACACCAGGGCGCAAAGAGGCCTAACGCCTGTGATTTATTGACGGAACCATTATCGCTGACATTCTGCCAATGCAAGTCAAGAATCATTGGCAAAAGCGTCTCTCATTTATTATTTTTTTTCCTTTTAACTCACCTTAGCGATGGAGAGTGGAGGAACATCAAAGCTGTCCCATTTGCATATAAAATAAACATGAACATATTTTAGACGTTCAAAATTTAGCAAATTCAGTCAGTCTGTGGTGAGCGCAATCAACTGCTAAACACAATTACATTGTACTGTTACGTTTTTGCTGCGAAACGACGGCCGTGTGTCTTCTTCTACGCCCGAGAAGGGATTTCCCATAAAATCGCTCCAGTGTTCACATGCATCGGTTAGAGGTCCGAAAAATTTCGCTCCTTT
This sequence comes from Dermanyssus gallinae, assembly GCA_003439945.1. NCBI lineage: Eukaryota > Metazoa > Arthropoda > Arachnida > Mesostigmata > Dermanyssidae > Dermanyssus > Dermanyssus gallinae. The sequence continues at coordinate 345,896 of QVRM01003730.1, read as the reverse complement.
TGCGGAGCTTGAAGCACTCTTACTAATAGAGCAAGAGCATGCAGCTGACGCTGGGCGTGATACGCCTAGTCTTCAGGACGCAATGCTTTCTTTACTGGTTGTCGTTTACGCGGAGGGGCCTTGCACGACAGATCACTGTAAAGTATTTAGGGCCAACGAAGCCCTTCACTTGCATTAGGCAATGGAACCATTTTGTCCAATCAAGGTTCTTCTTCGCTTGTTTATGAGATTTCTTCGCTTGGTCATGATGCTTCTTTGCCTTCACATGAGGCTCTTAAGCACACCTTGATATTCCACATCATCCCCAAACCCTAACTGGCTTAGTAGCTGCAGTAGGTCTCACACAGTTGAAAGTAGTATTGAAGAATGGTTCCAGCTCCTCGCCTCTTCCTGAGGCCATTTAGGTGAGAGGTTTTTAGTGTGTATTATGCCAACAACATCGGCATCAAGTTCCGCACCAACCGCTTTGGGTGTGCGTAAAAGCATTTTTCCTCTCACCAAAAAAAAAGGTCTCACACAGTTTATCCGGTCAATTGCCTCAAGTAACGAGTGTCAGCCCTAGCTATCGTTGACGGCGTTCGTTCTCATAGCGCTCCAGGCGTCTGTCCGCAAAAACAATGACACGCTTCTTCATCGGCCCAAACTCGAGAGAGTAGGAAGCGTGATCACTTTTGAGCCCATTGACGCAGACATCTAACTCAGGCCACGTCCGATACGAACACTACGCGTTGCCACTAAACTCACGCACCGAGACATTTATAGGGCGGTTAGACTTCTATGCTCGAAAGATCTGTTTGTTTCCGGAAGTAGTATTGCCGAGATCCTCCGATAAAAGCATCCCCTAACTGTAGACGTTCTCTGCACGTACTCTGAACATGATTGCATGCTTGACTTCGTTCCTCTATTCTGCCGACCTGATGCGATTTGGACCATCCTACTACAGCGTCAGACCCTTCAAATGAATTACCATGTAACAAACAATCTAGTTTGCTTCTAATGAATCGTCTATATCATCATTATTATGATTTTTGCCATAACCGTCAATATCAACTTCAACAAGAATACCATTGGCATGAGGATCGGCATCATAACCATCACCATCATCATATGACGAGATCTGTGTCCAATATATCCATGTTTCATCGTACGGGGAATAAAGCCCTTTTGTTGTAGAGTCACGGTTTCGCGTCCAGAGCGCGTTTGTCTCTCTTTCGGTTTGGCCGTCGGTGCTGTCCTTCAGCAGGACCTGCCTTCGGGACAGACTCAGCAGTGTAGGCACATTCCTATCACGTGCCGTGGTCGGCGCCGTCACCGCCGCCCCGGAAAAATAACCGTACCGCCTTTTCCATTGGCGTTTGCCAGCCCCACTTTTCGCGACTCTTTCCGGGTGCCTCGTTTCTTCCGCTCTCTCTTCTCTCTCTATCTATTTATTTTTCTCTATTACGCCCAGGCTTCCCTTTTTCTCATAGTGCTTCGCACTCTTTACATCTCACTCTCTCTCGCTCTCTATTTATATATATATATATATATATATATATATATATTTATATCTACCTATGGTCGATCTCTTATCTCTGCCTCTCCCTTAATCGCTCTTTGTCTGTTTCGTCCGATCGACCAGAGAGAGCTGTCGTCGGACGGAGCTGCTCAATGTGAACGAATTCCAGCATCGGCAACAGCAGCAGCGTTGGCAACAACAGTAGCACCAACCGAACGAACAGCCATAGTAGGAGAACCATAGCTAGGACGAGGCAGTAACAGCGGAAGCAGGATGTAGTGGTTGTCCATCTGTCTGCTTGTAGCTCCGTTCATCCTCTGCGAGCCGATCGCTTCCTTTCGAGGTTTGTGCTGGTGGTAGTGGCGGGGGCGCTGGCGGAGGCGCTGGCGGAGACGCTGGCGGGGGCGGCAGCAACCGCGGTCGTCCGACGGTCAGCCAGTATTCATAGGTCGTGGTTGCAAACGCGGCAGACGTCTTTGGCAGTCTACCGTGCTTCGACGGGCAGCTAGCTGCTCGCGAAACGAGCAGCTCAAACCAAGAACATTGTCTGCAGGCGACGGCCCCCGACCGTACAATAGACGATAAGGCGATACGACGCCGACGACGAGGGCGACGACGACGACGGAGTGCTGGCTGAAACAGTTCTACCATGACGGCAGCCAGCCATGGCACAGCATGGCAATCCGGGACGTGCCGGAACGTGCCGACAAAAGTTCCCCTCCTCGGGCTGGTCCGGCGGCGTCGGCGGCCGCTGCAGCGTTGTCTTGCCGGCCTGCCTGTGTGGATGTATGCGTGGCCATGGCGGGCGTCCTGGTGTTCTGCTGTAGGCCATTATTGGCTGCCGTAAATGTTTACGCCATGTCAGTGGCTGATACGACGACGACGCGACGTGGCCGCAGGCGGTGCGTGCCGGTCTAGGCCGTTCGGGCACTTGTTCTTGTTCACATCGGTGCCTTAGCGTCAACCTCGCGGTCGTGGTTGCCTACAGGTCGCGATATACAGGGTATTACAGGAATATTTGATCAACGATATATGGATTTTTAGGTATTGGGCGTGAAGGTTAATAAAATAACTTTATTTTGGCGAACTCTATTCTAAGCGACCATGTAGCATCTTCTGACCGGCCTTATGAGTTCTTCGAAAGAAGCAGAATTTTCTCACACGGCGGTGTGTTTAGCTTCTGTCTAGGAAACCTGGTTGTCTCGCAACAGCACATTCTATGCTCCTGTGTCGGGCAAAAACACCAATTTCACAAATTGTAGTAATTTAACTCTCATTCCGAAACAGGGCCTCTTAGAGACCATGTTCCATTGGAAAAAATATTTGCCTTAACGAGTTCTACAATTCCATATATCGTTGATCAAATATTCCTGTAATACCCTGTAAATATATATATATATATATATATATATATATATTCTGTGGAAGAAAATAAATAATTAGATAAATAGATTATTTACATTTTCATTATCAGGGCATCTATTATTATATTCAGGGCATCACCCTGAATGGTCTTAACGTGCTGAACGCTGCCACGCTTTCTTATAACACAAGATATTACAAGATAGACCCAACTTGTGTGTTACGACATCGAGCGTTACTTATCCGTCAAGCTTGTCATGCCTGGTTACTACGTTTTCAACTGTGTCAAGCTTACGTCAGCTAGCTAACATCGTGCATTTCCCAATGCTATGAATACTCAAAAGGTGGCAGGTATGACGGACATGTTATACAATCCGCGAGTCTAAGAATAAATACACAAATAAAATCATATATATATATATATATATATATATATATATATATATATATATATATATATAACAACTGCTTGCAATAAAGTGTGAGGGCAAGCAAGAAAAGGCACAGGTTTTATCGACCTTGCCTATAGCGCGGTTCCGTGGACGTGGAAGTTGCGACATCTCTGTGACACGGCTGAACGGGAACAGCATCCTTATTACGTGTGTGATCCTGGGGACACATGAATTACGCATGTGCACGACTATTTGAAACGGCACTCCACAATTGATCTCATTTGTAAATATAACAAAAGCGTATTTTTATTGTTAACATTTTAGGCATAAGGGTATATAGAAATTGTAAAATTCAGATCTATCTAACAAAGCTGAACTTCGCTGTTTTTCTGCACAACGGACTTGATCTCATTGGATGAGAATTGAGACAACCGCATTATGACGTATGCATAAACTTACCTTCACAGTTCCGGCAAACGTTCGACAATGACCGCTCTAAATGTTTGTTTGAATGGCAGATAGCCATGTGGGCACACAGAGCCCTAATGTATCGCAGCCTACGCCGCGTTGCACAGTGCAGAAACATGCTCGTGAAAGAATGATGTTACGTTATTAATGAATTATGTCATAAAATGAAATATGTGCATATACATCTCCTCTACGTCATAATGAACGCACTTCTGTCTTAAACATGTTCCGTGTCTCTCGCTGTGAATGAGCTAGAGGCACGACGGTAACGAACTCGAATAGTAATGGCATGATTTCAACAGCTCACTTGCGTGTGCAAGTTCCATGCGAGTTGGTGGAGCACAAAGTTTGCACAAGATCCATTACGTCTATCCCCCACGACACTCGCGAAGAAACTGACAGGCTAACCAAATGGTGTTGTCTAAGTATGAGAGGCCTGCGCAGACAGCAACGGCTTCCTACTCACCTTGTTTCTGTTATAATAAAAATATAAGAGTTTGAAATATTTAATGTGACACATGGGCATATTGTGGTCGAAGCGTTTTCGGTCGGTCGCAGCGCGCTAAGATCTTCTCATGTGAAGTGCATATAAACCAAATGGGCCAGCGTGACGTGGACGAGTTGGATCGCCGTGTTAAACGAAACCGGTTGCGGCAGTTTCATATTAATGATTCACACCTGAACTCGTCTTGATCCTTTGTAAAAGTGGTTGCAGGTAAGCACAAAGAAAAATACAAAACAAATTGCCGTACTCTAGTGGTGTCCCTTATTTTTTCCTGACTACGATATTCCCTCAGCCTAATTTACGTACCATAGTTTGTGCAATATACGTTTCTACCCGTAGACTGTGTGAGTTTCAGTGCCATGCCCCGCACACGTGAATGAGCATTTCCATTCTATAACATAAGCTCGCTATTAGAGACAGGTATTTTAAGTTACGTTTAAAAACGTACGAAAAAAGCACTAGTTGCGACCGAGGCGCTTATTGACCTCAGCAAGGCTGCTGTCTTAGCTGCTTTGTTGTATACCCATTTATTTGCTCTAATTGTTGCTCCGATAGCCAATTATATAGCGTATGCTAGCCTGGTTAAGAAGCACCTGCCACCCGATGGTCTCAAAAAGTTAGGCAGGTTATTGTAGTTTACCTCATAACGAAATGAAAAGTATATAATCAAAGCGTCACCTAAGCTGTAGATCGCGTACTTTTTTTTCAGAAGAAAAGCTTAGATGACCCCTTAATCTCAATGAACCGGTGCGCATCCCTACAAAAATGTTCTGCTCTGCTTAAAGACATCCTGCCTATCCTAGTTTAGAGCATACAGTCGTAGCAAGAATTGTTTGCAATCGTATTATGCCGTGACAATGTCGGATTGTAAGCCTCCGCCTACCTAACCTAAAAAAACGATTCTAGTCGCCACGGCCTCCGTCATTCCGTACAAAATGCCACCGGTTAATGCAAAGTCGACGCATTACCACCAACGCTGCTGCCTTCGTGGGAACATTTGCTGGATACATTGCCGTATTTTCAAAAGCTCTCGTAGCATTCGACAGCTTACTTAACATAACATCTTTGAAAAAAACTTTTTATGGGGGCCAGAAATAAAAATGCATATGGCACACCCTTTGGTCTGGGTAGTGTAAAACTCCCAAACCCACTAAAAACCTGGTGATCTCCTAACCTACATGACTGGTATAATTGTTTTATTACTTCAGTGCATGTAAGAAACCGCTAGTCTGGCTTTCAATCATCGGCCTGCTGGCGGCGCTCCATGCGATGCCATCTCTTATCCGTCATCTTTGTCTCCATTTTCATAACAATCTCCACCAAATCTAAGCCCGCATCCCAACTTTTTTTCGAGCTGAGCATCCGTTAGAGTAGATCATTCGTCGTATTGGGACATATTGAATATATATGTATAGATATTTAATATCCTAATAATAATCTATCATTCTATTATTACTCTAGTGACAAACTATGCCTACTTATTTCGTGCGACAGACTGAAATGGGTGGGCTATAAGGATGCTCTATAGTATGCACGCCTCGTTGCAATACGAAATATGGGCTATATCTTCTGAGACACGACACATATTGCAGCGTGGCGGCACACTTTGTGTTCTGTATCAGGTAAAAGCGAAGCCTTTGTACCGTAGTCAAAGGCCTACCCGCATGAAGATGATAGTGTAGATTCTCGGCTATTACTTTAAATGTACTCTGGTGCTCCCCAATAAATCGCATATCTGCCTTAGAGTTTCAGCCTGAGTGCATACGCGCATGACATTAGTTTAACGTAGTTCAATCATACGCAAGATAGCATTTGGCCGTCTACATGTTTGCAAGGATCCATCCTGTTCCAGTTAAGTAACGCATTTTGCTTTAAGCCCCTCTAGCCTGAACGAAAAACTGGCCAATGTCACCTTTAATATATTTGTTGGGTGTCTTGTTGAGGGGAACGCCAAGAGCAAAGACCGCCCGCGCAGTTCTGGGCATTATTTTTATCGTTATATGTCTGGCGTCGTTGTAACGGGTATCGTAAGAATTATAAATGGCATGTCTACCGCTTTCTATGAAACCTATTGCAATTTTAAACTTATTGAAGTCCTAGAGAGTCTAGACATATCACTTCATTAGATAAAGGTCTGATAAAGTAATTTTCTCTTTTTGTGTTCCGCGGCGGCGGAATGCAAAGAGCCTCGGGCTTTTGCTGCAACGTTGGCTCCCCCCCCCTCACAGAGTTGGTTTAAAGCACGGTTGTCAATTCCATTTTCGAGCTTTCTCAACCGCTTTAAGCCAGCGAAAGATTGCGGGACTCAATCTATGGTTAAAGGTTTGATCCGCCTTCTTCTCGAATCAGGGTGCAATATCTAACAGTCGGCGTTGTTCTGTATGAGCAACACAAAATGACCGGCGAGTAAAAACTCAGTGTACAAAATAGTGAACGATTTTCGTTCTGTTGCGATTCAAAAGTTCCTGCACATCGTGCTCGTTTCACTCGGCAAACGTGATGATCTTAGATTTAGAGCATAAATAAGATTGGGTTAAATGGGTAGCCTAGACGGAGTCCTTCAAATGTCTCGAGCTTTGTCCAAATTTTACCGTACAGCAAGCTTTACGAGTCAATTAAGATGGGATTCGTACTCTTTCTACTCAACTAAGAAGTCAAGTCATAGTGTCGCTGTACTTATCCGATAGTGCACCCAAAAACCTTCGTCACTACTGTCGTGACAGATGTGATCCCTTGTACTGCTGCCTGCTCATACGCATTTTTTGATTTTGCCAACGGCGATGTATGAACCATAGCTATCTGCTAGGCTGTAAACAAGGACGTTTTTACTGAGTCAATTTTATTGATCTAATGATGTTGTTAGTAGACCTGTTGAGCTGTAGATCTATGATTGGAATAGCCGGGCTTGCTGCTTGCAGATATTCCAAAGCGGACATGTCTATATCTGAGAGTTCGTCGAATAATGGTAAAGTAACGCCACACAGGAGTGTGGCGATAACCAGAGTGTCTCAACGTCTGCACTGAATTTTCCTAGTAATCGCATGTTTCATTATCAACCATACCGCAGATCATGTTTAGCCACATTTTATAGACCACTCTTAAGATTTCTGCCACAGCGCTGGGTACAACGTCGAGCAGCATAACAGGCCTAGTTTCGAAGTATGGTAAAGGCATGCCAAAGTATCCACTCTGGCCGACCGACCGTAAACGAACCCACGAAGAGTGGCCGATCATAAGGATCGGCATAACTAACGACATTGACCTCCTCTAAACAGCATGCCCGGAAATTGTTCACTGTCGACGTGTCGAGTCTAAATTACAGCTTTGCGCGCGTCGGGCACGAGGAACGCTTGTTGCAAAAGTTTGTCCCGACCTTTTGCTACAAGTGACGGTTCAAATGACCATACTTACAGTGCAGCGGTTTGAACAAGCTTATCTTGAAGCTTGAAGTGACAACCCGAGGATGTTTGCTTGCCGAAAAAGGTCGGTCTCTTTCTGAGAGTTATTTTTGCTATTTGCGCAACGCCAACTGGGTGGCAGCGCAACTTTTCGCCGTACCGACACCAAACGGATATTGTCACGGCCTCAGATAATCAGCCATAGAACGTTCGGTTTCGGATAATCCGTCCACTTTTGTCGTTGATGCTTGCCACGCTTAGAATGGCTAGGAAAGCATTGTGAACAGTCAACTATCGAGGGGATGGTTAGCCACTGTTTCTGCTCCCTCTACCCTGCTTTCGCGCAAAGCGTCTGCTCACGAGCAAATGGTTAGCCATTGTAAGAGACGCATATACATGTATGTATATTCAAAAGACATACGCATATTGGCGTCGCCACTGATGAAGCCGGCCGAATAAAAAAATGTACCTGAAAATTAATGCTCTTTAATATTCACTAATCTTGCGCTCACTTAATAAAATGGCACGTTATTTATGATAATGTTGTGGTCATACATACTTGTAGAAGCACATACATACACTTTTTATTGCACAATTTTGGGCCCAAAAAATACAGAGTCAGCGGCAGAGTAGTAGGCAAGAAAAACAGTGTAAGCTAATGATTGCTAGTAGCAATAATCATCGCTGAGTTGAACTCACCGCGCCGCTGCTGCCATTCTGTGCCGAGAAATAATCAAACTGGATGGTAGGACAGTCTCTCGTTCTGAGCCCTTCTATCGAGATTCGTTCAGTCCAAGAGCCGGCAGTGTGGTTGCCATATAGTAAGAGCACGTGTGAAGAGTGCTTTTACTATACGTGTTTGACAGCTAAAACAGCTGAGCTGAACTTTTACACGGACCAATTTGGACCATAGTGAAATGTTTGGTATTATGTCTCGATTGACAGCTACTGCTCAATGCGTCGACCAACAAAATAGGCAAAACCTAGAATTAAATAATCGTATGTCGGAGAGCCTCCCTCTTAGGGTTCCCCGGCTGTAATGTGATTTGGCTAGCTTTTAGCGTACTTGAACATATTTAGCTCAGCTGCTTCGTCGCCAGTCGTAGCGCTGTGTACGAGTTGACAGAGTCTGTGCGACCGCGTTTTCCACAACGAGTTTGTCCTTTGATCGAGTAGTTTTTGCGAGAACGTACTAGGTATGCTGGATCAAGCATGGAGGCAAGCATTGTGGTTTACTAACTTTCTACAGCTCATGCATTTTAGCATTTTATACTTCAACATTGTACAAATCACGTGGTCCTGAATTAGTAGTCGATCTAGGGCTATGATTGACCAGAATGTACTGCACATAGAAATCAGAACAATTCACTAGCTATTCTCGTCGGTGGCGGCTTACTATGTTATCTGCTAGCTTAAATATTGCAAGGCCTTGCCTAGAGCTGTGTGCTGAGCGCGGGCGCATCTAGAGTTCATTTTTCTGCGCGCAAATATGTGCCAACCTTGATCGTGTGCCCATGTCGTTCACGAGTCATCGCTCATCGGAGTATTTCGTTTCAGGCGGAACGCTGCGCTTGAGGTGTCCGATTCGATTTCGTTCGGTGAAAGCTCGACGTTCTGCCGACTCCTCGGGCGGAAAGAACGTTCTGCATTGTCCAGAAGGATTAGGTTTTTTATTTGTCTCTCTTTTTTTCAAAGCGCGCTTTTACTAAAGGACTATAAATCTCGCTCTCTCATGCAAGCTTCTGATCCCAGCTAACAAAAACAACAGTATTCAACCTATATTTATATACATATCGCCTTAACGAATCTAAGTTCGATTATACTAATCAGAATGCCACCGATATCGGGGAAATGAATTCATTAGCCATCCTAACAAAGCATGTAGGGTAAGTACAAAGTATATATATATATATATACATATATATATATATATATATATATATATATATATATATATATATATGCGCGCTCATCCTACAAGTGAAATCCGACCTGTTACTCACTACGATGATATTTTGCACACAACCTCTGAACATTTAGCTTAACAGAATGTATCACCATGTACTGCGTAGCGTACGACATAAATTCACTTTTACTCTGTTCTAAGCATTGTTTTTGTTGTGTAAAATTAGTTGATGGGTTTAGTTAACCAATCGTCTGCCAATAAACTGCAGATACGCTGAAATTTCTAGGAATGTCAAATTCTATCCAACAAGTTCTACAAACCGGAAAAGTACTAAAAACGAGAGGCTTATATATGGATGTTTAGGTGAGCCTAGTCTAAGGTGGAGAACTATACGGGTTTAGTAGATTTGTGCGTTCCGCTGTTGTTGCTGACAGCTGCTAGCGACGCATGTGCAGTATGAATTCCTGAAACTTGGCATAAAAAAAGTTTTGCCAGGTCGAGTGTTGCAAGATGAGACACGCTTAGTTTCGACTATTCGGGCTGAATGCCGTATGATGGCTTTAGAGCTATTGTTATGTTCCATAGGGCCTAACACTGTAGTGTTGCTACACGTAGCTATTGCATAAGGCTAACGCTGTATTGTAATACGCGCTTAGGGCATAAGGCGTAATATTTCACTACATTGTTATATTGCATAAAACTAACTGCAGCTGAAGCGTTATATATCATAACGATGTATTGTTATCTAGCATAGGGTCAACAAAAGCATCTGCGGGTGGTTAAGTGTGTCGCTGACGCGGCCAGTGCTTTTCGAGCGTTCTCTTCAGTGTGCGCTGCAAAGGTTTTGACTGAATCTCTCCCGTGTAGTCTACGTAAGTCGCTCTCTTCTGCTGGCTGCCCTGTCTGTAGGTCTGAGTTGGAAACCGATTTCCCCTACCCAAAGAACTTACCGATAGAGCTAGCGTCTGCTGGAATTGTTCTCTACTGCCGCCGAACGGAATGGCACATGGCGCTTGTGTCGATCTGTGAATTCGTGTTTCTTGTCTCTGGGAGGCCCATCTTGTACTCGACAAACAGCGTCAATCGTTTGTAGAGACGGCTTCCTAGCAATTTAAATGCGCTGATCTTCTTCAGGCGATGTCCTTTCAAAAAGATTGCTGGCTGGCCGGTGCTCCTGCTGCTGGTGGTGTTCATTGCGGATGCAGTCCAATTCGGGCACTTTGCTTCCCGGAAGTCCTTGCATAGCTTCGGTCACTTCCTGCGCGATGAAGTGTTCCTCCAGCGTGACCCTTCGATGCTGGACTTGCTCCGCCTCGTCCGCTGCGGACGTCCGCAGCGTTTTTGAAATCGTGTCGTGTGTACTGATTGATGAACGCTCGCAAATGGTTGTAGATATAGGTTGTTTATTTTTTACTAGGCATTTCTCATGTGTGAGGTATTTGCAGCGCGTGCACAATTTCGGATGTCTGGGTATTTTAAATCCGCGCCGTGTATCTTCTGTTAGGCGTCTGTTTCGCCGCCTAAACTGTCATGTAATGTTTATACATAGAAGCGTCTAGTTGCAATGTAGTACAACCTCATCCAGGTCTCTACGCGTTGCCCCCCTGCCTGGTACTACACTTCAAAATTTAGACCGACTGGCCTGTCTAAATCTTGGAGTTCATCCACCCTTGTGTTTTTTCTCGTTTTTTTTTTATTTCATGTGTAAATGTATTTGAGTGTACTGGTCAGTGGCTCAGTGTAAATCTAGTCTCGTTCGTTTCGATCAAAGGTGAGAGTCACAATGACTTGTTACAGCAATGCGCTTTAAGGGACCCTGATACGAGTCTTTGCCTCAGCTGGCGTTCGTGACTCATGGAAAAAGTGACATCTGCTCTTATGGGTAAGTGGCCTGTTAGATCTTTCCCTCAACTCGTGACGCACTCCCAGGAAGTGCATGTGCGATTTCGGTATGTTGATTTCGAATAATGAATGGTTAATTTTGTCCATCGTACTTCTTAAGCTTTATATATATATATATATATATATATATATATATATATATGTTTATTCACACTCAGCAACCAGGACGCCTTTGTACTTCAAATTTTTTGACGCACATGATCCGCCCATAATCTTTTTGTATGTTCTAATTAAATTTTGTTGATGAAATGATTATGCATTGGCTTGACTAAATGTATAACCAAGCTCTCGTATTTTTAACAGGGTTGGTAACCTTATATGAAGTTCCGTTTAAATTAGTTAGGGAGGCTTCCGTGCCCATTCATGAAGAGCAGGGATATTGTTGTGCCAACTTTGTTCACGCAGTTTGTAGTAAACTTTATTACGTATCCGAGCAACAACGCAGCATGTTTTTTTCGTCTATATCTGATTTCGGCTTAGACTAGGTGAAACCACATTTCGGCCTTTCCGCGCATCCTTAGGGCATTTTCTGCTCCAGTGGTGTTTTTGCTAAACTTTCTGGGTTATTTTACATGAGAAATCACAATAGTTAAAATCTTTCTTGGTCACTTCAATAGCGTTACTCAGTTCTTCAGATACTTATTTATCAAACTTTACATTTATCTTAATTTATTGAAGCGTATTTCAATTGAAACTAATATGTAGTTTCTGCAGGATGTTGCTGTTGAAGTGAACCTTGTTTTAGGAGCTCTTGTTTAGCGTTATATATATATATATATATATATATATATATATATATATATATATATATATATACTCGTATATATATATATATATATATATATATATATAAATCTTGTAACGAGGTATATATCTATGAACCGGTCCACCCTATCTACAGCGCCGTGATTGTCACGGCCCAAGTGGACACATTGATTCTGGCACGGCACATGCATCAGGACGATTCCAACGCACCATAGCCACCACATCACGACGTGGTCCATCCAATTCATCATTGTTGTCGTCAGCACCAAGATCGCCGGGGTAGCTCATACACGTCGACCGCGTCACCACATCCTTGCACCAGAACGGCACCGTCCCAAAATACATCACGACCACGTGGCGGCCAAACGGGCAAACCTGCCCGCACATACCACGGCGGCAGCCGACTTGACAGATAATGACCGACGCCGCGGTAGGACGCCGCCTTCTTCTGGCCTATCAGCAAAAAAACAAGACATTTCAAAGGGAGGAGGTGCAATTTCCTAGCTAGGCCGACGAGACAATTGATTGGGGCGTCGTCCGCCGAGTGCAATAGTAAGTGGACAGGGCCACCGACGAGAGACCTTTGACGCTTTGCGGACCGCCGGCCCTCCAGCTGTCGTCCTCGTAAATCTTAGCCGCTCCCCAACGATCGTGCAACTTCGCTCGGAGTTATACATTTCCGTCCTATACTCAACGTAACGTTATCGGCACAATTTGAAATAGAAGGGAACGGAGAGGGGGGGTGCGGAGGGGACTAAATTGGTCGACCTCACGTTCACGAAATGACGACGCGTAAGGAATAGCGCGATAAAAGACGCGTTACATCCTGTACGCCAATACTGAAACAGTCTGGGTAAATAACTTACATCGCCACTGTTATGACGCGAAATTATCTGGCATGTGTTTCCATTGCATTTTCACAGACTCGTTTAGGAGAGAGTTACGCAGAGGCAAACAACAAGGCATGGAATTAGTGAGGACTCCCATGGGACGGGAAACAGGAACTAACTTTACGCGCTGTTCGATCGGTTGTGGGTCGCAGCCGGCTGTCGTTTCGCTTTAATGTGATCTCAGGGTAACAGGGATGAAACCGCTGACTCAGTGACTTCTTCAGTCTCTTGCTCTCTTTCACCCTCGGTCGAACGTCGGGCTTCAAAAGCTGACTCTTGTGCGTCGTTGCACTCCAACAAACAAAGGATAGCCAGCCGACCACTGTCATAGCACCCCTTTATCGCGCGAAACAACCGCCAACAACGTGTTTCCGAAACCCAAGTAACTTCCGATCGTCGACCTCACGGCATGCCGATGTTCCACCCCTCTCATTCCATAGCAAACTCTATTGCCTCTAACATCGTCTTTTCCTTTTACTCAGCAGTGTACGACGTAACCAGCCACCGAACCAGATATACGGACTTATCTCCGTGGACGCTATATATAGGGACACTTTCATAAGCGCTTACATTAGCGAGACTAGCGTTTCGCATATCTTGCCTATTTTCAACACGTGAATTACGTACGAGCACGGGCTGTCAGTCAATGCGTTATGATCCATACGATACAACTGATGTTTACCCGTGGGCACACATTATTATCGCGCCTTACGCCGGAAATGACAAAGACAGGAAATCCGATTGCGGAACCGATCGAGGCCTCCGAAAGCTTATCGTCCTTTTAGGACAATAAATAATCATGTAGGTAGATGCTCTTGGGCAGCAAAATAGATGCCTCAATTTCTACAATGATTCGCCCGCCGGTTTTGTCTGCCTCCACCAGTCGCCTCTAAAATAGCTTGGCGGTAGTCGGTTTTACTATAGCCTCTACGATAAGGTATGTGTTCACTTTGGCAAATTAGATGCACTGATAAAGCCCGTAGAGGACCAAGGATGGTCTAGTATTAAAAAAAAACTTTATAAAAAAAGCTGCCAGTATTTGCGAGCATAGCTGCATCGATCTATCTAGGGCTAAACTCCGGTGCTAGCGCTGTTGCTATGGAAAACTCGAAAATGTTTCGAGCATATGCAGAGGCACTTGAGAAGTGACACTTTTTTAATGTGAAAAACAAATGTAGTTACGATTTCTGACACTTGGAGCGTGGTATCGGGATCATAAATTCTACCTCTCCTTTGTAAAATATTACTTTTTCGTTTTTGATACTCGAGCGATAGATCAAACGCATTACTTCCGAAATAATCCGCATTATTCCACTATTTGACCGCACGTGTGGAAGTTGGTAGAGGTCGCGTTGTTATTGATAAACTAGCGTCGAAGTAAGTATACAAAACCATTTTAAATGCCGTGATTGTCGTATTGCTAGGATGATCCTCATTAAATAGGAGAGTTTATATTTTGGCTATAAGCCTATAAGTTGGTGGAAATAGGTACAGTTGTGGGTGCTAAAACATCTTTTCCGATAAGGCCTAGGCTCATTACGATTTTTGTCAGTTTTGATAGAAATGTAGACTGGGCGTGATGTGGTCAGTGGCGTGGTGCATTCCGCTTGCGGCTCGCGACCAGAGAAGACACATAGGTGCGCGGGTTCGAGCCCCACCATTGCACATTTGTATCTATAGGGGGTCCGTCTATGAAGCATTACGAAAAGCAGTCCCATGGACGTTAAATCTTGGCTGAGGTTCAGCCTGAAAAGTATAGTTTCGTGCACGATGTAATAGCAAAACCTCGCAGAGACCATGGCGCTTTTGCGGGATTTCATTAAACGCGGCTACCTAAAGAGTCCCAGTGAATGTGCAATATCCCCAGTGAATATTCGCAATCAGCATTTTGTTCGAAAGCGTGGTATACATATAATTTATGTCGCTTTGTTTTTAAGTTACCATATTTTGAAGTCAGGAAGGTCGTTATTTAAATATTTATGTACAATAAATTAAGTGGGCGTACTTAAGTATGGATGTGTTGTGGTTGCCTCTTATTCAAGTATACTGCTGTTCGGACATATATATATAGATAGACTAGATATAACAGATATTAAAAGTTTATCATGAATAAACAGATAGGTTGTCAACCTATACGCTTAGAGTTAAGCCTAGATCTAATTAACTATAACTAATAGTTAGGTGCTAGAACAATTTTTATCACAACCAAGCGCTTAGTGCTGCCTGACTTTTAATAGGGCTGAAGACCGGCCTGGGTAAGTTCTTGTCATTGTTCTGGTGTTAGGATGCATGAAGCGCAGAAGGAGGATTGATTCGCACTTTACAGTACTCTCGACTTGATCCCTAGAAGAACTTTATCAGCATGGTAAGGAGGATTGCGAGCAGATACTCGAAGTAGCATTTATGGAGTACAGAGTTGTGTGCTTTGCCATCATCGAATGTACAGTGCTGATCGAGCTCGGCATTGTTTTGGCAGCTAAGGTGGTTTCTGGGCCCTAAGCCTGTGCATTCGTTTCGTCGGATGAGACCCTCATGCCCTTGCGCTCCACACGTGTGCGCCTAGTGGCGGCCTTTCGTCGTTTCCTTAGTTTGGTTATGTATTTCGTTTCGGTTTAGTCATAGTGGATATGCTCATCCATTCGCTCGAACTGACTTTTTTGAAGTAGGTAACCAATTTAAGTTGTTTCTTTGATGTGTGCTCGTTTGCAGATGCTGATCGTGTATACCAAGTATATCTCACCTCATCGTCCCAATAACCTCAAGCGTATTTGTTTGGAACAACGTTTGCTTAGACTCTAATTCATTCATAAAAAAACACTAGTAGGACCATAGAAGGCCGGGATACCTCCAACTATTTGCTAATTTTCAAGCTGGAAATGGCTCTAGTTTTGATGTTTTTGTGGTTAGTAAAACGTAATGCGAAATCTCTCATTGTGCACTGCATTCGATTAACGGATACAGTCTTGGTGCGATCTGTAAAACCGATCGTCTGTGTGGCGGAGTTGAGATTTTTGTCAAATCATTTTATTATTTCCTCAATGTCCTGGTATAGTGCAGATGATTATGTCCAAACGCTGAGCTTGCTCGTTAGTGATGATCAAGGGATTAAAAACCTTTTATTGCCTTATGCAGCAAACTGTGCTATTAAAGACGTTTTTGTCGTTTTTTTGTAATCCATTTGGCTGAAATACTTTTCGGCCTAAGACCAAGGTAAATTTCCTCGTGTACGTACTTGTTGATCCATGGTTTTATAACATACAGACTTAACGACAGTCTCGTCAACGTAACCGGGGTATTGGTTTAGAGTGACCTATAGTGGCACGCCACTTAATATCTTGGATGATTTTCTGCCCTGGAACCAAATATGAGTTTTATAGCGGATTGATTACTTTGGATATTTGTCAAATAATAGCAAATCTGTGAACTTATTATTTTCATCATTGTTATTATAAAGTAGAACGGGGACAAACAATCCACAACATCCCTGAGACAGCTCATCGCCTTAGAGTTTCTGTACATGCAGCGACTGCCTTTGATCACTATTATCATCATTATTATTATTATTATTATTATTATTATTATTATTATTATTATTATTATTATTATTATTATTATTATTATTATTATTATTATTATCTCTCTCGCCTTGGAAACCTGTGCCGGCCATATTGCCATCAGGAACTGCTTAGGTTTTGTTGCTCTTCAGTTACCGGTTACTTCGGTTTTTTGGGCTACTACCCTGTTTGCATCGCTGTTATGGATGGCTCATCTACGCCTGATTTACGAGACGTGGAGGCAATATTGTAGACTCGCGACGCCCGAGAGAAAGTAAAATTGCAAACATGTATTTTTCAAAACCCAAAGTAAAGACAGTTCACACAACTAACAAGGCGGGCGGCAGAAACCGGGACAGTGCAGAACTTACCGCTGTCCTGTCCCTCGACTCAGTCCCATTGCTCACCGACCCTAAGCTTATTATCAATGAGCTTAATAAATATATTTTTACAATTTACTGGGTCGCTTTGGTCGTTTGGCGATGATTTTGCGGATCCTTTTGATGATTTCTCAACTGTCTTAAGCACTTCCTCTGCACTTAATTGTTCGCGTGCCCATTGACAGCAGTCTTAGCCTCTTCATTGCTGGAAAAACGCTTTCCACCGAGACTATTCTTCAAATGTCCGAAGAGGAAATAATCAGAGGGGGCCATAGGAAGGTTGTTTAATAAGATCGAACCTCAGTTGGGCTAGTTTTGCCGACGCTTGCCGCGACTTGTGTGCAGGAGCATTGTCCTAGTGAAACAGGACAACCACCTTCTTCTGCAAAGCGGGCCGTTTCACGATGAGTTCTTGCTTCAGACAGTCCAACAGTCTTGCATAATATTCTCCCGTGATCGTTTTACCGCTCTCAAGGTAGTCGACCAGAATTATTCCACGTTGGTCCCAAACAACCGTAGCCATCATCTTTCCGGCCGATGCCGTTGTCTGCACGCTCTTCGGAGGTCCTTCACGAGGTGCACACCATTGGCGATATGCTTCTTGGGTCTCGGGAGTGTAGTGATGGACCCAGCTTTCATCGAGGGTCACGAATCTGCGCCAAAAATCCGACGGATTTTTTGACATCTTGTCCAAAAATCGCTGTGAAGCGGAAACACGCGCGTCTTTTTGGCCTTGGTTGAGCAAATGCGGCACCCATTTTGCTCTGAGCTTTTTCATCTTCAAGTTTTCGTGCAGGATAAAATGCACACTACCCAAACTGATCCCCAAGGCCTCCGCGATCTCCCTAATGTTCACTCGCTTATCTGCGGCAAAGATTTTCCGTACTTTTTGCACGTTTTCCTCATCAGTTGTCGTTTTTGGGCGCAGAGTCACCGTACACCTCGTCTAACTCAGTTTTCACTTAGGTCGCATTCCAACCTTTGAAATAAAAAGGCTTGAAAACCATACGAAACTCTTTTTTCTCCATTTTTAAAATCACGCCGATACGTTGCACGGGAAAAGCGATCAAACGAAATCGCAACGGCCAATCACCATTATATTTTAACTGCTAGCAATCGAAAAGTTACCGTTTCCAATAGCGGTGAAAGCGCCAAAATTCGATACTATGCCAAAGCCCATACTAAGAACTTGTTGAACTACCTGTAGCTAGTCCCAAGTGGTCAAGGTTGGCTCCGTATCATCAGCCTGGTCTAACGCAGATGCGAGGACTTTCTAGGCTGGGAAATTTTACTAAACATCATACCTTTGAATATTAGACGCGATAGCCTTTGATTCTGTTTCGACTGGACCCGTCTGACGTTCCTGGTGGCAAATACCCGTGCGGCAAATATCAACGTGCTTTGAACGGCCAAGAGGCCGTTGCGTTTTTGCTACGAGTCGAGTACGGTACGCCGCTCCTGTACTATCAAATGTTTAGGAGCAGTGCTGCACGGAAATCAGTTTTGGCATTCGCATCTGAATAATTTAGCACCCAAATGCTACGCAATCATCGCTGCACCGCGTCCAATAGAATTGTTAGGAGTGCCCATTGATTAATTGTCCATTGTTGATTGTTGTGTACAACCCTCGTTTCTACCTATCCTTTGCTACGGGATCCTCGTGTGGGGAGGTGGGAATAAAAATATCCTCCGCAGGGCCAAAATCGTACAGAATGACGCGCTTTGAGCAATATTCTCCTGACGACAACATGCGTCTGTTTGTGACCTGTTTGTCGCTTACTGTCTTTTGCCGCTCACTACTGCTAAGAGTGGGCACTCTTGCACATATATAGATACGCAAGCATATAGCTGCGTGAGTTTCGTTCAATTATAATTATATAGGCAGGTAATTTGATTATGTAGTTGTACCTGGTTGTGGGAAATTTCATCGGTTGGCTGTTGCGATTTTGCAATAATTTTTATTTATAGTATTTCTATTTACTCTATTAATAATCTGGTATATCTTTTCATTTATGTTGGATGACAACATATGTAACAAAACGCATAAATAGCGACTCACACATTAATGGTCTTCGGAGATGTTTTAGATGCTTTCAGTTTATTCATTGTCAATATAATGCATTTTGTTCTATGCATAACTGTGCGCTGTGCTCCCTGTTATGAAGCGAGGGATCTGGATTTACTCTAAGATATTTATGTGTAATGGCCCTTTGTATCCCTTGTTGTTTATATATAGCAGATATGTGTACGGGGTGTCACGCTGCTAATTTGTGAGCATCATCACGTTGCGTTAGCCTCATTGATGCATAATGTGTGTTCTTTTTCCGCCGACTTTCCGCCGACGACGCCAAACGCCCGGACGGGATGACTCTAACCCCCTTCAGCCGGGGCAGGATGCTTGTCTGGGACGCCACAGTTACCGACTCATTAGCACCTTCAATGGTCGGTGGCGGGGCGGCCTCGGCAGGTTACGCTGGTGATCTAGCCGAGACAAGGAAGCTTGCAAAATACGCTTCAATAGGGTACCCACATGAATTTCAACCGCTAGCGTTTGAGACCTTGGGCGGCCCAGGCAGCCTCACCCGCAAACTCCTCCACAGAGTCGGCGAGCAGCTAAACCTCGCAACTAGAGACAAGATATCTGCGGCTTTCTTGAGACAGCGCCTCGACCTCAACGTCCAACGCGGGAACGCGGCGTCCGTCCGCGGCACGCTGCTGAAGTGGTCCCAACCCACTCTATACGAGATAGAGTAATATTCCCAGTGCTCACGTTCTCAGGAAACAATTGTCGCTCCATCTGTATTCTTAAAACATGCTAAAAATATATTATATATATATATATATATATATATATATATATATATATATATATATATATATATATATATATATATGTTCTTAATTCTGTAATTACCTTTTTTAGTTAGTTGGCAATTCAAGATTCCGGAGAGGTTGGTAAAGGTCACGTTATTGTTAGAAAATTAGCATCAATGTGATTGCACAAAATTATTTTGATCGTTGATAGAGACGAGTGTACAATATACTTAAAATAGGTAGTTTAGCCGATGTTTTTTATCTTGACCAATCATACTACATCGTCTGCGAAGACAGGGTTACGTTCACTCGCACTTAATGGAAAATTGATGCATATTTGATGTGTGTGTGTATGTCGGAGCGAAGCTCTCTCTATGTGATATGCCATATAGTGTTTAAAATAAACTGCACTAGCGTATACTGCATCAAATATTTGTTTTTGGGGAAGTACATGTGAGAATAGTGGATAATCTTAAGCATTGTATAATCATCTATTTTGTTTAAATAGTGGGAATAACTCAGCGGTTTGGGTTTAATGTGCCCATTTGGTCGTGCGCTATGTTAACAACTACTGATGTGTTCCGTGCTAGCCACAGTCTTAGGACTAATACAATGATGTCGTCCTTCGATTAGTTTGGTTTGCTTCGAAAAACTGCATCCAGAAGTCCACATTTCTTAACTATAATAACAATATGTGTTTCTGGCAATGATCAAACATCAAGTCAATAGGTGCGAGAATGCCGGTTGATGTTTCAAGAGGACGTCGCAAGCACAGATGTCGCAGGACTCGATCGACGTACTCGTTTTACCAGTTTTCTAAATCTCGCGGAATGAGGCCTGAGTTATACTCCGCGATGCGTCGCTTAGACGATATTAGGGACTAAGCCGCATATTTGAAGCGCTTGTTTAGCTAATTAGTCCTTTCGTGTAAAATGTACCTCATATTACACTATAAGGTGACCACAATCTGGATAACACGAATGTAAAGTATTTTATTGATCATGGTAATATATGAGGATATTTATGATTTGTACAAATAACTGAAGGAGTTATGTGAGTATCATGGTAAAATATCTTAAGCAAATTCTATTAAAGGTTAAATTAATCGAATAACCCGGGCCTTAGTAGTGGGAGTGTGCGTCCGCATAGACCGCCCATTCGGCGCAGTTGGACGCGCGCAGTAAATTACGTTACGGCGAGCAGTCACTGACTGTGAACCTGTCAGCTCCGGGCGCCTACAATGAACTGCATCGCGGTTACAAAGCTAACCAACTTTATCGTGTCTTTATTTTGTGAGCGAAGCAGTTAACGTTCCACCTAACTACTGTCCTAACCGTACTGAGTGCAGTGCCACCTTCGTTCTAACCGTATTGAGTACGGTGCGCATCAGCTGTGCCTTACAAGGTATTGGCACATTGCTACGTAGATTTCTATCTTTGAAGCTATTTGTGCACACACATATATATATATATATATATATATATATATATATATATATATATATATATATATATATATATATACATATACGAAGTGATACGACAGCCGAGAAGCATCACTGGCGACACTCCCAAGTTGGCAAATGGTCAACGGAAGCAGAATGTGACGCGTATGGCACTTTGTTATCGACTACGGCCAGGAGTAATGTTAGAAGAAGCGCCCCCCGGGGGGGTGAGTGTGTCGGAATGACGGCAGCGGGCGGGGGTGAAGGTCTTGGTCCGGCAGCGTCTGCCGGTACCCTCGGCCGACTAAGCGACGGAGAGTCGAGCAAACCACGTGTACCACCATACAGGCGGCGAGCCGTAATGACGGGCAAGCCGATTTAATGAGGCTCGTCTAGCCAGTCTTTACGGCCAATGGGCTATCTACGAGAGACACGCAGATGGCTTCCTGCATCTGCAGCTGTAGTCTCTGCATGTAGTCCTGCTTCCATTTCCTCTGTTTCACCCTTCTCTGTCCTCTTTGCCTTCCCTATTCCTCTCTCTCTCTCGCGCGATCATTCTGGTTCACCCCATCTGGCTCGGTGGTCGACTTGTTTCCACTCGATTGACCTTCTAACTGTTAAGGTTGCAAGACGGGCGTTGTCGCTGTCGGTACGAACGTAGAACAACAGCATGAAATGGCACACTGGCCTGACGTGCGTCTCTCCCTCCTCCTGTGTCTTCCGGCTTGCTGTCTCACTTTCTATATGTATGCATGTATGTATGTATGAATGTATGTATATATATATATATATACGAGGTGTGTTCGCGACTTTTGTGTTTTTTCAAAAATTATTCATTTATTCATGAATATCTATTTTGTCCCCTTCAAAGTAATCCCCATGAGATATTATACACTTGTGCCAACGGTTTTTCCAATCTTCGAAGCACTTCAAAAAAACATTTTTTTTTTATCTTGTTCAGCTCCTCCTTCGATGCCGTCTTTATCTCGTCAAGCGTAGCGTAACGTCGTCCTTTCATGGGCCTCATCAGTTTAGGGAACAAGAAAAAGTCACAGGGGGCCAGATCTGGGGAATACGGTGGCTGCGGCATCATTAGTGTGTTGTTTTTGGCCAAAAACTCGCGCACAAGCAACGATGTGTGAGCAGGGGCGTTATCGTGGTGCAAAAGCCAATTTTTGTTCTTCCACAAATCCGGGCGTTTCTGGCGGATTGCTTCGCGCAAATTGCGCATAACTTGCAGGTAATATTCCTTATTGACCGTTCTACCCTGTGGCAAGAACTCATGATGCACCACGCCCCTGCAATCGAAGAAAACTGTCAGCAAAACTTTCACATTCGACCGAACTTGGCGCGCTTTTTTCGGTCTTGGTTCGTGCGGCAGCTTCCATTGAGATGATTGAGCTTTGGTTTCCACGTCATAACCATAAACCCACGATTCGTCACCAGTTATGACCCTCTGGAGCAAATTTGGGTCGTCGCGGACAGAGTCCAACATCTCATTAGCAATGTTCATGCGATGCTGTTTTTGGTCGCAATTGAGCAATTTTGGTACGAATTTCGCGGCGACCCGTCTCATGCCCAAATCATTGACAAAAAATCGAATGGCACGAGCCAATCGATATGTTTAGGTCCTCAGCAACTTCTCTAACGGTGATTCGACGATTGGCCAATATCATTTTCTCCACTTCATTAATTTTTTCGTCTGTTGTTGAAGTGCTCGGGCGTCCGGCACGCTCTTCGTCGTTCACATCTTCTCGGCCTTCTGAGAACATTTTGTACCACCGATAAACGTTGCTTCGGTCCAAGGTAGCTTCTCCGTATGCCACAGTCAACATTCGGAATGCATCCGCGCACTTAATTTCGTTTTTCACACAAAATTTGATACAGGTTCTTTGATCCATTTTTTTGAATAGGTAAAAATCGAAGACGATCCAAAACACGTGCAAGCAAAGCAGCTGTCAACAATTAAGTGAACATTCAAAATGGCCGAGCTTGTCGGCATAAGTGAGAGACATGAGTACCAACATAACGCCACAAAAAAACGAAAATCGAATATACGTAACCCGCGAAAATTCAAAAGTCGCGATACTTTTTGAACACACCTCGTATATATATATATATATATATATATATAACGCTGTCTGT
Source organism: Dermanyssus gallinae (assembly GCA_003439945.1). Classification (NCBI taxonomy): domain Eukaryota; kingdom Metazoa; phylum Arthropoda; class Arachnida; order Mesostigmata; family Dermanyssidae; genus Dermanyssus; species Dermanyssus gallinae. Next base: position 322,473 of record QVRM01003730.1, on the reverse strand, counting down.
TCAAAACATGTATCGGTTTTAATGCTAGACCTTCGTCCAGCTGCTACACTGTCTAACCATGATTTGTAATCTTCGTGACATCAGACGATGTTAATTGTGCAACTTGTGTTGACTTGGTCAAAATAAACCGTTTATAGCAATTCAGCAAGCATGAACGTCTGAACATAGCAACACATAAACAGGGAAGGTGTTCTTGAGATTGGAGTGATCCGTGTTGTTAATGGCGGCCGGGAGGTCCTGTATTAAAACGTCAGCCCTGTACTATGCCCCGAATATACCCAAAGAAAATGAGGTCATACAACGACCACAAGGTAGGCAGAGCATACTCAACATTCGTTAGTATGGTATACTCTTAGCGTTCCTCCTACGAGACACGTGCGTGGAATCATCTATAACACTAAACCGAGGTCAGGTTTATCTCCGATCTCCAGTGACTTAATGTGTTCCCTTTAAAACAACCTATCAATTACAGCTTGTGTACTAGCGCTTTTAACAAAAGAATCACTGTTATCGAGCTTTCAATAATAACCGCTAAAATGGACTTTTATGAGATCTGAACTCTTTGTTGCGCTACGGTATATTTCGTTACGAATTTCCGTTGACAATGTGCTACCTCCTCGCTGTGTCGTACTTAATCGCCTCGCCTCTGGCAGGCAACTCCTCCAGTTAGTTAAACGCGATATATATATATATATATATATATATATATATATATATATATATATATATATATAGAATGTCCGGATTTGATTGCCTATGACTCAGGAAGTCAAGCTTGGTGAGAATCATTTTTACCAATAGAAAGAGAGAGCGGAAAAACTTCGTATAGGAATGATGTGATTTTTTCTGAAATGTAATTTGAGGGGTAGCTGTCCGAACGCGCGTTTACAAAATGCACGATTGTGAAAGAACGCTTTCAATTGAAAAAACCGCGCATACCAGAAGAAAAGTCAAATTATTTTAAATATACCATATATAGTTATTTAACATGTATTCAGTACAAAAACATGTCTCGACGCTCGCAATGGGCCTTAAGGTCTGTGGCACGGACGCCGAACGCATACATCCTGGCGGAGGGGGGATGCAGAGGGGGCAGTGTCTTTGTATTACAGAAAAAAATAATAGATATTTCTATTTGTTTAGTGCGTACATTGAACATATGATACAACTAATAGTACAGCCAACAATGTGACTGATTATTAGATTAATATTGTATTGCCTGAATTATTATTATTATTGACACATTCGGTGGCAATGGCAAAGCTCTTGTTGCATGCGTTTAAAAATACCAGGCCTCATCCAGATCATTCCGTACATGAAGGCCGTTATGTGCTGGGGCATCATTGTGCTGGAACCACATTTGAATACTCTGTAGAACGTTTAGCTTTTAGTCTTTTTATAGAGCCGCATCTTGCGTGGCTGTGACTAGAGAGGTCAAGCTGAGTGGTTCGGTGATTGAGCCTTGTGCCTGTAGCAGCCTCCGTTAAGCAGCGCGGGCATAGACAGTGTCGGCTAGCGACAGTGGCGAAGCAAGCCCAAATACGGAGGAACACATTGTTGAACGAGTGGTCACGCGTGCTTCCGCAGGCATTCGCCAGGTGTCTAGGAGTGTCGTTGTAAGTCGCACCACTGGCCATGAGGTGCTAAATGAATGAAGTGCTGTCACCACTAGGTGCTACATCCGTACCGGTTGCAGCGAGTTCAAGCCTCGCGGGATTCTGAATACCAGCCACGCATTCATTACTGTCGCTGGTTTCTGCAATAAGCAGCGGCCAATGTAAAATTTTCTGCTGTTGTTCACTTCACGGACAAAGCGTTTCTTACACAAGATGACGTGTTCAACCCACAATGTTGATTGGTGGGATCCTCTTATCGAACCTTGTATACTTCCCGACAAGTTAAATGGATCAACATACCACATATTTCTGAGCACAACTTTACCAGAACTCTTGGCGAACGTTCCACAGAGTATTCGGTCAAGGATGTGGTTCCAACACGATGGTGCACCAGCACACAGCGCCCTTCAGGTACGCAATTATCTTGATGAGACCTTTGCCAATTGCTAGATTGGCCGGGGCGGTCCACAAGCTTGGCCGCCGCGGTTGCCTGATCTATCCAGTCTCGACTTTTTCCTTTGGGGCTACATGATGAATCTTGTCCATGCACCTCCCGTTGAGCCTCCTATTGATCTGATCGGTACAATAGTTACTGCTGCTGGAACCATTCGGGAGATGCCTGGTATCTTTAAGCATGCAACAAGAGCTTTGCCACCGATGTGCTGCCGATTGTGCTTATTGGCAGACGGGCACTCGTTTGGGCAAGATTTGAACTAGAATCTTCTACAGGTTTGACGAGTAATTTGACTGACAAAGAAAGCAAACATGGTAGGTGCATGTATGCACTCCCATCCGATATGGCCATCGGAAGATTTGAGTTACTTTGCAACCACAGATGCCAGCTCTACCATTTTAGCCCTAAAATAATTCACGTGAAGTATGATTCGTCTGAACGTATTGGTTGTGTACGCGTAATGGAAACATTTCGAGAACCTGGACGTGAAAGTTCGAACATGCAAAAATAAAATATAATTTTGCGATCTCTTCTTGTTATCACAATAGTCCCTGCTCTAGCTGAGCCCAGGTACAATTCAGACATTGTAGAATTTTCCCTCTCTCTCGCTCTCTCTCACTCTATATATATATATATATATATATATATATATATATATATATATATATATAAGTGCATCAAGATCTTCTGTTCTGAATAGTACATTGAGTTTTAGATCAATCAGCCCTTTTCGATGGAATGCGAGCAAGTTTTTGCGGAGTGCATAGTCAGACATTTAATATGCAAAATTGGTGCAGATGAGCGATATTGTACTCTTGTTGAATTTCTGTCAGGTACTGCATGAGCATGCGACTCATTGCGAGTATGTTGTCCGCCTGGTACTACGGTGACCCTTTGCAAAAACCTACGGCCTTAATTAACTACGTATCTAGGAGGGCTGATGGAACTTTGTGTGGCACCTTGTGTGGTGCATGCTATAATCGTGTTTGAAAACTGTGTGTGAAAAAGAAAAAGGAGTCTCCGGTAGAGGTTTCCTTACATAGCATTCCCAAGTTACACTATTTAACCAAACTTATTAAGGTTCTTCTGTTTAACAAACGCAATATTACACCACGGATAGCCGCCAGTATGGATGCTATAGTTGTTAAACTTCGAATTTTTAACAAGGGATGCCTAATCGGGTGGCTGACTAGTTTGCAGTGCTTGTTGTAGAACTGTACACATTGTTAACGAAAGTGGCTTACAACAGATTGATGACCACTAACGGTCAGCGCGTTCCAGGTTTACACAGGCGTGCTACCCTGTGCGCCGAAACGTAATTTTGTATTTACTCGATGTTCCTACGTTAAACACTCTACATCCTGATCTAGAGATCACAGAGCTCTACATCCTGATCTCCCGATGGCCGCTGATCGTACCGACACAGATTAACCTACATGAAACTGCTTACGTAGAGTAAGCACCGGGGCGATGAGGAGAAGGAGGTGCGTTTGCTTTAGAGAGCATAACGCAAAAATGCAAATTTGCTCGCCGGCAAAAATGCATGCACAGCATGACAAAAGAGCATCACACTGCCCTTCTGCTCGATGCAAACGCCCCCGCACCAGGCTCAGTTATTGAGCAGCCGCTTACTCCAGGACAACAGCACACGAATTCGCCGTTTACGGTGGAAGAGGTTGTGCAGATCTTGTGCAGGCTATCCAAGAATAAGAGTAGTGATCCTGATAAGCTTATTATTAATATTATTTTATTTATTATTATTATTATAACAAACATTGGGTTATGTATTCCGATGTTTTAGCAGGGAAGCTGTGTACTCTGTTTAATCAGGTACTTAGTGGGGGATGCAAACTATCTGCTATTCAAGACGGCGACAACGTGGAGGATCCAAACCTATACCGGGGTATCGCGTCAAAGCACACTTTTTAAAAGATGTCCGATAAGCTTATTATCTCAAGAGTGTTAGCAACTGTGGGATAGGCCCTACCTATGGAGTAAGTCGGGTTCAGGAGGAGTCAAGGTATATAGGACGCTATCCGTGTACTTCAGTCGGAAGTTGAGCTGAGGTGTTGGCTACATCCGGAAGCCAATGTCTTCGATCTGCTTTAAAGAAAACATAAGGGGGAGGGCACCTTGCAGTTGAGTCAAAACGTGGGGACCCCTCAAGGGGACCCTTTCAGTTGTATGGCTTTTTCTTACCTATCTCAGACCTAGCCGTGTGCGGGAGAAGTTTAAAAACGCCGTCGTCATGTATGCGGACGACACAGTAGTGGCCTATCGGGACCACGGTGCCTCGAATTGTCGGCGAAGAAGGAACTCATTGTCATCTAGTAATCCTGAAAATAAATTAACAGAAGACGGAATCCAATACGTTTTGCTGTAGGGGTTGCTTGGCTGCAGCAAACGCAATACTATTTCGTAGCAAACCGCTGGAGTTTGTTAATTCCTTCCCGTATCTAGGTCTGCGACTACCCTACGTAGGGACGGCTTTCACCCAGCACATCGACGACAAGTGTCGGGCGTCTATTGCCTCTATTCACACAGCGGTAAGATACCTTGGAATACTGTCTCTGAGCACGGCAGTGCGTCTATCTGAGCTTGAGATTGTACTAATGTTAAGCTACAGCCGTGGCAGGGTATAGGACCATCTTTCAGCCTCAAATTTTGAGTAGCTAGAAAAGTGTTTTACAACATATGTATATGAAGCGAACCGGCAGTGAAAACAGTCCGTGTCAGGCTTAGGTCACCTATTATAGACGCAGTGCAATTAGATGTGTGCTTTGCCAGGGATATTTGACATGGAATAGCATGCACTAGTCAGCCTGTGTACACAAGGTACATTGTGCACGGCTACCATCACTTTATGTGTTCGACCAAAGTATTTCACCAGGTTGGCGATCAATGTCGTTGCCGGTTCTGTAATATCGCAGACGCTGCGAAATAAACATTTGTCATCATTTGTCATCATATTAACAGATGGCCAGGGAGATGCGAGACGGCCTTAAGTCATACAAAATAAATTAGGCTTGCGCATGTGTGTCTATACATGCGCCTTAATCGAGTACATAACGGAGTTTATTGGGAGTTATTCTTTAATGTTCCGAGCTGGAGTGAAATACTGCTGCAATGAACCAGGGAGGTCCACCAAAGGATTGAACTTACCTGTCCAGGTAATTTCAATCGTTTCAGGCGACGAAGTGCGCCGCCCTTTTGACAACAGTGTAATCAGCTTTTTAAACCTTTCATGAACCAATTTTTTTTAAGGCAAACAATTATCGTTGCTGGTCGTGATTTTACGTACGAAGTTCGAGTAACCTCTTAGTACACAGGGTCTTTCGTCTAAATTAGCGTGCTTTTTAATACGGATCAAGAATACGCTCCTTCGCTTGTTGGTAAATATAGGTAAGCGGGAGGCAAATGTCGTGCAGAACGTTGTGGCTAAACGCGAATACAGAACCCTTCTAAACCATATGTAGATAGAAGAGATTTCACAAGAACATAGTAGATGTTTTTATAAACAAAATGATCATGTTGTACAACTACAACTGCAAAATGCGGCGTTGTTTAAGACCCAAGATTGCTCTTTTAGAGCAAGCCTTAAGTATGTTATGGTAGACTAATGCATGTTACGGTATTTCAGTCTTAAACTCTTTTTTATGCAAGCGTTCCATAGTTCAGCTTGCCCGGACTGACCTCTTCTCCGTTTAATCAGGCGGCAAAACATCTGCTTGTACAAACGTGCATATGTAAATGGGCGAACAGCCTTTACTCAAGGGCTGGCAAAGAGTCAGTCCGCTAGTGTGGGCGAAGCTTAAAGCGGACAGGCGCAGAGCAGAGGAAGCACGCTCACTTGATAGCTAACGACGGTGTCAACCGAGTGTTTATGGCAGAGCCACCTTCCCCCAAGCCCAGAAGGACATTTTCCCGTTTGGGCCAGGGTCGCCCTCGCCACCGCCGACTGCCAGTCAACCGAGAAATGGCTATGTTGTCGTATTCCACTATTGTGGCCTTCAGGCCGACAGAGAGGACCGCAAAGAGGTACCGCTGGTCTTCGCGTTCGGTCTTATCATCGCACTTCACCCCTCTAGCTGCATTCGTCGTCGTCGACTTCCGCAACAGCCTAGATGAGTCCGCCCGTCCATCCATCCGATGGTGCAAGTGGCGAGAGCGTGTGAGAAACAGGGAGAGATGCAGGGAAAGTAAGTGGGTCAGCGAGCAAGTGGGAGAATGGGCTAGAGATAGAAAGAGAGACGGGGGGGGGGGAGGAGAGAGAGGCGTAAAACGCAAAAAGGGCAACCCAACAGAGAACAGTGTCTGAGCGGGCCAAAGAAAAGCGCCCATACAGGGGGGTAGCAGCAGTGGCAACGTCAGCAGTATCAGAAAGAAAGAAAAAATAGGCCGACGATAGAGGCGGGTTGCCGGCCATCTTATCGTCCTCGACTCGTAGAACGCAGCATTCCTATAGCTTGCTGCAGTAGATTGAGTATGATGCGCAAGTTTTCAATTTGCACCGCATTTATTTTCTCCGGCAACTTCACGTGTAAAGAAGATCGTTGGCCGTTGGATGGTGGCATGGGGAAAGCGCGCGGTGAGGGGGCGGGGGGCGGAGCGCGTAGGGGAGGGTCTGCAGTTTTAAAGGGGCTAACAGGAACGCTGAGGGGAGGAGAAAAAGCGAGAACCATCGAGAATAGCACAGACAGACAGACAGACAGATAGCGATAGGCCGAATAGGCCAACGACTTGTGCCGTTGCTGCTCTGCTGCGAATTTTGACGTAGACGTAGATGCGGGTACGGTAGGTGGATGGCACCATTGGCATTGGCTTCCATCATCGTCACCTTCACCGTCATCATTACCATCATCGAAGGCCGCGTTACTACTTTCGCCACCAGCGCCGCCGCCTCCGCCGCCTTTAAAGGGGATACGGCACAACTCAATATCTTCGTACGTCAAAGGCATCCATCCCGGTGGACTGCTCTTCTTTCCCCTCGTCTGGCTTCTTCATTTTTCCTATTTCTTCTCGTTGTTCTCGTTGGCCTTGTTGTTATCGCCACCAACACCACTACAGCCACCAAGGTCGGCCTGATTTTTGTTGTCGTCGTCGTCGTCATTCATACAGCAAGCAAGACCGCAGCCATCCTGTCGACAACCAACTGTGACTCTCGAGTGTGATGACAAAGATGTCAGAAGCCTCTTTCTGATCCTCCCTCTTATATATATATATATATATATATATACTTTTGTAGATTTATCGTACGCCGCCATCCACTTACCTGACCATAGTACAAAAAACTACCGCAACCACAGCCCTCCCGTTATCGTTTTCTCAGCAACGTTCAGAATCGTACCTATATACCCACCGCGCCGCAGTCAGCGAGCTCGGTGTAGGTTCGCGTTCCCTGAAGGGGGTATACAAAGACATGTCACTCGGTGGTGGAAGACGGTGTTGGCTGCCACAAACGTGCAGATGCAGGAACTATAAGAAGAGCCTTTTCAAGTGAGCCTTGATATCTTCTGCATTCGTCCGCATATCCTATACGCGCCTCACGTACGTGTTCGCTTTGCACACGAAGGTTATGTATCTCTTCAAAATAGGCGCGCACAGTGGCTATAGTAGTTTGTCTATCTGTAAAGCTGCTTGATTAGCTAAAGTCAAGTTAATATCGAAGAACCGGCCGATTGTTTTTGTACTAACTGTACTCGCAATTCGCCCCAATTTTCCCTACATAAACGCAGACTTTATGGCCATAAAACAGATTACAATCAAACGTGTGTGTACATCTTCAAACAAACTGTATAGGATAGTGTTATTTAAGTGCACAATAATGTAGGCGTCGCAGTGAGCCCTAGGCACAACTTACTATAGGAAGTTAACCGCATGCATACACAACCCGGTAACAAAAAAGCGTGTTAAAATGAGCATACAACACTACAATACCTTACGATGTTTGACATTGATTGAATTGAATAGTTTACACAGATACCACACTTAGATAGTGAATTGTTTAATGAACATATTTTTTACGTAGATTAATGTTGACTTTAACTGAAAACAAGTTCTGTTTACTGACTTCCACTCACGCAAGACATTAGCTGCGGTATTAATATGTGTCGCACTTACTTGATGATGTATCATTTAATTTTTTGTAAAATACGATTTTTTAAACAATAGCAATGATCAGTTCTGCAGAATTACTTTTCAAATATATATATATATATATATATATATATTTACACATTTGTGTCTATCTTGGTACCCAGCCGTTCTCGCTTGTGCATCATGCATCCCCAAAATTCTCCGAACTGTGCATAAAAATAGTTTGGTAAACAACGCTAGGAGGTGTAAGAAGTATAATGAGAACATATGTATTCGCGCCACAAGCCACGAAACTGATGAACGGCTTCGAGTGAAAACCGGCGGTACCAACCAGCGGTGGATGCAATACGAAACAAAAGGGCAAACAAGGAACAAACTCCTAAGCAATCGCGGCGCCACGCCAAGAGAGAGACACATAGGGGCAGAGTGCGGTTCTTCTGGGCGGGCTGCAGGAGCTGCCGCTGGAACGAATGCTAGACCGTGTGGTCGATAGTACCGCGTGTGATAATAAACTTTATTTAGTTATCAACTACAAGTGGAGTCTTCCTGAACGTTATAGGTAGGCCTCAGCTTCGGCTATTCTTACTGTTACTGTATAGGATATGTGGCGCTTGTCTTCCGCGCCATTTTATAAACAAGTGCTAGTCGATACAAAAATCTTCCATTCACTGAGATGCTTATTCGAACGAATGAGAAAAATTCCTGAAATTAAGTGTTGATTCTGGTCCTAGTTAAAGCTATAAGACTATGTTCGAGACGGGCTTTATTCGGCGAAATCATGTTAAGTAGAAATTCACAGCAATTAGTATGTTTAATTTGTATTTCTTCCATATATTGGTAGTTTCGGAAGAGCCTTGGCTAACCGCGTCCTGATGAGAGGCGATGTTGTCTACATGAAATTTCCTACAGTTTAGTCGCACTGTGGAGAGTACATATAACGTCAGTAACGACCACTGTAATTTCCAGGATGTCCGAACTGTGTCCGAGTCAGTAGTGAGCAAAAGCTCGAGTACGCAACACAAGTAGGTCTATCAGAAAGTTTGACTAAGCTATTTTCAGCTATATAAATTAGGTAGTATGACTCCATAGAAGTAAAGTAGGCTGTGAATGACGTCAAATCGGTGTTTTGTTCAAATGTTATGATCTCGCAGGTCACGCACAGACTGAGATCCTAGCCTACATTGGGCAAGTTGCATGGCCCTACTTCGTCGCATCGTTCGCCCCCACCAGACCCGCCATGCAAAACAAAGCACGCGTGTTCTAATTGGAAATCGATAGCTTAGAAATCGATCAGAATGCAATGCATCTCTAGGACAACGGGCAGCCGGATGCTTGGCTGACTTGTGCCTGGCTGAGTCAGCTAGAGCTGAATACTCATCTAGACAACACTTATGTACGACTAATATACTGAAACGGCCGTTATTTACGCGATTGACACATTTACTGATTTGCCTTTAGATGCTTCTCATTCAGCAGTTTTCTCTTGCCGCATTAACAAAAGATCAACAGTACATGTGGAGGTTTTTTGCATGCAGAACATACCACATCCACATGTCCTATATGTCGGTATATATGTATATATATATATATCCACATGTCCTATATGTCGGTATATATGTATATATATATGCAACAATGCTGGAGCAAATGTGATCGATACCACGCCGCGGTATGCCCGGCGGTTAGGTCTATAGCAGAACTAGCAAAACGCTAGATTGTTGGTGTCTCGAAACATTTTGATGTAACATAAACACATTTACCCAGTTTGGGTGTTAATAATAAAACAATATATATATATATATATATATATATATATATATATATATATATATATATATATATATATATATATATAGTTTTTTTTGGCGCAGCATTGATGAGCGCGTTTGAATGGGGCGCCACAGTGCGGTCGGGTTTTTGTCGATTCCCGTAAAACTCATTGTTTTTTAAAGTTTGACTTCGATTTTTACAGTGATAATGGTGCCATAGACTGTTTGTTTAGGCAACGCTCGACTGTTAAATCTACACGTTCGGAGACAGTTTGGCCGCGTCTCTTAGGAATCGGATTCACTCTAAGCCCCCAGCTGGCCGAGATCGATTTGCTATCGTCGTCGTAGATCAGAGGTTTACTTATAATTACTGGCGTGGACGTTTGTAGCATGGAGGCTACACGAGCTAACAGGTTGTCGTGGCCTAGTGGCAGTGCCATCGACTACCACTTAACAGGTCAGGGTTCAATACCCAAACCTGCACGCTCCCTTTTTCATAGTTTATTTTTTCTGGAGCATTCGCTTGTTTTTTATTCTGGCGCTTGTTACGGCACAGGCATGCCGACGCTTGCGATATCTGGTCAGGATAAGCCGCTAGACTCGCTTGATATATCACGACTGAGAACGCTCACCTCCTCGGAAAGCAACACCTAGACAGATTGTGCTACTGCAGAGGCGACCGCATTGCCATGTGCGAAAGTGATGACGAAAACGCGCTCACGGACATTAAGGAATGTCGACAAGTCGGTGTGAAACGTGCGAGAACGAGTAGCGATGCCCAAGACTCAGTGCAGGCTATCAATACCGAGCCAGCACATCAACCACAGCAAGAAGAAGAGGGTTTCAAGGATGTTGTAAATAAAATCACCCAGCGTAATATTAGAAAAAAGGAAGAAGCCATAGCAAAGCTCAAACAAATGGTTAAATTAGGTGCACACAAGGTTTTCCGTGAAACCCTTGGTGCAGTTGAAGACGGCAGCCCGGAGACAACGAGTTAGGAATGTGCAAGGCCCTACGCCTAAAAGTAGCAGATGCTAACATCTCGGCACAGAATGGACAAGTCTCGACTACCGCCAATGAGCTCGAAGGTTCGAAGACTGATGTGCATCACTGAACTAGCTGGGCTGCAGGTCGAAGGGGTTTTAAAGAATATCGACAACATCTAGTGTGCCATCAGCCATATTAGCCCAGCTTCAGAAAGATGAGATACTGCACGAGCTCAGTCCCGCCGGCATTGTAGAAGTCAAGCGCATTTGCAGACGAGCAAGTCCCGGCCCACAACAGGCTACTATCTCTACAAGGAAGGTGGTGCTTAAATTCAAGGGAGCCCTGCCGACCACCGTGTATCTTGGCTTTCAAACCCATAGGGTAATAGTCGAGCCACCACGTCCTGTTAGATGTTTTAAATGTCAGCGCTTAGGTCATCACGCATCTTCTTGCAGCGACACGTGTGAATTGCGGCAGTAACCGACATCTAATCGAAAACTGAAAAATGCTCCAAAGGCGCAAGCTGTGGCGATGCGCACAGATCAATATCCTCTTTGTGTTTGGATTACGCTATAGCTTGAGCAAAGAGCAAGATTATCACTAATCTACGAGCTCTGCGCCAGGTCCATTCCGACTACTCTGCGGCCACTATTGTAGAAAAGCCGGCGGTTCGAACAAATCCGGCCTCGTGCGAGGCAGGGAAGAACGTTCATCGTTCCTAAGCCTCAGTGGTCTATGAGATCTTTGCGAGTTTGGATGGAACATCCAATAGGACCATTACGCTTGCCCTTAAGGCATTGAGATCTAGGAATCGCCGACGCAGAACGCGCCCCGGCCAGTGCGATATCGCAGGGCCTCCGATACTACCTGGAGGGACTTGTCGTTATCGAGAACGCGCCCCACTCGAAAGGCAGACTGTCTCGCAGGGCTCACCAGCGCTGCAAAATGCTGAGTGGCCTCGACCCTCAAGCAGACAGCGCACTTTGTAACCTCGTCAATCTTCTCGGTCTAGTTATTAGGCTGTTATCAGCCTTCGAAGTGAAGAAGCCTGTCGGTCTAAAAGGCCATGCCCCAAGATGCCTCGAAAAATGAGGCCGGTCCGAGCCACTTGGACAACCGCCCGCAGGCGAACCACTTATGCAGCCTCGGGCCGGGTACAGGGAGCCTAACCCCTGCTCTCCTCTATAGTAGGGTTACTTGCACGCACTGCCAAAAGAGCTTTACAAGCAGGGGAATTAAACGGCACATGATGGCAGCACACTCGGACACCAAACATCCTGCGCGACAAACTCGTCGAGTACACTAAGGCATACAAACGACTTGACACTTTTCCCAAAAGCGCCCGGTCCGCAGCGCTGACCGATACTCTTGCTCTAGTGTGCTATAACAACGCCCGAGGCTGGGCCAACCAACTGGTGTTTCCGCATACAGTTCTCAGAACCCCATCCCAAAAACGGAACAATCTTAGTTAGGCCACATACCTTAGAGACAGAATCGCAGAACACAAATCGGTTCCGAGAGCGCATCCGAACAAGCGACATACCAAGGATGAAGCTCCCGCTAGGAGAGTAACTAGGCTGCTAAGCACAGGCGACATCGGAGGCGCCGCAAAAGCTTTGCTTTCTCTGGGAAATGCGTTCTGCGCAGCTGACGCGTTTGTGGAAATGACGTCGAAACACCCTAGAGAGCCAGCCGCCTGTCACGGTGCTTGAGGCCATCCGCTCTGTCATTTTTAGTGATCGCCTCATTACAATCAAAAAGCCGAGTGGGTCGCTTCGACCAATCGTCACCCCGCCAGTATTTCGCAAAACTGCGGCGAAAATTACTGTAATACTAGGAGCAGAATTCGTGTGCGAGAAGCCTAGGTCTTACCAGCCTGGCTTCAATACGTTCAATGCCATCAAAGCCTGCAGTCCACACTACAAGTCTTTATTACCAGTGCGCCCAACAACTTTGTCGTCGACCAACTCGATTTCAAGAAAGCCTTTAACGAGGTCCGTCGTGACCACATAGACCACTGAAGACAATACTAGTCAATTGGGTAGAGAAGGCCTCCCCTGGTTGACCAAACATATAGATCCAGATCGGAACTCTCACTCGCCTTGCGGCATGCAGCAGGGCGACTCCCTTGATCCGCCATTGGTTTGCTTAGCCATTAAGGGACTGGTCGATTCTATCCAGCCTTCCATGAACCTCATGTACCTAGACAATGGCATCATCGGGGGAGAAGCATCTGTAGTACGTGGCGACATCAAAAGAGTTGTTGGTTTTGGATTGCAGAGTGGGCTTGAGCTCAGCTTCGAGAAGTGCGAATGTATTTACAACGGCCAGCCTAACATATCCGCTTTCAACGCACTTCTTCCTGGATGCAAACTCGTCGAGGCAGCAGGCTTGACGCTCCTGGCGTCCCCTGTGGGGTCGGCTTCTATCCGTCCGGAACTCGCAGATAAGAGAGAGAGTATCTCCGCTCCCGTCTGACCGGCTAAACTTCCTCAGTCCCCACAGTGCGTATCACCTATTAAAATAATCCTCGGGTTCAGCAAGAATCGTCCACATAATCCGCAGCTCGTAAATATGGCCTACAGAAACTGGGCTCAAGCTACTCTTACTATTAGGCTCGGAGATCTGGGAATTTGCTCTACAGCAGACCTGGCAGCTAGTGTCACGTTGCATCGTTACACGCCTCGGAAGTTACTGTCCGACACATCAGTCCGCCAGTGGCCCTGCAAGCTTTCTAGAACGCCAAAGAGGTTGCGGATACAAGATTCAATAACCTCGCAGGCCTGCTCTCAGAGGAAAGCAAACCCCTGCAGAGGTCCTACGACGACCTCATCGTCTTCACGAAGTACCAGCCTTTACTCTTTGATGCACTAAATACAGCAGACAAAGCCCGACTGCGTGCGGTCGTCCAGCAAGGAGCCGACAAATGGCTCTAAGCCATCCCCTCCTCAAACCTTGGCATTTTACTAGACCACGAAAGGTTTCGTTTGTACATCGGTTTGAGGTTGGGGACAAAGCTAACTGGGGAGCACCAGTGTTCGTGCAACGTACGCAGGTTGAAATCTAGGGGACCCACAGGCTCTCCTGCAATAGAAGCGAAGGACGCCAAAGCCATCACAGTGGCCTCCTGAAAAGCGACGGAAAGAGGCCAGAAAAAGACACGCCAACGAGTTCATTTTCTTGCCGTTTGTATTCAAGACACTCGGGGGACACGGCTCTGAGACATGGTCGTTTCTTTAGCAGATTGGCAAACGAATCAAACTGGCAACAGGGATAAAAGGGGTCATGACGTTCTACTTCAGCGGCTATCTCTGGCGGTTCACCGCGGCAATGCGGCGGCAATAATGGGCACAATAAGGGGCTGCCTCGGGAATAAGCTTGACTCGTAGCGCTCCTTAGAAGCTCTTGTGTAGTTAGTTAATCTCATTTTTTTGTAACTCTAACATTTAATAATATAGAATTAAGTTAAAGTAAATCTATATATATATATATATATATATATATATATATATATATATAATGCAAAGCGTATTTAAGTCGCGTTTCAGGTTTGATTACTGTGCTATCTTTGTAGCGGCACTTGTTTGAGCCATATAAGTACATCTTAATTTGCTTGAAAATATGTGAAGCCTTGCTTACAAGTGTTTCGTCGCTAAAAGCCAAAACAACCTAAACCGTTGTATGTACATTTATATGAAGATTGCCTATACATTTTGCGCTAAATTCGAATATCGAGTAGTCATTGGTCCGATGCACTAATAGAATAATTCACGCTAAAATATCAGCATACGGCATGCTGGGTGAAGCAAACTTGCATTGCACCAAAGTACTAGAAACTCAGGCCGCAAGTATATAGTATTCCGATAATCTAACAGTGCTTTCTGAAGTGACCGAATTATGCAGGCTTCTGGGTGGTGCGCACACCAACGGACTTTCCAAAAAACAAGCAGATATGAGACGACGTCAACGCGTCGAACAGAAAAAAACTATCGATGGTCACGTTCTTAGCTCCAGCACTCTTTTAATTAGGAAAAATGACGCTCCCACATATCATAAGATATTGTTTGCTAACGATACAAGCCTAACGTACGTAAACCTGACCACCTACCATTAGCTTTCATATGAGAGTGGTTTCTCGTTCCATGCTGGAATTTCAAGCAAAACCAGGTAAAAATTACGTCTAGTAATTCTATATGCCAGCGTAATGATTCCTGCAAATCTACTAGAGCGGTATCAAACGCATGATGCACGTGTTAGCAAAATTGACTGCAAGCTATTTTGAGGTTCTTAAATGCAAAAATACAACGACTTAGTGTGAATGATATATGTATATATGACATATAAATGATGATGGCTTCCGCATGTGACAGTGACCTATTTGGTAGCAAAGTTCAGCTCGTAGGTTACAAAAACGTCAGAATTCATAAGATATTGTCTTAAGTTCTACTTTGTACGTCAGTGCTTTAAATGTATATACGCATGTATACACGATTGGCTGCACTTATCAAAAAATATTTTAGCCCTTTAACCAGGGTTTTTTGTGTCGAGATGGCAAAGGAAGGCGACATCGGAATTGATACAATATGATTTAGGCAGCTTACTGTGAAGGCATTATTTTGCTGCAGAGGAGGGGGGAGAGGAAAGCTTTCTCCACAAAGGGGGGGGGGCAGTCGTTTCCCTTAGCTTACTTTCCACTTGAATTTAGTCTTTGATAAAGTTATTCACAATGTTCAGGTCGCCACGGCATGGTAATTGGGCATGCACCATAAGGTTAGGGCGGTCTAGGGTTTGCTGATTAATGTATAAGACGGAATAATCATATTGACACATAAATGCATTGTTCCACAGTAATGAGAGGCATTGCGGCACGGTGTAGTATAGCAAAATTATTACCTGTGTTGTCAACGCATATTATCTCTGGAGTTTACAAGACGCCTTCGTGCTTTTTCTAATGTTCAAGTAATAATATGCGTGGAGCCTCTAAATGTAAATGAGTGATATTTTATGTACACGTAACTACTATTTGAAGTAAAAGACCGTCTAAAAAAAAGTTTGTGCGGAATTTACAGACAAAATATTTCTCTGGAGGCGGCAGCCGTAGCTGCGATGGTGGTCTCCCTGACTCTTTCCTGGATATGTGTTTGAAAGCTATCGCTTTGTTATATGGCGACCCTAGGTATGTAAATATGTTTAAACATGTTATTTTCCTTGCCCTGATTTAAAACACGTCACCTCTGGTCGAGCGGCTGCCCTTTCAAATTTTCGTGGCTACTGTCTTTCCCTCTTATCCTTCAAGCCCTTTTTATCCATGAATGCAACTGGTCGATCCATAACTTGTTTTACTCTAAAGAGGTTGCAACTAAAGATGACTACTGCGTACAACTTTATGTCAGCCCACTCTTGGGTCCAGGCCGTCCTTATCCGCTCTGGCAGTCCACCCAGAGAAACGGCAAATAGCAGTGGACTTGGTCCATCGCTCTGTGTGACATCTATTGTTTAAGCCCCCTGTCCCGAATGCCCACCACGTTATCACTTACTTCAGCATTGCTTCTGACGCTCCCGTTTTTGCCAGCTCGTCAACTATCTTATCTTTTGATGATAGATCAAACGCCGTATTTAAATCTACAAACACAACATCTAGGCAATTTTTCGAACAGACTAGACGTCATATCCCAGATTACTCCGACTAGCTCGCCAATTACTGAGTGAGTTATTTGTCACTTGCTAAATCCGCGCGGTATTACCCCTCCCCTTCAAAAAAGACCCTTGGAGTCTATTTTAGAGGAGAGGGAGTAATAATTCTCCTTGCTAGTGTTCTGGGAATATCTTGTACAGGCAGTTTTTTGTTGCTATTCTCCTCCAAGCCTCTGGTTTCGTTTAGATTCAATTTCCTTTGGGAATGACTATTAAAGTCGTTTCCCTCCAGGCCTGTGGAATTTCCCCAGTGTTTAAGCATTCATTTAATAGGGTTTGCCAGCATGATGCAAGGACCAGGGTATTTTTCATATATTCACTCCTGACCAAATCCTTTCCGTGCGATTTCCGCGTGATACTTCATCACTTCTCTGAGAGAGATTGCCCATTATACAGACTCATCCTTCGTCGTCTAATTCCAGAGGCCTTCATGTTTTAGCAGCACTTTAGGGGTTGCATTCGACCTTATTAATACCTTACTAATAAGACCTAAATACCTTATTAATACACATAACTATATAATAAGAAAATAACGATCGTCCCGTCGTTGATGCCATTCGCTTCGTTGATTAAAAACATTTTTAA
Source organism: Dermanyssus gallinae (assembly GCA_003439945.1). NCBI lineage: Eukaryota > Metazoa > Arthropoda > Arachnida > Mesostigmata > Dermanyssidae > Dermanyssus > Dermanyssus gallinae. Next base: position 305,272 of record QVRM01003730.1, on the reverse strand, counting down.
GGAGGTTGTTTTTTTACATTGTTTTAATTCTAGGGGTTGTATTCGACCTGGCCAAATTTTTCCTAAAATGTTTAACCAGCCTGCCCGTCTCTACTGGACATTTTCTATTCCCCTTTTATTTCAGCCGTGTGTGAGCGTTCTTTAGCCTCCCTTATTTCTTCCCAATCTTTCGAGCATCTTTGCTTCTCATACGTTTTTAATCAACGAAGCCAACGGCATCAACAGCGGGATGATCGTTATTTTCTTATTATTGTATATAGTTATGTGTATCAATAAAAATAACCGTTTGTTCAAAATTATTTTTATTATTATTCATATTCTGTAACAACAAAATAAAAAGCCTACGCCAGGCAATGAATGCACTATCGTAAGGAAATATAATACTACGTCTATAATTATATTGGAAGCTAGAAGATAACGAAGAAAATGGCTACATCCTACTTTTACTAGGCTTTTTAATCTGGCTGGTCATGATCGCCACTGCGTTGCCAAGTATCGGGCTAGACATCTTAACGACTTTTCAATGTATTTCGAAACCATCTTAATTATTAAAACTATATTAATTGTTAAAACTATTAACCCTATCAAAACCCCCAAAGGGCATGCGGTTGTCTTAAAACTCCCACTCTGTTTCCTGCTAATTGCACTTAGTTTATTGCTGGAGAAGCTAATCTGGGCAGTTATTCAAGACAAGTTAAAGGCGCAAATTTGATTTTGGTTACTGACCATTTTCTCTTCTACATGCAACGACCTTTTCTGACCCTTGTGTTCCAAGAAATTGACTAGATCTCTGGCAGGGATTTGATGTTCCCGTAGGTGTGGGTGCAATGACAGGTTTGTCGGCAAATAGTAGCTCTTAGTGTTCGAGATTCACCTTGGACAAGATTTGTTTTTAAGTTTAGGACATTGTAATTCGTATTCGATCTGAGCCAATTTTGCATCTTTACAAAGATTTTTATAGTCTCTCTGCTCCTCTCGCTTGATACACTATAGTAAAGAGTCTGTGCATTGCCGCAGATGTTAAAATTCGTCGGTCAGTCCGGTATCTCCTGCTAAAATTGCATTTCTCTATGCAGAATATCTTGTATGCCCTATAGGATTGCGTTAAGTAGCGCTATAAGGTAGGCATTTCCTATTTCGAAATTGAATATTGAAAATAACAATTAGGTTTGCTGCTGGTGATACGTAAGCCTAGACTCATTGCGGTTCTGCTGGACATGTTCCCTCGGGGCCGTTCCACTTCTGGCGACGTGCTTCTCACTCTGGTGTGCAATGCTATCGCCACCTTAAATATTTTGTCATTTGCAGTGCGTGATACTATAGCCAAACAGTTTAACAATTTGAATACATCTCGAATATATACATATATATAAGCACGTATACCTAAAATATAATACTAACTCGTGGATTGGTTCTTGATTCGATGGTTTGCCCATGGTGTTCACTTTTCACGGCATATACGCTATTTTCTCATGTTCGTAGTGCTGACTTGGTAGAACAGTGGCTATGCAAGTTCCGGAAAGGTGTTTTGAGTCGCGGAGGCTCACTGAAATATTGCCGTCATCGTCAGACAAGTCTTTATGAGCAAACGCATATACCAAATAAAAGTATGATTGATTTTTATTATGGGCATTATTAAGTCGCCTAAATATTGTCTGTAGCTCAGAAAAACGGCACGCTAATGAGGGAGTTACACAGAACTAGGCAACAATTCGTTAATTTTAATGTTGGTGCTTGAACAAGGGGCTAACCGTCGTAAACCGTTGGCAGGTGTGCGTGAAAAAGCGTCACAAAAAGATATCTTGAGTATTACATAAACCCGCATGCTCCGACATATTCTGGTTTCAAGAATAGCCTTGGACGATTGTAACTTTATTATAATGCTTTTCATTTATTAAGAATACAGGTGGAACGACAATTGTCTCCTGATGACGTGTGCACTGGGAATATTCCTCTATCTCGTATAGAGTGAGTTGGGACCACTTCAACAGCGTGCCGCTGACAGATGCCGCGTTCCCGCGTTGGACGTCAAGGTCGAGGCGCTGTCTCGAGAAAGCCGCAGATCTCTCTTGTAACTTTTATATATATCTATATATATATACATATATATATATATATATATATATATATATATATATATATATATATATATATATGTATATATATATATATATATATATATATATATATTTATTTTTTTTTTTTTTTGGAGGAGGGTGAATGCATTTACGCACGCTTTGAGTACGGAGTATTTCCGCTCTCGAAAGCAGTGTGGGGCTCGACCCTGGCGGTTGGATGTTGGTCCACCAAGACCACTACCCACTAAACACACCTCCCCCTTAAGCTTCACTCTCTAATGGCCCAGATATCCATAGAACAGTACTATGGGCCATTAGGAGAAGTGGCGAGCGCCTAACGGATCATTTGGCCGAGGTCACTCACGGGTTCCCCCACCAGTCCGACGTGCTTGTCCCAACACCTGCGAACCCGTTTGATTACAAGCCACGTCATCTGTTGATGTCGTAAGCGCTATCCGTTCTCTTCTGTACCTGCCAAGCTCCGCTTTCTTTTTCATCACCGCAGTTGCCATTTCCTCGCCCAGCCTCCATGCCGATGCTGTGCTGCATATGTACTCTACAAACGTTCTCATGTTACTTTTCGGCGGGTCTGGTATCCCGACTCCTTGTTTTCCTGCTTCTTTGGCCCATCTCAATCGTAGCAGCGCTATAGGCGGTTGTCCTTGCCTGCTCTAGTCCCTTGCATTTTAAGAGGGTATGCTCGGGGTCATCGTCGATGCCGTCTTCACAGTGCACGCAGGTTACCGAGGGAGCTTTGCCTATACGAAATAGATAACTTTGAAAATCACCGTGGCCAGTGAGACACTGCGTGAGGAAAAAGTTCATTTCTCCCGCCGGGCGGTCAATCCACTTCTTTATGTCCGGGATGAGCAGGCGAAGTGAATAACCCGATATATATATATATATATATATATATATATACATATATATATATATATATATATATATATATATATATGTATATATATATATATATATATATATATATATATATATATATATATATGTATATATATATATACATATATATATATATATATATACATATATATATATATATATATATATATATATATATATATATATATATATGTATATATATATATATATATATATATATATATCTGTGTGTAAGCTTATGTCCATTCTGCAGAATATATTCAAGTTAGTTTTACAACTGGGCTGGATTGTTTTTCGACTCTACCTTCTGAAAAGCAGATGTATCAAATAGAGTGATGTATAGGCGGCAATCGACGTATTGAGACATACGCATGCCTACAGACGATGACGAAGATGCAAGGTGTTAGGTGCTACGCTAGGTTGGCGCTTGGCCTCGGTGTCGAAGATGATGGTGATGTGTGGTGTCTGCACTCCAACTATGCCCTCTAGTATCAGGGTCAATATAGAGGTGCGAGGGAGAGGAAGTATCTTTCATGGTTCCGTCCTCGGCCGTCCGTAATGCACGGAGCGCAGTAGTGGTGAACAGCAGGCTCCGCTAGTCCTCGTTGGGCGCAAATTATTCACACGCCCAGTAGACAACCGTCGGCTGCCCGGTGTCAGATCCCTCGGGCGTTGCGTGTACGTCTGAAATACATATTTCTGTATGTCCTCTTGACAACGCCGGTGTGTACATTGGCATATTGATACATCAATATGTCGGTCGGCGAGACAGACTCGGGCAGATGTACTGAGGACGCTAACGTGGCAATGCCTCGTAGTTGGGTTTGGCCAAGCCCCGCTGCAGCCAGCGCACTAAACAATCGTAACATTGGCAGGATATATTGTATTTGATGCATATGCATCGTAGACGTACAATTCTATGCTGATATCCAAGGTGTTTCAACAAGAGCAGAAATCGGAAATTTGCCGCAATTTCTGCTGCTGCTGCGCTTTGATAGTCAAACCCATAAACTGTTCGACGATAGGCAGTGAATTAAAGTATATCACTTTTGACACAACAATTCTTCTATTCGCATTCTAATGAGTAAACAATATTTTAAATCTTGCAGTGTGCCGAGTACACGTTCACACCTCACAATTGTAACATTTAAGCAATGATAATAAATAATAATAATAATAATAATAAATGTATATAATTTCAAATATTATAAAGGTATCTAAACTGCCACGAAGGCGCGCTGTTTGTTTTAGGCTAATCTAGCTTACGCTATTCTAAGGTGATAATCCGTAAAAAATGCCCTTTGGGAGTAACAAAGAATCGCTCATACTAAAAGTCTTCGGTCTCGTACCCAAGGATGCTTAAAAATCATGTAGGAAAGTGTACAGCTCCTCATGCCTTTATATATGCAGAAGAACATGAGCGTGTAGTGGTCTTATCTACCATATACATATACCTTGCCAGTAGCGTCCAGGTGGTAAGTGGACGTTACTGGCCTGTCGAGTGTATTGTTCATGTGTTGTCCAACATTAACCTATTGTGAGCCGCAATGCCACACTTTATAATCTAGCTTTGTACTGCGATATTTTATACGTTTTTGGACGAGCACTGCAACCCAAGAGTCTCACTGTGACGTTCAGATGTCGAAAAGTTCGACACGCTCGTGGCGACACATATGCAAGAAGCTCTACGTCTCTTTCTTTTTCTCGGACGGGCGTATCTGAGTCGTAGCACGCAAAATTTAAAGGCAAAAACATGCTTGGACATGACCCTTATCTATGTTCACCGTATTAACACACATTATGGACAATATCGTCGCACGTTTGTAACGTCTGCTAAAATTACTTTTCTAAAGGACGGCAGGTTAATGCTTAAGCAGCAAAGAACAACATAGATTAAACAAATCATAATCATGGCGGTGGTTTCTTCTTCTTCTTCTTTTTCATGCCATTTAAGTGACAGACGTTGCTAATCATATTCTTCGTAAAGTTTCAAGAAGGAAAATATATAAAAATAATAGTTACATTTTGTATCACGATAACTAATTATGCGACCTATAATAGCGGTTAACTAGCGGTGTAATAGATCGACATCTAACGACGGCCTTTGCAGCTCACGGATTTCATCACGTTCTGTGCAACGTGGAGGGTTTTCATGAACCACAGGATGAATGTCAATGCAAACAATGCTGGAGCAAATGTGATTGATACCACGCCGCGGTATGCCCGGCGGTTAGGTCTATAGCAGAACTAGCAAAACGCTAGATTGTTGGCGTCTCGAAACATTTTGATGTAACATAAACACCTTTACCCAGTTTGGGTGTTAATAAAAAAAAAATATAATAGCAGTTAACTAATTAATGCCTTCATATCTGGTGGAACCCGAGATAATAAAGACTAACAATACACAAAAATGATGACTTTGACATTCCAAAACAGCATTCGTGGTGGAGGCGGTTAACACTCGGTTCTAAAAAAAAATGTCTTATGTCCTGCTTCCTGGTCGTTAAATTGTGTTGAGCATTGTTGTTGCCCGCTGTTACACTCTACTCTCTGCTCTGTAGAAAGTCCAGCTAGGTCCGGTATAAAGACGAACATATGGTATATCGTCGTATCCTGCTAGCCAACATTCAGAATAAGCGGGTTTGATTCTGTCAAGAACCTCTTCTGACAAACCTTGAAGAATTTTTCTATACGGCCGTACCGAGGAGACTCACATACCACTGAGGGAGGCTGCGTTGAGAGGTTTAAGCCCCTTTTGTTCTCTAAACAACTCACGCTGCTTATGACAAGAAAAGTATGTAGGTCGAAAAAATTGGTAGCACGGTGGATTTTAAAGCTCTCCACGAACAATTACGAAGGACGGAACAATTATCAATAATACTCCAGTTCATCGTCATCAAACCATCAACTCACACGAAGAGCAAATATGAGTGGAATAGCTACAAGCCACACAACCTGCATTGTAGGGATGCAAAGATATACTCCCCAGATTATTAGCTATACAAGAAAACATATTATATTACCCCATGATTAAGTAGCCTGCATCTGAATTATTTAGTTTAAACCACATTCAATTTTGTAGTCGTAGTTCGATCGCTCCAAGCCAAAGCTATGTACTAATGTATACACTATCAAAATGTGGGGTTTAAAAAATGTCCGTATCATCGCCAACTGTAATAGAGTGCAAAGTGTAAAATAAAATATCACATGTATTAGATGTCCCGGTATTAAGTACACGAACTTTCTGCTTTACGAACTATGCGGCCATAGTGAAGTTGTGTACATATGTATCTGTATAATTGTTTGGAGATATTGCTTTAGGGGAGGATGTAAATGCCTCTATGCTCCGACACCCTTTGGTCGATGCAAGCAAGTAGTTTGGATCTTAACGACCGGTGGATTGGTCGTTATACCCACTAAGCGGTTTCTTTGCCGTCTTCCCTTGGAACTGTTTGCTTTGGTTTCCAGAAGGGATTTGCGTGTCTTAGGATTATTGCCTTCGTCTCACTATTCAGCCTATGCCATCATGGCGATACAGCAAGAAGTCCCGGCGTTCTTAATGACATGTTTATTTTTCTCTTCTTTCTCATGATAGCTTTGGCAATAGCGGAATTGTTATCTTAGTTTGCCTCCTTCTGAGATCTACTGTCGTTTGTCTAGAGTTTTCTTGAAGAGCCTTTTAGAAAGTTCGAAATCGTCCGGCTAGTCTTTTGAAATAAAACATTGTCTACCGTTTTACCGTATGTCCCAAGTTAAGCTAATTTGGTAATCGACAAGAACGAGTGTCTTGACCAAAGCCACCAGACATTCCTCCGCTCGGTTTAATACATACAATAAATTATTGATAGGCTACGTTACTTTCTCAATAACACGGTTTCCTTTTACTGCAGTTAAGACTGATGCCGTAAAACAATATTTAAATATTAGTTTTCTAGTTAACGTATTGTGGCAAGTTGAGTACTTTGAGAAGGGCAGTGGAAGCAACTTTGGTATCGGTTGAATATAATATTGTCATAATGTGTTTTCTGCAATATAAAATGTAGGAGTTTTAATTTATATAGAGGTCGAGTTCTACATTCGTTTTTAAAATGCATTTGAGGGTACCTCTCAGGCACAGTTAACAAAAGGATCGGTCGTATATCTTGTTAGAGTGTTTTTTAAGTTGATCTTGGCTGATCGCAAAAAGAATAAAACACACCTTCAAAAATACAATCTGATCAATAAAATGTATATGCAAAAGTATGTAAGTTGAAGCTCTACACACGATATATATATATATATATATATATATATATATATATATATATATATATATATATATATCACAACAAAAAGCTTGGTATAGGGTTGTACGGATACTAACAGTCAAAGGATACAAGTTTTTCGTTTTTGTCGCTTTTGCAACCCGCAGGGGTAATCCGTTGATCGATGAAGCTCTCTTTCATGCAGAGACCCACAGCCTACCCCACAGCCTGCTACTGGTTATTTATCAACTCCAGTTCATTCATCACCAGCTATTCTAAACGAACGCTTCCATTCCTGCGGTGTCGATTTATGAGACCAGTGGCTCGCTTTGCACAGTCATGTGAACCTTCATCGCAATCTTTTCTTGTCATTGCCCGATACTCGGCATTCCTTGCACACTTTGGCATCAAGACAATACTTTATGCCGTTTGAGGGTTTCGTAAACATCTGTCTGTTTACTACTCCGTCATTAGCATACGCCGCTATGCATTAGGGTAACATAAACGGCGTCGTCTTTTAGACTCTAGCTTTCGTCACGACTGATAGCGTGCAAAGAAGGTAACGGAAATAATATGTATAGTTCTTTAGTATTTCTTACAGAGATGTCGCAATTGTGAGCAGTTACTTTTGCCCACACCACTAAAGGGTAACCATCCCCCTCCATCTGGAAGCAGGCAGCATTATGGCAACATATGTAGCGCTTCGCTTTACTAGGCGAGCTGACATGAAAATCGAGGCCAAACACTGTGGTTTCGAAGCAGCGCGGGTAGACAGCGTCTTAAGCGAAAGCTTCCTCTCGTCAAAACCTTTAATTAAATGTAGCGGCGCCACTTACAGCACCGGAATTCATTGGTAGCCGTTCTCTCTTATTTGTCAGTACAAGCTTGGTTCTTAGCGTACCGTATAGTGCGGTGAACTATGTCCTCGCACAACTTCGGATACTCATCTCTCTCTCTCTATTGTATCTCTACAGATATGATCTAAACTAGCTCGTATGCTCTCGAAGTCTAGAAAACGACGGGGTAAGTGAAACACCGGAAATTTGGTTTTCGAAGAAGCTTTTCTGTAAGCCGTAGGCAGTTTCGTCTAACAATTAGAACGTAGGCGATGCTCGTATCGTTATGCCCACAGTACGCGCATACTGATGAGTGAATTCCAGATCAGTTAGCCTTAGTAAAATTCCTATACATACACACTTGCATACATATTCATAATATACTAGTACTTCCAAATCAGACAGCATTCGCGAAAACCTCTTTTAGTACAAAATGTTGGAAGCCTTGAGTTCGCCTGTGTGTCCTTCAGATACAAATAGCGCAACTGTGTTTCCAAGCATGTCGGCACTATTTAATATTTCAGTTCAACGCAAATAGTGAGGGAATGAAGATAACGTAATAAGCATATAAATGTATTAGACACAGCTCTGGTACCTGAAAGAACGTATCAATAGACTGTCAGGAGTCTACATGTTAACTTCAGTATAATTAATTTCTAACTACCAATGATACGGTGCATACACTGAATGATAAAATAATTAATTTTTACATTTTTCGATGCAAATGGCAATCAATACAATAAAAAGGAAAACATATATATATTTATATATATATGGGTACACGGGTAAGTCTGCATGTGCGAGGCAGAGGTGCCTCGATCAAAACACTGGAAGGGAGCAAAGGTCATTAGTCGTGCGAAAAGACAGGACATGCACGGCATAGGGTTTATTGATCTATCGTACGTCAATCACGCGTGCTAATATTATATTGTATTTTTCTTAGCTACAAAATTAAACTAGAACATTATATATACTCTGCATATTATGTGTATGCGGCGTGTATACGTACGTAGTCTTTTGCGCATGCAGATTAATATATATACATCTCGCAGAATTTGTCCAACAAATTTTGGGGCCTCGTACAACTTGGCGAAAAAATACCTTTTTCCAATGAAACGAAGGGGCGAAAATGTCTTTCTTTTTAGTGAGAGCGAAATGACCAAAGGTGGTTGTATCAAGCTTTTTATCCCGGTATATATTCACTGAATCTGCAATTGCGAGAGCCCTAGTCATTCTATGGACAAACCAATCATACCTGCGTGCTTGAAGAATTTTGCATCCGTTGAATTGCATTCTACATTATCTCAAAGCCGTTGAATATTTTGGTTGAAGGTTGAAGAAGTTGATTGAAGATAATTATTAAGAAAAAAAATTAATTTGCAGTTCTTATATTTTGGCTTTCACGCTCACTTACCCATTTTTTAGAAACATGTTTTTTCGCCGAGTTGTCTAGATCCCAAACTTTGTTGGACGAATTCTGGAAGACCCTGGATATATATATATATATATATATATATATATAATGCATTTAGTACATCGTAGTCGACAACTACGGGGCGGTACGATGGTTAATGCGCGAGAAAATTCCCGCTATCCGCAGCTGTCGTGACCACTTTGGCTCGCGAGCGCCACTCGGTAGCTGTATAGCTGCATCTGTCTTGTGTGTTCTGTGTGTTAGACCGCCGTATGTTTTGTTGTTATCATATACATCCAGGCCATCTATCTGGACCTATTTCTCATCGTTTTTGTTATCTTACTTGCATCATTCTGACACCGACGACCCATCCCCAGTCCTGCGGTCTACGTATAGGCGACTGTACTGCGCTGCGGAGCGACGGGATAGGATCACGCACCACGAAGCCGCACGCAAACCACCTGTGTCTGCTTTGCCTCGCCCCCTGTAATCAATCGACCGCTGTCTCCCCGGTGGCGGCAACGGTAGCAGCACGATATGCGAGAACAACCGGCCACGCGGCTGTCGGTCGCAGTGCTCAGTAATGCTTTGGAGCACTACTGAGCACTACGGAGCACTACTGGTGATCTTGCGTATTGCGTTCACACCTATCACCTTCGATCATAACCCCCTCTCTCTCTCTCTCTCTCTCTCTCTCTCTCTCTCCCTGCCCTGCCCTAACCTTACTTACTTTCGCTATCTCACTTCTCCTCCCTCTCTTGTTTGCGCTCTCTGCTTTACGTTCTGCATCGAGCGAGCCGTCGCTAAAGGTCGAGTCGTAGAACAGTGCAGAATAGATCCAGAACGTAGATCCGATTACCAACGTCAGTGATCGGACGATGTCGTTATTGCTCCTCTCAGCGCGTCTTGATCTTGGCGAGTAGCTTCAACGACTCAACCCTCTCTGCTCGTGTAGGGCACGTTGTTGTTTTTGTTGTTCTTGTCGTTGTTGTTGTTTTGTTGTTGTTGTTGTTGTTGTTGTTGTTGTTGCTGTTGTTGCTGTTTTTGCTGTTGTTGCTGTTGCTGCTGTTGTTGCTGTTGTTGCTGTTGCTGCTATTGCTGCTGTTGCTGCTGTTGCTGTTGTTGCTGTTAGCTGCTATTCACGTGACGTGTAACCGCAACAACAACAAAAAAAAAAGTAACAGCAATAAAGCGTCACATTCGCTACGCTACACTGGCATACAAGCACGCGTGCTCTCTGATCATGTACGCAGGCCCCTACAATGTGCTGGTTCCACACGAAAAAAGCACCGCGTCGCGGTCGCCAATTGTTCGGCATTTTTCAAAATTCGATTGTGATCACGTATCTGCAACAGGCATACGCATGTATGCGGAGCGCTAAGTCAGTTCTCATGGGTGGGAATATATAAAACGCGTTTTTCTAATCCGCGTGTCATTGCCATGCCCTCGGGCAAGCCGCTGTACAGGATGCGTTGTCGCTGGGTATACTTGCGTTAATGCAGATCATCATCATCAGCTAGTGATAGGTGGTAGAGCGAAGTTCCCGCTATAAGCCGAGTGATCCTCATTTGCACGGTATTGTTTGTGAAACAGCTTCCCTTAAACTTGCCCATTTGCTACGCCAGCACCGCCACCACCACCACCACTGCAAACGTCCCGTGTAGGAATAGACGGGCTGATGCTCGACACTAAGCATTGACGGAGTCTATCTGCTGTCCAAGCTGGGTGAGCAGCAATAGTAGTAGTAACAACGTATGCTGCGACTTCTGTGGGCATATATACGCGTTATTCAGGGAAGTGTTTAGTCTACTAACATAACTAACTTCTATAGAATTAGTGGTATATTTATAAATAAATACACATATTATATATGCATAGTGTCTACTATATGCCAGTATGGACCTTTCTGTGCGACGATCGAACGCACTATCGATTGACCAACGAGGAAATTGTTAGCACACGTCTAAACGAAATGCATACAGTGCTTCCTTCTACGTGCACTTAACTGTGCTTATGCCGTCGTATACGTTTTAACAATTTTTTGTGTCAAATGGCAGCGTTATGTGCTTTATTTACGTGATTATTGAAGCGCAGTTTTTATAGATAAAACATGTGACTGTTTTGGGCTTTGTTTCCTTACTTTCCCGACTTAGTGCTTGTTCCTAAACTTTTAGCACAAATAGAAATGTTGTGTTTTGACCAGGTTCATTCACCAGAGCGTGACGCGCATATTAAACAGGATTTCAGAAATGTTTTTACTGCCATCCAGAAAGCGTGCTAACGTGCACAGACCTGTGAGTTTAAAGAGATTAGGGTGTAAACCATAAAACGGTTATATAATTTCTATATGCATTTTTTTGCCATATTATGTCTCAAAATTCAGCAGGCCTACTGCGTACACTTTCGAGGTATAGTTTTTTGCTGTTATTCCTTCGATAGTCGTTCGAAACTCTCTCCCGACGGGCATCCTCAGCTACAGTTAGTTGAAATGCATACATATACCCGCATAGTACAAATCGGGTAATGTACGATTTGTACATTACCCGATGTACAAATTTATAAAAATGTACAAATATATAAAAAACTATACTGGCCACCGCCGAATCCGAGGTCGCTAAGGCAGCCGCCACCGATCCCGTGCGTGCGTCTTCTAGTGCCGAGTGCAGAGGAAGATGGTGTGAGTGACCTCATCTTCCTAGCCGGGCCCGTACATGACGCACCCAACGTTCGGAGCTTTGTCTATTCTGTGCAGGTACTTCTGAAAGCACTCGTTCCTCATCATCACCTACGTCATGCGTTAGGTGACGCTGCATCCGTGTTCTCTGATATGCCGTTGTATGATCTTCAGGAGTGACCTGGCAGCTCCACGCGTTCGGTGCCTTCGATGACGTTCAACACCATTGCCACTCCTCGAGCGTTCGCTTACGGGCTGCCGCTTTTTCCTGCCGTTTTAACTCCGACGAATCCGCTCCTCAATCAGCCTAGGCCACGGAATGAGTCTGGACATTGCGATGACAGTCATCGTCTCAGTCTTTCGCTACGACTTATCGCCATGCTTATTGCCAGCTTCCGCAGCGCCTTTCGATTATTATTAAATATCATTGGCCTCGGGGCCACGCGCTTACAAGCTAAAGTCAATGTAAATACGAGTATAGACCATATGTCAGTGGACATGCTACACGCGAGCCATCCCAGAAAAGAGCCTAAGGTCAGCGACCGTACGAAGTTAAAAGGGTCGCATTTGACGAGGTTAAACGTGACAGTCACAATCCATAATAATCCGCTTTATTAATAATAGTGTTCTTTGACGGTGTCATAAATACGTATTAGGGGAAGACTTATGTATATAAATATATATATATATATATATATATATATATATATATATATATATAATATGGTTTTGGAACCTATAAGTAAGCTTGGTGTGTCGTTATAATTAGTAATATATATATATATATATATATATTTTATTGATGGCTATACGAGCAACTCAATAAAAATAGATCTTAAATAAGGTATATTCATGTATAACAGCTGTTGCGCAGTCAGCAATAATATTGCAGCAATGCCTTGTCAACGGCCTGTGTTGCGCTCACTCGGCGGGCCGGCGCTCTGAATGATATTCTTGCAAGGTCGTTGCCAAAGGCCGGAATCTCTTGCGTCCTGGAACCGCCTGGTCTTTCTAGAGACGATGGCAAGCGGCCCGACGGCTTGACTTTGATACCTTTCTACAAGGGTCGTTCCCTGGTGTGGGATGCGACGGTGACCGACTCTCTGACCCCCTCCTTTGTCGGTCCCGGCGCTTTTCGCCCAGGAGCTGCCGCTTCCCGTGCCGAGACATCAAAGACAAGAAAGTATGCGGACTTAGGCCGGGCGTACCACTTTTCACTCTTCGCATTCGAGACGCTGGATGGCCCTGGGCCCCTCACAACCACGCTAATTTCCCAGGTTGGCGACGCTTTACAGCAGGCTACGATGGACAAGAGGGCGGGCACTTTCTTCTGCCAACGGCTTTCCCTAGAGATTCAGAGAGGTAACGCGATTTTGGTGCTCGGAACTATGACAGACTGGATGGACCCGCGTCTTCGCGTCAGGGGTCGGGCAAGACTCCCACTCGGACACGAGTGATAGATGAGGAGTGAGCCATCGGTGCCGTGGATTTAAACATTCACATGTATATATTTAATTCCTAAATGATAAATTGCAGCAATTGGTATCTGCAACCAAAATAATCATATTTAGCATTATCATATCATATCATTACTACCGTTTTACTTTGTGTAACAGTATCAGCTGAATCGTTTTTTACGAATTATACATACCTTGCACTTGCCTACTTCTCTCTGTCTTTGTCTCTCTCTCTCTCGCGCGCGCGCTTGGATATGTTTAGACTGCGGTGTGTCTCCCGCTCTTTTCCCTAGATCTCCTGCTACGTATTTATTTTAGCCTTAGCGCCTGCGTGTGGGCCTGGTAGGAATGTAGTGCAAAAACTCCTCCTACTAAACCGACAGCAGCGACGACGATCTACGACGATAGTATAGCCATTACAAAGTGCTACCTTTACTAATATTATTAGTACTATTATCAATACAACTGCAACCATATTGCAGGTACCACTATGCTACGGCTAACATCTAAGACAGACGGATTTTCCATTCGGGCATTCGAGAAGCGGCCACGAAATATATTCTATACATATATCTATAAATATATATATATATATATATATATATATGGCTGGACGCCGTATTTATGTATATATATATATATATATATATATATATATATGCTTTTACATAGGGAGTAAGCTGGACGCCGTACCTATGTGTGCATGTATATATATATATATATATATATACACATACTCATGAATACTCAAATATATATACTACATAGCGGTCGCCATGAGGTTGTCGTATTCACGGTTCACTCATGATCCATCCATCCCGACAGTAGCCAATGACTCTGACTGGGTCAGGCCATCCATCAGCCAGACGGTTAAGGACAACGGCTACCACGTCGATACTATTCGACATCATCGTCATCATCATCATCATCAACATTAATGTGACCATCATACCATTAATAAGACCAACCATCATCAACAGCAACAGCTATGTCATCATCATCATAATCATGTCTATCAATGGAACCGAGCACCACCATCAACACCATGAGCAGCAGCATCATCGTTCTCGTCGTGCCGAAGCTTTAGGCATAGAGCGGCTTCCAGCATCGGCGGCATGATCCCATGCCGTAGCGGCGAGATGCAGTAACTGCATGCACGCTCTAACCAACCCAACCGAAGCAGCCAACGGACAACATTTGGCGGCCGTAGGTGAAGGTGGCTGTAGGGGCGAGGGGGGGGGGGAGGGGCGGGGCGGCGGCGCCTACCGACCGACCTTCAATAGGTGCGGTAAGCATCACGCGGGCAGCCTTGCATCGCACGTAACTGTCATCCACATGCGACCGTAGTAGGTAGGCTTAATTTTATACCTCTTCAGCCCTGTCGCGGTTTGATCTCGCCTCGGTCCATATATAGTTGGTTGGGAGTCGTCGTTGTCCACCTTTGACTGATTCGCTGTGTACGTGTATGCATGGCCGCCCTACGTGCGTTGGTGTGTCGATGCTGTTGCATATAAGATATATATTTATATATAAATGATAGCGTGGCCTAGATGACTAGTGCGCTAATCATAAATGTCATAAATATATATATATATATATATATATATATATATATATATATATATATATATATATCAAGCACTCCACAAAAGACCTTGCGAAAACAAGACTTCTTTGCGAGCGCTTGAAAACCTCCATTGAGACCGCTACACAAGAGACCGATTACTGGTCTCAACAACTACACAACACGTTCGATGGGGCACATTTTAAAACAACACACGAAACGCCCTTTGTACATTACTGGATTAAGAGTATGCCCTACCTATCTGGTAAGGAGTATTTAAACCTACTAAAGCCCAGAATCAACGCACAACGAACGCGTGCCAGATTGGCCAGGGGTTGCCCGGGCTACAACAAACGTTGTAGGCACGGGTGTCATGCGCCTGAGACGTTGGCTCATGTCGCTCAGATGTGCGATACAACACACAAACGAACTATTAAGAGACATGACGACGTCTGTGATCGCGTGGCGCGTCTTCTCCGCGAGAGGGGTCATGAAGAGGTTCGTAAGCGAGTATTTCGTCGACCGGGCGCACCGGGTCTAAAGCCCGACCTCGTATTAACAACACCTACCGAGGTCTGGGTTTTGAATGCCGAGGTTTGCGGCCCACACAGAGACCTGGCAAAAGCGCTGCAGGACAATAACACCAAATATGACGTCGAGTTCCTAAGAGCGGCGCTCCCCGACCCGCAAAAACCTCGCAGAGACGGATTCATCACTATCTCTATGAGTGGTGTATGGGACTCCGAATCTGCGAGTACGCTTTTGGGGCTCGGCGTCACGAAGAGGAATCTAATGAATCTTACCGTCTTAACGTTGCAAGGAACCTTGAGGATACACCGCTCACACCAGGTCCATAAGAGCGGGGGCTATCATCAAGCAAGGACACGGACAGCTGATTCTTAACCTCACGTGACACCTTTTTACCACCATTTTTTATTAAGGCGAGCACTGCCGAGTGTGCAAACGTATTGTAAATGAGTAATAAATCATCACAATATTTTCTAGTGTCAGCCGTTTAAATTTGCGTATATTTTATCGCTCTCTGTTGAGCTCGTACCTAAAAAAAAAATAGAGATTTATATGACTTTGTTTTGCGTAAGTTGACAGTTGGAAACTCCGGACGAACATTTTATTCAAGATAAATCCCCTCAAGCTCACCACATTTTCATTCGAGCTCAATTGTTTCAAAACGGTTGGTACCGCACACAAAGTCTGTGTGCGACAATTCAAACCCATGCCAAAAGGTTCCACTATACATTTTTGAACACGTTATTTATTTTCAACTTTGTTTATTGCACTTAAATTGAGTATGCAATACACTTTATACAGTTTCGGCCAGAAAAGCAGTGCAACGATTATCCACTGCATGGTGTTTGGCAGACCCAGGGGATGAGAGGAGCAACTTATATCAAGCAAGTCTATTAGCTTTTGCGGCCCCAGAGGAGAGTAACCTGACCTGTATGCACATATTAAATCTGAGATCCTCGTAAACATGCCTGCCCATGTTCATTATGGCCATGTGAAATTCACGCGCAAGATTACTGATAGTGATAGAAAAATTCTCATAAATTCGTAGTTAAACTGTATGTATCAGTTATTGTTATTTTCTGTGCACATTCTGTCGTGAATCTTCCTTTTCAGAAACCTGGTTCTGTTTTTCTACAGCCGTAGTTGACTACTATCCGCTGAGGTGTCCGTTGGTTGAAACTGGAGAAATTTGCAATCTAAGCGCGGGTCCGTATATATATAGAGCATGCCCACATCAGTAATTAAGCCTGAATAAGCATATTGTTCAGTTCAAGCAAGGTGGGGCGTCATGCTACCGCTGCCGACAACAATGAATAAGTGGACGTTTATTGCCGTAAATATTGTAGTAAATAAATTGGCACCAACCGCCTACAGAAAGCTAAGAGGTCTCAAAGAAATCGATAGTGACTTAGCTTCTTCTAAACCTAACCGGAAATTATTTTCGCGAACCTTGTTGACGGCAATTTAAAACGGCGACGGCTGCGCCAAATGCACGACATCGAAGAAGTGCACGGTTTACCTAAGCTGACAAACTGAAATCGCACGTGCACGTGCAGTGTTTCTTTTATATTACAGCACTACAATCAAGTATAGACGATTATCTTCAATTTAATATTGCATAGAGGTCGACATGGTTAAATAATTCTAAGTTTAGGTATGGGAAGGGAATCACGTTAAAAGGGCTGTTTGGAGTGTGACAAAGGTGTGTCCTTGTTCGATTGTGCTAGGTGCTAAAACTAGATGCTACGATGACACGGTGTTTGCCCATTGTCTTTGCAAACAGAGCCTATCGGAGCGGACGCCGGCGTATCTGGTGTATTTTTAGGCTTACTACGCTCTTTCGGGAAACAGTGCTGACCTGTTACGTACAGGTCGGCACGCCGGACCGCGTTTAAGGAAAAGCGCATGCATGTAGGGGGCCGGTAGTGACCCACAGATTTTCGACGTGCTCGAAGAAACAGGACGGAAACTACTAATACTTCACCAAAGTTGCCATCGAATGCTTTAAAATAGCCTTTTTTTGCAAGGACCAAAAATAGGGAGTAGCGCCACCGAGAAAATGTTTGCCACCATGCAAACGGTTTCGTTTTTACATTTAATAGCGTTAGCCTTAACAGGGGCAAACCTCTCAACGGCTGCTCCGGTCAGACGCGTGTCACGCCCAAAATTGTAAAACTGTGTGTCTTCTTTGTGTTGCACGTAATTAGTAGCGTAACTAAAACATTTTTCTTACAATTACTAAATACTTCTGTTACACATCGTATTAAAAGTATCGATTTTGGACACAAAGTGGTCGTTGAAATATAGCATACCGGGCGTAGGTGCCATTTATACTTGTGAGCTACTTACTTTGCGACGGTAGAAACCGTGGCCGCTATAGCCTTGGCTGGGCTCATACCCTGGCCAATAATAGACGAGAGGCGTCGACGGAAAGAAGACCCCACCCGAGGAAGGCAAGAAAGCCACCAAGAAACTCTCCGAAAATAGCAGCAGGAATGGAGCAACATGCCAGGCAATGCTCCGGGAGCGTGGACCAGACACCTCATCCCGGACCTGACCATATGGTTAAACAGGGGCCACGGGGAGATAACCTACTACTTGACCCAAGTCTTGACGGTCATGGTTGCTTCCAGGCGTACCTCTATGAGATCAAGATCATGCAGGGACCCAAGATACGTAACATGCGAGACGGGCGAGGTGGACGACGTTACTCACACCGTCTGCTTCTGCTCAGCCCTTGAAGAACAACGAACATCGGCGAACATTTTTCAGAATCAGTGGACGAGCTGATAGCAGGAATGTGCGAGGACGAGCAGATGTTGTGGTACGGGGAGTACATATGACAGCGAAGATCATGCAGAAGAAAGTAAACCTAGAGTATAAAGGGAAACGGAGGTAGAGAGAGAGAGAAGGGGTAGTTGATCAATATAACTACAACTACACAAAAAACCGCAAAGTAAAGTGCAAAACATTTCCGCTGGTTTTCAAATATTCTTGCCGTATCACAAGTGTGGGCGGTCCAATAAAAAAAACGTTTAAACGGCTATGCACAAACAGTATATTTGCTTAATAATATTTTTCCTTAATCAGACAGATTTATTTTACCCAAATAAAGTATATACAATACAATACAAAAATCATTATTTGTTATCCTGCCGTTTGGTCCTGCCAATGGTCAGCAATGCACGTGCGTGCGTTTTGTTATATGTCACATTTATTTCACTCATATTGAGTATGTATATAATAGTTGCGCGTGTAAAGTGCATATGTAATTTGAGTTCCGCAGGGGAGCTGCGCTTTTGTACATAATATTTGTTTTAAATATGAAACTCTATATGTCATTGATTGCAAAATATCTCTTGTACGCAGACGATCTTAAAATATATAGTGCGCTTAGCTCCTCATCGACGCACACAAGACTGCTGTCCGCTGTGAACAGTCTCAGCCGGTGGTGCGTTGACAATGGTATGCCGCTTTTCATTTATAAATGTCTCGTTGTGAAACACGGCTCCTCCGAGCTAAACTAAACGGCCAACGTGCCGCGAACTATTCCAAGCAGCATCCATTCTTGTAAATATGTTGTTCCGCTGTGTCGTTGTCAAGGGGCCTACGGTGTATCTTCGTTTGTACAAATCGATTGTGTTATCCAAACATTTATGCCGTCCACCCGTATGGCATCCATGTTTGTGTGATTACATAGAAACGATCAAATGTGTGCAAATGAGATATTTAAAATACACTTCACAGAAAATGGGACCTCAAAACAAACGACATTGTATTACCTCCTTGAATGGACACACTCAGGAAAAATGACAAACGGATTTTGGCTCAACTTATAGGCGCAAGTCTTATTGATCATTCCTTTCAAGTGTGGCCGAACAATCGCAGAAGCCAAGTAATATATGTGGCCAGGTGCGTTGAAATAATGGAGTACATCAATATGTTCGCCTGGCGCGTGGCCAGGGATATTCACAACTAGACGACTACACAGGTACCGCCTGCGACCAGCCATGACCAGTCTCGGCTCTTTACTAGATGCATAAAGGAGCTTTCTCTACTAATATTGACACTGAATTATCAACTTATACAGTTGTCACCTGCTCTCGGCATGTTATTTGCGAGAGGCAGTGCAGTGATCTCTTCGCTAAAGTCTGGCAGACGCATGATACTTTGCATGCGAATACCAATTAGATCAGGTCATAAGAACTATGCATTTGTGACAGACGTGGCGATTGTTACATGCAATACCAGATTAGAGGTGAGAGGCACTGAAATTATCCTGTTCTCCGACTTCTCGTCAGACTGAACTTTGTTTTCGCATTCTGAAACGAATTATTCAAATGGTACTGCACGCAGCGTCTTTAACCTCAATCGAATTATCTCACACAACAACCGGTGCACAACCTGACATTAGGTACACAAAGCGGCTCCCTGCCAGCATTGACAGGCAAAGTGCTCGCTTCATGTACATTACAGAACACTTTTCAAGCAAGCTAAAGTTTGCCCGAGATGTCCCCATACTCTGTCAAGACCAGGCGGCAGCCTTAAAACAATCTTAAGGTGGAAGAGTGCCACTGCCGTGAGGACGGGCAGTCGCCGGCCTCTTCAAACAGAGAAACTGCCGGCTTACTATCACGGTGTAGACGGGCACGCTCCTCATCATACACTGCGGGTTTAATCCAAGAGACAACACATAGTAGTCGTAGTTTTAACTGACTCCGTAAGTGTTCTTTTTGTTTAAAATAATTTACAACCTTTTTTGCAAAATTAGTCATCAGAACCTAGTAACGAGCTGCTCTTAGCCGAAATGTAATAAGCACCACACAGGTGGAAAGCTGTCACGTGGGTCGTTCATTAAATAAACAGAAAGAAAACAATAAGATCACCTAGATTCGAAATGTTTTTATTTACTTATCAACGTATTGTACGTTGGAGCGCTGCACAGTTAGTCCGGCAAGGTTTCAACTGTTTGATCTTTTCTTTAAAAAAAAGGCATTCCCGATGCTTTTAGGCATCCACAGCGGCAGTCACCTGTTCATCAGACAAAAACTGCTTTCCGTTGACCCGGATCTCGACGCTTGAAAATGAGAAAACTCACAAGAAGCCAAGCTAAGAGCATAGGAGAGGAGCAGCAAATCAAACACTAATTCGTGCAATAATGCCACTTAGACTGTGTTATGACTCAAAGGGTCGTCACGTTAAATGATTAATTTTTGCGCAGTAATCTCATCTTTTCGTTTGTAGCTTTTTGTACAACTTAATAAAAAGTGTAGAGTAATATGCTCCTATGACTGCTTGAATCTTCTGTAACTAATCCATGAAGCGATTCCTTAGGAATCCCAAAACAGCGGCCATTATCTTTCTGGCCGACAAAAAGTATTCTGCGGCGCACATTCATTCAGAGCTTTCCGCTGTTTTGAGTGCTGTTTCGAAACTTCAGCCAAATCCACCTTGCACGCATATTTTTCTTTTGTAATTGTTTGCGCAGGATATTATGCGCCTCACCTATTGGCATGACAGAGTCCCCGTAAACTTCGTAAATTTGACTTTTCCACTTCTTGAAATATAAAAGATTAATCACGGTACGGAATTCGTCTTTTTCATCTACAACAGATGCTGGCATGCTCAGTTCAGATGTCGGCCACACGTAATTCAAGTATCGCATTTGCTTGTAACTTAATATGCGATAGCGCAACTAGTGTTATCTCAACGCCTTTTACTACAACTAAATTTTGATTACCTTTTGAACGACGCATATGACTTTTTATTAGCTGTACAGATTTACCATATGTATGTATATATGAATATATATATATAGAAATCTTACCGCCGCTGTGGACCAAGACAACGATGGCATCACGTGACGGCAACAACACCGTCGGAAGACTCAGCTGCCAGGCTTGCGGGCGAGTATGCAAATCAGGCGCGGGCCTCGCGAGCCACATAAATTTGACTCACCGATCACAGACTAATAATTTGATTTTATGTTTCTCACAAAATGACACTGCTGCTTTTAAAAATAATTTTAAACCCCCTAGTACTTCACGCGTCTCCCAGCCAAATTGTAAATGTCTATCTAGTACTTGCTTAAAGGCTTTTAATTCTAAATCAGGTCTTAATTTAAACCGTCGTCGTGCCCATCCGGACGAATATAATGAGAATATTTTAGCCCCCCCCCTCTAAGAAGGCCAGATGGAACCCACAAGACCGTAAACTTTTAGCAACATTAGAAGCAGATTTTATATTAGATAATAATAATAATAATAATAATAATAATAATAATAATAATAATAATAATAATAACGAAACACCTAGCGAAATTGACCACCTTTTAGCTACTAATTTGAACTCACGCACACCTGAGGCGATTAGAAGTTAACGTAATTCTCAGGCGCATAAAAGTCTGGTAGAGGACCTCTGTAAAAGAAGGTCTCACCTGGATTCCAACCCTGACGGATCTGAGCTTCCTGGGCCTAGTCCGCCTCGATACTCTGAATCAGATGGCCCCTACAATCCATCTCAAAAATATATTATTATATCCAAAATACAAGCCCTCACAAACACATTTCCCAAACGCAACATAATTTCAACAGACCTTACTCATCTGTCAAATATAATTTGCTCAGGTGAGGACCACACTATCGCCTGAAACGACTTTCTGAACAAACATTTTACACACACTGTCCGACGTCGTGCCTTTAGAGAAACTCCTTCCACTGAAGCGCGAGTATCTAAAAGGCAACAGCGACGTCAAGACTACGCAACTACTCAAAAACGTTTTTTGCCAAAACCGATCCAAATGAGCTCATGAGGTGCTGGACGGCAAACACACCATACACAACATGCAGGCCACCGAAGTTGTGGAACACTGGGCCAACACGATGGCACAACCACCCCCTGAACCACTCCCTTGCCCCGTATACACTCCCAACTCTGATCTCTTTGAGGTTTCCCTCCCTATCTCCCTAAAGGAAACCCACGTAGCTCTCCGCGGACCTTCTAAAGCACTAGGCTTGGACGGGATTTGTCTTTCGTCCCTCCGTAAACTCCCGTTAGAAGTAGTCTGTTGTATTCTTAACATACTATTAATTAGCGATATTGCCTCAGCCCATGAAACTGCTCGCTTAGGTTCATCCCTAAAATGAACAATGCCACATTCCCAAGCGATCTGCGACCCCTTTCTATTAGTTCATACTTACAACGAACGCTTAACAAAATTCTCTCTAGACGCCTCCAGAACTCTATTAAGCTTCTCCCAATCCAGCGAGCGTTTCTCCCCTATAATGGTACCTTAGAGAATCTTGCGGTTCTGGATGGTATCCTTAACGATGCGAAGTCTGCAGGACATGAGCTCAGACTCACCTCAATCGACCTCCGTAAGGCGTTCGACATGGTGAGTCATGACTCCGTCCTGTGGTCACTCCGGACTCGCGGTATTCATTAATTATATTTAACGTTGGAAATCGGCAATTGCCAGCTAAAGGTATGAGCGATCGACGGAGATATCTTGGAGTCGACTTTGACAGCAATGGCAGAGTTGACTCCACCAAGGATATACTCCTTAATTTACTCAACAGACTCACGATAGCTCCCCTTAAACCCCACAAAAGACTCATATGTTTGAAAGACTTTCTCATTCCCCGCCTCCTATATAAACTGGCCTCCGGTTTCGGATCATCTTACGCACTCCTTAGCGACCTAGATAAAGAGATCAGAAAGGTTGTTAAGTCGAAATGGCTTAAGCTCAAAAACTCGGTACCGAACGCCTACCTGTACACGCACACAGCACACGGCGGTCTGGGCATCCTCTGCCTCCAAACATTCATCCCCAGACTCCGCCTCTCCCGCCTGACAGCATTCCAACACTCCACGCACCTTGAAGTCCAATGGATGCTAACCACCGAGCACTTCAAAAAAGACCTTGCGAAAACAGGATTTCTTTGCGAGCGCTTGGGAACCTCCATTGAGACCGCTACACAAGAGATCGATTACTGGTCTCAACAACTACACAACACGTTCGTTGGGGCACATTTAAAAAAGCACACGAAACGCCCTTTGTGCATTACTATATTAAGGGTATGCCCTAACTATCTGGTAAGGAGTATTTAAACCTACTAAAGCTCATGATCAACGCACTACCAACGCGTGCCAGATTGGCCAGGGGTTGCCAGGGCTACAACAAACGTTGTAGGCACGGGTGTCATGCGCCTGAGACGTTGGCTCATGTCGCTCAGATGTGCGATACAACACACAAACAAACTATAAAGAGACATGACGACGTCTGTGATCGCGTGGCGCGTCTTCTCCGCGAGACGGGTCATGAGGTGATTCGTGAGCGAGTATTCCGTCGACCGGGCGCACCGGGTCTAAAGTTCGACCTCGTAATAACAACACCTACCGAGGTCTAGGTTTTAGATACCGAGGTCAAGATCACCAAATATGACGTCGAGTTCCTAAAGGCGGCGCTCCTCCCCGACCCGCAAAAACCTCGCAGATTCGGATCCATCACTATCTCTATGAGTGGTGTATGGGACTCCGAATCTGCGAGGACGCTCTTGGGGCTCGGCGTCACGAAGAGGAATCTTATAGATCTTACCGTTTTAACGTTGCAAGGAACCTTGAGGATATACCGCTCGCACCGGGTCCATAAGAGCGGGGGCTACCATCAAGCAAGGACACGGACAGCTGATTCTTAACCTCACGTGACACCTTTTTACCACTATTTTTATTAAGGCGAGCACTGTCGTGTGTGCAAACGTATTGTAAATGATCTGTGAGTGCTGAATACTGCTCTGGACTTGCTAGCAAGGGCATTGAACAGGCCATAAATATCATCACTCGTCCTAATCTTAGATCTGATGCAGTGTCACTTGGTTCGTGCATAGACCATGTCGCTATTGCCAATTGTGAGCGATATGTCCGTATCCTTCCGTTTGTCGTTGACACGGTCTTTTCCGACCATTACCCAGTAGGGATCACACTGACGGGTAACAAGGCATCTTTAGCGTCGTTGACGATGAAACCAAGTTCGATCGCTGCGAGTCTCTATAGGAGATTCGATGAAAACAGCCAACGAAGGTTTCAAGACGGTGTCACCAGGGTGGATTGGTCTTCTGTTCTCGACTCAACTGATCCCAACGAGGCCTTCGAGTCATACAATGGTAAGCTCCGGCTCCTGTATAGCGATTGCTTCCCGTTGCGACAGCGAAGGGCTTCGAAAAAGGTAAACCGCTCGCCTTGGTTCACTAATAATTTGGTTAATTTGAGACATGCTGTCGATCGCGCTTGCCGCCAGTGGGTTAGCACATGGTCCGCAGTTGACAAAGAGGCGTTTCAGAGATTGTAGGTGTTGTACAAGGCAGAACTGAAAGTGGCTAGGGATACCTACTACGAACAACAGTTTGCCGCTGTACGTAACCGCCCTGCCAAGCTCTGGAGTTTCCTTAATGAAATCTGCGGCCGTAGCAAAAAGTCTGGAGCGGTGCCGAGTCGACTACTAGTCGAAGAGAAGGAACTCGAGGAGGTCCAGGAGATAGTGGACGCACTGAATGATTGCTTCTCATCTATCGGTAAAAAAAACTACATCCTTGCTCCCTCCTCAAGAGCCGATTGACAGTTTCATCTCAAACCTATGGAGCTCCGAGCCCAACGCATTTTCCTTTAGTGCTATTACAGCTCAGGAACTGCGAATCGCTGCTAAAGACGTAAAGACAGACTCACTCGATAGCGATGGAAACGTGCCGGGTAAATTTCACTCTAAATGCATTGACAGCTTAGCGGCCCCTCTAAGTTGCTAGTTTGGCGCCAAAGAGTGCGGACGTGTGTCGACGGAGCTCCGAGGGTTTACGCTTGCTTGGGTGAATACAGGCCGGTAAACCTAGAGAGTGGCATACCATAGTGATGTGTGGAACTCAGTGACCATTTTGGTGTGTTGTGCGTGGCCGTAAAACAAAGTGGTAAGGAGCTAGTGTTCTGTGAAGTTTAAACAAAACCTTTTTCGGTAGAGTGAAGCAAAACGAAACCACCCGTGCAGCGGTCGGAGGACTCGGAACAGTCCGCCGCGGATTCAAATTTGGATTTCTAACGGCTGCACAACTAAAGGACGGTGTCGTCTGTGCGTTCGCCGACCTCCGAGGCTGAGAGACGAATGACGCAGGCAAGTTGGGATTTCGGCCACTAGGTGGCGCTTCAGTCGGTGAGTACCCTCGCCCTCGAATGGGCGGTGCTTCCAGGAATTGATCGCGCCCTCTGCTGGCCTCCTGCGACCAGTGTTGAGGCTGCAAAACGAGAACGGTCCCACCTTATATAGGTACCCGTTGGACCAGACGCTCTAGGAAGTCTCCTGCTTGGCCCACGGAGAGAGGGATTTGGTCGGGAGATACGGACGGCGTAGGGTTTGAGCGTAGGGTCGTAGGGCGTAGGGTTTGAGCGTAGGGCGTAGGGTTTGAGCGACCTTGACATTGTGTCAAGCTCAAACACGATGAGTTCCGAGGGTGGGGACAATAGGCGAAAAATGCCGGCGATATTCGCCCCCTCGGGGCTGACGCAAAGGACGCCAACGCAAGGGAATGGAGGCGAAAGAACGGGAACGACAGAGACGAGCGAGGGAAGAATGGAAGAGGGCCAACCGAAGAGAGCTCTGGGGGGAGTGTTCATACACACCTCCAGCTCAGAGGATGACGGCGCGGAGGATGTGAATGCGCAGGTAGTGGTGAAGGGAGACCAAAACTGTGCGGGAAAACAGGCAATGGAAAACGAAAGAGAAAACGAGGAGGAAAAAGGGAAGAGCGGGAAGATCACGGAAAAGACGTCGAAACAAACCCCGAAGCAAAGACGAAAGACTGAAACACCTGCAGACGCGAGTGATGATGAGGGTAACGAGAACGATGGGGGCTTAGAGGATAACGGACCATGGCTGGATTATCTTCAGTCAAAGACTAAGGGCGGGGTCAAAACCGTGCCTGAGTTGCCTGTAAAGGCTTGGCCAATGAGAAGAATTGAGCCTAAAGACGCAGACGGAGTTGCCGAGCAGATGCGCACCTGGTCCAAGGTGTTGAGTCAACTTATCGTGCGATACCCGCATACCCAGATGTTCATCAAGGACGCCGTTGGGGAGGTAGGTAAGTTTTCCCTAAAATTCAAGCGTCTTTCCAAACAGAGAGACCGTGAGTGGATGGGAAAGCTCGAAGCCGAAAAAAAGCGGGTAGAGTCACTCGAGATCGAGCTATCAGAACTCAGGCGGACATTCACGCAGGCTTCGGGCAACAATGAGGTAGACGCCTTACTAAAGGCTAAGGCCGAGCTCGAGGAAGAAGTCCGAAAGCTTGCTGGGGTGAACAGGGTGCTGGAGCTGCACGGAAACTCACTGTGTTCGAAATGTTATCAGAAGTTCGATAAGGAGCAGATCGAGTCGAGAGAGGCCGAGACGGCTGCAACGATCGACACGGCCTTGGAAGCGGCAACCCGAAACAACGACGTAGAGGAGACGGCACGCATAGTGTTAAAGAGATGGCCAGAGAGATGCTTCAAAAGGGTGAAGCTAACCCATAGGGGGATTGGGAGCCCTAGAGAAGCGCGAGGACTCATTCTGATGAAGGGATCGGAGAGAGACAGAGGACTCATCGAACATGTGCTTCCTCAGTTTCCCGGCGCGGCAGCGCTGGCCGACCTTAAACCAGGAAAGGTGGCGGCACTTAGATGCAAAAGCGACTTTGAGGTCGTCGGCGACGGCGAGATAGACGAAGAAGGGGAGACGGCGGGAATACACCAGAGTCCCTCGGAGGCGTCACGAACGCTAGTGGCCGGGATGGTCCCCTTGGGGGCGACCTCGGCCGACTTAATTAGGCTTTTTGGTAGACTCCTGCATACCCTTAATGTAGATAGGCGGGAGGAGGCACCAGCTGTGGCTGTGACCGAGGAGCTGGGAGACCACACAATCCCTCAGATCCTTGAGGCGTGCTGTCGGGTACTCGACTGCGATGTCGAACTCATTGTTAGAACACCGCCCGCGGATCGAAGCTTACCAAAAGAGACAAACGTCTCAGACCAGACGTGGGCGACCCATACCACTGTCCGGGTAAGGAAGATTGAGGGTAAAACTGCAGCAGAAACGCTCATGAGCGTGCGAAAAAATGCAGACCTCAGAGCGGCGGGCGTAGTATTGGCCGCGCGCGGAGGACTAGCCACGACCGAAAGTGGGGACGTTCTCGTTAGAGTGACCGGCACAAAGGCATCAACAGGCACATTTGCCGAGACGCTAGCACGATCGATCAACACAAAGGTTGATTGCCGAGACTCTGGGGGACCGCCAAAGACGATCGTACTGCGCGACGTGGACCCGTTTGCGGACAGCGACAGCATCGAAAAAACGATAAGGCGAAAGTTGAGCATGCCGGCAGATATGCGCATGCGCACAGAAGACCCGCGGTCCGGCAAAACCGGGCGATACCAGTGTCTTGTCGTTCTTCCGACTGCGGCGGCAAAAAGACTAGTCGACATGAAGCACCTGCAGATCGGTAACACCACGTGCCGGGCAGAGGATTGGTTTAGCGTACCAACATGCTTTAACTGCCAGAAGCAAGGCCACATGGCTAAAGACTGTCAGGAGGAGAAAGCGCAAGGCCGACGCTGTTACCGGTGCGGCGACGTCGGGCACCTCCTTAGTGCGTGCACTAGCGAAACCGGGCATTGCTATATCTGCAAAGTCGACGGGCACTCGGCTTCGTCAAGCAAATGCCCAGTGCTGGCAAAAAAACTTGAGGAGCTGAAAGAGGCTGCTCGTAAGAGTAACCTCGAGAAGTTCGAGGGTGAAAGGAAGCGGAGAGAAGCATCCGAGCAAGAGGCTAGGGCGCGCCAGGAAGCGGCCGAAAAGAAGCGACAGCGCAAAGAAGCTAAACAATTGACTACGGACAGCGAGGGTTACAGCAGGAGAGGGCGTGGTGCCATCAGCGCCGCTGTCGCTGGTGCCGCAGCCAAGGGAGGGGAAGTCAATGGTACTTCTAATGATTAGAATACTCCAGGTGAACCTCAACCGGTGCAGAGCTGCGCACGACCTGCTTGAGGAGACGGTCCGGGAGAGGGGCATAGCATTATGCCTCCTTTCGGAACCGAACAAGAAGCGAATGAGAAAGAAGAGCTCTATAAATACCGATGAACGCATCGATGCGGCAACCTGGTGGACAGGAGAGGACAACGCCAAATGGGCAGTACGGGCTCAGGGAAGTGGCGACAGTGGCTTTGCGTGGGTGGAATTAGACGGGGTGGGTGTTCTCTACTCGTGCTATTTTTCACCTAATAGGGAGATACAGGAGTTTCAGGCTTTCCTGGGTCAACTAGGCCGTAGCTTAGGCACGCACGAGGGAAAACCATTGATTGTTACCGGGGACTTCAACTCGGCCAGTACTGCATGGGGTAGTCGTAACATTTCGGAAAGAGGACAAATCTTACTGGAATGGATGGCAGAGCAGGGGCTTATGACTGTGAACGACGGGGACGTTCCGACGTTCTCACGGGCAGGGAGGGAATCCCACGTAGATCTCACGCTTGCCAACGAACGGGCATTCACGGCGATAACCGGGTGGAGGGTCGATACGGTTCATAACCACAGCGACCACCGCTACATCTGCTTTGAGGTACGAGCCCCAACCGCGACGCTTCCAGCATCACCTACCCGGGGCAGACGGTGGCAGATGAGACAGCTGGAAAAGGAAGCGCTAGTAAAGGAGATCGACGCGAGGTGTCGGACGATGGAAGTGGGAACGGTGGACGAGAATCAACTCATTGAAACACTCATTGCCGCATGTACAAAGGCTGGCCCGCCTCACCCGAACGGCGGAGGTGCCCGACGGCACCGGTCCGTTTACTGGTGGAGCAAAGAGATCGGGGAAGCGAGAAAGCGATGCACAAGGCTAAACAGGGCGTATACTAGGCAACGCAGCTGGCTGAGTGGAAGGTTGAACCGAGGGGAGAGGGGGCTAGACGTTGACGAGCAATCGGTCACACTCCTGGAAAGTTACAGAGCTGCCCGCGAGGACCTTCAAGGCCTCATCTGGAAGAGTAAAGTACAGGCGTGGAAACAGCTGGCAGAGGACGTGGAGAGAGACGTGTGGGGGTTAGCGTACCAAATCGTTATGGACAGGCTTCGGGCGCCTTCTCCGAGACTCCCGCCGGATGTTCTAAAGGATCAGGTCCATAGCTTGTTCCCGGTTCACCCGTGGAGAGGCGACGGGGAGGAGCCTCTGGTTGCTGAAGAAGATATTCCCGAGGTGACGTTGGAGGAAGTCGAGCGAGCATGGCAGCGATTGACACCCGGTAAAGCACCCGGCCCGGATGGAGTACCTCCTGGAGCGGCGAAGCTACTGGTTCAGCGATGGCCGAAGCTGTTTCAAGCACTGGTGATGCGTCTTCTAAGAGAAGGGCGATTTCCGCGGCTGTGGAAAAACGCCAACCTGGTCCTAATCCCCAAACCAACGGGAGAGAGCAATGCTTTAGCAAGTAGTTCTGCTTACCGGCCTATATGTCTTCTTGACACAATGGGCAAGATCTTAGAGAATGTTATCGTTGAGAGGCTCAACGCTGAGATTGAGCTCAAAGGGGTTCTGTCAGACGCCCAGTACGGTTTCCGTAAGGGAAAGTCCACGCTTGGCGCCCTTACACGGGTTTTAGAACGGGCGACCGAACAGTTAACGAGGACTCCGAAAACAAGAGACTTCGTTGTGCTTGTCCTCCTGGACGTCAAGAATGCCTTCAACTCGATGAGCTGGGAGGTGGCCATGGACGCAATGAGGCGCAAGGGCATTTCGCCATACATTCGCCGGATAATTTCGTCCTACCTATCGGAAAGAAGGCTGTCGGCCGGCGGTCAGGAGTATGAGATCTCTGCGGGGGTTCCTCAGGGGTCGGTCTTAGGGCCGATTCTGTGGAACCTAGCCTATGACGGGGTCCTCGAGCTGCCGGACCTACCGGCGGGTGTTGAGATGGTGGCCTATGCCGATGACTTGGCGCTGGTTATCACGGCACGGGAAACGGGGGCCCTGGAGTATGCCGCTAATGAAGCCTTGGAGCAGGTGGCAGAGTGGATGGAAGACCATTCTCTAAGACTGGCCCCGCACAAGACGGAAGCAATGTACCTTACAGGCAGGAAGAAAACCCGGAACATCCGCCTGCGTCTAAACGGTCATCCTGTCAGGCTTGCTCGGACAGCAAAGTATCTCGGAGTGGTGCTCGACAAAGGTCTCAATGGATCGGCGCATATCCAGCATGTGGCTGGTAAAGCCCACAAGGTCGCGGCCGGCCTGGCGCGGTTAATGCCCAGAGTCGGCGGCTGCACAGAAGGCAGGCGGCGCCTGCTGGCCAGTGTAGCAGAGTCGGTAGCGCTATACGCGGCTCCAGTGTGGGCAGACATGGCGCTGAGGACACAAAGAAACAGGAGAGCGCTTCGATCGTCACAGCGGCCGGTAGCCATTCGTGTCTGCCGGGCTTACCGCACGGTGTCGACCGCGGCCCTCTTGGTCCTGTCTAAGATGCTACCATGGGATCTGCTGGCAAGTGAACGGGCCGAAAGATGGAGGGATGGCGATCTGGACTTAACAACGGCTAGATCGAGGACAATCGCCCGGTGGCATGAAGAATGGGCCACAGTGCAGCCGGGAGACCCTCGGAGGCCACCCGCGGGGAGCTGGACCAGAGACCTCATCCCTGACCTGAAGGCGTGGTACGACTGCAACCACGGTGAGCTGTCTTATGGTACGACACAGGTGCTGACCGGGCATGGCCAGTTCCAAACGTACATGGTAAGAATTAACAAGGCGAGTGTCGACATCTGCGCGTTATGCAGATCGGGTGAGACGGACGATGTCGAGCACACAGTTCTGCGGTGTCCGGCCCTCCAAGAAGCCAGAGACGCGGGTGCGACCACCGTGAGAGGAAAGTCGATCAAGAAGGTTGTAGCACACATGCTGACTTCGGCGAAGGCGTGGAGGGAGTCTTGTGCCTTCTTCGAGACTATCATGTCCTTAAAGGTGGCCAAGGAAACTGCCAGGAGAGCTCGTTTCAACAATAGCCCCCGATCCAGTCGAGAGGGAGCGCCCGTAGGTGACAGGGAAAGAAGGGGAAATAGGCAGCGAAGGCGAACTAGCCTTGGGATTAGGCAGGGACAGCCAGGGACGCTCCAGGCGATGACTCTCGACGCATCCCCAGGTGGCGGAGCTGTGGAAGGCGTTAACGGTCTGGCTGACGCGTCTGAGCTGCACCAAGGCAGACATGAGACGATGGATGATGCCAGATTGGAGTAGAATGTAGGAGTTGGTGCAACACCACTCCCATGGATTCGAAGCAATGCCTACGCAGTTACCGATCCCTGGGGGTGGGGGGGAAGCGGGTTTACTGGGTTTGCGAGTCCCAGACTAGTCACCATGGCTGGGGTGGCGCATGTCCGTCTGGATTCCCGTAATCCCCCAAAGTAATGCTGAGAGGTTTCAGCAGTAAAAAAAAAAAAAAAAAAAGCTTAGCGGCTCCTCTAGCTGCCGTATTCAATGTTTCCATTAAAACGGGCTTGTTTCCGGAACGCCTCAAGACATCTTCGGTAACTCCGCTGTATAAGGGTAAAGGCGGGAGGGACCAACCTGGTAACTATCGCCCGATATCCTTAGTGTCTTTCGTCTCAAAAGTATCTGAAAAGCTTGCTAAACAACAGCTGGAAAGCCATTTAAATGACTTAAAGTTCTTCTCTAAAAATCAATTCGGTTTTAGGGAGGCACGATCAACTGAGCTGGCATTGGTACATATATGGTGGGAGATCATTAAAGCTGCGGAGGATGGAAAATGTGCCTTGGTGCATTTCTTGACGTAGCCAAAGCGTTCGACTGCCTCGACCACTCTATGTTTCTTAAGATGCTCCTGCAACTAGGCTGCGCACCAGCAGTAACATCTTGGTTTAAATCGTATCTTAGGGGACGGAGGCAATTTGTGGCGGTGGGAGCTCTAAGGTCTGCGACGGGAACTGTATCCACTGGTACGCCCCAGGGATCGGTTCTTGGACCTTTTATCTTCATCACCTACATGAATTTCGTCCTGCGGGGCATCGAGAGGTACGTAGATTGCCGCCCAATTGTTTATGCAGACGACACCACTCTTTTGTTCCGTGTCTCACCCTCCCAATTGTCCAATAATAGGTTTAATCTTCAGCACGTTGAAACCGGTATTGAGAAGGCCATGTTTTTATTTCAAAGATTTGGTCTTGTCGTTAACCCGACGAAGACGACACTCGTTCTTTACCACACCCCACAACGGGCATCGAGACAGAAGTTCAAAACTGGTAATATCTCCCTCCAAATAGGCGGCTCTGCTATCCCTCTCAGCTCAGAGGCAAAATGTCTTGGCACTGTGCTACACGAGCATATGAAATGGGACAGTCAAGTGAGATCAAGTGTCAGGGTCTGCTACGCCGTGGTGGCCTCACTCGTGCGTTTGAGGAGAGCCAAGGCTTCGCGGAATCTTCTGGTACGTGTCTACAAAGCGCTTATGGAACCAATTCTAACTTACGGAATTACTCTGTGGGGCGCCACGTATTCCACGACCCTAGACAAGCTAAGGGTCGTTCAGAATGACGCGGTTAGAGCCATAATAGGTCTTCCTCGTCGCGCGAGTGTGACTCCCTGGTACACCAGGCTCGGACTTCTCAAGCTTGATCAGCTGACACGTTTAAAGTTAGCCGTGCTAGCCTATAAGGTGCAAAACAATGGAATCCCTTCAGATTGTGTTTTTGACTTCGTCCTTACCCCAGTACGTTCGCAGCGCTACAGGAACCAACTCAGAGTGCCAGGGTTTAGACTCACTCTACTTCGGCACTCACTGGCCTACATGCTGCCCACGGTCTGGAACGAGCTGCCGTTGGCGCTTCGAAATACAAGCCGGGCCGCTGTTTTTAAACGACATCTTCTCTTACTGCTGAAGAACGAAGAAACAGTGACTCCGAGTGAATTGTTTTAAACTTATTTTACTATATAGGTATCAAACTTGTATTAGGTTGTTCTAAAGTTTTAAACTTGTATTGTGTTACTTATACTCAATTTTGTTGCTTTACACTTCTGATTTGTGCATACATTCGTAAACTTCTGTTGTGCTACTTATACTCCATTTTATTGGTTTATCGCGTACACACTTTTGATCGGTACAAAGACTCGTATATTATGTATATTTTGAATGAAAGGTGACAGATTGCCAACTTGTTGGGCACGTCAATAAACCTGATTGATTGATTGATTAATAAATCAGCACAATATTTTCTATATATAAATATAGACCGCTCTTCTTGAGTCTACTCGCGTTCTAACATCACAATCATAGAGGTTTTTAGACGGCAAAATTCAGCGGCAAGCACCCAGCCAATCGAAACAAGGCTCCATTGCATTCCTGTCGCATGCAAGAAACTATCCACAATGCCTTCGGACACATCAAAGTTAACAAAAGAACTTTACAGATATCGCGCGTGCCCGCAACTAACTTCCTTCGCAGCCGATAGAAAAAAAAGTACAATACGAAGAAGTAGTGCACAACTACTTCTTTTTTAGTTCAAGTTAGTGAGAACGCTATTTAAGCACAAGATACGTCCATGCGGCAGAAATACGCATCGTTCTTATTTTAGCATTGAATGACCATTGGAAACGTCAAGTTTGTGATGCCCTTTCTGACTATCGTGCACGTCATACAAGAGAATGATGCAGATGAAACAGTACGCTTAGGAGAAACTGCTGTGGCGTAATAAAAGAGTAGCGAAATGAATTCTAGCGCCCTCACCCCCCATCCAGAGGTTCGCTTTCTTGCGTTGACCCAACGCAAGACATCTTCAGACGGTCAGGCACAAGGTCGAGACAAAGAAATCCGCCGTGTTGTTATTTTTGTCGTTAGTGGCGTCGTAATTTTAATTTAGTCGCCGTCGTTGTTTTCATCGTATTTTTACTATCTTTCATCTGCATTGTTGTGCTGCTGTCTTTGTTGTCGTCGTCGCCGTCAAGTCAGCGTTGCTGTTGTCACTCGCCGAACACCCATCGATGAATAGATGATGCGTGCTATATTTGGATCCCGCTGCCTTCCTTCCTGTTGAAGATGTCCGGCCGTCACGTTGCCACCATCGCTGTGTCTGCTACTCTGTACTCTGCACACAAAACGTCTGTCGTAGCGAGCCGATCTCAAGGTACACAATGAAGGAAATTTTGCAAATAGCGTAGCGGTAGAGCATGCACGTCGAGTTTGCCCGCGGAAAAACTATTGTAACGACGTCGTTCTATCGGTAAAGATAACCGAGTGGGCACGAAGAAAAAGAAACGAGACATGGTTTGCTGGTCTCAGTCGACTCAGTCCTCGGCTCCTTTTCATACCCTAACCCCCCCCCGCCTGTTCTTTGGTCAACTTACTAGCAGTAGTATTGGTAGTAATAGTAGAAGCAGGAGCAGTTGTTGTTGTTACTGCTGTTCGTGTTGATACCGTATAGCTGTATCTTAAGTGCGTGGATCTCTATTTCCTCGTTATCTCGGTCTTGTTCTGTTTTTTGCTTTTATCTGTGCTGACCTTCCTGATTCGCTCTCTGTATCTGTCGTTGTCTGCCTTCATATATATATATATATATATATATATATATATATATATATATATATATATATATATATATATATATTTATATATGTTATTCTCCGCCCTGATCTACTGCTGCTTACCTCTGGTTTTTCCTCTTCCTGTCTTGCTCTATCTCATTCGCTCTCGTTAAGTCTGTCCGTGCCTCGATTACTCTCTCTCTCTCTCTCTCTCTCTCTCTCTCTTTCTCTAGCTGCCCTTGTCATGACCTCTATCTCTCTTTCTGTGTCCACTCCTTGTCTACCTACGGCTCCCTGTTATAGTCTTCATGCGTGCATAGGTGTACATCTATGCGCACAACTCGTTCAGTTTAGTTCCTATTCGCATCTGGCTTAGTTCGCTTACCCTTGCACCCCCCCCGCAAACATGTTTCGCCCGCTTCTAGCTCTGTTGTGTGTCGAGCCCATCACACGAATATGGACTTTTCGAACCCGCTAAAGCAAGGCCATCCCGCCGTGTCTTCGTCCGTCTGTTTTTCGTCTTCGTCTGCTTATGTCTCGTCGTCTCACGGCGAGATGTCAGCAATGTCTGGCCGAGAGGAAAAGAAGCCAGACGAGTCGAGGTTTCGAAATGAACTCAAAATTGTGCCCGCTTGTTCAGCCAGTCTAGTTCTGGTGGTAATGCGGGGTAGCTGGCAACCTGTTATACGTACCAGTGCGTTAGTAGCGGTGCAATTGGCGGGGTTGGCTTTTATGAAGAACTCGAGAAAGAAAACGAGGCGGACGACGTCGGCGACAAGGCGACCGCAACGACGACATCGGCTATGCGCGGTAGGCACCAATACATCGAGCGTGCACGGCCGCAGCAACGTTAGCAAAGAAATGCGTAGGCAATTGCTTGACTGGTACGCCTAGACGCGCGATTGACATACACACACAGCACTAAGGAACAGACTCATAGACGAACATTGGCGTTGATTTAAATACTGCAGCTACTAATGCACACAGGGAGGTGTGTGTTTATGTGTTTAGCCGCTATATGCACGGGTAGGTCTGGGCCAATCGACAGAAGGAACTGTCACAATGTCAACAATTAGGCGCGATCAATTCAATGTTGTTAAATTGACTCGTTACGTGCTCCCTTCACAAGCTGCTTAATGGAATGGCCTGTATCTCGAATTTGGCTAAACCCAAATTAGTTTTGGCATTGGCTAACAAGATGTTTTCCAACAATCTTCTTCAAAACAGACAGAAAACAAACAGGGCTGTAGTTTGACGGATTGCTCACATGACCGCTTTTGTGGATCAGCACCTTACTTGTTATGCCTCTAATCGCGTCATTATGAACGACCCCGAGCTAGTCTAAGGTCGCTGAATACGTGGCGCCTCAAAGAGTAATTCTGTAAGTTAGAATTGGCTCCGCGCACTAAGCGTTCTGTAGACACGTATTAGAAGGTCCCGCAAAAGCTTGGCTCTCCTTAAACGGGCGAGTGAGGCGCAGCGTAGCGAACCCTGACACTTTTTTATTTTTTGAGTTGACACTTAAAGTCCACGGAATCGCTTTGCACATTTGTATTTTATGGGGTCCGTCTTACGAAGCAATGCGAAAGGAAATCAGTGGACGCTACGTGTTGGCTGAGGGTCAGCCCGAAACCCACTTGACTGTCTCATTTAATGTGCTCGTGTAGCACTATGCCAACACATTTTGTCTCTGATCTGAGTGACATAGCAGAGCCGCCTATTCGGAGGGAGGTATTACCAGTTTGGAGCTTCTGTCTTGCTGCCCGATGTGGAGTGTGGTAAAGCACAATGTGTCGTCTTCGTCGAGTTAACGACAATATCAAATCTTTGAAATAAAAACATGTTTGTTTTAATACAGGTTGTAATGTGTTGAGCATTAGACGTATTATTGGACAATTTGGAGGGTGAGACACGGAACAACAGAGTGGTGTCGTCTGCATAGACAATGATTGGGCGGCAATCTACGTACCTCTCGATGCCCCACAGGACGAAATTAATGTAGGTTATGAAAATGAAATGTCCAAGAACCGACCCTATTCCCTAAATTATTTTCATGACCTACATTTATCTCCCACCCTTCTAATCATCTTAAGAAATATAGAGTTGTCGAGGCGGTCGAACGCCACAGGGATATCGGGCGATAGTTACTATGATGGTTCCTTCCGCCCTTACCCTTATATAGCGGAGTCACCGCAGATGTCTTAAGGCGCTCCGGAAACACGCCCATTTCTACTGAAATATTGAATACGGCAGCTAGAAGAGCTGCTAAAATGTCAATGCATTTAGAGTAGAATTTACCAGACACGTTTCTACCGCTATTGAGTGAGTCTGTCTTTAGGTCTTTTTTGCAGTTCCTGAGCTGTGATAGCACTAAAAAGAGCTACGAAAGAATATAGTTTTTGTACCGATAGATGAGAAGAAATCATTCAGTGCGTCCACTGTCTCCTGGACTTCCTCCAGCTCCAGTCTTCGACTAGCAGTCGGCCTAATACTTCTTTAGACTTCCTGTCATGACCGCAGATTTCACGAAAGAAACCCCAGAGCTTGGCAGGGGGGTCACGTACAGCGGCAAACTGCTTTGTAGTAGGTATCCCTAGCCACTTCTAGTTCTACCTTGTATAACACCTGCAATCTCTGAAGCGCCTCTTTGTCATTTGCGGACCGCGTGCTACTCCACTGACGGCAAGCGCGATCGACAGTATGCTTCAAATTAACCAAATCATTAGTAAACCATGGTGAGCAGTTTACCTTTTTCAGAGCCCTTCGCTGTCGCAACGGGAGGCAATCGCTACACAGGAGTCGGAGTTTATCAATGTGTAAACCCGAGAGCCTCGTTGGGATCCATTGAGTCGAAAACAGAAGACCAATCCATCCTGGTAGCACTGTCTTGAAACTTTCGCTGGCTGTTTTCATCGAACTTGGGACATATAGGGACATCATCGAACATATAGGGACTTGGTTTCATCGTCAACGACGTTAAATATGCCTTATCAAACGTTAGTGTGATCCCTACTGAGTAATGGTCGGAAAAGACCGTGTCAACGACAAATTGATTTTTATGGACTTAGCTGTCGTCGGAGGGCCTCTTTGAACCTAGATGGGAAATTGCTTTTAAAATGTATCAGCAAGCCCCCTTCTCTTCTCCCTCTGCAGTACGATACCCAACCACTGCTTTTTATACGGTAACGGAGAACCTCCTCCGGACCTAGAGCTAATGTAGTTTGTCGCCACGTTTACTGAGGGACAATTGTTTATTATGAGTTAAATAAATGCCATGCATTCTCTATAACATCTTCCTGCTGTAGCCAGATCTCACTGAGTACAATTTTACCATGGAGAGGAGCAAACGCTGAGGCAATTTTCGGAAATTTTGGAATCGGTGTAATGCTGCATGTATTTGAGTGGACTAGACTAGACATTTGGTGACTGTTTGTTGTGACGTGTAGACCCGAAATGATTACTTTGCTGTCATTTTTGGGTATTGTCATCTGATTATAATAGCAAGAGCATTTGAAAAACTCATGTCGAGAATAATTCTGTGGTCAAACTCTTCATCTTTCTTTTCACCAACACTGACGGCGAGAATGATCGGCACGTTGTTGTTGTCGTCGTCATTATTTGTTCGCTTATTAAGAGACTATATGTTTAAACGTTTCTGCTACGCCACTTTATGAATATCATAGCTTTAACAAAAATGATTTGGGTTGGCCGTCGTAAATAGTGACAAGCAAACGCAAAGTAGATATTTCTGGTACTTCCAATTTGCAGTACTTCAGAATAGTTTCTGCATATTTTTGTAACGTTTGAACAAACCGTGATGCTTAGCAAAATGTAATTATGATCGAAAAACGATTGACACAATTCATAACCAATATTTAAGGGGGTTGATCTATTAAGTACGTTTGCCAAATGACGTTTACGAAGATTTGTTGCTAAAGCATGCCTGCTAGAATATTATAGCATTCAAGCTCTTATGAGCACTACTGTAGATGCACGTATCTGGCAGACAATGTGTAGAGAGGTGCGTGACGTTATCATACTTATTTTTGCGTATAACGTATCTGTTTGTTAAACTTATTCAGACTGGGTTATATTTAGTCTCCCAATATTCGTATGTGCTTACATTCATCCAGGTTCCTTACATCATCGTTCGCTTTTGCCAGTGCGACTTGTATTGCAATGTGTCTACTACTGTCAATACTCTGCAAGGCCACCTGGTCCGTGGCAACGCTTCTATTCGAGCTGAGTACCCCAGATAGCTAGCTGCTTCCTCTTTTCCAAACGTACTTCGTTGTCTATAAATTCCGATACTAGTAGATGACCTGGTCCCGTCTCGTTTGGGGTCTACTTGCATCTCTTTGCCGGTTATCTAACACAGGAACCACCAAACGCCAGATGGAAGATATCGATATGTCGAGGCGTCATCTACTAGTGGATCTGGAAAGGCGTTCCTTCCTTATGAAAAGATGTGAATGGATCCTATCTTACATTTTCGATTCTGTGACCTTTAATATTTATATTAATTGCTCTACCACAGAAAATACCATAACTCTAATTGATTAACAGGGTAAATGCTAGAGTGAACAAATATCGGCCACGATCGGACACAAAACCGGGAGCACAGACATTTCAATAAAATAAATGCTGCATTACCATTCACGTAACCCCCCATTATTAGTATTAACATGCCTACCCATTTTCCAAAGATTTTTTACCCTATGATACCAAACATTTTATATTAGATATTACAAGACCTAATGCAAAACCTTTTATATTAATTTTATTTGTTTTATTAACACCCGTGCTGGGTAAATGTGTCTATGCTACATCAAATTGTTTCGAAACAACCAACAATCTATCGATCACATTTGCTCCAGCACTGTCTGCATTGACATTCATCCGGCAATTTATGAAAACCCTCCATGTTGCTGATAAAATCCGTGGGCTGTAAATGCCGCAGTTAGATGTCGGCCTCTTACCCGGCTACCCCGCCATTCAGTGCTCCTCATTGCTGCTGTTCCATTAATACCTATGTCCACCTCATTACTTTTTGTTTTCCAGCTCCGCATATAAACTTCAAAGGCGCACGCTTTCTTTAAATTCCATCGTGTTCGTAGCCCTCCAACACGTGAGTAACCTTATTCCTGCATGTATTCGATAGCGCAAAAAGCCTCTTTAGAAAGAAAAACACAACTAACCTTCAATCCCTTCTCATCCATGATAGTAGCTAGTCGATTTATAGCTCGTTTTACCCTGAAAATGCTGCAACCAAAGATGACCACATCATTAGCGTACAGTAAGATTCTGGCCCACTCTTGTGTCCAGCCCGTCCTTATCCACTCTGCTAGTCCACCCAAAAGTACGGAAACAGCCGTTATTAATCAACACCGTGTTGTGTTTTAAGACCTTGAAAAGTAGCCTCAAAACTGCTCCCATACTCCCAATTTTATCAGCTCTTCAACTATTTTATCTCTTGGTGCTATGACAAACGCTGCCTTTAAATCTACAAGTCCGCATATATACAACTCCTCGGCCTGGACAGCGTATGCCAGATTTCTGCTAGAGCTCCCGAATTGCTGAGTGAGTTTATTTTCCTTTCCTAAATCCATGTTGCTCCTCCGGTATCACCCCGTGTTTTTGTCCAAGAACGACTCCAGTCCTCTTATTCAGACAGCTTTTTATTGCTTTTTCCTTCAAGCCTCTTGTTCAGTTTCTACTTCCTTTTCTTTTGGAATGACTATTAAGGTCGCTTTCCTCCAGGCCTCTAGAATTTCCCCTTTGTTTAAGCATTCATTGAATAGGACTTGCCAGTTTGGTGCGCGAATCATAGTTTCTTTCATGTGTTCATTTCTTATCAAGTCTTAGACAGGATTAGCTCGGAACGAACGATAGCCTTGCTAGACTTACTGGATGAGATTGGGTGTTGGGTAGTTAACAGAGCGAATATGTGCACATATAAATGCCACTCGGGGACATCAGTTATTGATATATTTGCAACCGATACAGACAGAAGGAGCATACAGGGGACGACAATCCATACAATCTTAAAAATTAGAGGCAGGTAAAAATTAGAGGCAGTATACAAGAGCGGGGGAGGAGGGAAGGCTCAGGGAGGAAGCTTAGAAAAATCTAAAAGACGAAACGGCAACGTCCTATTGACAATTGATAGCATGTACAATGGTCATGACCTAATTATTCCGTAAGGCTAATGCCCGCTTACGGTTTTGCAAGGACACATTCAAGCATCATTCAGACAAAGGGAGGATATATTGTGCGTAAACACACGTACTTCACATGTTGCACGTAGTTTACATACAATATAGAAAAAAACTTACGCACAATATTAATACAAAAACGTACTCACAATCGTAGCAATGTGCTAACATCAACAGTTACACCTAGTTTCATTCTGTCAGCTAAGTTGAACAGTATTTGGCCTAGTGCTGTTCAAAAGTCCACACGCGTTCCTGCAAGCCGGGCCACGTGCATTGGCGGTTTGGCTATATCTTCCTGTTCACAGTCATGCCTGTTGCTGATCACCGCTGTCGGGCACCATCGTTGCTATAGCGGCGGCACAGGCAGGGGTCGCTACTCGAGGAAAGAAATTATGCCAGTGTCGCCTGACGTTGCGATGTGGTCTCGTATGATGAATTTTAACCGTCGGCGGCTTTCATTCTCTGGTTGGAGAATGATTTTGGAACAATTGTTCAATAGTCTTATAAAGTGGTAGATCGCTATTTGGCGCACTGTTCCGCCTCTTACCTAATTTATTTATGTCATTTCGCTGTTCTCCTGTTGAATAGGTGTGTTTTAGTGTAGTTCTATTCTGAATTTCGCACTGGCTACTGTTTCGTAAAGAAGAAAGAATGCAAGTGCTTCGGCGTAGAAGGAAGAATAAATATTCGGCGGAGGCTCGACGAATAGGAACACTAGTTATGGTGCTAACGCCGGTGATAAGTCGCACCAATTTTTTTGCCAGATCACCCACGGCTACAGTACAGTAGCGAAGATTTTACCAAACACGACGATATCTTTACTCGTGGATCAGTTATTGTGCTCGTCCAATTTCATGCTAGCCCTTTGTTCACGATCTCTGGTAAAAAGTAATTTGATAAAACAGGACTTGGTTGCGCACCGACATTTTTAAAAATGCATATAACAATGTTGACCGGCAAATATTCGCACGAGCGCAACCACTATGCATCCGCTTATTTCGACAATATGGAGATCAAAATATGCAATAATGTCAACTCTTTCAATGTAGTTCGATCGAGCAGACTAAACGTCTCTCGAACCCACAGAGTTGTTTTAGTAGCATGAAACCCTATTTTACAGCATTTACCCTAAGCTGACGAACTTACTTATAACGATGACACTTACCGTATGGCATGCGTGGCTTGAGC
This sequence comes from Dermanyssus gallinae, assembly GCA_003439945.1. Taxonomy (NCBI): domain Eukaryota; kingdom Metazoa; phylum Arthropoda; class Arachnida; order Mesostigmata; family Dermanyssidae; genus Dermanyssus; species Dermanyssus gallinae. The sequence goes on along the minus strand of QVRM01003730.1, from coordinate 262,585 downwards.
TTCAAGCGGATATTTTAAGCATTTTACTATATAAATTAAACTCTTTATTTATTTATCTGTTTTTCGCATAGGTCTTTTCAGAGTTATTTCTGGTCAAAGCACATACGACGCAGAGAATGCACGTTGTCTTAAAAAACACCTGGAAGGTTGCGATAACATTGTCTCGACAGCTTCGGCTGACTACATGCTTGACGCCGCCATGCTGCGCCAGGCGCTACGTGTTCTGTAATTATGAATTCATCACTGCCGCCTGCTTTGGAACGCTACATTCCCACCCGTGGTTGAAGCACTCGTCAGACGGGCTTCACTGAAGCGGATTTGCTTCGCTAAAGAAGAAATGAATTGTGAGAGCTTGTCGAAAGTAGTTTCAGAAGCTTAGCTCGATCAAGAAGGACACTTGCAAGATTGGCATATGAGTACATTTTTTTACGGTGTGATAAGTGGTGCGGTAAGTGCGCAAAGAATTTGAAGTAAGAGGGTCCAGCATGGCAGCTAAGCGTCGTGCTTTTAAAATTATAGACTAAAAGTAAAAAATAACATTTAACTTGACTAACAATTTTACTAATGAATATTGTATAATAGAATAATATAACCGAGCATACCTGGTATCTAAAACATTATTATTATTATTTATGTGTATTAAGATATACATTTGTGATGTAAGAACATGTGCACAGCCCGCTCGGGGCTTAACTCAAGGCGTTAGGTCCAGGCTTGGGCTGGTCCACCTAGCCAGGGTGCCTCTCACCGAAGCGGCATTCCCTCTCTGAACATCCAATGACAGACGTTGCAGTAAATATTCGCCCGCCCTCTTGTCTCCTGTAGCCAGCACCAATCTTCTCCCGACATCGTTGAGCAGTTTCTTCGTGAGCAGCCCAGGCCCCCCCAATGCCTCGAACGCAAGGGGTGAATCTATCGCAATGCACGCATACTGCGGCGTGGAATCTATCGCAATGACCTAACCATCTCGAGCACCTACAACACTCCCGAGGATCGTGGAATTCTCGCGTGCTGCATAACACGTGATGAAACCCGTGGGCTGCAGACGCCGTTGTAAGATACCTACTCTTATATCCGGCTGCTCGCCAGGTTGTACTCCTCATTGCTATCGTCGTGTATATTCCTATGTCTAGATCCTTTAATTTTTCCCCCCACTTCTTAGTGTAGGCCACAAGCGCCGAAAATATCATGTGCACTAATACGTAACTTTAGAATATTAGTTCTAAGGCTATGGCCCTTAGCTGCATGTCGAGCCTGGTGGCGTAGAGGTTGGTATTCGCGTGCGCCTCTCGACCGAAGGAGACACATATGTGCTCGGGTTCTACCCCATCGTTGCACGTTTGTATTTATGGCGTCCGTCTTACGAAGCAATGCGAAAGCAAACCCGTGGACGTTAAATGCTGGCTGAGAGTCAGTCCAAACTAGGGGCCTTACTGCATGAACGTATTAGGTTGATTAGGTTGATGCACAAGTTATTGACGTTTTAGAGAGCTATCTACTTGTTAAAACAGGATTTTAGACACATACATTTAATAACAATAGCCAAAATGTTACCAATCGAGATCTCGCGGAAATCGTTGAAGTTGACCAAAAGCAATCAATGTCAAAGCGCTCAACGACCTGGATTAACTTGCAAGCTCTGTGAGTGGGTTCCTCACAAATTGAAGCGTCTGCGTGTCTGCACTTGCCTCCTCAGTTGTCACCACCAAGCTTCGTTCTTAGATTGTTTAGAGCGATGCAATGAAAAATGTGAATTTATATCGCGAGTTTTCTACGAGATGTAAGCAGGCAAATAATAAGGTTATGTTGTGTCGCTGGTGAGATCTTAAAGACACGGCTCACTTTGAACAACACAGTTTGCCACTGCCAACAACTTCAAAGAGTTTAGGAAAACAAATGACCCAAACGCGTCCACAACTCGTGAACATGAAGAGAGTCATATTCCGCCAAAACAGCGCGTAACCCCATGCGAATCACATAGCGATAAAAAAAATATACGATCTGTGTTGACCACCCAACATACTCCCCGGATCTTGCCCTTCTTTTCAGTTACTCCGGTCTCTCCAAAACGTTTTTGCGTCCTGAGCTTTGGTTAGTGAAAAAAATTAATACTTTTGAGAACGTCTAAAACGAGGTACAACACTTCTTTGTCGCCAGGAAAATACTTTTACAGAAGAGACATTGAAATGCTGGTTGATCGGTTGCAAGATATCATTGGAAGGGCGTAATACGTGTTCTTGCAAATTGTAGTTTTGGCTTTGTTTGCAAAAAGGTAAGAATTTTTGTTTCAACGTAATATATATTTAAATGTGCATAAATGCATATTAAATGGTTACCACATGGAGGCAACCGCACCTAACCGACCTTAACTGCGCATTACGGTGGTTGGTGGCCAAAATACGCGCAGCACCACCTGAGCGCGTAGCATGCGCCAAAAGCAGTGCTGTGCTAAGCATCGTCAAGACAACGCTACTACTACCCGATATATTACTGAGGTAGTGCTTAACACCTGCCGCTAAGCTTCAGATTTGCAAGACCATGCAATATCATAAAAGTAGCAGCTTCTATGAAGAGGTACGACCAGTAAAACCTATTCATGCTGTCAGTAGATACACCAGGGTTTAACGCCTGGGCACTTGGTAAATACACCAGGCCATACTTCGTTTCGGTATATTCATTGGTCAACTTACAATCGTCGAGTGCGTACCCATCATTGGCCTGTGGGCACCGTCAATCAACAATGGGTTTGGTCGCCTTGTAGCTTCCCATCTGTGTGTGTGTTGTTGTGACTGTTCTGCGCGACACTCGGCTCTTCGTGGGGTCGCTTCAGCAGGGGTGGGTTGATCCAATCGCGTGGGCGTTTTTGGCTGTGTCGACGAGAGTTCGGTCCGACGTCTCGGTGACGAGTTAGCTGGCTAGTCACTTCTGCATGTTCTGTGCCGCCCCTCTACTTTCGCCAACGGAGTCACCGCTTTCACCCGCTGCACGGGCGATTAATGCCGGAGACACTGGCCGGTTGTTAAATCATGTTGTCAGCCGTCCTGCACGTTATTGAGTAACCGAGTCTTTTACGTCGTCTGCTTTATGCTTACTTAGTTCGTTCGCCTGCTAAACAGTGCTCAGCGGGAAAGGCATTGTTGTTGAGGAGCAGAGAGCGTAAGCTGCTTTGCCAGCTAAATTCAAAGCGGTAGATGTTCTGAAATCAAGTACGGAAAAACTAGCTATAGCAGCCTTAAAGGCTGTTACTGTTTATAACTATTATTGTTTCGGATGCGACATCAGCTGGCCACAATGCAGAGCGCAATGATTAAACGTTTCTTTCGACTGAAACACGTTCATCATCAGAAGTAGCCGGCCCGGCTTCTGGGGGTTATTGAAGAAGACGTTTTTGTGCACGATATCATCTGCGTGAGTGCTACTGGCTGACCGAATCAAATCTTGAATCCAATGATGGCTCTGACGTTGATTACTGGGCAAGTTGGAATCAGGTTTTTAATTTAAAAAGTAAATACACTAAACTGATAACGGAGAGATTAAGAGCAAATTGACGACATCTGGGCTTCTACATTCAGGCAACGCAGCTAAAATGCCTCCTCAAGACTTATCCCGACGAAAGACCTAAGAAGCAGTGATCGATGGAAAACCTGCTTACTACTAGGTGTGAATTCCCATTTTTGGACATGTGAAATTGAAAAAGTTAGAGCTTATATAAAAAAAACACCCGGTTTGTGCAGCATGTGTGAGCAAGTTGGAGATAAACCTCTACCGGTATATCGCAAACCTTGCTATCAGCTTTTGTACCGCTTTCGAATTCAAAATTTAAGTTTGGTCTTACTGACGTTTGGCTTAACTGAAGGACTTAACTCTACTTGACATCCCAGTGCTTAAAATATGTTTGTATTAGCTCAGCCAAAAGAGAAATGTGTTTTCTGTTCAACGCGACTCTGACTGCTGTACCCACGGACAGAGTACTTTTCGAGTTCAGCAAGATACCATCTTTTGTAACTCTTTGTATTCAGAACGCACAAAGTGACTACGTATGCAGAAGCCCCTATTACATGATACGCGTGTTTAAAGCTAAGCAATGTTGCCGTAAACGCCCGTGATAAACAAGCGTGTAAATGGAGTGCGGCAAATGTAACCACATTACGGCAAACTGCACGCGCACTCAAATGCGTAAATTTTAAGGGCTCATACATATCAAACTCAGCTTCATTCCCATTTTTCGGACTAATAAAATTAAAAAAAATAAAGCCCAAATGATACAAAAAGCACCCGGTATGCTGCAGCAGGCTTCTAAACGCCACAACTCTTCATCTCGGCCTTTGCTTTCCATCTCCGCTACACTAACGTATGCTTCTATAGTTCGGTCTTTGGTCGTTAAAGCCTCGTTAGGCTCAGAAGTGCGATTTACCAAAAAAAGTCCTAAAAAAGGTTTTAATTCTAACTCTGCGGTGATTTATCGCCACAGTCACTTCTTTTTTCTATGTGGCACCTATTATTAAGATATTTGTGCTATATAAAGTGCTTTATATCCACAAGCTGCAAAAAGTTTAAAGTAAGTATTCCAGTAAGTATTAGTAGCATTCTCCCCGCCCCTACCAGCCATTTAGAGCTTCACGTAGTGTACTTCGTTTTTATTTTTTAAATATTAATATTAAGCATACTTGTATTAAATGTTTTAGATGTCTAGACACATGTGACTGCAAAGTTTAGTATAACCTGGCGTCAAAAATAGCATATGCACTGCTATCTGTAGCATACTAAAGTAATGAATACACCACATTTCAATGACAGCCTGTGAGGCTATAGAGAAACAAACTTAGGCAGTTCCAGAGTCTAGCGAGCTTTTTAACTGGGAATGATGTGGGTTTAAAGTAGACGAATTTTGGACATTCCTGCTCATTTAATGGAAAGCTTTCATTTCGGGGAGTCAAACCGCAGCTCAAAGTTGATATCTTGGTGCGCGTGACTTGCAGAAGTGTATTACCTCTCGCGATGAGTGATTACCACTGATAGTAATGTACACGATGCGTATTTACATAAAGATGAACGCTGACTGTCTGACGACATCTAGCCTAGATGCGCGTCGCTCATGCCTAATCTTAGACGACACTAACGTTAACTTTATTGCTGACCCGCCCCTTCCGAGTATACCTGATACTTTCCCAACAAGTAGTTGTGTTATCCAAATCCAATATCGAGTGATTGTATCGACTTCACTTCCATGGGAAATTGTTTTAAATCTGCTCTTTCAAATCTGCTGCTTTGAAACTGTGCTATTAAAAAAATCATGTTGTCATTAACAAGGACGTTAGGCAATCGGCGCACAAAGAGTCTCCCGTACACTTTGGTGTTAACGACAAAGCTAGCAATTCAGTGTGCAATTTATTGCTAATATCTGATTTCTTACACATTTCGGTGTATGTGTGATCTGTAAGGCGTTTGTCCGTGTAAGTTGAATTAAAATCTATATAGATTGCTTTCTAGTTAAAAGTTTTTGATGCAGCCGATATCAACTCTGCATTCGAGGTTTTCCGGGACATTTTTTTCTGAGTCTCTATGAATTCGCCTTTTCCTTCTGCAGGATGACTAGCAGGATGGTAGCCTGTCAAAAACTTCTAGAATTTCGTCTGCTCCGAAGTCATGCCAATAAAATGTATCGTTGGCACGAAAGTGTTAACTCACCTGAAAGCAAAGCTGCCTACTGGAACGCCGGGCGCGACATCAACAGGCCTTGCTAGTTCCAAAAACGTATTATTCCAAGCTCTATTTCTTAAATTGGAAAGTGACATGCATTAGCTCTAGAATCTCATAAGTAAAACTGGCCATAGGCCAAACTTCTTTAGTGAACTTCTACCTACACCGAATGCAGCCTTCAAGCATTGCCGAGAAATATCGATATAGCCGACGAATTAAATCAGCATTCTGCTATGCTAGGTTCGGGCACGATTGCTCTATATGCCTTGAAACCGATAAAATAACCCTGATTGATACATTTTAAGCCAACGAAGATCTCCGCTTTAAGTCATATTGGAGACCAGTGGGTCAGTTTTCAATGTTTTTTTTAAACTTAATTGCAAACAAAAATCCAGTTGGATTTCCGACGCCAGGTAAATTTACGGAGGTTCACGACTACTAAATATACTGGCTTTATCCATTGCAGGTCTCTCTACTAAGGCTGTAAACCTGTCATCTTTGCCGGGGAGCTTTCCCACGTATACAAAACCTTTTTTTGTGAGTTCGCTTTGCAAAAGAAGGTTGAAAACGCACTACCGCTAAGCTACCGTCCAATATTTCTAGTCGAGTATGTCTATAATGTACTTAGGAATTTGTCTTGGAACGGCTTGAATCCATGAACTTCCTGTCAGCTCATCAGTTGGACTTCCGTGCTGTCGACCGAGTGAACTTGCACTCGCACACATATTACCCACATGTGCGCAAGTTGCAAGTTCATCGCAAATTCAGTCAAAACGACTACAACCCGCCATCCTGATGATGTTCCAAAATTTAACTGTCCTTACCATTTTTATCTTTTACAGATGCTTCAAAGGCTAGGGTACTTAGCAGGAACAGTCTAGTGATTTCGTTTGTACCTACGCTTGAGAAACCAGGCTGTGAGTTTAAGGTTCATCGAATCCGTATGGCGAAAGGTCGATATCGTACCACACAAGATTTCGCCTTTGTCTTTTCTAGATTCTAGTCCTGAATTATTTATTCTTTTGAATATTGTGAATAAAGACCTCGAAAAAGCCAAATGGATTCGCTAACGATACTACAATTCTTTTCCTCTTTCAGACTTCTCCCTCCTTTATATTTTTTCTTCCTCTAAATAGTCATCCCCTGTAGTCATAGTCTCCCCAAGATACTTGAACTGACTTCCATAGTCCAATTCCATTCCCTGCACTACATGCTTTCTCTCCCCCCCCCCCCCTAACCCTATTAAATACTAACATTGCACTCTTTTTTCATTAAATGTCATGCCCAGTTTCTTCGCTGCTTCCCCACATGCGCTCAACATTTGTTGAACTTCGCTAGTGCCTCGTCCTAACACTACCATATAATCAGCAAACAGCAGCACGGATGTCTTGATATGTACATCTCTTTATCCTATTTGCCATTCTAAACCCGTTCTATCAATCCTTCGCGCTATTCTTTATAAACATAAAAAATCACCGATGACAACGGACAGCCTTGCCTGACCCCCTTAGCGACTATAAACTCTCTAGATTGTTTGGTTGCAATTATTATTCTCACCGTGTTATTCCTGTAAATTTCTTCTAGTAACTCCACCCAGCTTTTCTTCAAAACCTCTTCTAATATAATTTGATACAAGTTAGCTCTGTCCACCACAATGTCTCAAAATCCTGCCACACGCCCTTGACCCCGCAATCACGATGTTTCCACAACCTAACTTAATAAAGCAATATCATCATCGAGTCTATACGCGTTCCAAAATGCGCACTTCTGCGTCATTCTCCTATCTTCTCATTTGTCTCCAGAATACTCTGCACTCTACTCTCAAACACCGGCATAAATATTTGATACGTTTTAGGTGTAATTGTGATTGGTCATATATTTTGTGAAGTGTCATTATCTACCTCCTCCTTGGAAAGAAGAAAAATGATTCCCTTGCGCCAATCCTCCGGGGCACTGTCCCCTCTAAATATATTATTAAATTGCTTCGTTAGATAATACACGTACTCCTTTCCCAACGCCTGGCTAATTCCGACCGAAATCCCGTCAAGACCACACGCCGTTTTTGGATTCATTTTCTTTACCACGCATTCGACTTCATCTGCTGTAGTGATCTCCGTGCTAGTTTTTGTCCTTTCTACACTGTTCACGCTAGTCGTGAAAAATAGTGCTTGTAACACGGTGTCCATTTTATCCATTGTGTATGTTGTATTCTGGACATGATTTGTCATTCTTGTTTTTCGTGTCTGACATAGTTCAAAAACTATTTTGCTCGCTGGCCCTTGGGGGCCCCAAAAACCTTGTTAAATTCCCTCTCGTCTGCATTTTTAATTGCCTCTTGTATTAACATTATTGAGTTTTATTCTTGGCTTTGTTGTGATTTGCCCAATACTCTTCTGCCTTGTCTGCGTCCCTTTTCATTATCTTTCTATGCTCCTTACTCCACGTTTTCCGCTTTATTTATTTTATCACGCCATCACCCCCGTTCTCCTCTTTTATGAACTCCCTTCCATATTTTACAGCAACTGTCATATGCGTCCTTAATATTCCTATGCATCTCGTCTACCAGCCTTTCCCCATTTGTCACTAAAAGCTGTCTTATGTACTATATTTTCTGCGTCCATTTGTGTTGATTCAAACATTTCTTTGTGTAACTTCGCGCTCCGGCTTCTGTTGCTCCCGCTCACTTCTACCCAATTATGATCACTTGCAACATTGTATGCTTTCTCTACATCTATCCTGGGTTCCTCTGCGCATTTATCTTTTTTACTCTTCGTTAGTACATAATCTACGCAGGACTTTTTATCCCCCTTTGTGTACGTATATCTCTCTGTATATTATAGATCTCTATAGTATTATTGTTATGAGTAAACAAAATAAGACTAACAAGGACGCCTGAGAACCTAGCGACGGCAGCCGCTCTGCTCCTTGATCCTCAAAGGCTGTCGCTTAGCGCCGTCCTGTCTTTGTGCGACATCAAAAGAACCTCTATAGCCTCCTACCCAATTAGATGCATATGGCAGTACCTCAACGCAACGCCTCTCAAAGGGGCGGACAAAATGAAACCAGTGCTCCTAAAATGCACTCCTGGCCTCCCGTGTGGTTACTTCCGCAAGGGATTGCCTGGTTGCTCGGGAAAGCTACAGGATTCATCGATAACCTAAATCAAATTAAAAATGTTCTAACCAACCACGGCCGGACTCTGCGCGGTGAGTGTGTGATTTCGATCGGCGATGTACCCAAACGGGTGATGCAAATAAATTAATTAATATTTGGCGACAAACCATAAACGATATCAGCAATAGCATTAAAAATAACGAAAAATACTAACAACAGGCAGTACGGCAATAGCGACTATGAAAATATCAATACCAATAGCATTGTGAATATCATTAGTAGCAGCAGCAGCAACAACAACAACAACATCAAAACTAATTGCGTTGCCCTCTCCTTCTAGACTCATATCAAGCCTACAGAGAAAACAGAAATTTAAAGTTTGTAACTGAGGATGGTGATTATTATTATTTATATAAGTTCGTTATGTTAGCACTTTTGAGTGGACAATTGTCTCCGTGTGAACGTGTGATTACGGGTTCTCTAAACCAGGGTTAGCTGAGGATTATACTGATGGCCCGGCCTTTTCTTCACGTAGATGGAAAGGAGCCATGCAAAGGAACCGCTTGCTAATCTGCCGAATAACCTGGCACGGGTACCACCATTACATATGCATGAAGCCAAGCTGTTTTAATATTGAAGAATGTGTTTGTAGCTTTTGCGGAGAGCTTGATATTGGACGCTATCATATACTTGTGTGCCCAGAAATTTGCGAAACGTCCTTATCATCCAAAGTTAAATTTATATTGTAGGACCAAAAAGTCACATTGTGACACCTTGTGAAAATGGAATCAACTGTCTACCAAATTTGTGGTGAAATAACCGCTGTTTTGAAAAAAAAAAATTGCCCTCTCTGGGGTTACAAGTTTGGCGCGTGCGCATATCGATCAAACGCTTCTGACTTCAGACGCTTCTTCAATCACTTTTTTGTTTAGTTGCGAGAAACTAAGCAATAAAAAATGCAGTTCTATAAAAATGCTACGTTTAAGACTTGAAAACTTCGCTCTTTAAATGAGGGCTAAGTTCTGCCCACGCGCCGTTTTCGTATTCGTGTATCGAGTCTCGACGGCGTCGTGTGGTGGCTCGCTTTGATAATGTAGAAGCTTGTAATGCTGACACTGGTATTGAGATTTGGTCGAATGGTATTATGCGCCAAGCCACTGGATAGGAGACGGGAGACGATGGTCTAGGATCTACACTCGTAATGATACGTCAAAACTACGTCTAACCTACGAATGCTGCCAAGACCACGTACGGGCGCTATCTTCTGTGGTGACATTTGTCGTCGTTGTGTCGTTGGCGCTGTATGTGCCCCCGCAGATACGACGAGTAAGTGCCTGTGTAGTACTATATATATATGTATATATGTAGTTCGAGTTAGTTATCAGGATCGATATCGGTGAAGCCGGAGCCGGAGCTGCAAATGGAAGCCGTATTTTCGGACCACCACATTGCTCGCCGACGTCGACCGTTCGCGACCGACACGAACAGGACACAGCTCCGAAGGACAAAGGGCGGGGGCGGAATCCGAGTGAGTTGAGTGCGAATACCGAGAAACGAAGCCCAAACGAAGCGAAAAGTTTGAAAATTGAGTTTTCTCCCGCAGCGAGGCAGCCGAAGCTGCCGTAGAAGGCTGGATAGTTGTGGCTGTGGGAGCTACGACGGACGGTATGTCGTATGTATGTGCCTGTTCAATTGAGCGTGTCAACCAAGGGATCAATGATGCGAATAGAAAAATGCTGCTCCGAATGCTGTTGCTGGGACGTAGCGCGAGCTCATCGTGTGCGAGCGCCGCGACGACAGGCGGGATGGGGACGCGACAAAGCTGCTGCTGCGGAGGAGGAGGAGGAGGAGGAGGAAAAGGAGGTGGAAAAGGAGCAGGAAAAGACGAAAATCGAGAGGACGGACAGCCGCCGTACATGACGGCCGCAAATGGCAAAATGGGCTCCTCACAGCTTGTTTGCTTGTGGGCGCGTATACGCACGCCCGATGCTCGGGGGCGCACGGAGGAGGGGGGCGCGGGGTGCACCACTGCCCGCCCGATGGCGATTAGAGGCGGCGCCATGCATCACGTACGCTATACTACGTACGGAGGGTACGCAGCACGCTATACTACGTACGGAGGGTACGCAGCACGCTATACTAGCATATTATCTGTTCAGTTATCAGCGGCAATGTGCCAGCAAGAACCACATTGCTGTGTGCGATGTACCCGTACGCACGAGAAGAAGCCAACGAGAGAAGGGGGGTGGGTGGGTTTACAAGCTAACAACTAAAGCAGGCATACTTTCGCAGGCAGGAACGGCAGCTGACATATTCTCAAAATGCCTATACACTTGTCCATATATATATATATATATATATATATATATATATATATATATATATATATAAGAGCATATTGTTGTTTTTATTAAGGATGCAAGTAGAGCGACAATTGTCTCCCGAGAACGTTTACGTATTTTCATCCTAAAGTTAGTAAGACGTGCTTGTTTCATTCGGCCTAACGAAAGCAGCACACAAAAGGAGTTCTCACACATTGGCTTCAACACTGGCAACTTCTCAGCGTCTGTCCATTAGGTGCACGAGGGGTTCGAATATATCACGGCATTTAAAAAGTGTTTGTAAATTGCAGCAAACAAACAGAATAACTGTGTGTCTCGGGTGTTTTTCGCCGATCATCTTGACAAAAACTAGCCTACGCTCCACATTTCAAGATAATTGCGCAAATCGACACAGTTAACAGGATTGCAGAGCAGAAGCTAAAATCACAAGATTTGATTAAGAATCTGGGAGTGATCGACAAACAATACGTGCGAACTGGATTTGGCGTTCTTTCACAGTGATGGATCCTCAACTGGATGTAAATGTCGTCACCATGTACAAGTAAATAAAACCGATAATAGACAATAAAGATCAAGAACAGTTACAAAAAGTTGCAATTGTATCTTGAGAAGTGTCTCTTATAAATGTAACTGTGATAGCTATGATGTTAAGCTGTCGTCTGTATTCTAGATAGATAGGCTTAATTTATATTAAAATATAAAATTTAAATCAGATTATAACAAATGTCTGCCAACACCAAAACTAAGTAGCTCACTATGGCATGTAAAATGTTCGATATCGTTAAAACAGCGACAAAAGCAAAAATAAATGTTTTGCTAAGTTCTATACCTGCTAAACGGATTTAGAAGGATCTAATTAGATGGAGACTTTCACGTACAGTTCGCAAACGACAAAACTAGCTTTAAGACATGTAAATATACTACGTGAGGTGATGCAATTTGTTTTTTTGCCGAGACAAAACTTTAAATAAAGCGTGACGGAATTAATAGATGGGTGTGCTTATAATGAGAAAAACATATATGCGACATTTTTTAGAGTTACAGCGACGTTTTTGAGTAGTATTGCCGGTTAGTGAATAAGCGCGAATACAAGGTGGCAATGAAAGTGGTCGTTGCGAGAAGCCTTGTTTGCGTCTGACGCATAAAAATGTTGACAAAGTCAGAAAAGTATTGTCGACAGTTTTTGGAATTATTACAAGTGAGAGTATTACCATGGCTTCTATTGGGTTTTAGAAATTGAGTTCAATCATCCTCTTCAAAGCGCCTCTAGATCCAGTCGTCCGTAACAGGACGAACGATAGTAACATTAATTAAATTTAATGATCATACATTTGTTCTTGTATAGTCTTTGCTGGACGACCGGTCAGCAGCACGATACAAATACAAAAACTAATAGCAGGTTTAGTACTTCGTACGTATAGTATATGCTTTATTATAAGTCCTGTAGGATCGTTCGCATTTGATTTGTCGGTGCCAATATAATGAGCGCTGTTATTGCATTCGTGCTCAGGGTCTGCTGAAGCGTTTCACTGGCGCTTTACCGTTACAATATCCAACGTTGAGCACTGAACCGTTGCGAACAATGAGCCGGTGTACAGCACGTAAAGAATTATAGCAAGGTTTTCTACGTACCTTTATCGACAGAATGATCACTTTTTACCTTATAGCAGGCGTGGCAGAAATCCACAACAGCAATTCGTTTCGTGTCGACCGGGAGTGGCCAAAGTCGATACAACAGAAAAACGACTTGTATGGTGTTAACATATATATATATATATATATAAATATAAATATATATATATATATATATATATATATTATATATATATATATATATATATATATATATATATATATATATATATATATATATATATATATATATATATAAATATATATATATATATATATATATATATATTTATCTTCGCGTCTACTAAACCAAAGAGATATCAGATCCTATAGGTATGCTATCGCCTGTCCGCTGCCCGCATTGTGACAACCACTTTTAGCATCATCATGAGGAACAACAACAGCTTAATCACCATCACGATAGCAATCATTATGACAACCATCGGCAGCGAACAAATGAAGGGTTCACTGAATGGGGTTGTCCAACTGATGGGAGCGGTCAATGCAAACTCGAACAGGAGGGATTGTTGGGGAGTGCAGAGTGCGTTGTGGGGGGGCGGAGGGAATGCCGTAAGATTGACTATCGGAAAGCGATACTGCCGTCTGGAAGTGCCGCCTTGAGACAATGATTCGATTAACTGCTTCTGCTGCTGCTGCTTTTGCCAGTCCACCACAGCTACCCAATGACAACATCAAGCTCTCTCCTTGCTGGAGTCTCCTAATACGAGATGCTGGGGTCCACTGCCAGCGTTGGTCGGTCCCGCCTACTACGGGCTAGATAACGAATAAATAGGCATTTGCTTTGCGTTGTGGGTGGCGAGTAGCCGTTGAGGTCACAGTGGCAGCAGCAGCATCGACTGCGGCACTAGAGTAGAACGCGAACCAACCACGCTAGTCGATGTTTATCCTGGCCAACCTTTACGCTGCTACACGATGAAAAGAAAATCGGCGTTGCGAATTAAAGATACATGCCCTACTAGATGCCACACAAATACGAGTATGATGACCAAATATGGTCATTATACTCTTGTTTGCAATATATATATATATATATATATATATATATAACGCCCCGTGCTCAACTGTCAGAATGAGAGCTGCACGGTGAGACGTGCTGAGGTTTGGCTCACAAAGAGAACGACACGATAACGTCGGTTAACTTGGTAACCTCTAGAGTTTGGCGTGAGCGCGCGAAACTGCCAATCATTCGGAGAAGCTGTCAACTCTTTCTGCTCGAGTGTCTCCTCGACCTCTTCTCTATTCAGTCGTCCTACTAGTAGTCTTGTCTTTTATCTTTCTATTAAGGCTGTTCGACTTTGTGCAGTGGTATCTACCTCTGAGGCAAATTCTGCGAATCTCCGCACCTCAAACCAGAAATTATAATCCTCAAGCAGCGCCTCTTTAAGAGTTTGGTATGTCAGGGGACTTTCCAAATATAGGTTCCGAAATAGTAGCTCTCGCTAAGTATTGAAAACATCACAGCGTTCGTAGCAGTGTCGTGCATCGTCAACCCCTCTGGAATTGCACATGCGGCATGACGGCGAGTCAGCTTTACAGATGCGGTGTAGGTATTGCTGAAACTTCGATGTAATGCCAAAGTATTACCGAGCCTGGGGGGGTGGGGAAGAATCCGGGTTTAGTGGGTTTGCGAGTCTCACACTAGTCACGCAGGCTGCTAGTGGCGCATGCGCATCATGCATTCCCGAAACCTCCCAGAAAAAAAAAAAAGTATTGCTGAAAACGCTACCCTCGGTTAGCAGTTGCACGAGCGGATAGGTGCGCGAGCCACGCTTCAAGCTGTACCACTCATTTAGATCAGGGAGTATTAGCTTTGTCCAGTGTTTTATCCAGGGCGGTCCAACTAAATCGCTTCCTATTTCGGGCTTAATTTAGTTAGAGTATCGGTTAAACCAATTTGTACTCCCTCCGTCTGGGGGGCATAATTATGCGGCATTTTAATGTTTTACTCTTAGGTCCCAAGGAATCTGTCTAGAATACTTCTATGACTACTGTAGACGCCGTGCGACTTGCTGGTGCAATGCAACCATAGGTCTTTTAGTCCAGCTGAGGGGCGGCGTTATAGACTTGATAGTCGGGCGCTCCCATAGGCGTGCGGCATATAGCATGATGCTATTCACTACTGATGCTAAGAGACGGCGCCGAAAGTCGCTTGCTTCTCCTCTAGCCCACGGAAGAACTTTTCTCAGCTCTGCTTAAGTTTGGAAGCTTCCCTTTGAGCACACATAAGGTGTTCCTGTAGGGACCCTATCCAGGACGACGTCCAGGTATTTAACCATGGGCGTGCGTGTCGCTAAGTGCCCTTGCAGCCGTAAGTTTATATTATGTGGAAGGCTCTTCAGGCCATTTAGAATAATTGCTTAATTTTTCTGTAAAGGCCATTCGAGGTTTAGCGTGTGGAGGTTCTGTAGGATATTTTTGCTCAAACCCCTCAGCAATACTTTAGGGAATTACAGAAGTCTAGATGAACATGCGCCACTCCAGCCGTGGTGACTAGTCTGGGACTCGCAAACCCACTAAACCCGCGTCCCCCCCACCCCCAGCGATCGGTAACTGCGTAGGCACTGTAGGATATCTGCCAGGGCTCTGTTGGCTGTTCCACCGAGCAGATCCTAGTTACGCGCGGTAATGAAATTGCAATCTGAAGTTCGTTTAAAAGCACCGGTGGAGACCGGAGTCTTTGCGGAAAGTGCGCAGTTATAGTCGGTCCGATAACTAGTTCTACTGGTAGTGGCGGCTGTTCGTGGCTCTTTTGTAATGCATGATCTTGTCTCCTTTGTTGCAAGGGTGTCCTCCGACCTCCTCGCACAATGAGTTTCAACAATCTATGTTGATATATATATAATTATATATATATATATATAGTGTGATTACCATTGCCTTTGATGCCATGCACGTTTAATTCGATTCCGACCCATGCATAAGGTAGTACTAGTGATCGTTTTCTGGCGTTTTGCCAGTTATCTTTATTTTCTTTATATTACGTGTGTGTCGCTTGACATCTACACATAAACACACACACATATATATATATATATATATATATATATATATGTATTGGCAATTTCGGAGCAAGGGTAAGGTAAACAAGTTTTCCGGGGGATGGTCGGGACGAAGATTGGGCAAGTGATTAACGTGAGACGAAACGAGCCCTTAAACTAAACAGACGAAGGAAGAAAGAAAGCGTCCGAACGCGTGCGGCAATCGCTGCTGCTGCTGTCGTCGGCGTTGTTGTTCTAGCTTCTTAGTGTTGATATTCGCCGCGGGCCACTGAACATGCAATAGCTATGACTGTAGGTACAACAACAACGAAAACGACAGTGTCATCACCAGTAGCAACAAGAGCAATGAAAGGTATAAAAATAACGACAATGACATCACTAGTAGCAACAACAGCAACAATGATCTGTATAAAAACAACGACAACGGCATTATTAGTATACAACGAGAAGAAGTGTACCCAGTAACAACAGCAACAACGACCACAGAGACAACAGCGGAAACAACGAAAACAATCGGATTATATATTTTGGTCAGCACCGAGTTCCAGACTATTCATCCGCAGCAGCAACAACCCTGGGTGAAAAAAATCCAATTTCATATTCCAAATAGCTAGTGTAGCAGGTAGTAATTCGAACTGCACAACGTGCGACAATCCGAACGCCGTTACGTGTAAACTCGAACCACCTCAACGTACAACAGTTTGAACCGCTGCCACGTACGGCAATCCGAGCGACGTTACGTGTACATTCGAACTGCCGCCATGCACAACAATTCGAAACGCCGCTACGTTCAACAATCCAAACCAGCGCCGCCTACATCGAGTCAAAACACCACCGCGCCGAGCATCGTAAAAGTCGAGATCGGACGTGCTCGAAAAATTCACGCGTTGTTCAAACGGTTTCTAGTCGACTGAATAGCAAGTGCGTGTAATACTTGCACATTACCTGACTGAAGGACGAGAATATTCGAGTATGGGAATGACTGACATAGAAAAACTAGTCGGCTAACACCGAACTACGCACAGACTAGTATCTATGGCAGGACTAGCTGTGGGCCTAAATGTACGGGATGTAGATTTCACAGTTTGAAGTAGGTTTGGCCGCCATTCAAACAACGGAACCGACCGTTGAGACAAATACTGACTTAATTCTAGAGCTCTTTTCGTTGCCACCACCGGATGAGTTCATAGCTGCAGAAATACAAGAGCCCCCTCTCAAAAAGGAGCTAACGCAGCCCTTATGAAAGGAAAATAGCCCGCGCGCACCTGTACTGTCACCCGCCTTAGTAGAGTAGGTATTCAGGTGACAACGCTCAAAGAGGAGATTTATTGCTATCACAGAGATCCGAGAAAGACGATCGCCTCATCTAGCCATTCTCGCCGCAATTTTCCGGGCTGCAATATGCACTGCCACATCTCTATAAAGGGAAGACTATTTTCTGACATGATCAGGATATCTTGACGATCTAGGAGGCTTAAACCATTCTAGCTCCAATGTGGGCACTCTCTGGTGAGGTACGGATAATCCCTAGGATCACTCCGAAGATCAGTTAAGGATCGTCCCTTGCCTCGAAGAGAATGAAAACGACTTCTTCACTCAGATCCTAAGAGAGGCAGTGACTACTCTCTGCAGCTGCCTTAGGGCAAGATACATCCAGATAGCGGCAGTGGTCACTCCGGCAACCGCCGAGACCACTCACATGAAGAAAACCAAGCAGCTGATCTTCAAAGTGGAAGCGCTGCTTCCCTTCGGGACACACTTCTAAAGTGGTTTCGGCCTGGCCTCATCGAAACGGACGCGTGACAGTCACAATACGCGCCCACTAGGCGCATTGGCTTAGCTAATCCGATTATGATACGTGTAACGTATACATAATGTATTATACGGAAAATTAATTTGAAAGCTTACAGGGTCATTTAAACCAATTAGCTCAGATAAAAAAAAGCCTTTGAGCAAGCTCTCGTGCAATATCTTGGCAAAACCCTAGAATCCGAGTCAAAAGCGGGAAAACAAAAGAGACTCGCCACAAAACAAAGAGGAATAAACGTGACTCTACCGTCGCAGTCGTCATGTAATGCGACCTATGATGTCGTGCTGCGTGCTCTTAGGAAAAACGCTGACTCAGCGACGGCTGGACTAGGCGCCAACAGAGCTCAAAAACAGGTACAAAATTCGCTTGATTATGCGAGGTACTACTCCCGAAGCCACTAGCAAATCTCTCCAACAAATAAAGGAGAAAATACCTTTGGATGCGACAGCGCAAACGGTCGCACGGGTAAAAGATGGGTCCATCTAGCCAAAGAACGTTCTGAAAGGGCTTACAAGGTACGGAGCACTGATAACTCAAGAAGGCGATTACTGATGCATTGCTGAAATGCCCCCGAGGAAGGTTAAAGATCCCTACGATGACGACTAATGTATCTTGAATAGATCCGGTGCTGCATAGACGAACCACAGCTTTCACTGTATCTGAGTTCACATAGATGTACACTAAGACGCAGTGCCCATCATACTGAATACGAGTCACCAGCTTCGAAAAAATCCGCAAACAAAATACCTAGTAATACTAAAATTCTGCTAATAGGCCTTCGCAGAGCCACTAAAGCTGAAGCGTTCCAAAACAACACAGAAGTCTTAACACTTTCCGAGACCCCCTACTACAGGTTACTCAAGCGGGACTCCATGCTGTAACCACTCCTCGATCAAGGTATTCCTCGCAAGATCATTCCTCACCATAGTCGGCCATTGGCGCACACTTTTCTTCTATCTACCCAGTGTATATTTTTTTCAAATTCCATCATGCGATTGTGGAAGAGGACTTCAGCGCGGCCCACAGTCGTTGGGGAAGCAGCTTCTCATCAACGAAAGGGAAGGTCCTTGTAGAATGGAAAACAGGGACAATTCTACAGCTCATGAACACTACTGCGTACAGTTTCAATAATGGCTACACGGATTAACGCTAGAGTTGACGTATTTACCAAGAGAAATAATTCATCAAATAACCGACTGATGATCCACGAGGAGCGATAAACCTTAACCGGCCATCTCTACGTAACCTTCTCTGTCACCTTATCTTCAATCCCAGCTCTTCCTCTTCACACAACGGCAACGCATTCCTTATATTATTCCTTATATTATATTAGCATTTCATTATATTACACCCACCTAAAAGAAAAGAACCTCATTTTGTTCAACACTCGCCAGTGGAAATATCTGCACTACCAGAGGAAGCCTGCCGAGAACCCGGCTCCCCCCCCGTGCTAGAGTACTTCTATATGACCCGGGAGTTTATTCTAGGCCAAACAGCGGAAGAAATTATTGTTAATGGCCTGAAGCGCCCTCCACAGAATTTGAATTTACGCCTAGAGGGCGATCCAGTAAAGAATACCCTACATGTCGTTACATGGAAAGATAATGTTAGGAAGATGGCCACATTGTCTATACGAGATGCACAATTTGTGATGACTTTTGGCGTAACTTGACATTATTTCTTAAATCTTTCGCTAAATATTTATCTTCAACTCGTCACGGTAGCAGGCTTTTTTTTGGCAAACTAGGACTAAATAGAATAATTTTGGCAAACTAGGACTAACAAATCTAGTCGTTTTTTTAAATAAACACACAACTTGCTCTTGTTATCTATAGCTGAATGCACATGCGTGGATCCAATCATTTGAATACATCAAAAAAGCCGTTAAAATTTGTTTAAATAACTCCAAAACAATTAATAAAGAGATCATAATTATTTCGACGCCCATTCTGCGCATTCGTCTTCAAGACGGGTGTCGACCGCAAAATATAATATAGTCATCTTATTCGGAAGAGAATAAAGCTCTCGATTTACTAAAATTGAACAGATCACACATGATCAAACTAAACGCCAAAGTATAGCTGTACATGATATGATGATGTGCGGCTTCGTATGCAACATAAACCATCTATGTACATACATCTACTCATGTATATACATAGTGTGTTCAAAACGTATCGCGACTTTTGTGTTCTTTCAAAAATTATTCATTTATTCACGAATATCTATTTTGTCCCCTTCAAAGTAATCCCCATGAGATATTATACACTTGTGCCAACGGTTTTTCCAATCTTCGAAGCACTTCAAAAAACCATTTTTTTTATCTTGTTCAGCTCCTCCTTCGATGCCGTCTTTATCTCGTCAAGCGTAGCGTACCGTCGTCCTTTCATGGGCCTCTTCAGTTTAGGAAACAAGAAAAAGTCACAGGGGGCCAGATCTGGGGAATACGGTGGCTGCGGCATCATTAGTGTGTTGTTTTTGGCCAAAAACTCGCGCACAAGCAACGATGTGTGAGCAGGGGCGTTATCGTGGTGCAAAAGCCAATTTTTGTTCTTCCACAAATCCGGGCGTTTCTGGCGGATTGCTTCGCGCAAATTGCGCATAACTTGCAGGTAATATTCCTTATTGACCGTTCTACCCTGTGGCAAGAACTCATGATGCACCACGCCCCTGCAATCGAAGAAAACTGTCAGCAAAACTTTCACATTCGACCGAACTTGGCGCGCTTTTTTCGGTCTTGGTTCGTGCGGCAGCTTCCATTGAGATGATTGAGCTTTGGTTTCCACGTCATAACCATAAACCCACGATTCGTCACCAGTTATGACCCTCTGGAGCAAATTTGGGTCGTCGCGGACAGAGTCCAACATCTCATTAGCAATGTTCATGCGATGCTGTTTTTGGTCGCAATTGAGCAATTTTGGTACGAATTTCGCGGCGACCCGTCTCATGCCCAAATCATTGATAAAAATCGAATGGCACGAGCCAATCGATATGTTTAGGTCCTCAGCAACTTCTCTAACGGTAATTCGACGATTGGCCAATACCATTTTCTCCACTTCATTAATTTTTTTTGTCTGTTGTTGATGTGCTCGGGCGTCCGGCACGCTCTTCGTCGTTCACATCTTCTCGGCCTTCTGAGAACATTTTGTACCACCGATAAACGTTGCTTCGGTCCAAGGTAGCTTCTCCGTATGCCACAGTCAACATTCGGAATGCATCCGCGCACTTAATTTCGTTTTTCACATAAAATTTGATACAGGTTCTTTGATCCATTTTTTTGAATAGGTAAACATCGAAGACGATCCAAAACACGTGCAAGCAAAGCAGCTGTCAACAATTAAGTGAACATTCAAAATGGCCGAGCTTGTCGGCATAAGTGAGAGACATGAGTACCAATATAACGCCACAAAAAATCGAAATTCGAATATACGTAACCCGCGAAAATTCAAAAGTCGCGATACTTTTTGAACACACCTCGTATATATATATATATATATATATATATATACTCTTATAATCTATAACCAGGTCAATGCTCTAGTGCGAGTATGCAATGTATACTATGCAAGGACACAAAGTCGTGTTAGATCAAGGACATAAAAACGAGTAATGTCAGACCAAGGCAGAAGATCACATGGGCCATTATTTTCTTTCACCTCTGCTTTTTGGTTGCCAAGCTATGGCATCTCTGTGCCCAATTCCCGAGAAGTTTATCCGCCCGTCGTCCCAGGCGAGGTCCCCTATAGCGAATGCATCAGCATCTTCCTTACCAATCCGTTTGCTTGTTGGTCGTCTCCGAATGTACCGTCTCCTCTTTCGTCCTACTCACCCATAATCTGCTGCTAAACAGTGTAAGTGTGATGCGCCGTTGTACCAACAACAGCACTAAGCAGGTTTCTCGGTGAACCCCGGCGCTTCCTTCGTAGTCAGCAAGAACAATGTGATCTCTCTCTCTATTCCTTTCGCTTCTCTAGTTTGCATTTCGCTCTTGCTTAGCGATTCCTTCAAAGCTCTTCATTCCCGGTCCTTCCTCCCTGTTTCTCCTTCCATCTTCTTCTCGCGTTCTCTGAAAATGCCCTGACCTTCTGGTGGGTGGGTCGACTTCACTTCAGTCGATGGCTTGATGGGGCGGTACACTCCTGGCATGCTATCTGCTTCATCTGTGTTTTCTCCCGAAAACACAGATATATCATAGATAGAACAAATGCCGGCTCTTGTGTTTGCCTTTCTTTCTGGTGCCTTTGGAATTCGAACGGCCGTCGTCTCGAACGTCGAGACCTTGAGCAGTTCAGCCATGTGCCTTGTCTGCCTAAGCATGCTTTGAAGGAGATTTTCCGCCTTTGCTTTCTGCGTTCGTTTCGACCGTCAGATGCACCTCAATCTCTCTATCTTTATCGCTCGTTCTTTGTCTTTTTCTTAGTTCGTCGGCATCCGGTCATTGAACAGCAAAGCTAGCTCATTCCATTCTTCCATAGATGTCAGACACCTATGGCGCGCCATCAGAAGCCGAAATTTGCCCGTTAAGGATCCGCTGTCCGTTGCCGGTCGTCATCGAAGTTCGCCGAAAGCGACCGTGCTGAACGAATGCGGAGCCGTTGTGGTTTGCGTACGCTCGTTTAGGCCTTGCTTTTCCCCTTCCAATAGCGCATCACCCCTGTTACCTCGTGCCAACCATCACTACTAGTAGAACAATCGACGCCTCTCCACAGAACTTGCTACATTCTTATTGCTCGATAGTAAATAGATAACAATATGCTGCCTGCGAATTCTAAGTGTGCCGTGCTTCAGTATGGATCATCACATTTCGACTACACAAGTGCAGGGATTATTTTACCGACCAGCTACCTAAGGTGTGACCTGGCAGAACACTTGAATGCGAACTGCCGGTCAACCGGTCAACAACAGAAATGATTTGGTTAACTTTAGAATCCACGTTTGATGAACCTTGAAAAATACTGCAATGTGGGATTTCCACGTGTTCGCGAAACAAAGAAATGAAGAGAGGTGTAAGGCTCGTAAACCAAAGGACATCTAGTTAATCATTAGCGAGATACTAACAATTATTACCAAGTCAATACGATCGGTATACGCATAGACCTAAAGCGGACGTGAAGCAAGTCAAATGCAGCAAAAATTAAAAGTACCCGCACTAAGGAGCGCCTTGTGAAGGTGCGCACCTGTGAAATAACTCTAATCATTATAATTATTACCAATATTTTATTCCGCCTTCACCTCCGTTACCGGTACCTCCACATCCCACCCTCATCTCAGGCCCCCCACTGTTGTAAAACAATCTAGATTAAGTTGTTACTTTAGTGTCTCTTGATTTGTGATACAACTAATAGACGTGATAACCCGCCCTTGACTGTATTGCCATGGGACTGAGGCCACACAGGTCAGTTTTAGCAATTATATAGATTCTAAAAGCCACTTTGCTAGTCAATCTGATGACAATAACATATATAATAATTTAAAGCAATTATTTAGTCACACCAATAGTAGTAGTAGAAGCTATTATTAATGAGATTCATGCAACTAGTCACAACAATAGTAATGGTAACTTTCGCAAAGTTGGCCAATTGACTACTAGACTTCCCATTAGTAGTAGTGTCACTGATGAAAGATTTTTAGATGTAATGGGCGATACCAACAACAACATGGACTCTGCTAATGATTTAGTTTTGATTTAGATCGATATATTATTAAATATGTACAAGTATTTTAGCCTCCAGTCCCATTTGACCACAATGTGATTTCTTTTCTATTTGATGGTGAATATTCTACAGTAGACGAGAGAGTCTATGATTTGCGGAAGGAAAACTTTGCAATGATCGGCTGTAGACTTGCTTGTATAAACTGACCAAACTTTTTATCGCGATACAATCAGATGTGCAGTACAAAAAAGTTGCGGAAGGCAACAAGAAGACGTCATATATTAGAAGAAGAACACAAAGCCGAACAAAACGTTTTTTAGATATGCAAATAAATTAAATGGAAACAAATGCATTAGAGCTTTAATTATAGATCGAAACGTCCTTGTAGACGATGCTTCTCAAGCGAATGCATTTAAGTAGTATTTCTGGTTGGTTTATGTTACCCAAGGGGGTTCAGTTTTTAAAGATGCTCTCAACGTGGCCTCGAGAGGCAACTGTCTATATTTAGAACTATAAGGATACAATGTTGACTTGAAGTTCTTATTAAAATTCTTGTTAAAAAAACAACTATCCGCTAGTGCACCTTTGCTGTTGATTCAATCCTACCCAGCATTTTATAAAAAGGTAGCGTCTGTGATAACTAAACCTCATTTTTTTATTTTACGTAGGTCTTATTTGTAAGACACTGTGTCAATTTTCTTCGGCAACCAGTCCTAACTCGTGTACCTAAGAACGGTTTATAATCAAATGAAGATGAAAGTAGACCTGTAGCTTAATCATCAATCACATGTATCATATTTACAAAACTGCTAGTGGACCACAATTTTGAATTATTTTATTCTAAAGGCTCAATTAGGTGAGAACCAACGTGGCTTTACTAATGTCAAATCCACGGCAACATAACTCGTCAAAATAGCGCAAAATTGGGCTACTATGGTAAACAATAGGCTGACATTTGATTGTGAAAAATTTGATTTCTCAAATGCATATGATATAATGAACGATGTGAAACTTGTACAAAAACTTGGGTACATGAATGCTGATACTCGCTTTACATCATGGATTGCTAGTTATCTTACTCGTAAAGAGTTCTTCGTTTGTATCAATTATATATGTAGTGAGTCGAATACATGCCCCTCTGGCGTCCTTCAAGGACCAGGCCCCGGCCCACTTTTATATTGCACGTTTATTTTAGATATATAAAACGTTACCCCGAATTGATAACGTATACGCTTTATGCTGATAATCTGAAGTTATACAGACCTTCTAACACCGCTGACAAACTACAAATACTTGAGAGTACGATTGAAGCGGTATATAAATTGTGTGTAGGTATTGCGGAAAGGCTACCCGCATTTTAAATAGCGATAGAGACCTCAGGGTTACGGTGACACCGGAACTGGATATTAGAACTCATATCACACAAGTCATCCGATCAACTAGTCTTGTTTGTAATATCAAATTTCGTTTTTTTTAAATAATTATTACAAATTATACATAGGGCTTTATAATAGTTTGGTTGATCCTAAATGTGTCTAATGTTGTGAGGTTTGGCGACCCTATTTAGACAAACACATATAAATAATTAAAAGTATACAGAAAAAATGTCTTCTTCATATTTTATTAAAGTTTAAAGTTGCCCCTAAATCCATTCTGATAAGCTCTATTTGGGAACTGCAGTTCCGAGTAGATTATTGCAAGAACAATTGTATTTTGAACTTATTCAATTTATCTAACTATTTTAGCATTCGCTTAACTAACTTTAGAAGCGGTAACGTCATATCGTCAAAACAAGTTGCCAAGACAGATTGTGTAAATAGCATGTCTTCGTGACGAATGGCCAGGGCGCTGAGAACTAGAAATGCTAACGGCCGAGCTGTTGGCACACATGTAAACTGACTGTTGCTTGAATATAAGTAACGGTTTAAGAATTGTGAATATTGTAAGTAACATCCCCTTATGATCAAATAAATGTGCATTTGATTTGAATATAGTCAATACAGTTATTACGAGTAGCATCTGACAAAAAAAAGATGACGAGTAATTAGGTAAATGAACAGCTTACAACATTAGCCCTGTATAACCTTAATAATAGCAGCGGTGACTAGTATGCTGCTTGCATAGAGCGTTTAAAAATAAACGCTCTTAGAAAAACGTGACTGGTTGTGCAAAGAATATCAAACAGCACTATTTTTTGGTCAATATGTGTTTACTGCTCATGATGCCATATCAAAATTAACCTTGAGCTATTATATATACGCATCTACTTATGTAAATGACGACTCATATATATATATATATATATATATATATATAATATATATATATATATATATATATATATATATATATATTATTAACGTTCGTAGAGACCCAAATGTCATGATCCGACCGTGAATGATTACATAGTTTACAAATATTTTTTTTTAGATATATATTTATACAGACTTGTTAGCTGTACTCTTTTGAGTGTAGTAATTTGTGTCGCCAATCACGCAGTAACCCGCTTGAGGAGGATGCAGTTAGCTAACTGCGAGAGCCCTTCCGATCAGCAGACGGTCTCCGTCGTGGGCGTGACGTCTGCTGGTTGTTGTTGTTGTTGTTGCTGTTGCAGCAATTGCGAGGCAACACGGGACACATCGACGCAGAAACTATAACGAATTGTCGTGGCGACACAAAGGTGGGACCGTGCCGCCACCAGCAAAATTTCGTCTGTTTTTGTCCGGCCGTTGTTTGCAGTTGCACCGGCCACAGCCGAACACGAAGGCAATGGCGGCAGCCGGCGATGATGACCGATAGGATCGTGGCTTTGGAGGCGGTGGAACTGAGGCTGGCCAGAGTCTGGGCGGTGCAAACTGTAACAAGGCGTAAAACGAGATTTAAGTCGAACGTGACGTTTTTCGAGAGGCGGAGACCTGGTGGCTTGTGTGGTGGCATCCTGCACTGCCCAATGGAACGTACGATAGTGGTGACCGCCTACAGCCTGCCCGTAACACAAAGCAGAAAAATTGACGAGGGCCGGCGAGAGCGGCCGCTACGACTCAACCGGTCCTCAGACAGGCTCGGCCGGCCGTCAGACCCTCGGAGCGCCGGCGAACAGATGCGGAACTCACCACCTCGTCAAGAACTAATCAAGAATGCCAAGCTACGCCGAAGACAGAAACAGAGAGAGCAAGAAATAGAAAGTTCACACCATTTTCTGTTCTTTGGAGCGTAACAGCGAGTCTGAATTTATGCTACTTTTTTAAATGTCGTTTTTATCAGCATTAAGTGGCAACAATAGACAACATGGTATCACTTTTTATCACACATAGACACGTAGGACCATTATTAATGTACTGGGCGCACGGCTGCGGTCAATTGTTATAAGTGCTCACGCCTAAAGCCAGATGTATAGTGTGCATTTTTAGATGTGACAGTTCATACTCAATGATTTTTGCTTGTTGTTGCACTGGATGGACTTAAAAATGCGTTTGACTTTATTGTTGGAAGTTAGTGTACATGTAGTACGCAGGCGATACAGTAAGCTCGGGGATAGCCCCATTCTGGTCATACAGGCTTTTAACACAAAGGCACGCTTTATAAATGCGAGTTATCACTAAAAGTAACAACCAATAGTATATACAAGCAAATTATTTGCAGTTAATCTGAGAAGCGGCGGGCGCTCTGCCATAAACGGTTTCTTTGAACTTGGGTGAGAGGTCCTCTACAGATAATATTTCCTGCCTGAATATTACGTTGACGTCATGTGTACGAAAACGTCATGTCCGAAAAACACGTACGGATAAGGAATACTAGAAAAGCCACCAAGTAAGGATCTATAATCTACAAACGGTATTGCTACGTACAGCAACCTACAGCCGGTTACCAGCAGAAGGACAATATCTCACAATAGGTACAATTTCTATTCTAAGCATGTTTAGCGCTATGTTTGGGTGTACGTCAGTGATGTCTTGCCCTCGAATCATGGCAGCTGTGGGTTGGGGGGGGGGGGGGGGAGACACCAGGCATATCTTGGATATGTCTGCTGAATGACAATGGCGTCGTTGTCATTTCTAAATTGCAGAAGTGATTGACAAGTTCAGTATTCACTTTCGCAATCATAACGCGCCGATCGTCTACATCGCACGATCCTCTTTGTCTAAATCGTCGTTATTTTTTTGGCGATGTTGATTGTCAGTTGTTTTTTGAGGGGAACCAATCGTAGGCTTCCCGTAGATAAAACTGCAGATGGTTTCGTGTCCTTGTGAAAGTGACTAAATCGTCGGCATAAAATGCGTGTGTCGAATGTACATATCTGAGGACATAATGCGCCCCCCCGTTCACGGCAGTAATTAAGTTTTCTTGCAGCATGTCGCGTATCAAATCATACATAGTTTATATTTACTTAATAGTAAGTCAGGTTCGAAGTTCTTTATGAAGTTTGTTAACAGTTAACAATCGATACAAGAGCACGTGTCATTAATTTTTTATCTTACGTGCTCTAAAAGAAAGAAAACTTCGTCAAGAGTAGGTCGTCCTCTTAGAAATTTATGTAATTTGCATGGTACGTATTAAACTGTGATCTATTAAAATATAATGCACAAAACGCATATTTTATATCAGGAATATATGAACTTGGATTGCAAAAGTTAGGTTACGTAAGCTACCTAAAATATTTTTTAGGAACGTTGTTTTTAACCCTAGACTATCCTCTGTCTCCTGTACGGGCTTGGAACTCACCGCGAGGCATACCTTCAATGCACCGAGGGCCGAAAATGTTGACATATTTAGGATATCCCTAACAATCCTATTGGCAGCACAACCGCTGACTCTTAGCGGTTTATGGTTTATCATTTATTCTCGATAAGCATCGCTCCAAAAAATTGGATTAACATTAGGGTCGAGCTTGCGACACCCCGGTAAATGACAACCATAATAAGCGCATTAGTCCCCTAATCTACGGCGACACCTATGTAAGCTACCCTGAATGAGAGAAGTAAAATTAACCTCAGCCCAGCAGCTACAATTAACAACCAGCAAGATGCATTCAACTACATCAGCTTACCGAAAATACTATAAAATTACGTTCAGTTCACACCAAATGCCGCGCAATTTAAATTTTATACACATAGAAACCAATACGCAACCGCACTGCGTACAAATCATGGTTTGATGGTTCTAAGAACAAGCCGGTTCTAATAACGAGCCTGTTGTATGAACAAGCCAGTTCTAAGAACAAACCGGTTCTAAGAACAAGACGGTTTTAAGAACGAGCTGGTTATAAGAATAAGACGGTTGCTGGTTCTAAGAAGAGCCGGATCTAACACCGCGCCAGTTTTAAGAACGAGCCGGTTCTAAGAACAAGACGGTTCTAAGAACGAGCTGGTTTTAAGTACGAGCTGGTTCTAAGAACGAGCCGGTTCAAAGAACAAACCGGTTGTAAGAACGAGCCGGTTCTAAGAACAAGCTGGTTCTATGGACAAGCTGGTTCTAAATACGAGCAGGTTCTAAGAACGAGCTGGTTCTAAGAAAAAGCTGGTTTATATCACGAGCTAGTTCTTATCACGATCTGGTTCTATAAACGATGCAAAAACAAGACGGTTCTAAGAACAAGCTGGTTCTAAGAACGAGCCGGTTCTAAGAACGAGCGGGTTCTAAGAACTGGACGGTTCTAAGAACAGGACGGTTCTAAAAACAAACTGGTTTTAAGAACAAGCCGGTTCTAAAAACAAGACGGTTCTAAGAACAAGCTGGTCCTAAGGACAAGCTGGTTCTAAGAACGCGCCGGTTCTAAGAACGAGCCGGTTTCAAGAACAAGACGGTTCTAAAAACAAGACGGTTCTAAGAACAAGACGGTTCTAAGAACAAGACGGTTCTAAGAACAGGTTGGTCATAAAAACAAGACGGTTCTAAAACAGGCTGATTCTAAGAATAAGGCGGTTTTAAGAACAGGCTAGTTCGAAGAACAAGACGGTTTTAAGAACTAGACGGTTCTAAAAACTGGGCGGTTCTAGGAACAGGACGGTTCTAAGAACAAGACGGTTTTAAAAACAAGCTTGTTCCGAGAACAAGACGGTTCTAAAAATAAACTAGTTTCCTAGCACTAGCTCAAATTAGCATTAGTTCAAACTAGCACTTTGCTGGTGGCAGCCGGAAGCTAGGTCAATCGAAAACAAGACAAAGCCTAAAGAACGCGAATCAATCGGATGATAACAATTCGACTGGATACGTGTAATATGTTACGTGTAATAAACGAGCCGGTTCTAAGAACGAACCGGTTCTAAGAACGAGCCTGTTCTACGAACGACCGGTTCTAAGAACGAGTCTGTACTACGAACTAGCCGGTTCCAAAAACTAGCCGGTTCTAAAAACAAGCCGCTTTTAAAAACGAGCCAATTTTAAAAAGGAGCCGGTTCTAAGAACGAGACGGTTCTAAGAACAAGACGGTTATAAGAACAAGTTGGTTCTAAGAACAAGACGGTTCTAAGATCAAGACGGTTTTAAAAACAAGACGGTTTTAAGAACAGGCTGACTCTAAAGACAAGACGGTTCTAAGAACAGGCCAGTTCTAATAACGAGCCGGTTCTAAGGACGAGCCAGTTCTAAGGCCGAGCCAGTTCTAAGAACGAGCCGGTTCTAAGCACAAGCTGGTTTTAAGAACGAGTCGGTTCTAACATCGGCCGGTTCTAAGAACGGCCGGTTCTAAAACCAAGACGATTCTAAGAACAAGACGGTTCTAAGAACAAGACGGTTCAAAGAACAGGTTGGTCCTAAGAACAAGACAGTTCTAAGAACAGGCTTGTTCTAAGAATAAGGCGGTTCTAAGAACAGGCTAGTTCTAAGAACAAGGCGGCTCTAAAAATGAGCTGGTTCTAAGAACGATCCGGTGTTAAGAACAAGCCGGTTTTAAGAACAAGCCGGTTTTATGAACAAGCCGGTTTTAAGAACGAGCCGGTCTTAAGAACGAGCCGGTTTTAAGAACGAGCCGGTTCTAAGAACGAGCCGGTTCTAAGAACGAGCCGCTTTTAAGAACGAGCCGATTCTTAGAACAAGACGGTTGCTGGTCCTAAAAACAAGACTGTTGCTGGTCCTAAGAACAAGACGGTTGCTCGTTTTAAGAACAAGCCGGTTCTAAGAACGAGCCGCTTTTAAGAACAAGCTGTTTCTAAGAACAAGACGCTTCTAAGAACGTGCCGGTGCTAAGAACAACACGGTTGCTGGTTCTAAGAACAACACGGTTGCTGGTTCTAAGAACAAGCCGGTTGCTGGTTCTAAGAACAAGCCGGTTTTAAGAACGAGCCGGTGTAAGGACGAACTGGTTCTTAGAACGAGCTAGTTCTTAGAACAAGCCGGTTCTAAGAACTAGACGGTTGCTGGTTCTAAGAACAAGCCGGTCTAATAGCAAGCCAGTTTCAAGAACAAGACGGTTCTAAGAACGAGCCGGTTCTAAGAACGAGCCGGTTCTATGAACGAGCCGGTTCTAAGAACGAGCCGGTTTTAAGAATGAGCCTGTTCCAAGAACAAGACGGTTGCTGGTTCTAACAACAAGCCGGTTCTAATAACAAGCCAGTTCTAAGAACCAGAATGGTTCTAAGAACAAGTCAGTTCTAAGAACGAGCCGGTTCCTAAAACGAGCCGGTTCTAAGAACAAGACGGTTCTAAGACCAGGTTGGTTCTAAGAACAAGACGGTTCTAAGAACAGGTTGGTTCTAAGAACAAGACGGTTCTAAGAACAAGACGATTTTAAGAACAGGCTGATTCTAAGAACAAGACGGTTCTAAGAACAGGCCAGTTCTAAGAACTGGGCAGTTCTAAGATTAAGACGCGTCTGA
This sequence comes from Dermanyssus gallinae, assembly GCA_003439945.1. Classification (NCBI taxonomy): domain Eukaryota; kingdom Metazoa; phylum Arthropoda; class Arachnida; order Mesostigmata; family Dermanyssidae; genus Dermanyssus; species Dermanyssus gallinae. The sequence continues at coordinate 231,499 of QVRM01003730.1, read as the reverse complement.
GAACGAGCCGGTTCTGAGAACAAGGCGGTTGCTGGTTCTAAAATCAAGCCGGTTCTAAGAACGAGCCGGTGTATAGACGAACTGGTTCTTAGAACGAGCCGGTTCTAAGAACAAGACGGTTGCTAGGTCTAAGAACAAGCCGGTTCTGATAACAAGCCAGTTCTAAGAACAAGGCGGCTCTAAGAACAAGCCGGTTCTAAGAACGAGCCGATTCTAAGAACGAGCCGGTTTTAAGAACGAGCCGGTTTTAAGAACGAGCCGGTTTTAAGAACAAACCGGTTTTAAGAACAAGCCGGTTGCTGGTTCTACGAACGAGCCGGTTCTAAGAACAAGACGGTTCTAAGAACGAGCCGATTGCTTGTTCTAAGAACGAGCCGGTTCTAAGAACAAGACGGTTATAGGAACAAGACGGTTCTAAGAACAAGACGGTTCTAAGAACAAGACGTTCTAAAAAGAAGACGGTTCTAAGGACAAGACGGTGTAAGAACAGGTTGGTACTGAGAACAAGACGGTGTAAGAACAGGTTGGTACTGAGAACAAGACGGTTTTAAGAACAGGCTGATTCTAAGGACATGATGGTTCTAAGGACGAGCCAGTTCTAAGAACAAGACGCTTCTAAAAACGAGCCAGTTCTAAGGACGAGCCAGTTCTAAGAACGAGCCGGTTCTAAGACCAAGACTGTTCTACGAAGAAGACGGTTCTAAGAACAAGACGGTCCTAAGAACAAGACGGTTCTAAAAACAGGCTGGTTCTGAGAATAAGGCGGTTCTAAGAATAAGACGGTTGTAAGAACAGGCTAGTTCTAACAACAAGACGGTTCTAAAAATGAGCTGGTTCTAAAAACGAGCCCGTTTTAATAACGAACCGATTCTTAGAACAAGCTGGTTCCAAGAACGAGTTGGTTTAAAAAAAAAGACGGTTATATAATCGAGCTGGTTCTAAGAACAAGACTGTTGCTGGTCCTAAGAACAAGTCGGTTTTAAGGACGAGCCGGTGTAAGGACGAACTGGTTCTTAGAACGAGCTAGTACTTAGAACGAGCCGGTTCTAAGAACAAGACGGTTGCTGGTTCTAAGAACAAGCCGGTTCTAATAACAAGCCAGTTCTAATAACAAGTCAGTTCTAAGAACAAGCCAGTTCTAAGAACGAGCCGGTTCTAGGAACGAGCCGGTTCTTAGAACGACTCGGTTTTGAGAACGAGCCCGTTTCAAGAACAAGACGGTTGCTGGTTCTAAGAACAAGCCGGTTTTAATAACACGCCAGTTTTAAGAACAAGCCGGTTGTAAGAACGAGCCGGTTCTTAGAACGAGCCGGTTCTAAAAACAGGTTGGTTCTAAGAACAAGACGGTTCTAAGAACAATACGATTTTAAGAACAGGCTGATTCTGAGAACAAGACAATTCTAAGAACAGGCCAGTTCTAAGAACTGGACGGTTCCAAGAACAAGACGCTTCTAAGAACGAGCCGGTTCTAAGAACAAGACGGTTGCTGGTTCTAAGAACAAGCCGGTTCTAATAACAAGCCAGTTCTAATAACAAGTCAGTTCTAAGAACGAGCCGGTTCTAGGAACGAGCCGGTTCTTAGAACGAGTCGGTTTTAAGAACGAGCCCGTTTCAAGAACAATACGGTTGCTGGTCCTAAGAACAAGCCGGTTCTAATAACAAGCCAGTTCTAAGAACAAGCCGGTTCTAAGAACGAGCCGGTTCTTAGAACGAGCCGGTTCTAAGAACAGGTTGGTTCTAAGAACAAGACGGTTCTAAGAACAAGACGATTTTAAGAACAGGCTGATTCTGAGAACAAGACGGTTCAAAGAACAGGCCAGTTCTAAGAACTGGACGGTTCCAAGAACAACACGCTTCTAAGAACGAGCCGGTTCTGAGAACAAGACGGTTGCTGGTTCTAAAATCAAGCCGGTTCTAAGAATGAGCCGGTGTATAGACGAACTGGTTCTTAGAACGAGCTAGTTCTTAGAACGAGCCGGTTCTAAGAACAAGACGGTTGCTAGGTCTAAGAACAAGTCGGTTGCTAGGTCTAAGAACAAGTCGGTTCTAATAACAAGCCAGTTCTAAGAACAAGACGGCTCTAAGAACAAGCCGGTTCTAATAACAAGCCAGTTCTAATAACAAGTCAGTTCTAAGAACAAGCCAGTTCTAAGAACGAGCCGGTTCTAGGAACGAGCCGGTTCTTAGAACGAATCGGTTTTAAGAACGAGCCCGTTTCAAGAACAAGACGGTTGCTGGTCCTAAGAACAAGACGGTTGCTGGTCCTAAGAACAAGCTGGTTCTAATAACAAGCCAGTTCTAAGAACAAGCCGGTTCTAAGAACGAGCCGGTTCTAAGAACAGGTTAGTTCTAAGAACAAGACGGTTCTAAGAACAAGACGATTTTAAGAACAGGCTGATTCTGAGAACAAGACGGTTCAAAGAACAGGCCAGTTCTAAGAACTGGACGGTTCCAAGAACAACACGCTTCTAAGAACGAGCCGGTTCTGAGAACAAGACGGTTGCTGGTTCTAAAATCAAGCCGGTTCTAAGAACGAGCCGGTGTATAGACGAACTGGTTCTTAGAACGAGCTAGTTCTTAGAACGAGCCGGTTCTAAGAACAAGACGGTTGCTAGGTCTAAGAACAAGTCGGTTCTAATAACAAGCCAGTTCTAAGAACAAGGCGGCTCTAAGAACAAGCCGGTTCTAGGAACGAGCCGGTTTTAAGAACGAGCCGGTTTTAAGAACGAGCCGGTTTTAAGAACAAACCGGTTTTAAGAACATGCCGGTTGCTGGTTCTAAGAACGAGCCGGTTCTAAGAACAAGACGGTTATAAGAACGAGCCGGTTGCTTGTTCTAAGAACGAGCCGGTTGTAAGAAAAAGACGGTTCTAAGAACAAGACGGTTCTAAGAACAAGACGTTCCAAAAAGATGACGGTTCTAAGGACAAGACGGTGTAACAACAGGTTGGTACTAAGAACAAGACGGTTTTAAGAACAGGCTGATTCTAAGGACATGATGGTTCTAAGGACGAGCCAGTTCTAAGAAGAAGACGTTTCTAAAAACGAGCCGGTTCTAAGGACGAGCCAGTTCTAAGAACGAGCCGGTTCTGAGAACAAGACGGTTCTACGAAGAAGACGGTTTTAAGAACAAGACGGTTCTAAGAACAAAACGGTTCTAAGAACAAGACGGTTTTAAGAACAGGCTGGTTCTAAGAATAAGGCGGTTCTAAGAATAAAACGGTTGTAAGAACAGGCTAGTTCTAAGAACAAGACGGTTCTAAAAATGAGCTGGTTCTTAAAACGAGCCGATTATAAGAACCAGCCGGTTCTAATAACGAGCCGGTTCTTAGAACAAGCTGGTTTCAAGAACGAGTTGGTTTAAAAAAAAAGACGGTCTTATAATCGAGCTGGTTCTAAGAACAAGACTGTTGCTGGTCGTAAGAACAAGACGGTTGCTGGTTTTAAGAACAAGCCGGTTCTAAGAACAAGATGGTTCTAAGAACGAGCTGCTTTTAAGAACGAGCCGCTTTTAAGAACGAGCCGCTTTTAAGAACGAGCCGCTTTTAAGAACGAGCTGTTTCTAAGAACAAGACGCTTCTAAAAACGAGCCGGTTCTAAGAACAAGGCGGTTGCTGGTTCTAAGAACAAGCCGGTTTTAAGGACGAGTCGGTGTAACGACGAACTGGTTCTTAGAACGAGCTAGTTCTTAGAACGAGCCGGTTGCTGGTTCTAAGAACCAGCCAGTTCTAAGAACGAGTCGGTTCTAAGAACAAGACGGTTCTAAGAACGAGCTGGTTATAAGAACAAGACGGTTGCTGGTTCTAATAACGAGCCGGTTTTAGGATCAAGCCGGATCTTATACCGAAGCAGTTTTAAGAACGAGGCGGTTGTAAGAACAAGGCGGTTGCTGGTTCTAGGAACAAGCCGGTTCTAAGAACAAGACGGTTGCTGGCACTAAGAACAAGCCGAATCTTACATCGAAGCAGGTTTAAGAACGAGGCGGTTCTAAGAACAAGACGGTTTTAAGAACAGGCTGGTTCTAAGAATAAGGCGGTTCTAAGAATAAAACGGTTGTAAGAACAGGCTAGTTCTAAGAACATGACGGTTCTAAAAATGAGCTGGTTTTTAAAACGAGCCGATTATAAGAACCAGCCGGTTCTAATAACGAGCCGGTTCTTAGAACAAGCTGGTTTCAAGAACGAGTTGGTTTAAAAAAAAAGACGGTTCTATAATCGAGCTGGTTCTAAGAACAAGACTGTTGCTGGTCGTAAGAACAAGACGGTTGCTGGTTTTAAGAACAAGCCGGTTCTAAGAACAAGATGGTTCTAAGAACGAGCTGCTTTTAAGAACGAGCCGCTTTTAAGAACGAGCCGCTTTTAAGAACGAGCTGTTTCTAAGAACAAGACGCTTCTAAAAACGAGCCGGTTCTAAGAACAAGGCGGTTGCTGGTTCTAAGAACAAGCCGGTTTTAAGGACGAGTCGGTGTAACGACGAACTGGTTCTTAGAACGAGCTAGTTCTTAGAACGAGCTAGTTCTTAGAACGAGCCGGTTGCTGGTTCTAAGAACCAGCCAGTTCTAAGAACGAGTCGGTTCTAAGAACAAGACGGTTCTAAGAACGAGCTGGTTATAAGAACAAGACGGTTGCTGGTTCTAATAACGAGCCGGTTTTAGGATCAAGCCGGATCTTATACCGAAGCAGTTTTAAGAACGAGGCGGTTGTAAGAACAAGGCGGTTGCTGGTTCTAGGAACAAGCCGGTTCTAAGCACAAGACGGTTTTAAGTAGAGGTTGGTCCTGAGAACAAGACGGTTTTAAAGACGAGCCGGTGTAAAGACGAGCTGGTTCTAAGAACGAGGCGGTTCTAAGAACAAGACGATTCCTTGTTTTAAGAACGAGACGGTTCAAAGAACAAGCCGGTTCTAAGAACAAGCCGCTTCTAAGAACGAGCGCGTTCTATAAACGAGCCAGTTGTAAGAACAAGACGGTTCTAAGACCAAGCTGGTTCTATAAACGAGCCAGTGGTAAGAACAAGACGGTTCTAAGACCAAGCCGGTTCTAAAAACGAGCCGGTTCTAAAAACGAGCCGGTTTTAAGAACGAGCCGGTTCTAAGAACTGGACGGTTCTAAGAACGAGCCGGTTCTTAGAACAAGACGGTTATAAGAACAGGCTGGTTCTAACAACGAGCCATTTCTAAGAACAAGACGGTTTTAAGAAGAAGTTGGTCCTAAGAACAAAACGGTTGTAAGGACGAGCCGGTGTAAAGACGAGCTGGTTTTTAGAACGAGTCGGTCCTAAGAACAAGACGGTTGCTGGTTATAAGAACAAGCCGGTTCTAAGAACAAGACGGTTCTAAGAACGAGCTGGTTATAAGAACAAGACGGTTGCTGGTTTTAAGAACAAGACGGTTGCTGGTTTTAAGAACAAGCCGGTTCTACAAACGAGCCGGTTCTAAGAACGAGCTGGTTCTTAAAACGAGCCGGTTCTAAGAACAAAACGGTTCTAAAAACGAGCTGGTGTAAGGACGAGCCGGTTCTAAAAACAAGACGGTTCTAAAAAAGAGCTGGTGTAAGAACGAGCCGGTTCTATGAACAAGACGATTCCAGGTTCTAAGAACAAGCCGGTTCAAAGAACAAGCCGGTTCTAAGAACGAGCGGGTTCTAAGAACGAGCTGGTTCTTAGAACGAGTCGGTTCTAAGAACGAGCTAGTTCTTACAACGAGCCGGTTCTAAGAACGAGCTAGTTCTGATAACGAGCTGGTTCTGAGAACGAGCTGGTTCTTACAACGAGCCGGTTCTAAGAACAAGATGGTTGCTGGTTCTAAGAACAAGCCAGTTCTAAGAACGAGCGGGTTTTTAGAACGGACCGGTTCTAAGAACAAGCTAGTTCTAAGGACAAACTGGTTCTAAACACGAGCTTGTTCTAAGAACAAGACGGTGCTAAGAAAAAGCTGGATCCAACAACGAGCTGATTCTTATCACAAGCTGGTTCTATAAACGAGCCGGTTCTGAGAACAAGCCGGTTCTAAGATCGAGCTGGTGTTACGAAGACGGTTGCTGGTTCTAAGAACAAGCCGGTTCTATGAACAAGCCGGTTCTATGAACGAGCCGGTTCTAAGAACGAGCTGGTTCTTACAACGAGCCGGTTCTGAAAACGAGCCGGTTTTAAGAACGAGCTGGTTCTGAGAACGAGCTGGCTCTTACAACGAGCCGGTTCTAAGAACAAGATGATTGCTGGTTCTAAGAGCAAGATGGTTGCTGGTTCTAAGAACAAGCTGGTTTTAAGAACAAGCCAGTTTTAAGAACGAGCATTTTTTTAGAACGGGCCGGTTCTAAGAACAAGCTTGTTCTAAGGACAAACTGGTTCTAAACACCAGCTTGATCTAAGAACGAGCTTGTTCTATAAACAAGACGGTTCTAAGAAAAAGCTGATTCTAACAACGAGCTGATCCTTCTCACGAGCTGGTTCTATAAACGAGCCAGTAGTAAGAACAAGCTGGTTCTAAGAACGAGCCGGTTTTAAGATCGAGTTGGTTCTAAGAACGAGCCGGTTTTAAGATCGAGTTGGTTTTAAGAACAAGCTAGTTCTAAAGACAAACTGGTTCTAAACACGAGCTTGATCTAAGAACGAGCTTGTTCTATGAACAAGACGGCCCTAAGAAAAAGCTGGTTCTAACAACGAGCTGATCCTTCTCACGAGCTGGTTCTATAAACGAGCCAGTAGTAAGAACAAGCTGGTTCTAAGAACGAGCCGGTTTTAAGATCGAGTTGGTTCTAAGAACGAGCCGGTTTTAAGATCGAGTTGGTTCTAAGAACAAGACGGTTGCTGGTTCTACAAACAAGCCGGTTCTACGAACGAGCTGGTTCTTAAAACGAGCTGGTTCTTACAACGAGCCGGTTCTAAGAACGAGCTGGTTCTTAAAACGAGCTGGTTCTTAAAACGAGCCGGTTCTAAGAACGAGTCGTTTCTAAGAACGAGCTGGTTTTTACAACGAGCTGGTTCTTACAACGAGCCGGTTCTAAGAACAAGATGATTGCTGGTTCTAAGAGCAAGATGGTTGCTGGTTCTAAGAGCAAGATGGTTGCTGGTTCTAAGAGCAAGATGGTTAATGGTTCTAAGAACGAGCCAACTTTAAGAACAAGCCCGCTCAAAGAACGAACTAGTTCAAAGAACGAATCGGTTCTAAGAACGATTCGGTTTTTAAAACAAGACGGTTGCTGGTTCAAAGAACAAGCCGGTTCTAAGAATAAGCCGGTTCTTATAACGAGCCAGTTTGAAGCACGAGCCTGTTTTAAGAACAAGACGGTTCTAATCACAAGTTGGTTCTCAGAACGAGCCGATCCTAAGATCCTAACAAGGCGGGTATAAGAACGAGCCGATTTTAAGAACAAACTGGTTCAAAGAACAAGCTGGTTTTAAAAACAACCTGGTTTTTAGAACCAGCTTGTTCTTAGAACCGGCTCGTTTTTATAACCGCCTTGTTCTTAGAACCGGCTCGTTTTTATAACCGCCTTGTTCTTAGAACCGGCTCGTTTATAGAACCAGCCTTTAGGCTGAAGTGATACTTACCTTCGACCGACAATCACCGACCTCTATATTTCTAGGTTATAAGTCGTACGCTATGGTGCTCGAACCGGACCAAATGATGGTTTGCTTCAAGTGCCTCGGACCGGGCATGCAGCAAATCAGTGTTAACACCAAGACGCTCACAGATCTATCGTCAGTGTCTGGTCTTCTTTCAGTTGTCAGCCCAGAGCTAGCTATTGCAATCGAAACAATCACTGAAGTACTTCAGCCACAACTTGCTTTACTATCGCATGTTCAGAGGCTTAAACCCACCTAATCATAATGGAAGATCACGCCTACCTGTCATCTGGGAGTTCTTCAACCCAAACAACGACGATGACGACGACACTGCTGGCACAATCCAACATTGCAGACCCCGAACCTAGCCTCAAAGTTCCCTGCCCGGTGTGTTGCCTACTATACACCCGGTGTGGCTGACTACGACACACTAGAACAAAGCACCTGACAGCTATATCACCGTCTCCCGATATGAACATGAGTCACTTAACCTTAATTGAAAACATCCTAATCAAACCCCAAGACATTAGTAAAACATTTACGTTAGTACGCAGGACGCGAAAATCTATTAGGTATATCTTAGCCATGACCCTCACTAAGGTGCTCGATGATGTGGACAGTCAGACCAGTTTCCACGCTTGATTGGCATTATTTTACTTCGTATCCGTCATCCTCCGCCTCTCGTGCATAATAGAAGTATCAACCAATCATTAACGCAAAGCGTAAGGAAGAATCTCCGCGATTGAGGGTGGGGCACCAAGTTACATAACCCGACGGCCCACAGAATTCCTTAAAGAAACACGCAAACTTACGTTAGCTCCGATGTTGCTCGAAGAGTTTAATATCTAGCTGCTAGTTGCTAGAATCCTAATTTCTACAGGCATGTTTTCATCTGACGAAGAGACCGCCAACGCGAAGCTGCCAACGCCTGCTTGCACCAACCGAGCCTATATAGCCTAAACCATCAACAACAGATTCTAGATCCACAAGCAAGGAAGAAATCTTCGCTGCTCTTCGGTTCTCTTCATAAAGTTCCTTAGCAGCATTGAACCTCTTTCGTCCAAGACTACTAGCCGGCTTGCTGTCCCCAAAACCCCGGAGAGACCGCAAATAAGTTGGCAATATCTATAGCCAAAGTTGAAAACATATTGCGCTTTGTACCAATTATTTTTGGCGCCAAATTATGTGATAGACATTAATATAAATGATAATATCAAAAATGAATGATGTAGTCCCTTTGAAACTAATCATGATCATCGGCCATTATTCCCTCAACTAGACGCAGCATATATAACTGCAAAAAGTAAGTAAAAGTAAGCAACTCCAATTGTAACTCGGTACCGTGCACACGGAAAAACATCATTCTCTTTACTTTTCGTTTTTGGCGAAAGAGCACAATGCTTTTACGCACACCCAACACCAAATATCAATGTTGTTGGCATAACACCCACTAACAATATCTAACCTAGAGACCTGCGACAAGGAGCTGGTTCCTTAATGCAATTTTAACCCGTACTTTATCATTAGAGTTTCGTGTGATGCAGAGCACGCATCGCGGGATGTACGTTGTCTTTCCGTATGATGATGATGATTGCAGCAAAGTCCTTAATAATGTTTCAGGTGTCGTATAAGAGTGCCTGCGTCATTTATTTATTTGCACGGAGCGTTACTATTCGGAAAGCCGCGCGAGCTGCGACCTACCTATTCGGGGTAAACGCCGGGCATTTTTCGAACGTATGTTTGGCGTCGTCTCTTACTTGTATGTAATAAATTGTTGTAATAAATCGTTGCACTACTTCTCTTGTCGGAAGCGTGAAGAAGACAGAGCTTCATGAAGAAACATTTAAAATTTATATTTTAACTCAATTTGAGTGAAATAAACATTGTTGAATTGAATAAATTGTTCTTGTCTGCAATTACAAATTATGTTATTTATAAAAAAAGTTACAGAAAATGGCAAACGCTAGTGACGGAGTCTGTCCAATACGATGCATATATTGTATATTGCTTAAAAGTGCCGTGGCCCGTAAGAAATTGGGTCAGCGGGTACGGCCCCTCCCGTCGCATTTTAAAGCACGTTTAGTGGCTTAGGAGCCGCTTAATACACATTTAAGGTGTCTATTAGCACGGTATATAAAAGAACCTTTAGGTATTTTGTTTTACTCAAGAGGATAATGTTATTTTTCTCTCCAAGGTTCAGGTTGCGCTGCAAAGGCCGTTTTTGCACGTTCACAAATATTGCCACAGCTTTGTGTTGGGCTAGGCAAAGCGCATGTGGATCGAGCCAGATTGCAATGTCTTGCAGCGCGATTGCTGTCATCTTTAGCTAACCCGGTGTCACGCGACGGTATCACGATAGCCCGATCATCAACGTAGGCTATCGATTTAACATTAGAGGTATGAAGAATCCGCACGACCTCGTTGTACGCAATATTTCATTGAGTTGAGAAGTGAGTTCTCGGCGATCCCTGCAATGACAAAGTCTAACTTGCCTTGGGGGCGACAGACAATATATATTGTATGAGAAAGTTAGGTACATATTTTGAGTTTTGGTAGAACTCGGCAAGAGGACGATTTTTCCTAATGGAAGGAGGGGCGGAAACGCCTTGGCAAAATGTACGGTTCTGAACGTAAACGCTTGCACGTAAAACATAACAACTATGATTGTCGAAAAGGCTTAGTTACTTGGCAACTATGTAACGCAGCATCATCACTTTGGTACAAAAATGGTGTTATTAAATTTGCTATTGTGTGACGGTGGGCTTTTGGACGTACATTTTTGGCCATAATGAAAACATTTTACGATTTTTCACGTAAAAACGTTAAGGTAGCATATCGACTTTTTATGACTTTTCGTAATCTGGTTACTCGCTTTTTGCTACGCAGGCAAATAAAGTGTCTTCAATTCAGCAGAATTTTCCGCCGAACACGCCGGTATAATCGGTTCCTCCATGCGTTGACTGATTCTCCCGCAAACGTAGATTTCGCACAACTATGTAGGAGAAAAATGGCAGAAGAACTACTTTTATAAATATCACCCTTTCCCCTAAACAAGACGTTGCCGCCCCTCCTTCCATTAAGAAAAATTATTTTCCTGCCGGGTTGTACTAAATCTCGAAATAAGTACATAGCGATATGAATGACTCTGTGTGTATATATATATATATATAATCTCTTAGATAAGGCGATTACACATATCACCCTTTTACAACAGAGGCGCATAACACTGCGGCTATTTATTCCTATATTTTGCTCCAACGTTTTTTTCGCCTATGGGTTGAGCACTTTCTATCGGGATAGCCTGTGCTTCGCAAATTCGACGCGTTCCTTTTGTACATCCTTGTCTAATCCTAACGCTTCTCCTAATTCTAAATCCCTAGTTTCACCCAATCGCTCATACTCCCTAACCAGGCGATTTACCGATGTCTCTCTCCTCTCGCATATCCGACGGCCCGTTGTTTCTAATTCCTCATACCAGTCCTGCTGCACCCTCGTTTCTAATATATCTGCTTTCGCAGCCACTAACAGTCTGCTGCCTCTTGTATTATCAGCCGTCTATTTTTCAAATCATCGATATCGACACCATCCTTCCTAGTGAGCTACCTCCGCCGAAGAGGTTATTTAAAACGTTAGACAAATAACGTATATAGTCCCACCCCAACGCTCCAAACGTTATTCTGTTTAATCTGCATGTTGTTTTTCCCTCCATTTTTCTAGTACGTTGTATTTTTGCCTCCCCCTATAATTATACCTGTAATAATTCCCGATTTCCCTTTGCTTACTCCAATACTAATTTTTAAAAAATGCTTTAACCGTAGATTTTTTTTATGTACACATTTTCGTGCTTGCGGTTAGCCACGTTTTTTCTTTCATTAGCTACTATTCGACCCACACCAGTTAAATTCATGAAGCCCCGGTGGGCCTTCTCGTTAAATGTGTTCGTTTTTAACCTTATATCCCTCTTTGATCTCATTTTTGGGGTTGTTTAGCATCTATGGCCGACCTTGCGGATCACAAAAGACCTCCGAATTACATCCAACGACCCCGCCAAATACAACGCTCTCCGCTGTCTCTTCTCCTTCTAGGTTTGTCTTCTGCGGATGCCGTACTCTCTGCTCAGATATTTGCCGGATTCTTATTGTATTAGGTGTCGCATTTCTCCCATTCAATCAGTTGTTGTGTTCTTTTTCGTAGTATCTCTTTCTGCTGATACACCAATTTCCCGAACCTTCATGATTACCTCCCGGAACTAGCCCTGTTACATTTCGATAAGGCACTCGACCCGTTCTGCAAATCGTGGTGCATATTACCCTTGCTCTTCTTGCGTATTTGTGGCTTTTCCCGCTACCATCTGCGTTGTCATTTTTATTCAGAGCCATTTGCATGCTCTGCGGCTATTTGGGCTGGCCGCCATCTTGCACTAAGAGAGCTATTTTCATGGTAATGGACCTGCAAGTCACTCTATGGTCTCGTCGTGGCCTTCGATTAACTGTATTAGAATGAGAATATCGTCTTTAGGTTACGTTTAATACAGAACATAACAAGCTTTCTTACTTGTTTAGTAACCACGCAAACCGCATTCATCTCACTATTTGCCTGCATTACATCTATTAACCCCCATGAAATGCCAATTTCAGTTTTGCATTACCAAACATACTCACAGCCTTCTAAATGAATTCCATAGTAGCCTTGGATGTTCCCCCTCTCCTTCCAATAATTGTCAGCGCCCTCGGAAACACACTTTAATTATTCTTCCACTACCAGTACGTTTGAGTTCCTAGCAGTTACTTCGCGTTTTTCAAATAGTGGTAGCGCATCCCTGCTGCCTTTCCTTTGTCCCTAGCGGTTCTGTATATTCTGTTGGCGCGCTGTCTCCTCCAATGCAGCGAGGACCACATCGTCTCCTTTATGTTGCAGCTCGCCTCGCCGTCTACCGCCTCCGCTTCTTCGCCATCGCCCCTGTTGTCGTTATCGGCATCGTCGACATTCTTGTCTTCGTCATTACGTCTCAGCTCAACTTCCACCACCTCTATCTCGGCTAGTCTCGCCTCCTCCCTTGTCTCTCTTTCCCGTATCCACGTTTTTACTTGATTCACGCTTCCCGTTACGTTACGGCGGTCATTATTTCTCCTTCAATTGTCACTTTTTTCTCTAGATTTGCCATCTACACTGCTCTCTCCGCCAGCAGCCACAAATGCAGACGGTCTCCGCTGGCGTTCACCTACGCTCTTTTCGATGCTGTTAAGTCGTTTGATCAATTCCTGCTTAACCGACATTATTTCTTCTCCCTTGTCCCTCTTCTCCAAACGGCTTTCTTCCCTTTAATCCTGTTAAATATTGTTTGTTTGCAAAATCTGTCATGCGCGTGTCCCACTTGGTTTGCATAGCGTTCGCGATGCCATATCATTTATTCGCTTCTGCCTTTACTTTTCACATGTATACTTTCTGAGCTGACCCTCAGCCAAGATTTAACGTCCATGGGACTTCTTTTCGCATTGCTTAATAGACGAAACCCATAAATACAAATGTGCAACGTTGAGGCTCAAACCCGCGCACCTATGTTACTCCTCTGGTCGCAAGGCGCAGACGAATGCACCATGCCAGCGGGCTCTACTGTCAGCATTCATCTGCCGATGTGCAGCACACCTCGTAACAAGCGAATGGCGGGTCACTCTCTGCAGTCCTGTTCCTGTCCTTTATGTTTCCACACGTGCACATAGATATTCTACTCAAAGGCACGTAAGTGTTCGTCTCACCGTCAGTGTTTATGGCTTCGGAGATATTCATAGAGTTGTCAGGCCCGTCGGGTGACGTCTCACAGTTAGTTCCCTATATAGTGCACGCACAACCAATTTATGTACTATATATATATATATATATATATATATAGAAAATATTGTAATGATTTATTAATCATTTACAATACGTTTGCACACTCGGCAGTGCTCGCGTTAATAAAAATGGTGGTAAAAAGGTGTCACGTGAGGTTAAGAGTCAGCTGTCCGAGTCCTTACTAGCTACCCCCCCACTAGGTAGCTCCCGCTCCTATGAACCCGGTGCGAGCGGTATATCCTCAAGGTTCCTTGCAACGTTAAGACGGTAAGATCCATAAGATTCCTCTTCGTGACGCCGAGCCCCAAAAGCGTACTCGCAGATTCGGAGTCCCATACGACACTCATAGGGATAGTGGTGGATCCGAATCTGCGAGGTTTTTGCGGGTTGGGGAGCGCCGCTCTTAAAAACTCGACGTCATATTTAGTGATCTTGTCCTGCCGCGCTTTTGCCAGGTCTCTGTTCGGGCCGCAAACCTCGGCATCTAAAGCCTAGACTTCGGTAGGTGTTGTTACAAGATCGGGCTTTAAACCGGTGCGCCCGGTCGACGGAATACACGCTCACGAACCACCTCATGACGCCTCTCGCGGAGAAGACGCGCCACGCGATCACAGACGTCGTCATGTCTCTTTATAGTTTGTTTGTGTGTTGTATCGCACATCTGAGCGGCATGATCCAACGTCTCAGGCGCATGACACCCGTGTCTACAACGTTTGTTGTAGCCCGGGCGTCCCCTGGCCAGTCTGGCACGCGTTGGTAGTGCGTTGATCCTAAGCGTTAGTAGGTTTAAATACTCCTTGCCAGATAGGTAGGGCATACCCTTAATCCAGTAATGTACAAAGGGCGTTTCGTGTGATTTTTTAAAATGTGCCCCATCGAACGTGTTGTGTAGTTGTTGAGACCAGTAAAGGGTCTCTTGTGTAGCGGTCTATATATATGCCTCTGGGGGTTTAATAAATATATAGTAACAAGGAATATATGGAAGGCCATGTTTGTACCAGGATTGACCTTTGCTAATGCCTCTCTGGTCCACAGCGCAGGGTTGAGAAAGGAGTTAGAAACAATACAAAGAGAGGTAACAAGGTTCGCATTGGGTTGCCGTTTTAATTGCGCCAGGGAATTTCTTCAGGGGTAGGGGGAATGTTAACATTTATACAAAGGGAAGTACAAAGTAAGCTTAGATTTAGTAGTAGGATTGAAAATGTCAGAAATAAAAGATGGGTTAAACAGATGCAGCTGGTAAAGACGGCACTTAGGATTAAAACGAAGTGGGATCGCAGAGTAGAGTTTGCAGCAATGCAGATTGGTTACAATTGGCAGCAATGGGCAAGAGCGAGGGTATCAGAGAAAATGGTAAAATTGAAGGTAAAGAAGTCATATACAGACAAATTGGCGATGGGCTCCAAATCAAGTTGGCAACTATGTATGGAAAGGAAAAGCGGGAAAGGGGCGGGGTAGAATGGGTACACGATAATTCAAGAGCGAGTGGGCTATTGGCAGATGCCAGGGCAGGGATGTTGGATACAAGGACACATAGAGCTAAATCTAAGGAGGGGCAAAGTACAGAATGTTGAGCATGTGAGCTAGAAAATAAATCAATCGAACATATTACTAAAGAATGTATAGCCTTAGGGGGTAGCAGAGATATAGAGCTGTCGGAGGGTCTAGCTCTAGGACCAAATGTTAGAAATGACCTGATCAATATTACAAAGAAGAGGCTATCACAATGGAAAGCAAATACTCAGTAAATATTGAAGTAGACATGAATTATATGGATGCGTAGGTAATATATATGCTGCCGCTCTAAGCGCCCCTGATATAAAAGCGTGACATGTGTATTTAGGTATACATGCCAAGCGAACAATATATGAATCAATCAATCATATATATACATATATATGAGACGTTGGCTCATGTCGCTCAGATGTGCGATACAACACACAAACAAACCACAAAGAGACATGCGACGTCTGTGATCGCGTGGCGCGTCTTCTCCGCAAAAGGGGTCATGAGGTGGTTCGTGAGCGAGTATTCCGTCGACCGGGCGCACCGGGTCTAAAGCCCGACCTCGTAATGTCAACACCTACCGAGGTCTGGGTTTTAGATGCCGAGGTTTGCGGCTCGAACCGGGACCTAGCAAAGCGCGGCAAGACAAGATCACCAAATATGACGTCGAGTTCCTAAGAGCGGCGCTCTCCGACCCGCAAAAACCTCGCAGATTCGGATTCATCACTATCTCTATGAGTGGTGTATATGACTCCGAATCTGCGAGGACGCTCTTGGGACTCGGCGTCACGGAGAGGAATCTTATGGATCTCACCGTTTTAACGTTGCAAGGAACCTTGAGGATATACCGCCGGGGTCCATAAGAGCGGGGGCTACCATCAAGCAAGGACACGGACAACTGATTCTTAACTTCACGTGACACGTTTTTACCACCATTTTATTAAGGCGAGCACTGCCGAGTGTGCAAACGTATTGTAAATGATTATTAAATCATTACAATATTTTCTATATATAATTATATTATACATATATATACGGCGTCAAGCGTGACCGCCTCTTTGCAGGTACATCTACGCACGCCTAATGCATTCTAAAGCACATGTATATGCACTTAAAAGGTTTTTCTCTTTTCCCAGAAACCGTGTCACTTTGTGCAACCATGACACTTCGCGCAAATGGCTAGATCCTCACAGTGCCTATTTCCAACAATCCAAACACCACATTTCTAACTAAACTATTTCGTCTACCAGTTCGGTACACAATACTAAGAACATTGTTTTGGGCGACTTGTAAAGCGCAACTATGATCGTGCAGAAAGAACACTATTACAGAGCAGAAATATTGGCTAACCTTTGTGAATGTTGGTTTTCGTTTAAAGATGTTCTCATAAAGGTCGTACTCAGTAAAGTACTCAGCCTTGCCAAAACGGCTCAGGAAATATGTTCAGCTTATGCTAAGGTCCTATAGTTGAGTGAATGAGGCAACTAACTATCGACCTATAAGTTACATTCCATTTCTAGCAAAATTGTTTGAGTCAAATATCAATGATCAGATTCGCCTATGTCATTGACAAGGCACACTTTAATACTGATAAGACACACTTTATAACTAAAAACTGAGAGTCCCATCAAATCATTACTACATTTTTTGTTGATATTGAAATACCGATAGTATTATTATTATTATTTATTACATGTTTGGTATTTCCCTACAATTGTGGGACCTAAACGTGTACCCGCCTAGACTCACCCCCACGTATTATTATTATTATTATTATTAACGACTCATTATGGAAAACAAAGAGCACCGCTGTTTGCTAAACGTGGACCTTATTCAAAAATAATGTGTGTTTTTAGTTGAATAAAAAACATTTAGTTTAATAGACAAAGAAGTAGCTTATTAATATAACCAACAATAAGCAGTGGAAGCACTTAGACTGCTCTACTGCTCTGAAGTCAACAAAAAATATGTGACCTTGTAAGGCGATAACTTCCGACGCAACCAATGTCTACTAGCACGTGAAAGATTGCTAAAAATATATGTTGCTGGTCTTCCTTGCAGTCCCTACTTGATCTCGTCAGATTATCATTTCTTGCACCTTCTTTACAATTATGTTCGTGGATCTATGGTTTAATTTTGATTCCCGCATCGACGCTTGCCATTAGCGGGAGAACCTAAAACGCTTCGGGGGGAACAAAATCCTGATATGCCAATCGTTGAAATAAGGAAGTGCAACAAAATTATCTTTAATAAACGAACTAATTATTATTACGAAACATGATATTTAATTAGATAACAAATCATTCATATTCGCAGGCCACAGTAGAAATCATTGTACCCGTTGGGTGGTACAAACCTTATGGATGACCCTGTTTTCTGCTAACGTGTATACGTTGTACGTGCGTAGATCTGCACATGCACGAAAAAGGTTTACTGCGACGTTACGCATGCGTTGTCTTCCCGGAGTTGTAATTAAAGTCAGCTAACGTCTGGGATTGTTTATGACATGACGGGGGGAGTACGAAGGAGGATAACGCCTCACTATTCACGTATCATCGGAAGTACGTCAGAGCTCTAGACAATGGCATAGTAAGACAGTAGAGATAAAGCGGGAAGAGGTACGTGAATTGCTTAGCGTTGGTCGTCGCTCAACTATCGGGTATTGTTCATTGTGTGGGTGTGTGTGTGTGTGTTAAGAATGTCTGGTAGTAGAAATAGTCATAGAAGGCAGTTGAGGCATTTGGCTGGGAACACAACAGGACGTCCGGAGAGAGGGGACAACCCCCAGCGAAGCCCCCATTGTGGGCTGGTTGTTGTCGTCGTCGTCGTCAGCGTCGTCATCGTGTTCGGGGGGCCGTCCTCGTTCTCGTTGAGGGGAGTACAAGACTCTGGGGAGTGATCAACAACCGGGTGGAGGAGGAATGGGCGATTCTGCCCCTGCTGTCTCTGGATGGCTTAAACAGCCATCCAGCCAACCAACCAACAACCCTGTTTGCGTGTCTGTTTGTTTGTATGTCTGTTTGTGTGACTCTGATAGGCAGAGAGAAGCAATAACGGCAACATAGAAACAACAACAACAAAGCAACAACAGCACCACCCCTAACAACAACAACAATAACAACAACAAAACAACAACAACAACACTGAAAACAACAATAGCAAAACTAACCGTAACAACAACAAAAATAACAACCCCGTGTGCCCTTTTAGTAAGGACAGGGCACTACATAAACAACAACAATAGCAGCAGCAGTAACAATATTAACAACAACATCAACAAATCAGGCGCATAAGCCAGCAACTCAGTGTTAATTTATTAACTGCATCATCCTAACTGCATTTCCTAAATCGGGTACACAAGGGCTGTGTGCTGTCTGTCCGGCTGCAAATGAGTAGCAACCACGTGAATACGTCGTATTGTATCATCAGATCTGTTTGGGCTGCTAATATTCCTACGCCTTGCCTCCTCCCTCGTCCCGGTCCATGTTGAAGCTCCCCCTACCGTGTGCGGAATCGCCGACTAGCGCTTACATGATTCGCAAGCTTTCATACCTACGCGCTCCCACGCACACAGAAACTAATTGAAAATGCGTGTGCTTATTTGGAGTAGAGTGAGAAGTAAATGCTGTCTTACAGGTTGTCAGCCCCGATGGCAGAAGGACGAACATGAAAGTCTGGATTGCGTAAATCTGGCCACATCGCGGCTATCTCAATCGTCCCCTAAATGAATTTAGGCCTATTTTCTGCCTCTTTCTCAATAGCTTGATCTCTTTCTCTCTGTTATATATATATATATATATATATATATATATTGTATTAATAGGAACACTGGTAGTCAGAAGGCTTTTGTATAGCTTGTAGAATCACACTCAGTTTAATTTATTATATACCGACACCGAGCAAGATGGCTTAGTGGCAAAGCTTTTGTTTTGCATTCGGGAGGACTGGGTACAAAGCCCAGACCGGTCACTCTTAAATGGGTTTGCATGGTTTCCAATTTAGACAAGGTAAATGCCGGAGTGGATTAAGACTTAGCCATGACATGAAAAAAACCGTACACGGGCATTCCCCTTACGGAAAATCTAAAAAAAATATATATATATATCCCACAAGGAGCAATGTCTTCCTGAATATATTGATACAGTAAGGGTGGTTAGATCGATATAGGCGCCAATGGCTCAAAGGCACGCTCCATATACGTTACGGCACGATGACTTGCAGACATATTTACACGCATACATAAGGGGTGGAGTCACTCAAGCTAACAGGGGTGTCCGTACCACGCATTGGTAGACATCCCCTAAGTCACCATAACCTTAGCACTAGACCTATACTCGCATTACTATTAAATAATAAGAATAGCTTTCTTTTTTATCTCGATCGGCTCCGATCTTGCTAGCTTCTTGCTTGTGTATTTCTACTAGATAGCGTGTTCGATTAAACAAAAAGAGGACAATTTGCAATATAGCTAAGTATAACAAAAGTGTCTTGTTATATATTAACAAAAAAATATGTATATATATAAATATATATATATTTTTATGCATTCCATTACAGGTCTTACACCAATGTTTAATTAAGAACGGGAAATGTCGTTCATACATGTTTTTTGTGCTCGTTTCTTTTGTGTGATAGTTGTTTGCTCTAATAGGCTGCCCACTAATATGTGGGTAAGATTGGAATTAGAACCAACTGCGATGTATACAGGGTTATTGCGCCACCCAACTAACACGGCGCATTCCTACTAGGCTGTTCTGTTTCCAAGTAAGAGGTTTTTAATATGTATTAGCTACTGCAGGCCCTCAATGGCGAATGTGTATATATGTATGCAGAGTTTCCAGACCCAATTTAGCAGACCTCAGGGTGTTGTAGATTTTGTTTGAACACATGTTTTTAAATTCAATAGTATGGGGCCAGAAATATTGTGTTTGAGTCCTTAGGGGAAGTACATCTAACGTTGGCCAGCGGAAGGCAAACGGTCGTAAAGCATGCTCGCAAAAATTCACTCGACTTTCTATTGTTTTGGTTTTCGCGTTAACGTTCACCATAACGCCCATAAACCACGTGTATTCAAGAAAATGCGCATTTAATGGAGATACTCATTGTATCAAGGTCATTCTAATTCAATGCTAATTCAATTTAGCCAGTTTCCCTGTAGCCGAAGTTGGATTTTCGTAGAGTCGAGTGTTAACAGAGGGAGGAGGGAGGTTAGTGGCTAGATGGGGTCAGCACTAGGTAGAAATGCGTATGCTGTGTCCGTCACTAGATTTAGAATCGACCGATCCATCAATACCTGCAGGCAGCGTCTGGCGAATCCATACAGCAGTGTCGTTGTCTACTGGCGCCTTATCGTACTAGATCCACATCGGCAAACGCATTCATTTGTGTCCACCCTCTCCATTCAATACGCCCTCATGTGTAAAAACGCTTCTTTTGTAAAAGACACAAGCACAGAGACCTCGGCATAGGTTTATTTAAATGTCAAAAAAAACACATTGGCAGTATTCACAAAGTGCTTGTTAGTCCGTACACTTCGCAACGCTTAACATTAACAGAAAGGAAATCAATGCTGTTATTTGCACGTATGTCCTTCACAGACGAACACAGGAGAGCATATTTAATAAGCAAAACTAATAAACAACAAACTCATTTCATAAACAAACTTATAAACGGGCCAATGAAAACCCGTATACGACTATCCGCGACTGCCGAGGGGGACTGCTTCCGCATAAACGTTTGGCCTGGCATGTTGAAAAACTATGTTATAAACCTACAAACACCTCTCGAATACTCGAACGTAGCACAGTTCAGAGCAGAACCTTACCGGAAGTGCTAGTGGATGTGCCAGATAGTGTTCGATCAAGGACGCTGTGCCAGCACGATTCGTTCAAGACGCCTTGGATTGGGCATAGGATATACAACACAAGACGCCCTATATATATATATATATATACAGGGTCTCCCAGAATGTTTGTCTAACAAACTTCGAGATCTACTATAACTTGGCAAATAAATTCTTTTTCTAATAAAACAAGGATACATGTTTTCTAAACATTGTGTCATTAAGCGGCAAAAAGCCAAAATATTATGTTTTACTTTAAGCTAACGCAATTCAGCAGATGCAAAATTTGCTTCCAAATACGCAGGTATGATTGACTTGTCGATAGGATGACAATCGCACATCATTAGTCAATATATATTTCAGCATAAAAAGCTTGATACAACCACAATGGTAATTTCGCTCTTACTTCAAAAGCAGACAATTCCGTCTTCTTGTTTCATTAGAAGAAATTATTGTATAAGACCTCAAAATTTGTTGTGTTATTTATATTTCGTTATAACATTTTTCTTGTCACCATTGTAAGACACTTATTATTTACCTGCCGAATATGCAGGTGCCAGTCAATTATATGTACATATACATTCTACACAACTTATCATGTTAATAAATATAATATAAATTAAACACATTATGCAAAAAGTGTGTATATATATATATATATATATATATATATATATATATATATATATATATATATATATATATAAGAAGCGTCATTCGCCGGCGAGTCAGTTGCCATTGGCTTACTCGAGCGTCTGCTATTGTGATCACTGTTGCTGCGGGTGTTGTTAATGTTGTTTTTTTACTGTGTTTATTGTTGTTTTACTGTTGTTACTGTTGTTGTTGTTATTGTTGACGCCACGACCACCGAGCCGCAATTGTGGCGCTGACAGCCGCGTTCATTGGCAAGCACGAACATTGCAATTCTACCCGTTTCGAATACGACACCATCACCGCCTCCGCTGCTGTTGCTGGCTCGAAGAGGCAGTCGGTCGGTATTGATCGCTTTGGTCTCGGTATCGCTGTGCGATGGGTCGGTACTCGAGCGGAGCCGCCCCGCACGCCAGTGCGGATGTCGCAACGCTATAAATTCCCATTATTGGATCATTCATCAGCTGGCGGTGTTGCTACCGTTGTTGTTGTTGTTTCTGTCGTTGTTGTTGCTAATGTTGTTACTGTCGTTGTTGTTGCTAATGTTGTTGCTGTCGTTGTTGTTGCTAATGTTGTTACTGTCGTTGTTGTCGATGATGTTGTTGTTGTTGCTTCTGTCGTTGTTGTTGCTAATGTTGTTATTGTCGATGTTGTTGTTGTTATTTCTGTCGTTGTTGTTGTTGTTGCTAATGTTGTTACTGTCGATGTTGTTGTTGCTAATGTTGTTGGTGTTGTTACGCAGATAAGTAGGCGGACTTTGAGCCAGCCGCGTGGTGAACGGACCGTCAGGAAAACGAATGACCACACCGAGAGAAGCCAACACACCGATAATACACACAGACGCGGCGTCGCACTGCGAGACGGATCAGCGTCGCCTCTTTCGTCGTCGTCGAACAAAAATAGCGAGTCTAAAAATCCTCACGGATCTCAGCAACGAGCGACTGACGCAACGACCGACCGATCAACCTAGCGGTCGGTACCCGTCGTGCACAAAATAAACAAAAGAACGACGGCCAGCGACGGGACTCGGTAGAAAAATAGAAGGGTTCGATGGGAAAGGAGTTCGGCGGTCAGTGGGAAAACAGGGTTCGGCGGGGGGGATGACCCTTATATTATATGGCAGCATCTGACGAGGTCGCGCTGAGAGTTGAAGCTCTGCGAAATGACCGCGCATAGACAGTCCCAATACCACATATAGCCCCGAACATAAGCGAACCTATACATACAAGCGCGAAAACACACGCACACACACAAACTCACTACCAACATATACATATATGTACACCGAGCATAAACGCATGCTCAATCGATGTATAATCTATTTGCGTTTCTTCTCTAGAAAGAGACCTTAAAGTTTTAGGTTGCTCGCATTGCTAAAGAAGATAGCTTGAGAGATGAGACGATCGATAAGATTGTATGGATAGAGAGATTCTTTCAATCAGCGCACGTAACGTATGGAGAGCGCTGCCCGCTTTGAATCGACCAGGTCATCATGACCTGGTCAGTCACCAGGCTGAGTGGTGATACCCTCAGTCGGTATAGATGTGCGTATAGATGTGCACAACTACACTGCACGACCGGCTGATGGAAAGAAACTAAAAGAAAGTGGTACAAGCAAACAGACTGTAAGTTGTTGCGTGTTGTCGCGCTGAGGCACCGTCGGTGGGGGTTTGAAGGAAAGTGTGAGAAGATGGCGCTGAAAGCAGGCCGGTCGTTTTTCGGGACGCTGTGGCAGGAAGAACACAGCGGCACGACCGAACGGGCGTAGCTGTCATGAATGAGGCGGTTCGCCTGCAGGCGACGAAAACGATCATTAACGTTTTTCGATGCTAAAAATCTGTCCTCGCATTTTCTTCTTCTTCTTCTGTTCAATTATTAACGATCCTACATCTCACTCCGAAGGGAGGAGTGCGCTGCAATGTCAGCTAAATGCGGCGAGAACGCCGGTGTTGACGTGGTTGCATCCACCACCGTAGCGCGTATTGTTGTTGTTGTTGTTGTTGTTATTGTTATTGTTGTTATTGTTGTTGTTGTTGTTGATGTTGTTGCTCGTTGTTGTTGTTGTTGATGTTGCTCGTTGTTATTGTTGATATTGCTGTTGTTGCTGGTTGTCGCTGTTGTTGTCTTCAGTTGTTACATTTGTCGCTGTTGTCGCTGGAATTGTGTTATTGAAGGTGATTTCTTGTTTACATAAAACACGTTCTAAATGGATATAGATATGCTCATCTCTCAGAGGACTGGTAGCCGGCTCCTATGCATATATATATATATATATATATATATATATATGTAAATATTTCAAAGTCCTCACAGTTCGAAGACAAACATGTTTAAGTTGTTTTAAAGCTTGTGTTTTTGTTTTAACGCAGGCGTTTTTGTATTTCTAACCAAATACAATATCGGTGACATATTGCTATATTTTGGTTTTTACAAGCCGCATTTTAGCATACACCGCACGCCATTTTTTTTATGGTTTATACAAGTCCTATTTTAACATAGACCGTGCGCCAACTTGTTGAACACTTTTTCATATGAACTAGGCCCAATGTACATTCAGTACGCTTTAAGGCTAAGGTTAAGTTCGTTAACAGTCGTGGGATTGTTAACGCATACTTTACTCTTCCAAAATAGAACCTACAAGAGTATAGTATGCAGTTCAAAAATGTTTCTTCGTAATGCTTTATTTTCTTTATGCTTCCGGTGAGAGAAGTAGTGCAACGATTTTTGATCCAATGAACTTCGTTCCCAACATCTTAAAGGTCAGTAAATGTTTCCGTTGCGCGAGATTACTAGATTGGGGCACATCATTCTCAAAGTTAAATTGTTTTTCTCGCTTCCTTCATTTTTTTAGAGACGTTTTTTAAAGAATATCATTGAATTGCATATAAAAACCTTAATGGTTTGTGTATTTTCAGTTCTAGTTCACCATCTTGTTTGAGCTCCAAGGTTCACTCGCGTCGATTTCGCCCAAGCTTGGCTAAAGATTGAGGATCTTGCTGCTACAATAGTTGTCATGTATCGCGGAGTGAAAAATTGGGTCAAATGATTCGTTTGGACTAGATACCGCTGCAGGCTGTCCTAAATGGCTGAAGTAACGGCTCTTCGTGAATCATGTCAGAGTTTTCAAAGCGCCCGGTTGAGTTGCACAGAAGACCCACTTGTTGCGCACGTGTTTGAGCAGATATTTCTAGACATTGCTTCACACTGTTGGCTACAGGCGCTCCGTAGTTCTCCACACGGCTTGCCACAATATGCACTAAACTTTTCAATTTGAACTGTGGAATTAACTTATATCTGAGCAACGTATAGTAAGGTTTACTCTTCCAAACGTCCATAGAAAATAACGCCTACTGTCTGCAGGTCTGGGATGCCTGGAATGAAGCGGAACGTTATGAAGAATTTTGCCGCGATAATTAATAAACGGACATAATTGGCACAGGCACAGGTGATGTGCACTCCGCCCACGCAACCCTAAGGAAGAAGAAAGGGGCTAAAGTAGGATTGAGAAACAGTTCCATCTCCTCGTCTCTTCCTTAGACCTTTTAAGGGTGAGAGGTCGCAGCATCGGCATCGAGTCCCACACTACCCGCTTCGCGTGTGCCTAGAAGCACGATCCCTCTCACCCAAAAAAATGACATGAAACAAAAATGTTTTCTAAATACATAGTAACGTCAAAATCTATGGCAAAAACTGCCGCGCTATGCGCATCCATTAGGCCTCCGAGGAAGAAAATAGCCATAAGTAGATCCGCCCCCACCCGACTGTTTGAGGTATTTGGTATAGGCAGTTCCCGGTTGATGAAGGGATGGGGAGACGATTGGTTATTTGGGGCTTGGAGTCTCACACTACCCGCTCACACTTGCAGACCAGTGTCGTGTAGTGGTGTCCGTGTGTGCAGATCTCATTTTCCAGTTGCTCCTTTACCCAAAAGAGCCCCCGTGCTTGAAAGAGCATTTAATATACAGAGTAGCATAAGACAGTAATTCCAAACATAAGACTAAAAGCATTGAGTTAAGCTTTCACAGTACAAAAGCGCAGTAACGTGGCGGTGATCGATATATATTGTAATAAGAGTAAAAACTAGGGCTAATAATTATATGACAAAATAGCTTGACGGAGGCGGCGCCAATAAACCCTCCTCACACGGTTGAGTCTTTTCTGGAGAATGAAAGTTTGTTTTAGATACAGAATTGGCATTGTTCTTCTTTATGCAGTTTTCCGAATAGCAAACAATGTCTCATATTTCAACTACGCCATTTCAACTTGCTTTCAGAACTGCTGTTCAAGCTTGTATAGAAAGCAATATATATTTATTATGCCAATAGGCGTGATGAAATCAATGTGTTCAATATAACAAAACACATAATTTAGAAAGATATGACACGTACGCATACATATGATTAAGTGTCAAGCTTGTTCTGACACTATATGCAGTTCGATGGTATTCATTTATTTCGAACGAGCTATCCCTCTTCGTAGCATGCGATTTGATACGACAATTTTCTCTGTGTAGATGTGTTTCTGCATATTGCTGAGAGTCCGCGAACATACTGCCACAAGGTCTGTTGGAGAAACCCCAGATATCTTGACATGCCTGCTTATGCTGCCGTTGATATGGAGGGCTTACATGTATACCTAGGTACACATGTCAAGCGAATGGTCAATTCATTCATCCATATGTAATCCTACAATGTTCAACAACATTGCTGCTTTGTCCCAGTTTGAATCGTTGGCAAGTGAATAGTTAATGAAAGGCACAATTGCTAATTTTATTTGTTATATGCTACCCTGTATTTACTCTAGGAGGCCTATTAGATACCACTTTAAACCTGCGAGCGCAGGGTTTTCTTGCCTGGACCAAAAAAAAATTAGCACGGGAATCTAGCGCTGTAAAAGCCTATCGAGGTATTTTCACAGCGTTTGGGAGAATGCCTACATATTAGTGCAGCTGTTAAAATTAATCGTATAAACACCGCAATAAATTAATCCATTTAGCCTTTCACGCTCAGCGAGTCAGGACTTTTATGATAAAACGAAGAGACCATTTAAAGCTAGATAAACACATCTAATCTGCATTTATAAAATGCAATGTAATAAGTACAGGAGAAATACGGCGAATGAATGACACTATATGCAATTCGATGACATTCTTACGCAGTTCCCGGTTTCGAAAACAACAGCGAATACTTGTTGAAGGGAACGTATCTTCGAGACCTAAAGAATAATGCTTATTTTTAATGTTTAAATAGCAATACATGTATCGCACATGCACAGGGCCGCGACTTTAGTTAGCTAGTTTGGATTGGATCATCAAATATAGTTGTTCTCAATAAAAGTCCGCCTAAAAACGGTCAGCAGACGTAGAGCGTTTGCAAAACTGGCCGAGTTCTTCAGAGTAACATAACAACAAGATTGGTTAAAATATTTTAAAAAAATGGGTTCACTCACGACATTTCAAACTTAGTGAGGTCGTGCGTTTTATCGATTTCTACAAGCTGTATCCGATGCCCATTTTTAGTACTTTTTGACATAGATTAGGTTCAGTTACATTAAATTACAATGCATTAAATTACATGCACACTTCAATGTTGGACTTTTGTTCACTGTTGGTCGTGGGATTACTAGCGCATATTTTACATATAAAAACCCCAAGTGTTATGGTATAAAGTCGCAATATCTTGATGGCCCGTGAATCCTCGTTACGCCAGGTTTCCTAGCCGGGACGAATTCTTCCTTAAAGGCTCAGTTGTCTAGCCGGCTGTGTGATTAATAGCACCATCTTGTTGAAATCAGAGTTCGCTCGGATCGATCCCGCCAAAAACAATTAAGGACCATGCTGCGATAATGCTCGAGATGCCCTTGGGCCAGAAGTCGCGACGGTGACAAATGGCACAAGTAACAGCTCTTTGTGAGTCACATGAGGTTTCTGGGTTGCCCAGAAAAAAAACAGCTTTGCTTATCCACACTTGTATTCAAAACTAAATGGGCTTCGTCAGAAAAAGCATTTCCGTCATTAAGTAGGCATTGCGATGCACCCTCCCAAAGTGGCAAACTTTTGTCAAATTGTCAAAAAAAATGTTGTGAACCATTGGGTCAGCTGATATATGATATATCGCTAGATCCGAACCTCAAAATACGCCAAGTCAATTTCGATCGTGTGGAACACCGTCGGCCCTAGCGGTTCTATGTTTAGCTAAAATTGCGCTTAATCAAAGCATTCTTTGAAATACTGTCGAGTGTGACTTTTGTCTCGGTGCTTGATTTATTTTGTAACCGTTTTTATTTATCGAGAACTTAAGCATTGCAAATCGCAGTTCCGTTGAATAAACCACGTTTCAAACTTGAAACTTGAACGAGCGCTCCGTGGTCTCCCACGGCTTAGCACAGCACGCGATGAACCTATTCTGCAAAACGTTTGTTTAAATTTCATCCCCAGAGCTGTTTGGTACACCATACTAAAGAATGCAATACGTTTGATGACGCGGTAGTTGCAGTAGGTGGCGGCACTGTGAATTTTTTTGCACTTATTTGTGTAACTAAGATTATTAAGACTCAATAATGAGCATAGGTACTCGTTTCTTTGTGTATGGGCATTAAGCATGAAATAAGACCACCGAAGGGGTCGTTTTCAGATTTGAAGATCGCATCGGCATGGTTTCATACAAGGCACAGTCACTTGGCCTTGGTAGCTCATATTTAATTAAAATCCGATAGATTTACTCCTAAACAAATTGTTTTTGTAAATCAACGCTAACAATTATTTTGCTTGCTTGCGAGCTACACATTAGCTCATTAACATTTTGACGTCAGGAGCAAATGAGATGCTGGCTGGCCACTCTGTTGAGCAGAAGATTGTTGTGAGATTATGTAATCTTTGAATATGATCAGCATCTAAAATATATTAAAAAGATTAAGCGATCTTCCTATAGCAATTATTTTTTGCAAAAAAGTCTAGGAACCCGCTGACTCAATATAAACTATCGTTTATGTGCGGAGACGAGGTTCGCGTTTAATTCTGGTAAATACACAGTGGCCGCCGCAATCTCGCGCGAACAAGACGCGCCGTTTGCGTACTTCATATGCTTTTGCATGCCGCAGCTTAAAGGACCCAACGTTCGATATTGGATGAGCACAAACTACCCTTTTAGTAGAGAGTTGCCCTTTCTCATGTTCACCATTCTAAAAGCAGTCTTACAGCACGAGTTGAAAACACGTCCTGGGTTGAAGTTACTGCATTGACCTATTGCCAGAGAAAGTCAGTAAAAAATCATAGTGATATGTGAAGCAACAAGTCTTCCGTTTCGAATACCTGCAAGTATTGGGTACATTCTGATATGATATGATGACTGTGGTACCCTGTAGTGTCGGTTAGTTGCCGCTAATTTGCTCAGATAGTGACAGAAAATAAAGTACGGCCAATCTGAGTGATCGCGTTTCTAAAATGATTTATTTAATGGAAATGTTTAGTTGGTAGGCAACAATTAAGCTACGTATGATTAGACAGCTGGAATCCGGCATATCATAAGGACGCCTTAAGTTAAACACAACACCAGAGCCCCGTTCTCATTGCCACATTATAGAACATCTGAAAATCGCATACGGAAACGATAAAAATACCTAAGCGTTTTATATTAATGATTTGCTAGTACTATATAAATATTTGACACTAGAATCAGCGGATATATGCAGAAAATCATTAGCAGTTGCTACATTAAGACTGGGATGCAACTTGGAAATAAGTAATACCAATAACCATGAAATAAACGATATTTCTACTTTGTTATATCCAGCTGCTCATAAACATTTTATTCTCATTATCTGTTGCCACTACAGTCACTTTTGGCCCGGTTCAGAAAGTACGGTGTACAATGTCTCGTTATGTCTCGCGGACATGACGGGGCTCTATTAAATGTTGTTGCAAAGCATATAAACTGGTTGAAATAAACGTTAATATTGCTGCGTTTACTTGTAGATATATCACAGTTGGTTTATAAGCAGGCGCAACAATTATGACACTTATTTTAACTAGCTCAGTAATTTTGCAACAAAGTTTGGTAGAGTCCCGTCATGTCTACGAGGCATAAATCATAGATTCTTAGGATTACAAACAGTTTTTTGCAGAAGCTAGTTTTGCGTCAGAATTTTAATAAGGGGATTAAGATAGAATAGGAGTAGTAGTAAGATCTGATACCTTCTTGTTCACGTACTGCCTAAACTATATATATATATATATATATATATATATATATATATATATACAGACAGATGATGTCTTTGGCCGTTTGTAGAGGGAACGTGGCTTCAATCATAGACCCAATGAACTGACAAGGGAACAAAGCAAGCCTGACTTAAACGTTCATACCTCACAATTGTTATAACTGAATTATAATAAAATAATATATAAATAATAAATATATATATATATATATATATATATATATGGTGAGAGAAAGGTCAAATCCTTCATAGTCGTTTTGCGACTAGCAAGTTGCCGCAACTTATCGATTGACGTCCGACTAAACTGACCCACACACACAAGCAAGCGATAGCCTGCAGTCTAGCTTTATAGCGCAGCCCGGAATATGGCGAATTTTTGTACCCTACTAAAAATTCTCACTTTAGGTTTTCCTTTGCAGCCGCCGCGACTATCGCTTCAGTTATTGTTGTTGTTGCTGCTGCTGCTGCTACAAGTCGACACGAGTCGACCTCGTGAATGAGGGCAATGGAATCGGCAAGCCCCCTCGAAGCCTCCACACAAACGACTTCTCCTATGCTACTGTTACACAATAAAGCCAGCTGCCAATTGTTCTCCCCTTAAGCTATAAAATGTGCGACTTCTTGTTCCTCTGGTCGTCAACACACACACACACACAATAGTGAGCTCTGACCCTTCTCAAACGTTCTGTTTGAGTTGTTTCTCTTGTACAAATGATTATGGCCCAAAAAGCGAACAAAAGGTTTAGACGCTCTAACCTTCATACTTACGTATATTTGCAGCAGATAGCAATATCTCTCCAAGCAAGTACAAGCAGCGTTAATTAAAATTAAAAGCCACTTTGCAAACCTTCATATTTAGCATAGTCAAGAAACCGCCGCGCACTTAAGGCAAACTGTATTTTTGTTAAATATTTAACTCAGTCCAAGCTTCTGCCTGGTAAAATTCCAAGCTGGGCAATTACTCGCCGTTTGCATTGCTATCACTCACGTCAATTTTAAACAGAATTAACTAAAAATCACTCACATATGGAAAAAAAATCGTGTCTGCTAGGCACGTGTCGTGTTGGCTTTTGAGTATTTTGCTATCACGTTGCAAGTATATATATATATATATATATATATATATATATATATATATATATATATATATATATAAACCGCTGACTCTGATACACACACATACATATAATAGCAGAGGTGCATTTTTTGCATCGAGAACTACCAGTCTCTGTTTAGCTCCTTTGTCATAGCGATATCAAACGCACATATCCAGCGCCCCGCCCCGTCTGCCCCTCATGCGCCTCCACTCGGGCTTCCACCATCACCACCAACTTGGTTGAACTTAATAAATATGTTAATGTATGTTAATGTGGCAAGTGCTAGCCGCAAAGACACTACTGGTCCAGATATATACAAACACATCGTGCACACCCGCTGAGTGTGAGAACGGCTCATGTTGTACCTGTGACCCTTTCCGCTCTCCGCGAGACGAAAGCCGGCTACAGCCACTGTTTATAGTCATGTCTCGACCGACCGACCGTCGAACCATCCAACCAAACAACTTATGCCGTGCCATGCACAGGGCTGGAAAAAGTTTCACTACTGGGCCGCCTGTTCTGGCTCCTGTTCTATTGGCAGCCAGCCAGCGGTCTGCGGATATCACGTGCTCTATGCCGAACAGATAGAACAAACAGGTTTTTTTCAAGTATCTGCGTATATGACACGAACTTTTGTTCTCTACGTTTTTATCCATACAATGTTTAAGTAGAAGGCTAAAGTTACTACTTCTTACGCAAATATCTTTCTTTCCTTCATGCTCGTTTTGTCGACACCGCCACCCATTCTGGTAGCGGATAGTTAATTGCCAATCAATCATGCCAGTGTCTTATTACATTGCAAATAGACTGTTAATTAACGCAATGATAATGAAGCAAAACTGTTGAAACAAAATAATAGGATCCCATGACAGAAAATATTACCGAAAATTATGTCGTTGATAGAAAATAGGGCTGACAAAAAGACTGTAATATGGATCAGGCCGTCAAGCTTACGGCAACCTAAGTAGATTATAAAGATAAATATTTTGCAGCTGAAATGGAACTGCAATAATGAAAGGCGGCCTCGCAGCAAAAATCGGAAAGATCCTTCTTAACCGTAAGGCATAGAAAAACAGACCTGGCCCATGGTAACATATTTGTAAATGATCAAAATGGCATTGAAGTGCATCTAGTGGATCTCTATGCAAAGAAAAGTAGCTCAGCAAACAAAAAAGCTGCTAATAAAAAGTGATCGTTAAAGGGCTAAGCTTAAAATGTTTAACGAATGCGTGTGTTAGAGACTAACCAACTGCGAGCAACATTTAGAATCCTCGAAAAGTGTGCAAATTGGACGCTAGACGTAAATATGTCTGTTATATATATATATATATATATACATGTATATATATATATATATATATATATATATATATATATATATATATATATATATATATATACATATATATATATATATAATGTGGAATTTGTCAGGCGACGATCGCAGATGTTTGCAGTTAGTTGTTTGGTGCCGACTACCGCCTGGCCAGTTCCCAACTAATCGCGTCTATTCTACTATACCGTTCGAGGAAAGCTTGAGACACGCTACTTTCAAACAATGGCTGGCGCTAGACTACTTAGCATGATTCATTATCATAGGCCGCTTAGCCGTCTACGTCATGTCTATTGATGAAGATCGCTGGAGTGTCGATTGGGTCCGCTACCGTGAAAGACAATGGCTGGCATTTGTCGCCGGGTTCTTCTTCACAGCAGGCTTTCTGATCTGCTGTTATGAATTTACTTCTGAATAGCTGGCCGGCTGACCTTTAAGGCGAACTAGCAACTTAGCGTGGTAGGCGATTCGATAACGGCGACGACTTTAAGTACAATAGTACGCGTAGAGCAGTAGTAGTAGTAGTATTTTTTAATTGTTTTTTTTTTCTATTGAATATATGTCACAACCGTTTTAGTCGGAACTACGTTTGTTTTACTTCGCTGAAAATGGAGGTTCTTCTATGCGCTCCGTTTATAATTGCTTCCTTCTGGAATGTTGGTTTTCAGCCGCCGTCCCATCTCTTCAGGTACCAAGAGTCATGTTCTTTCTTTTTCTGTATGCAAGGAATAGATAGTGACACAGACATATGTTCAAGGTTTGACATATCAACTACATGCTTATCAGAAGTTTGCATCAAATCGCTTAAATCGGGGATGTCCTCTAGGGCGACTGCTACTTTGGTATTTTGGCATTCGTCCTGGGTTATCTCAGTAGCTAACTGCCACTTCTGGCTAAGCTGGCACACACCTTGCGGTCATTGCATCTTGATCGGTTGTCTCTTTTTTAGTTAGGTTGGTCATGAACGGCAAGACATAGTCTACTTTGACGAGGAAAGCGCACTGACTATTTTAATGGCAGATGATAGAGAAATTGCCCAGGAGAGTACGCCAAGACTCTTGATTATGTTTATAACTTTAGGGGCGCGTTTTTCAGCTCATTGATTTGCATCTTCCGTCTACGGTTGTCTTCCAGATGTACTCCAAGGAACCGTATATCCTTAACTTGGTCAATTGTTTTTCCATATATCTTAACGACTACGTGCTGTCCTTGACGCACATTGAATAGAATAGAATAGAATAGAAAACGCCTTTATTTACCGAATAAAGGGTAAGAAGATTGGAAGCTATTATTTTGGTTTTGGATGGTTCAATCTTAACGCCAAGTTCTCCACTGAAGATACGATTGCTTTGATGCCGCACTAAATCTGAAATACAGCAATGGGGTTGACTGTTTTGCCGTTTAAGCGAATCCACATGGCCCGGCTATCCGAGTACTAGAATAGGTAAAAGCCGCGTGGAACAAGATTTGCAATATTAGATATTGCTAATAAAAAAAGAATCGGAGAAAGCACTCCACCCCTAGACAGCGTGCGCTCATGCAGATAGCTTGATATCATTTTGATAATTTTGTAGAAAGAGCAATTACCGTCGATCCCCAGTTTTTTCAGGGATTCATGGACAACTGCATGCGTCGGTCTGTTGTATGCGCCCTCAATGTCTAAGAATGCGGCCAATTCCTGGCCATTGTTTCTGCATGCCTGTTCAATATCTATTGTCAGATCCATGACATTGTCTTGGGGCGACCGTAGCGGTCTGTACGCTGACTACTAAAGCTCAAGCACGATAAAGGTCGTAATAGCTCCAAAGAAATTTGTTTATTGAACTCGACTTCAGCTGGCTTAGTAACTGGGCACGGTGGCAAGTCCGGCAGAGTAACCGTTTTTAATCATCATCTTCCCATTTATTGACCAAAAAGGTATATTACACGTCATATGATTTAAAAACAATGGTTAAAAACAATGGTTAATTAGTAACTTTCCCTTGCCAATTGTCGTAGGCTATCGAAGCTCTGGCACCCCTCAAAATGATATCAAGGGTAATGCTGAAGGCAATGTCTACATATACAGGTTGCTTACGGCTCATGAAAGTCTCTTCGGGAACAAAGCTGGTGATGGAGGCCATGCACAGCATATCGAGTGATGACATGTCGGAGGCCCTGTATCTTCTCTGCGAAGGTAGTCCTGAACGATTGAAGAGCAGGTGTGGGCCGGAGGTGGAAGCGTGGCACAAGGTCCTCTAGGTATGGTCCTGTCCCGGCCAACGCGTACCCCAGTCGGTTCTGAGCCTTCCGCGGTAAGCCCAAGACCCTCTTTAAGAACGTTGCTTTTACCTTGTCCAGTTGGTCCAGCTGATGTGCCGACAGGTGCTCCCAGATGACATCGATTCCGTAGGAGGCTACCGAAGATACCTTGAGGTAGAAGAGTTGAAGGGCGGTCGACAGTGAGAGCTTCTGTGGCTCGCCGATCGTCGCCATGGCCACGACGCTCTTTGACACGCGCTCGGTGATATGCACACACCCCTGCTGGAGAAGACCACCCCCAGGTAGCAGAAGTTGCTCACATACTCAATGGGCAAGTTGCGTAGTCGAAGACGATCGTGAGAGGCGAGGGCGCCTCCTGCCCTGAAGTTGACAGCCTTGGTCTTCGACGCGTTCACACACATGCCGTTGTTGTCACAGTAGTTCTCCAGCACCTTGATGGAAGCCTGGAGGTCCCGCCTGATCCGACTAAACATGACGATGTCGTCCGCGTATAGAAGAATGCCCACAATGGGACACAGCTCCTTGACAAGCGCGGGCAGGTCGCTTAGGAGAACAGCAAAGAGCAGGGGACTCAGGTTGTCCGTGGTCTGGAGGAATTTTTTTTTTTGTTCTGGGAGGTTTTGGGAATGCATGATGCACATGCGCCACTAGCAGCCTGCGTGACTAGTGTGAGACTCGCAAACCCACTAAACCAGGATTCCTCCCCACCCCCCAGGCTCGGTATTACTTTGGCATTACATCGAAGAGGTCTGGAATGGCGGATGCTCACAGACTCCATCATCCAGAGCGATGGAGTTAGGTTGGAGAATCGATGCCAGGAGGGTGAGCAGTGGTCGGCCGATGCCGAAGCGGGCGAGTTTCTCCAACACGGTGTCCCTAGGTGCCACGTCAAACGCGGACTTTAGGTCCACGAAGACGGCGTGCAGTGGCCGCCGCTTTTTCTGCAACGATGAAGTTATCTCATCTAGAAGTTCCCCGCATGCTGTAGATGTTGACTTGTGCCACCTGAAGCCGTGTTGTTCTTGTGAAAGCGCCCCTCTGACTTCCAGGTACGAGGACAGTCGCCTGTACAGCAGAGACGACAACAGCTTGTACACACAACTTTTCTTTGCTATCCCTCTTCATGATGACTCAAGAAGAAGGTCGCCTTTACCCTTGGAGATCACTTTCAAAATGCACTCCCTCCATGTTTCAGGAATGCGTCCTTGGGATAGACATTTGTTGACGAGGGTTGTCCAGAGGGGATCAGCGAAATGGCCACCTTTAGGTTGCTCGTTTCTCACGCGGTCAGCGCCAAACGCCTTGTTGTTCCTGAGATGCTGAATGGCGCTGGAGACCTCATCCTCAGAGAATGATGACTCAAGAGACCGCGCAAACTCTTGTTCCCAGGCGGTTGCGGGAAGAGTTGTAGCGGGGATGGAGACCGGGATGGTGGAAGCACTCGTGAACATACGCTCGAAAGAGGATCGAAGTATCACGGGCGCGATGGGACAGCTCGTAAACTTGAACGGCCCCTTCAGGTAGGAATACGGAGTCTCCTGTGCCTGTAGGACCAGTCGTTGCTCCTGTAGTTCGGCGAAGGCCACCTTCATTATCTGCAGCAGGAGACGGTAGTCTCGCCGGAACGCGCTGTAGGCGTTCTTCATCACGTTGCATGCTCTAGACGCCATCAGAAGCTGCATTAGGTAATGCCTTGCTTGAACGCAGTCTCTGTCAAACCAGGGCGGTAATTTGCGCGAACAGACTCTATGGGAAAGAGCTGCATCGCTGATGAGGCTGGTAAGAACGGCGGAAAGGGCGTCCACATCGAGGTCCACCAGAACTGCAGGATCGAACCGCAAACGTTTTTCCCGGAGTAGCCCGATGTTGATGGCCTTAGACAAGCCCTGTCTCCTGGCGCCCAGAGCGTCGGGATTGACAGCCAGAGCGACTGCGACGGGGATGTGTTTCCTGAGTCCCATCATAGCCGAGCCCGTTGGCCAACCTCTGAAGACGAAATCAGAGCTGGCACCCCTGAATGCGAAGATATCAATGGTAGAGCTGCCTGGTCGCCGTGGGTTATCTTGAGGGCCTCGGGAGTCAGAGTAGTAGGTGGGAAGGGACCGGTCTGAGCAAATCCAGAGCCCATATTCTTGGAGTGCCGCCAACACTGCCTCCGTACGAGAAGAGAGTAAAACTCGTCAAGCCTGCAGTTGAGGTCGCCGGCGAGGAGCACCGGGCGGTCGTCGGGGACGCAGGCTAACCTTCGGCTGATCTTGTCCAGCAGATCCAGCGTGGTGTCGCCGCCACCACTGCTGTACATTCTCACAAAGGCGAAGTCAGGAGTGGAAAGTACCAAAGTGTTGTCTTTCGCTAGTAGAATTTCTGACTTACTAAGTCTGGGGCCGATCAGAAGTGAAACTCCTCCTATTGGCCAATCACGGGAGGGCTTCGCTGCGAGACAGTGATGAGCATAGAAACCTTCAACATCGAAACGTTTCGTGGCGAAAGTTTCAGTAAGAAGGATCAAGTCGAACGCAGCCAGATCATCTGCGGGAATGCAACTCATCACTGAAGCGAAACCCTCGCAATTCCACTGACAACAGTTTAGTGGGGGCGACGGGGGCCGCTCCCGAAGCGACGTCACGTTGTCCCTCTGACATTGAAGCCCTGTTTCTGGCGCCCGCCGAGGCTCTGGTCTCCCGCGGGTTGGCGTTGGTGCTGCGCCTTGATCTCCTCGAACTCTTTCAGCGCCTGGGCCATAAAGTGACACAGTCGCGGAAGTTCCGGAGGGACTTGGGAGGCCGTGTCCATCTTACCGGGCTTCTCCCCCTTCTTGTCCTTCTTCGGTGCGCCCTTCACAGCCTGTGGTGGCGTCTTCTTGAGAAGACGTTCCCTC
This sequence comes from Dermanyssus gallinae, assembly GCA_003439945.1. Taxonomy (NCBI): domain Eukaryota; kingdom Metazoa; phylum Arthropoda; class Arachnida; order Mesostigmata; family Dermanyssidae; genus Dermanyssus; species Dermanyssus gallinae. The sequence goes on along the minus strand of QVRM01003730.1, from coordinate 194,318 downwards.
AAAAACGTGGCCATGTTGCGAACTGCCACGTTTGCCACGGTGGCAGCCAGCTCGTCGTCGTACACCGTCGCCGCTCTGATCAGCATGGGTTGCTGGATCCTGGTCAGCGGCTGGAAGGTCATCGGCCCTGACTCAACCAGGATTTGAAGCGCGTTGTTGGCCGCTTTGCACTCCGGGTGGAGCAGCGGGATGGAGTACACGGTCAGCTGGGATCCTGGAGAGGTCGTCGACAGCCAGGAGACAAAGTCCGCGGTCCCGGAGAGGAGCTCATCCTTCTCGAGCTGCAGGCAGTCTCCTGGTCCAGGGTAGAAGAAGAGCCCGTAGTGCGTGCCGGGGTCCTCCTCTATCTTCTTCCTCGCCTCCTCCAGCATTTGCACGCCAGTTTTGCCCTGCATGTTCAAGACAGTGATCCGGCTGTGTTTGGATAGCTGTCTGCGAAGGTGTACTTGGATCTTTTTGACAGACCCGTCACCAAACAGAAGGACTTTCTTCTTAGCACGCTGGGCGGCCTGCGTCGAGCCCGCCGAGGCAGAAGATGAGGGTCGGGTATTCATGGAGGCGTCCACGGGACGACCGGCGTCCTCTGAAGGGCCACGATCTCCTTCCGCAGATCGACAACCTCTCTCTCCAGGAGCCGGCTCTTTTGGAGGACAAGGGACAGGATGTCCGCAAGAGGGTTACCATCCAGAGCATCTAGGAGGCTGTGGATTCGAGAGAGTGCGGCCTCTCCCAAGGCGGGTTCGCCAACTCGGCAGAGCCTGCATCTGTAGGCCCGGGGGTTGCCTTGGGCGAATGTTTGACTCGAGGGCGACAGGCACGATGCGTGGAAGCTATATGTGCATCCCAAGCATTGCAACCCAGATTCGGCAATCGCCAAGCAGCATTTTAAGCAGGTCACTGGAACGGGAGGGAAGTTGTCCATGGTTCGCGATGGGCTAACCACAACGGATGACCGATGGGGACGCGCTTGAACGTCTCTTTCTTCGGTGAGTCCGGTAGACTCAAAAGTGCGTTTTGACGCAATTTTGAGTGTTAAACCGGCACTCCGCGCGCTCCAGCCCCCACTCCGTCCGACCGCCGCACCCTTCTAGGGCGTAAACACTAGCCACCGGGAGGTCTTTAACGCCGGGTCAGCTGTGCTTGGTAGATCGCGCGAAAGTAGATCACTAGAGGTTAGTACTAGTGGTCTTCTGGTTCTACGAGTACCTCTGTGGGGATCCGTGGAGGTGATGTGCCGTGAGCGCATCCGTCGGGATAGATCTGCTGCCCAGTTCTCGACCTTGAGAAGCCATTTGATCACCAAGATGGCACAGCGAAGTCCAGGATGGAGGGATAAGTCACTACACCAACACAGAAGACTCAAAAGTGGAGTAGGTGAACAAAAATCACTTAATTTGTGGGAGCACTGTTTAAGACGAACTGGACACCCGACTGTCTAGCAGACGACTCTGTTTTTAATAGGTCGTTCAATGCTGAGCTCATATTGACATTATTTTTCAGGTAATATGTTTCCAGTGGAGTTGTCGGTTTCTCAGGTTCGGTAGCCTTAATCTACCGCCACACTTCTGTAAGAAGCGTTGTTTGACTCAATGTTGGCATATACTTTTTAGCCAGTACGTCCTGCTGTTCTCTTGAGTGCGACAGTGCCGCCTTTCTAAGCGATTCGTACCGTGTTTTAATTTCATGTTCGGTCGGGTAATTTGTGGGGGAGACTGGTACACGTTTGGTTGCTGCTTAATATGCCGTATTTACCAGCGTATCCATATTGGTAGTGGTTGCGACGTTTTAGGATATTATCTTCCTATATTTTTCCAGTCGGTTATTTGTGTAGCTCGCCATTTGTCCTTGTTAGGCTTCAAATAAAGAAAGCATTTACAATGTTCCGAGATAAGTGCTACTGGTTCAATATTTAGTCTGCTGATAGGGGTAAAGTTTTTACTAACAGCCACAATATCCAAGTAAAATTCCACAAATTCACTGGAGTAATTGCGCATGAATGTTGGATTCCCATCATTCAATACGTTGATAACAGTTTTCTACTAGTTCAGCTATTGCTAATCGTCGGCTATCCACCGTCGGGCTTCCCCATATTGGGTTTTTGGCGTTAACGTATCCGTCGATTTTGATGTTTGGCTAATATAATTGATAAATCAGCATTTCTGTTTAGGGACAGGTACATTGTTACAATCTTGCGAGTTTGTTGTTTCATTTTAATTTTGACACCTGATAATCTCGCACCCGGTATGTAAGGCAGCTCCAGTTTACGTTGATGCGTGTCAGTTTTTACTAGGATCTAGGCTAGAGATATCGATGAATTAATGATTGACGTTGTATCTCTATAAAATGCGTATCCCTCTGCAATGCCGTTGTTTTTGAAGTTGCTTTCGTTCAGGCAGATTACGGGCAGTTGATGTTGTTTGCACACTCTCTCAGGAAAAAGGCGCTCGACAATTAGCGCCATTTAGAGAACTCAGTCGAAGGCCAAGCTCCTCTGCAGGTCTCCGCCAAGAAAACGTGATCTTCTCATGGTCGTTTTACTCGACGTCAAGAACGTTTTTAACAGTCTCCCGTGGAGAGTCATACTCGCGACTCTCCACAGGAAAAAAACGCGTTTTATCTTCCTAGAGTCATATCTGACTACCTACATGACCGAACTATTCAGTCCTAAGGAATAACCTTCAATATGACTGCTGCGTGCCACAAGGCTCTTTACTTGGCCCCTTGGTATGGAACATAGTCTACAACAACGTACTGCGGCTGAGAGACCTTCTCCCGGAGCTGACCACCTTGCCTACGCCAATGACCTCGTTCTCATCGTCCAGGCCCAGACACCGGAGTTGCTGGAGAGGCATGCGAATGAAGCAATCGCCGAGGCCGCGTACTGGATGCGAAAAGCAGAGCTTGCTCTAGCCCCCGCTAAGAGCGAGGCAATTCTTCTGGTGGGCCGAAGGAAGTGCTCCGCTCTTCACTTACGCCTTAACAACGAATAAATGAATATCGTAAATGCGGCATAATTTTTTTGCAGTATTTCTTGATCGGGGTCTCCGAGGCACTTACCACTTGCGCCGGGCAACGGAGAAAGCCTTCAAAATTGCCAACAACTTCGCACGGCTCATGCCTAACACCTATAAGCCCGGCCTTCCAAGCGACGCATCACTATGTCTGTGGCCAAGTCAGTAGCCCTATACGGGGCTTCGGCTTGGCCTGCTAGTACTTTAGCAACTGTAACGGACCGAATCTGCTTGCGCCGGGCCCAACGGGTCGGAGCCCTCAGGGTGATCATGGCGTACCAGACGTAAGCACAACGGCGGCGCTTCTACTCGCCGGAACGGTTCCTAGGGATCTGAAGGCGAAACAGCGCCGTCGCCTGCGAGAAGACCCTACACTCAAAAAGGAAGAAGAGCGACAACGGAGCATCGCTTTATGACAGGAGGAATGCGAAAAGCAGTTCCGTGGACGTTGAATCTTTGCTTAAGGTCAGTCCTATGGCCGAAAAGTTTATTTAGGGCAGAAGGAGTGGGACGGCCTAGAGGAGGGTGCTTCAAGCGCCAGTCTCCGGAAGCTTATGCCAAACATTAAAGACTGGTTAAATCGGCCCGGCGGAAAACTAATCTTCCACACCACCCAGGTCATGACGGGACACGGGGACTTCCAGTCCTACCTGTTCGGGATCGGAAAGGCTCCGAGTAGACTTTCACCTCCCCCGATTGTTTGAAGTACTTGCACATTCAATTTCCGGTCGGTTGGGAGGATGGGAAGATGACTGTTTATTTTTGTGGGTTGGAGCTCCACACTACTGGCCCACACTTGAGAGTCTTGAAGTGGTGTCTGCGTGTGCAAACCGCATTTTCCAATTAATCTTCCGTTTAACTACCTTCGCCCAACCAACTAGTTTTTCGTTGCACTATGTCGAGTGTGTTCGTCTTTGTGTCAGGCTTGATTTCCATAACATAAACCGGGATGCCACATTGTCTGCCGATAACTTGAGTGTGTCTGATCTGCTCTTGCCCACGTTTTGTACACTGAGCAACTTCTTCTTCCAGACGAATGGCTTATGCGGCAGTTGACACACCATGTCTTTCTACTGGTGCATTCCGCCATGAGGTGGCCCTCAGTACCACATTTTTTGCAAAGTGTGCGCTGCCATTGCGCTTGTTATGCTCCCGGATATTTGCGATTATGCTCCCGGATATTTGTAATAACGCTCCCGGATATTTGCAATTAAGCAAGAAGAATTGTCTATCTCATCTAGTATTTCTGCTCCTGTCCTAATAATAGTGGTTCTGTCTGTTGTTTTACGGTAGAGACGTTGTGTCTACATAGTTTATGTCCTGTATGCGCTTACGCTGTAGACCTAACGCATTGCACGGTGTGTTGTAGTGGATACTACATGCCGCTCAACAAACGGTCTCCAGTTAAAAACAAAACTAAATTTTGGAAAAAAAACTTTTTTTTCCAGAAAAGTTGCATCGCAATTGGCTCAATATCGCTGCGACAAGGCCTCAGACTTGCTGACATGAACGTTTTCGAGCGTTTGCGTCGGACATATCATTACGAACGGCAAAACGTTGGTCTGCTGTACCTTTAATCTGGTCACAGCTGTGGTGGCAGCTGCTCATTAGGATCATTCTATCTGACCAAGAACCAAAAAAAGCCGCGGTAGGCAGCCAGGCTGCCCTTGTTGTATTGGTACGCGTCGTTACCGCCTTACGGCCTTGTACTCTGAACGCTATCTGATATTGCCGTGTGGCAGTAGCCCGCCTGTGAACAACACTTGGGCTGTCCGACTCGACGGGCTCAAGGACAGCGGGTTAAATTTAATTTCGATCGGGGATCTAACACTATCGCTCATTCGTCTTGTCGAACTACCCTTTCCCTGTGGCTCTCACTCTCAATCTTTCATGAAGCAGGAAGGCGATTGGTGCGCCCCGCGTGTGTACCTTCAGACGGGTCGTGCCAGCTATACTAATTGTCGATGTAATTAGCACTTCATATGCGGCACAATGAGGTTCTCCCGCCGCCATGGATGAGAGGTTTGAGTCTTTTCGATAAGTCGATAGCCCTTTTTCGGCATCGCCTACTTGGCATTCCCTTCGGTGTCACTGGGCAATAAGACCGTCTGTAAGCTGCTGCAGCCGTCGATTGTAAAATTGCCGGCAATCTGATAGACAAGATTCGTTTCTACTATAGCACTGGTGCTCTCTAGTCTCGTAATTGCGTAACTACGCAAACGCAAAAGGTTGATTCTCTCCTCCGACTGGGACAGGTGTAGCTAACTATCTATAGTGTCAACAGCATCGACGCTCAATCAATTGTATGGCCCAGATAATTAGCCTGGCTCTTGCACAAAGAACAAGTGTTCAAATAAGTGTACCATTGTTTTGGTATGCCCTTTTTATTATGCGTGGTCCTCCCTATAATATGCTTCTACGTCGATGCTATAGACAGCAATTAAACTACATGCGTAAATGTACACATTTACGAATATAGGCGTGCATGTATTAATATATTTGATAGGTAATACGATGCAGAGATGCAAACACATTACCTATTGCTCTTAGTTGCGTTGAAGTTGTGGTGATTCGCAGCAATTCGGCTATATAGTCACTTTGGGCGGACAACCAAGCAGCATGTTGTTTTTTCACAAAAGTTTAATAAGCATGTAGCTGCATTTCGTATAGTTGTATTAAAAAAAACGGTATATTAATCGGTATTATATATACATATGTAAGCAATGCTCTGTCAATTTATCTATTTTTGCTGCGACTGTAGTTAACACCTGAGCATCCATTAAATATCGTAATTGGAAATACGCATCTGCCCAATTGCCTATGTAGGTCATCCTCAACAATTTACATAAATTGTTTAGCAGTACGGCGGTGATCGACCGCTGCCTTTCCAGTAGGCGCAAAAGAAATCAAAGTGAGTCTCTAAGGGTGTCGTCCATCCATCAGCTTCTTGGTCACGCTGGTCGTATCACAGATTGAACAGTAAGTCTGTTTTGTGTTACGTTATGTAACAACATCCTGCATTTCTAGAGAGTCAAACGTTTTTTTAAAGGCAACGTGCTAACAGAATACAGATGACACATTCTACGTTTGTTATAATATTTACTGTGATTTTACTATTTTAATAATTCGTCTGTTCTGCGTCGTAATCCCTAAAAATATGCCCTCAAACACAAACCTCTTAGCGACAATTGCAGTCTTTTAATCATGCTCTTAGCTATACATGCCTAATTGTACATAGGTGCCATATGCAAAGCTGATGATGGTGAGTTGACGTTGTGCCTTAAATGAGAATTTGCTAAATTATAACTAAAATTGCCTTTGCCGGCTGATAAGCCAAACATCTGTTAGTATCTATATAAATTGATTTTTAGATTTCAATCAATACCGCCCCCGAATTGTTGCAAGTTAAGCTGGAATTTCAAACTAGATTAATAATTTAATGGAAAAACAGATCAAAGCCGGTGAAAGCGAGTCCCGCTGCAGATTTTTTTTATTAACGTTTGCAGAGGTTTCTTGTATTGCGTAATCCTATAATGGCAGCAATTCTAGGAGTGCTCCTCCATTGCAACCCATGGTGCTTTCCATAGATGGTAAGAATGGCGTCATACACGAAGTGTGGCTCCATATCGCTAGGGCGATAAAACCTAGGCTGCTTTACGCTCCGCTGTCGGAGCATGCAGAGTACATACAGAGAGAGCTTACAGATCTTATTTTTTAAAAGGGCTAATTGTAATAATATGTGCACTTAGGCACCACACAGGAAGATTGTTTGCATCCGTGAGTGCCGGTATGGTGGGGGATGCAAGTCTACTCCCGGCAGACTTTTCCCTAAAGGCCACAGAAAGGAGTTTAGTACATCGATTGTTTGTTATATTTGTCGTCAAAAGTATCTTTAAATTAATCTTTTAATCTGCCTTGCCTTGTATTATTTGTAAGGAATAGCATAAAGTCCGTTACTGAAAAGTTTAAGTGCTGTGGAAAATGGATCCCTGGGCTGGCCGCTGTGGCCAGCTTTCTATGGCAGGCTTCAGCGCGCAATGGCGTTTGCCTAGTAACTCTTCCTCCAGAAAACCCAATTAATTCTGCCAACAGTTGATTGTACGCTGGTCGCTCTTTGTCTTTATAACGCGTTACAACCTCTCAACTGGCGCTAAATTTTCTTCGCGTTCAGATCCCACGGGACCATTGCAGCTAAGAGCAGATTGCACCACTTAGGCGTTGCTTGAAAATTGTTTCAAGATCCCTTGCTGGTGCGTCTAGCAGGCTCTTTTCTGCATAGGTGGCCATAAGCCCTTCCAGAGCGCTATAGCTGTTATCTCGGCATCTTCGAGGTTGCCCTAGAGATTTAGCTGGACGGGTGACTCTTTAAATAATTAATCTGATTTTGTATTTTTTTTATTATTTTGTCTGGACGCAGCATTGTCTCGCCCCAACCAAATAGGATTTCTTGAGGTCCTCCTAAAAGGAAAACATCGTCCGATTAATTTTTTTCTTGTTTTCGACCGTACAGGCTCTTTTGCCGACTTTCACCCCGTTCTAGCCTATAGGCCCTCCTTCAGGGGTATTTGCCTATTGTGGTGCCCATCCGTCTTAGTATTCTGCCCTCAACTGAAACACCTTACTTTCTGTCTCCTCATTGTCAGTTATCAGCCCTACTCATTCTCTAGCTAGAGTTGTTTTTAATGACGTGAAACTCCAGCTGGCCGAGGTCTTTTTCGTCGTTTAGAACAGACGCTATGGTTTTCAAGCAGCTTTAAATCTGTAGAGTGGCTAGATTGATAGACAAATCATTTATAGGCAATTAGTCCTTGAAATCTGCTTTGCTGTAAATCGCTTTAGCTACAACACTGTTAAATATGTATACGTATGCATGTATTGTGATGAATATATATATATATATATAATCATTATTTATTTAAGTGTAGCAAAATACACATTTGTGATGTAAGAACGTGTGCACAGCCCGCTGGGGCTTAACTCAAGGCACTAGGTCCAGGCTTGGGCTGGTCCACCTAGCCATGGTACCTCTCACCGAAGCGGCATTCCACCTCTGAACATCTAATGACAGACGTTGCAGTAAATACATATATATATATATATATATATATATATATATATATATATATATATATATATATATATATATATATATATATATATATAGTATCTATCTCCCTCTCTCTCTCTTAATATATATATATATATATATATATATGCCCCGAACGGGCTGTGCACATGTTCTTATATTACAAATGTATACCTTGATACACATAATATATATGTATATATATATATATATATATATATATATATCAGTTTTCTGATAGCATATTTAACGGGATAAATATCGGAATTGGTTTTCTTCCGGCGAACAGCGGCAGGTAGACGATGACAGCAGCTCACGGCACTTCCGGAAGCGCGCACCTCCAACGCGACGACCCACCACCTTTTGCTCGGCGCGGATTAGCGACAATTCCTCGCTTCCGGAACACGAAGCATTGTGTCGCGCCAGCCCTGTCGCGCCAACCCGCGCCCAACGAACAGTCAATGCTTTGTCGCCAACTGATTCTGGCCTCTGGGCCATGATGGTCGTCGATGGTGTATTGTGTAGGACAAACCTACCTCGACGTTTTCCACAGGCTTCAGGCAAACGAGCAAATGAAAGCTAGAGAGAGAGAGAAATAGCGCGAGGCTGGAGTGGGAGAGAGAATAAGTGAGAAAAACAAGACAGGAAGAGGTAGGGGAATACAAGCGAAGCAACTAGCGGCGCATGCCCAGTCTGGACAGGAGGCAGAGATGGCAAACGAACGAGAGACAAGAAAAAAAACGAAGCAGAAGAGAAAAAAAGAAGTGCGACGAAGAAAAGGGAAAGCTCAAAAAGATGAGAAAGCATCGATGGCAGAGGAAATCCGTTAGATTTGCGGGCTTTGAGCTTTAGACGACGCCACCACGCCAGCGGCATTCAAGACGTGCGCCGTCGCCAGGCCTGCGGCAAGGTTGGCCGTCCGATACGCGAATGCCTTACAGGATTTAGTCAAGCCTTAGGATTTGCTGTCATCACGCGTAAGGCTCGACGCGAAGACACGATGCGGCAGTCATGCGCCGTGTATGTCTGTATGTATGTATATATATATATATATAAAGGGCAAAACCTGTCCACATATATATATATATATATATATACTTATATGTTTCGTCTTTTATTCAGAGATTGTGTAAAAAAGTACGCGATCTAAATGACTTTTCAAGGCTTCTTTTCAAACTTTATATGCTTATACGTAGCAGAACAGTGGTAGATTCTCACACCGGAAGCATCTAAAAGTCCATTACTATAGCTGCTAAACACTTTCAACTGAACACGAAATTATTTTAACAGTATACTCTACAGTGACACATTAACCATTTAACCGTACGTCTCTGTAAACGTTTTAACGCTGCTCTGCAGTAGCATTTGCCATCGCTTTATGCAAAGTACAGTGCAAAGTTAATTACACCCACAACGTCGACTATTGCAGATAACATTGGACAACGAGTAATTTGTACATATTTACACATGTGAAGACAAAATTGCAAACACGAACTCACAAAGATGTCTTGACGTGAAGTAAAACAGTTGTTGTCTTAGTTCGATTGTCAACACAACATATTTAGAGCCAGAATTTGTATGTATATACATACATGTAAACGTGTATGTGTGTGATGAAAACATACTTGCGACACCACGCTAGCTATTAAGCGTGATGGGTTCTTGCGGTGCTGGGATCTTCCTGCCGAGCATTTTGACAAGCCGCGCGCTAGATCGGATGTTAATTGGACTCATTCCTGGAAGCTTGATGGAAGGAATACAGGGCGATATTTTCCAAGCACCGCATAGAGCGGCCCCGGTTGCATCAAGCGCAAAGTGGCTGCGGACCCTTCCATCTACGTTGCTAGAACACTATTGGACAACGCCACACCCCCCATCTCGTTTCCAGGCATCGACGCCACTGCGCTTCAATATCCTATTAAGAATCTTACAGTTTGCTAACGCGCGCTGTAGAAGGGATTCCGCCCGGTTCAGGACCAGGATTCCGCTCGATGTCGTAATAGCTTCATCAACGCCAACCACCCTTATTTTTTTAGTACGGAATACAACTGTTTGGTTTGCTAAACTTGTTTCTGCGGCGTCGTGGGAGGCCGTAGCGTATATTCCGGGCACTGTGGAGATAGCACATAAATAGTATAATGCAGATCGGTTCACTAGATTCAAGGTATAATACGATGTTCAGCCAGAGCTTGTGTACACATTCGTAGCAGTTGGCGAGTTTAGAGCTGCGACGAGCGGTTTGGGTTACATTAGATTTTTTTCCACCATGTCGTTTTTAACTAAATAATTTTTTTAGAAACTGTTTATTGCAACATATGTCATTTAAGTTATTTAGGTGTTGCATTGAACGCTTGAAGCTCAGTCGACTCGGTTGACCCAACTTCCCGTATCTGACACTGCAGGAAACAACCTAGTATAAACTCCAATACCGTGGATATTTCATGGCCTTTATTTTTGTATAGAGGACCGATCTGAAAAAGTGGTTTACACACGGACAATACTGTAGGAAACTTGCTTGCAGGTGTAGGGCGGTAGTGTGGGGCTCGAACCCACTAAAAACCACTCGTCTTCTCACCCCCGCTGATCGGGATTTGCTTATGCAAAAACTTGAAATACATGGAAAGAGGGTCACGTCTATTAAAAGCCGTGCTTACGCTGCCGTGCGCCATGGCCACCTCAAGCGCTCCGACCCGCTGAGCTCAGTTCAGACGACTTCTGTCCGTTATAGGTGTTATAATCTTATAGCGTTCAATACAACTTCTAAATAACTAAACTAACATATGTTGCAATGAATTGTTTCTATAGCAGTTGTGTGCTCTACATCACCTGACTTCCCTGAGGGACAGAAGACGCACGTGTCCCACTCTGCTATCGGGCTCCTCGCCATGTACGACTTGAACTGCCTATGGCCAGCGAGAACCTGGATGGCATAGAACGAGATCTTCCCATGGCTACAGCTATACAAGGCCCCTGTATAAGCTCCTTGGTCCATTGTTTATGCTCCGTCCGTTCCCAATCATCCTGCCAGGCAGCCATGGTTCAGTCGCAGATCTACGTGGTCAAGTGATTCACATAGATTCTGCGCCCTTGTTCTCTCGCCAGCAGATCACAGGTAAGTATTAGAGCAAGGACTAGGTCAGCCTTTGCTGATGTGGTGCGGTACAACCCCTCACTCCTATAGCCATTGTTGTCTAGATCAAGATGAGTTTGTGCCGGTTATTAGCTGTCCAGAGCGCCGCCGCATATAGTGCAGTAGATTATGCCACCACTCCTTAAAGTCTTTTCTTGGCTTCCAGCGCTCTCTAACTTTTCAATTTTTAGGGTTATAAGCTACGTGTCAGATGACCGGGCCTAAAATAGAGCAGAGTGGTACTCCAAAGGTAAGTCTGCAGGTCTTGTACCCCGTCTGAAGGTCCCTCCTGCTGTGGTTAATTGATAATATGGCGATACGGTTTTTGCTGTGTTAAACGCGCTTTAAACATCGAGTAGGATGAGACGAACGATGCATCTTGTCGTTCATGACCGAGTGGTTTTTTCTAGTGCTCGCTGTAGCACTCACATCGGTGCGTCCAGAGGGGACCAACTCCTTTGGGAAGCCGTACTAAACGTCTTAGAAGGCCTGAATGAGGGCTTGAGGAAGCTCAAAGACCACGCATCCATCAAACTCCTTCGGATATTCAAGATTATGGAACATATGGTCTATGGAATTATCTAACGCTGTGACAAACGGGCGTGAATTGATCACGATCATTTAAGCATGCTCTTTACAGCAATGATTAACTTCTTACACTGCTAACGCATTTCTGTCAAGTACTTTGTTTGTTTTTTCTTTACTTTTTTGTTTATACGAGGAAAGGAAATTATTCACGTACCAAACTGATCTTATTGGTGGATTTTGTTGGACATTGGCTGTTAACCCCCCCCCCCCTCCACGTGGGTCCTTAGTTGGGCCACATTCTCCGCCTAAGACGCTAGCTTCTTGTTTTTCTCTAGGTTACGTTTGATGCGTTTGATTTTGAGCATTCCGTTTGCTATCTCATGAGTTCGCCTATCGCGTCTGACAGCAATCGACCGCCGATATAAGCTACTGTCGCCCGCCAGAACTTCAATCAGGCGCACAACTAGGGTTAACGCCGAAGATATGTTTGTACCGAGAACATACTGACAGGCAAGCCAAAAAGTCGATCCGAGTCTAGAACCAGAAAAAAAGCCGCGATAAGAAATGATGGCTGCACGACTGGTTCCTAGACACTGTCATATTCAGCCGAGCGTTTCTGTAGTGGGGGCTTGTCCGAGAGCATAACCATAAGACACTTCCGGAGACACGCATCAGCGACAGCAAACAATCAAACAAGCGGGACTTATATAATTTTTATATTTTAATTAAATTATTATATTTACAAGAATGAAGGAACACATGTCGCGTGTCACCACTAAGCTTCTGAATGTGAGACCGAAACAGAAAACAAAGACGATGGCCCAGGTAACCCGAGTCACTGGAAGGAGAACTACATTACTAAAAATAGACATCTCTAGAGAATATGTCAAGCAAAACTCCAACGGAGTTTGACAGATTCACGGTAAATTGTACGAGGTCAACCGATTTGGCATCCATAATTTCTCATATCTAGATTTATACAATCATGATTTTAAAACAAATGTGTTTGTATTGTTTGCAGTACAATATTAGACGACAACGCAGATTCACAGTAAGCGGATAAACATGGCAGCACTGCCTCTAAATGGCTCATTAAAGGATCTTCGAAGAGAACTTTATGAGCGAATACACCTGCTAAAGATGCTTTAAAGCGTTTCTTTGAGTATTTTAACTAGAACGATGGACTTAGGCATAAAATGCTGCTGTGCTAAATGAGATTGTTCTGCGTCTGAAACTGGTACTGTAGCGAACGGCTATCACTCTACAATTCACAAGAAATCTTGTAGTTGACTGTACGTCCTCTGCCTGGGGCTATCCGCAAACTTAAAACTGTTTCTAAAGTATGTACATAAATTCTTGACATATTTGGTAACGTAAACAAAGCTGCGCCGTTTGCCTAGCAGCATTTCGCTTCTCCCTCGCCACAGGCAAGTTCCATTTTTGATTCACTTAGTTAAACACAGAAACACCTGCCAGTCGGGGAATGCAGGCAGTTCCAACAACCTTTAAAAATCCTTTCACTGAAGTTCTCACGCTGGCAGCATGCAAAGATGACCGACCAAGCATGGAACCCAAACGCGTCAAAGAAGTATGCCACCCTTTTTTTGATGCCTCACATTTACACACCTGTCATCCGCTACGTGTAGGTACTGTTTCCCGGCGGACAGTTATGTCGGCGATTCAACGTAAACCCAACGGTTTAGCAACTAGTACAACGCGCTGACGCCGAGTGTTGGTAAAGTCTAGCCATTATAAGCAAAAATGTACGACCACTGTCAAGAATCTACCTACGCTACCTCCCATACGGTCTGCAATTCAACGCCATTTAACTCTATCAAATGACAAGCCAGAGAGTCTAAATAATTTGATCAGGAAATTATCTTGTAGCAAAATGATTGTTCTAGCGTTCCCAGTTGTAATTTGTCCAGGTCGGGCGTCGACCAACTCTGCAGGGTATGGCGCACGGAGGTGGTCCTTCCCAATGGGTCAAGAATTTGTCTGAAGAAGATAAATGATCTCTTGTTTTCATAACCATGCTCTCGAGGCGCTTCGACATTGTGGATCAGCTGCTTGGTCAGCGGCCCGGATGTCTCTCCCAACGTCTCGAGTAAAAGCGCACGAAACTAATGAGGGACCTCAATCAACGAACGTTTCCTGCGTTCGTGTATTTCCGCAAGGCGGACTGCGTCACCTATCTTGGATGTTCCACCACCGACCATTGAGGGGACCAAGAGGTTGGTGACGGTTGCCTTATTATGCAAATAAATTAATAATGCGTATTTGACCTCGTACAAAGCGAGTGAGTGCCTTTGGGTTATCACGATTCTTCCGCGCTTTTCAACCTGGACACCAAACAGACTTAGATGATGTAGGCGATTGAGCTTACAGTTTTAGTTACCTAGTTCTGTACCAAGCTAGTTCTGCTAGTTCTCAGCGTTTGGTCTTTGTCATTTTCCTATGCTTGCCTATCTGCCTCTTGAAGTAGCCTACCTTTGCCGTCAACTGGCCTACCTTCTCCGTCGTGGACTTCACCTCCAAGCCCTATCTTAGTCGCATATTCTGTCTTCTTTCATCAGACACTCTTCTGTATAAAGCAATTGTGCTATCCAAACTTTTATATTGTTCACCTGTCTGGAGCCCATACTTGTGCAAGCACATAGGCATGCTTGAAGGTATTCAGAGAAGATTTCTAAAAAGGCTCTGTAAAAGATGTAATATTGACCCGAATGCTGTAAACCTTCCATCGATCTCGTTTTTACTGAAGAACAACGACACGCGAGCACTATCGCAACTTTCAAGTGCCGATCTTATCAACCGTTTTTTCGACGTGACAATGAATAATCGCAGAAGTCAAATAATGTTTTTACCAAAATGTATTCCAAGACTTGAAACAGTCAATAATATGTTCGCCTGGCGTGTAGCCAGAGAATTGCACAACAAGGAGGTTTTGGGGGCGTCCTTGCCCACCTAGCTTTCCTTCTTACCCTTTATTCGGTAAATAAAGGCGTTTTCTATTCTATTCTATTCTATTCTCTTCGGCAATCGGAGCGTCATGGTGCCGGCGGCAACGATTTAATTTACGGCGGCCTCAATCGCCTATTCTGCAAATTTAGGAAATGTACCTCGCTCACTAGTCTGGCGTAGGTTAATCACAAATTGTACAAGGTCCTATTCGACTGCTGGCGCCGTCGATGAGATTCGTCGCCGACTCAATGTGTCACACAATTCGTTAGCCTAGTAGATGTTAGCCGTGGAAAAATGTAGTGGTATAGCTAACCTGGTAAACTAACGTAGGCTGGTACAACAGAAGAGCACCGACATTTGTTGGCTTATTGACATAGAGAAAATGCGCTCATTTGCGTCTGTTTAATTTCAATATGTAGCCGTAATTAACATACGTTTCTGCAGATTACTCCGGACTTACGCGGGTTAAAGCACATTTACGTTGCCTTCCGCAATCCAGATATACGCCGTTTTACAAACACCGTTTTTCTTAAAAATCATCTAAACTTGGATAAGTTCATATTTAGCAGATTTACTTAAATAATTAATATCCAAATACATGAAATTATTAACGTTGACGTGTTGCCAAACAAGAACAATTATTCTTCAAGACATGCGCCATATTTTAACCTCATGCAAAACATGGTGCAATATTTATTTATTGATCTAGGTACGTTTTTAGGATATATGTATGTTCACATTCAAAAACACATGTGTTGTATGAGTTTGTAAGAAACCGTCGTAGGTTCATTATATGGGTGTGGCATAGTGACGGGTATTAAAGGTTTGCAATATATGTCGATCTAGCTGTTATGAGCAACTAATAATTCAGGCCACACCCAAAAGTTTATGGTTAGAGCAATAGTCCATTTCTTCATTCGAGAAATTCTACCAGTGATTGCAAGAGTAGGTGCTCTAGGTCCGTAGTCATATTTTATGGAGGAAATCCTTAGGTCTCATTGTTACGTAGTGCATAAAGGAGTTTCAAATTTAAAAGATAATGAAGGTAATTTAAATATTTATTCATATTTTGGACTCTCTTTGGTCAATTTATCGTACAGCTGAGCTATGTTTTAACTCCGTTTGTGCCACAACCACACTGAGGCTTGGGTACATATTGAAACGGCTTTCGCAAAATGTATGGCAATTATGGGAGTCTGACAATTTATAAACGTCTCGTAACTCAAGGTTGAACTCAGGATTGATAGCAAAAAACTCGTTTCTGTGGCACGCGGCATTGCCCTGCTGTTTTTAGGCATTCGGCTACTCGAT
Organism: Dermanyssus gallinae; assembly: GCA_003439945.1. Lineage (NCBI taxonomy): Eukaryota > Metazoa > Arthropoda > Arachnida > Mesostigmata > Dermanyssidae > Dermanyssus > Dermanyssus gallinae. The sequence goes on along the minus strand of QVRM01003730.1, from coordinate 178,288 downwards.
CGGGAAGAAATATTTCCGAAAAGGCTACCCGATGGATATGATATTTATTGGTCTATGTTCCGCAGCGATACTTTAAGGTCACACTATTGGCTAAAACGTGCAATACATTTTTTGGTATCTAGTGCTTGCCGGGATGTTGCAACCTAACGCGATAGTTTCAACGTGCGGAGGCTAACGTGAACTTACGTCAGACATTACATTGCTGATTACCTCATTTGTGGGACATTAGCAGCGTAAACAAGGCGTATAGTGGGGAAATTTGAGTTAGACCGTTTAGCATGTTTCTAGAGTCGACTTGTTTATAAGTTTTGCCAAGAAACAATGAGAAACTAATATAGGATATTTAGAAGATACTTCTACACATACTTCCGTGGCAAACGAGAAGAAAAGTTTCGTACTAGCACTTCCGAAATTACCACCCCTCTAAATCACCACGTCGATTGGTATGCAGTTAATAAAACTCGTAACAGCTAACATATTGAAAAAAAAGTAAATTGTTCGAACATAAAAATGTCGCATTTCATACACAGAGCATGTTTTGACCATGTATCTGTAGACCATAAATATGTCAAAACCAAAAAAGATCATTTTGGCAAACTAGGACTAAATAGAATAATTTTGGCAAACTAGGACTAACAAATCTAGTCGTTTTTTAAATAAACACACAACTTGCTCTTGTTATCTATAGCTGAATCCATCATTTGAATACATCAAAAAAGCCGTTAAAATTTGTTTAAATAACTCCAAAACAATTAATAAAGAGATCATAATTATTTCGACGCCCATTCTGCGCATTCGTCTTCAAGACGGGTGTCGACCGCAAAATATAATATAGTCATCTTATTCGGAAGAGAATAAAGCTCTCGATTTACTAAAATTGAACAGATCACACATGATCAAACTAAACGCCAAAGTATAGCTGTACATGATATGATGATGTGCGGCTTCGTATGCAACAAAAACCATCTATGTACATACATCTACTCATGTATATATGTATAGACACGACCCACAATCGCAAACGAGAGAGGCCTTTTTATCTGAACTATATACCCAAACATAGGACTAGGTTTACATGTTTATTGCGCAGAAAGTGTTTTTCACGTACCAATCAACTGTTCAATAGTCAAGCTTGCAAAAGAAAACACGAACGTGCCTTTTTTTTATTTTTTATAATACCTTTTACCATACCGGCAGTTTATGCGCATATGTATTTTTACAGATATATATTGCATAGTCTCGTATGGTGCACACACCGGCTTTAAAACTACTTAATTACTTCAAACATTTTAAGACTAAATTGTCCAAGGAGCTGCATTGCAATGCGATGGCAATCATTAGAAAATTAAAAGGGAGTTTCTACGAATAGTGCAAATAATGTCATGTTAATGAGAAGACTCGGGCTTGTTATCTATAATGAACTGTAGTACACGCTTGCGTAGGTATTGTGAAACTGCGTGTAGGCATTGGTTTCCTAATCTCTTCGATTGTGTAGCCGTGATAAAAAACACGTCTCAAATATATAATATGCATGTTGCTCAAGATCGGGGCATACAGACATAGTTGGTGTAGAAGCAAAATCGTGATTTTTCAAACCAACGTGCAATTAAATCTAGCTCACTCATTAAGTTTTTATGCTTCCTAATTTTAATACCAGAATGGCTTACAGCCAGGTATCCCAACAAAAAAGAATAACAGGCAGTACAGATGTTACGTTACCATCAGCTCTATTATGGTGTATCCATTTAATATTTACTTAGTCTATGCTTTTAAAACTGATTGTATTTACTATTCTTTCGTCCTATGACATGTTTGCAGTCAGTATTGGTATTGCGGTGGACAAGTTTGTAATATAGCAGTAAAATATGTGTATTTTCAGCCACCAATATTTTGCACTATTTAGACCATTGAACATAATTACACAGAACTATAACTAGTTTAACTAGATAACATTTCTACGTTATATGTAATATAGTATACCATTTAGCTATATTGTTTGTTTCAATTTCAAGAATTACGAGGTCTCGCAAAACTTTTACATCTGATTTGTTCATGTACCAATGAGCTGCACAATGTCGCACGAATATTGAGGTAAACAACTCATTCGTACGTCATCAATTGTCAAAGGTATTGTTGTACAGCTCGAGATGATAGCCATATAGACAAACAGAGGCTATGTATATATATATATATATATATATATATATATATATATATATATATTGAAGGGATATTGTCAGTTTATATCCCAGAGAAGGCGTGCTTCTGTCAACAATCTTAGCAAACAAATAACCTAAATAAATAACTCTGCCCAAATGAAAACAGTAGCCTTACCAGTAAAAAAAATGCCTGTTACAAGGTCGTATAAACCCTATAGTTCGTGCGATAGACAACAAAACATGCGTTAGGAGCCACGTACAATATGTGTATATAGGTTATTTCTACGGAGCCGAATCGTAGGATCGTCGGCAAGTGCAATGTCTGACCGAAATGCTTAGCCTGCAACTTTACCAATGTAAGGAGGACGCGAAACATAAAAGGTCCACGCACTAACGCCCGGGGAGTTCCCACCTCGATCTGTGTCCACGTAGGTTAAATACAATCAAGACTTGGACTTGTCTGTCTTCTACTGGAAAGGCATGACGTAGGCCAGCAGACGGCTGTGCTGGTGGAACAACCATTAAAGTCTTAAATCTAAAGTAGAAAAAGGGTTGGTCAGACAGTTAAAAACCGCAGCCACTTTTAAGAAAAGACGCCCAGACAGGTTTTGCGGTGATATTGAACAGCATGAACATTTCCTCTTCAATAGACAAACAACCCCTGGCAAAAAGTCAAATTGGTTAGGGACAAGAAAAATGACAGTCTCAAGGCGCCGCTTGAAACGCATTAGTACATTATTTACTCACACGATAAAATCGACGACAGGAATTGCTTCTTTAACAAGTGCAATGTGTTTTATCATTTTCATTTTTATATAAGGGTATTGCAGTAGCAGCCTTCAGCCGCGTCGGGGAACTCGCTCGAGTTAAATGGCAGACCAATAAATCTAGCCAGCAGACTAGCAATAAAGGAGCATCTAGTTTTAATAGTTTGGCCCATGACACACCCATAACGCAGCCCTTGCAAAAAAAGACACACGCTTGAATTTAAACGACTGAAGCTCTTTCTCACGGATTTGAGTAGTTCGTCCGGTAGTTCGTCGCATGATGCTTATCGCATTCCTACAAGCAGAGTTGGCCACGGCTTTCGTCCTCCACCTGCTAGAATCTACGAGTGGAACACACCAGGTGGTAGTAGCCGTGCACAATGTACCTTGTATACACATGGTGTCTATTAAATGCCATTCAGTCCCACAAGCTTCTCATGATGCATGCTTTCCACTACTTTATCTCGTAATTCTCGCAGAAATTGCTGGAAAGTCTCAATGACTAGAACTACAAACATTTTAAGAACGTTGCTTTTATTTTAGACCATTGTTTGTCCCCTACGCGCTTGAAACTCACTGGTTTTAGTCCCGAGGTTAATTACGTTTTCTTTGAGCGATGCTCATTAAATTTGCTCTCACTTCCTTGTATACGGATGCAATAGCTAGCATTAATTATCTTTTTTTGGAAATCGCTGGTTTTAATTCTAGATCATCCTTCGTCTCCTACAGGCTTGGCATTTATTCTGAGGCATATTTTCAAGGCATTGAGGGCCGAACGTATTAAGATATCTAGAATTTCGACAACGGCCCTTGTGGCAACAGCCCTATGGCCGCTGACTATCAGCGGTATAGTTTATTGTCTATTTTCAATGAACATCGCTAAAAAAAATTCGATCAACAACATGACCACAACACCGAACCGGCCACACCCCGGTAGATAACTAGCGCGACAGTACGAGTGCAATAGCTGTCCGGCATTTATCAACGATGTACTGTAAAAAGGTCGTTCCGCGATGGCGTCGTGGACCATGATGTTCAAGTATGGAATTGAACTGACAAGCTCCAGTGGTTAATACTCAGATAGACGTAGGACTCAGCTTTCGCTCTCCCAAGCAGGCTAGCTGCTCTCTATATTGGCACTTAGTATTAATGAGCATATGTTGCCCATAGACCACCCTACGCAATTATCTAGAAATCAGGATGAAAAACCCTTGGTCGTCGCAAACATTAACCGGCGTTTTAGCTAGCAGGCCTGGTTGAACTAAGGCCGTCACTGCTTCGGTCATCTTTTTTGTTTAATTATTTCAGTCTTAGCGACTTCATTGAGAGAACTGCTGCTTTAGTTAATGTTGCCTCGCACTGTAAACATCCTTCTATGTTCGTAAATATGAATGCATATACAATATTACCATAAATTTGCTTAAAACATTATGGCAGCAAATAATGGTATATAAAAAATTAAGTCTGTAACATAAGCAAACTGTTTTTACTTGTTGCGGTCAACAAGCAAAATGAAAATTAAATACATTGCATACATAACATACAAATACGCGCTCAGATCAAAGCACTTCACAATATTTTACATTTTTTATTACAGGTATATTTGATGTAACAATTGTATGTGTCATTGTGTAAAAATGTATTATACACGTGTTACCTAACTTAGAGAAGCACGTTAATAAGGATTCACACCAGTTGATGAACCACTCTATTCCCTCTTTTACACTTAAATTTAAGTATATATACATATCAAGTTCAGGTGAGTAGCGTAACGCAAGAACCGCTTCGCTGCAGTACTTGCCTTGAATGCGGTCCGGCGAGTACGTCACTCTGCTCTCAATAATACGTTTAGTCCGACGGGCGGTTAGATTTGCCGGCTTCCCGTATATACTAGAACCCATAAGTCCTTCCAGAGTCGATGGGAAACGACCTGATGGTCTTACTCTGGCCCTCTTTTTGTAGTGGTAGCCTGTTTTGGATGCAACTGTAAGCGCCTCATTAGCGCCTTCGATGATGCGCGCAGGTGCGGTCCAGGCAAGGGTAATACAACATCTGTCACAGCATAACATTAACGGGGAAGTACAACATCTGTCATAGGGACATTATTAAATTGAATTAACCCCGAGCTTGACAAAATGTGACCACGCGTTTGCCAGAAGACAATTGTCTACTCCAACGAATCATAATTTCAATAATTTTTAGTGTGACTAATGAGGAGACGGCCCTGTTACACCGATGCAATAGCTTCGAACGCCACGGTATATAATAATAATAATAATAATCGTAATAATATTTGAACATGTCTTTATAATAATATGTTATAAAATATTATATCCCTTGCGTCCCTGGTCTTTCTGGAGACGATGGCAAGCGGCCCGACGGCTTGACTTTGATACCTTTCTACAAGGGTCGTTCCCTGGTGTGGGATGCGACGGTGACCGACTGTCTGACCCCCTCCCTTGTCGGTCCCGGCGCTTCTCGCCCAGGAACTGCAGCTTCCCGCGCCGAGACATCAAAGATAAGAAAGTATGCGAACTTAGGCCGGGCGTACTACTTTTCACACTTCACATTCGAGACGCTGGGTGGCCCTGGGCCCCTTACAACCACGCTAATTTCCCAGGTTGGCGACGCTTTACAGAAGTCTACGATGGACAAAAGAGCGGGCATTTTCTTCGGCCAACAGCTTGCCCTAGAGATTCAGAGAGGTAACGCGATTTCGGTGCTCGGAACAATGAAAGACTGGATGGACCCGCGTCTTCGCGTCAGGGGTCGGGCAAGAATCCCACTCGGACACGAGTGATAGATGAGGAGTGAGCCATCGGTGCCGTGGATTTAAACATTCACATGTATATATTAAATTCCTAAATAAATATATAATTTTCTGTTCTTTATAACAAATATTATATATAATGCATACAAATATGCCACTAACTACACATTAATTACCCAATGTTTAAATTTATCATGTCGGGTCTTGTAATATTTTACAATAAAGTAGGAATATTAATCTGTACTCCTATATATATATATATATATATATATATATATATATATATATATATTCGGCAGCTACATCCATGGAAATGCAAGTTTGATTATTTCTCGTGATAAACCTAGTACACTTAGTAATTTGATGGTACAGCTCTGCCTTCTCTATCATGCATGCGTCAACGTGATTTTGTGCAGGAGATTATCTCCAATTAGACCTATTTAAATTACCCTAAAACATGTGTTTTTGTTTAATATTAGACCAGAGGTTTCAGTCGCTTTAATCTTCAATTCAATCATCAGTGTAATACATACGACAGATACACATTTGTCTATCTTAGGTGTGTCTTAGATGTAGATTGTTTCATTGAGGTAAAACCCTGGTGTAAACTACAGAGTACGTCTATGAGGGCTTGTCACCACAGTTTAATACTGGTGCAAACACGAAACGGCTAATCGTGTTGGTTCCACCTTTGGTGTTGTTGATCGCATCCTCAGAAATGTAATCCGCCCGACGATACGGGTAGGAGAGCTACATCGTGTGACAAAGCAAACCTAATAGCGAACATGTAACACGCGATCTACAACCGACAATTCATCTAATCAAGGATGCAACTTTACTACTCATTAATAACTCAAAGACATTCGAGACGTGGACTTTAAACAACACTGAAAATATTCAGGATAAAAATTACCTCGATACTTCAGTACTGTTTCCCACTAATTGCGCCGCACCTAACACTACGCAATCTTAAACATTTGGTCCGTGTAAAGGCGTGCTTTATGAAAAGCGTACTGGGATTACTTAAGAACGCGTCAGCTAGCCTGGCACGACAGCTATGCGGACAACCCACTCTTGTAGAGGACTTAGTCTTAGACAAATTACCAACCAATACAATTACACTCGACATGTACTGAACATTTAGGGAAGACTGCAACGTAAATTTTGCTATGTTTAACTATACCGACGAGCCTGCTTTTCGCTTAGAAAAGTGGAAACGTGCCTTCTAAAGTAACCGACCATTATTGTGCAGGCTAACATGGCACGGTTATCGCCATTATATGTGCCTCAAGGGTGAATGTTATGATATTAACGACTACGCATGCAAGTTTTGTAGTGAGCGCAACATCTGTCGATATCACGTTCTAATATGCTCGGCCTTAGACTCATACTCGTTACAGGCGCGTGTAAACGAGATATTGCTTTAACTTCGTAACAAACCATGTGTGTCAATCCAATCCTACTACCAACAACTATGGTGAACAAATATATATATATATATATATATATATATACATGTGTGTACTCACTACTCCTGAATACGCAGACAAAGTTAATAAAGCATCCCGGTAAAAAAATATCTGGTTATATTAAGTATTCTAGATCGATGCTTAAAAGCAAGCAGCGAGAAGGCAAGCGCCCATTTGACGACGCTTAACCTTGCGCATTCCCCTCAACGGCAAATGCCACGCACTCCTATTACATCACCCAATCACGGCCTGGCGAACAGCTGGATACAAGAGCAGACATTCAACTACGGCGTTTGCAGCCCACGGGTTTCATCACGTGTTATGCAGCACAGAAGAGTTCCACATTCCTCAGGAGCGTTGCAAGTGCACGAGGTGCTCTGCCCAGTGCGATAGATACCATGCCGCAGCATGTCCAGCAGCTCAGTCAATAGCTGAACTAGCAAGATGAGAGAAAACCCAATGACGTGGAGGAAGCACTAGTTCTGTCCGATGTATATGTTTATAATTTTAGCCAACCTGGGTGTTAATAAACCATAATATAATTACATCACTCAATTGCATGTTTTCGACAGCATGCAAACGAACTGTTTACGTTGAAATTCGTCCTCCAATAGCTAGTAGACCATATCATGAGCATAACGTAGAGATTATCGTTTGCTAAAATGTACTACTCATTTTACATTCTTGCAATCCTCCTAATCTTCATATAATCTGCTCCAATGTGACGCGCGTCTTATCATGTAATCAAATCAAAGTATTCATGGTTCTCTTTCGCGTTTGCCGGCAGAGTCATTATCTGCCAAATGTTGACCTTTGGTATGTCACGTCGGCACGCACGTACTCCCAGCGATTGCTACTGCTGCTGCTGCTGTTGCTACTGTTCTGTGGATATCTCTGAAGCCGCTGATTAACAACAACCCGTCGACCTCTTGCGAAAACATGATATAGATCCCCCGCCCTCAAGATGGTTAAGCCCACCATGCACTGGTGCAATCAGTCACCGTAGTGAACCAACCAAGTAAGTGTCATAAATGACCACGACAGATGCAAGTAGTACCTGAGCCTACGTTATCCTGAATTGAGTGCCATCCAATTTCCACGACAGGGAGGGAGGTTCATCAGTCTCTGTGTATGTGTGTGTAAGTGTGTGTGCAAAGCGCTGCAGCCACAGAACTGGAGTGCGTAGAGCGCAACCAAGGTAAGGGAGAAGGTGTCTATATAAATGTCCGTGTTTCAGTTTTGAATAAGCTTGTTCGACTCATCCGGCCCAAGCTTCTTAGCTTTCAACTACTAACCGCCATGCCATTTTGCCACGAGAGCAACCTGGTGAAGCTGAAGGAACGAGAAGCAGCGCTAGAAAGCATCGCCCACCGACGTCTCGAGGCGAAACCAGCTTGCTTTGGTCTACATGAAATGCTATCGCAACGTCTAGGTGACAAAGTGCCCGAGGCAAACAGCGGACAACCAGCGCAGGGCAAAGCAAAAAGTGGATCGAGACAGCAAAGTTGCGTGTCAACTGCATCACACAGAGCCAGCGCCACGCCTAGCGGCAGTGCGGCCGTGAAGTCAACCGTGCGGCGATACCACTGGACACTGCTTTGTGTTTAAGTCATACAGAGGAATATTGTGATTATTTATTAATCAGTTCCATTACATTTGCACACTCGGCAGTGCTCGCCATCTTATAACGCTGTTTGCCACTATTACACAAAATGTAATAGTGGCAAACAGCGTTCGGAAAAAAAAGTACGTTTGCAGCAAAAACAGCTCTTTCATTGTCACACAGTTTGATGTTTGCGCCTACAAGAATGTTACGAAATCCGACACGCTATAGTTGAAATACACTGATCAATTATTTGCTGTCGAATGCTAGATATATTAACTTGTATTTATCTTATAAAATCAATCAATCAATCAATCAGGTTTATTGACGTGCCCAACTAAAAATATATAAGTTGTGGTAATAAAAGACGATGCTGGAAATCGGTACATACAGTACACATAATATATAGAGGAAAGTTGCAGTGTACAATCATCTATAAATCCAAAGAACCACTTCTAAATAAACTTTGGGATTCACAAGACAGTGTTTTAATGATAACTAAACAATAAACCTGTACTAATCATAGCGGTTTCTATAATCAAAATTAAATCGCACACACGATCCTTAGAACTACACTAGAGCACTAAGCCTTACATTGTCTTATAATTTACAATGTAAGAACTTCCGCGTTCCAACTATCAGACCTTTTGTTTTTCTTTCATTATAATGGCATTAAACAAAAAACAAAAACATGATTTTGCTTTGACATGCGCTTACACGCCCAGGCAATCCAAGGCATATTGTTCGGCCAAATCGTAGATATGACCTCAAGGTGTAACTACATGGACGCGCATGTCTGTCTAAGAATCAATCAATGGGAAGCGGAGAGTTTATTACGTACACGCCCGTCATGTGCATTTTCGTGAAGCAACGTTAATTAACCTTTGACATAGGCTTCCCATTTATTGGTGAAAAATACAGTCCTTTATTAAGAACTCATTTGTTTTTATGCTGTTTCTAGTGTGTATGCTTATTTGATAATGTTTTATAGGTTTATTTCCTACATACTGCATACTTTTTGACCACGTGTAACGCGAATACTTTTGATCATTACTTGGTTGCAGATATAGCAGTATAATGATGTATAGACCTTTTCCATGGCCAGTTTGGCAACACCAACGCACCTTATGAATTTACGTAGTTTAGACCTATTTTGTGACTGTCTTGAGACGGACTCAAAAATAATATCTCAAGGTCCCAAAATAGCATGTCGAGCTTAAATTGGTAAAAATAACGAAAAAAACGCTTATTTAATCAAATTAGTGTATATTTCCTTTACTTTTATATATAAATTGCTTTGATGCAAATTTTCCTTTATGTAGCAGATCAATATGGGGTAATATCATCTATGACATCCGTGTCGTCGTACAATCTTGTCGAAATGATCTTGCCTCCCTGTTGTCTTTGTTATGGCTCATTAGCTGCCAAATATTGACTTTTGCTAACATGAAGTAGCCCACCCACTGCAGCTGTACTATGCCTATCTCTGATGTTCATCAGATTTTATCCGTAGACCCCTGTTGAATTAAGATATAGATATCTAGCCTCTACAAAATTAAGCACACAAGCCGTTGTAGCAATAAGTCATCAAATTTAATCGGCCGAACATATTACACATTACCAATATACACATTTGCCTAGAATATAGCTTTATTCCAATATCTAGATAGATAGCAAAGTGCAGTTGCACGTCCTGTATGGTTCCTAATTAATCCTAAATGGGCCTACTGTTGCCTACTCACCTAAATAGGGTGGTTTATTCGGGCGATGCTTTTAAGAACTAGATGAAGTTTACACTGTTGAATAAAAGATGCCCGTCGCTTAGAGATGGACCCTTATATGCTCAGTATTAATATTAATACTGAGCTCAGTATTAATAATAATACAAATTGTAGGCATGCGTATTGTAAACATACCGGCAGTGTATGGGCATAAGTAAAGCTAGGGAACGTTGTTTAATTGTTCTGTATAGTCTTAATCACTTCGGATGATTTTAAAGACATTTCGCAATCAGGGAGAGTTCTAAAAAATTTAAAACATCTTTTGTTGAAATGCGATTAGTCACGCGTGGTGTTTTGATATCTGAGCTGTGGTTTTCAATTGATGAGCTGCGGCACAGGCGCTACGATAATAATCCTTGATCATTGTACCGCCGTCCGGACACCTGCATTTCGCGCGCTTTCCGGCCCGCCGGCCTCCATGTGAAATGTGAGTGGAAATCTTATGGATTTTAGAATAATTTTGAGATACCTTGTCTTCTTCGAAGCATACACGAGAGTAGGTGAGGTGATACACCGTAGCGCTAAGCCATGCTTCATCGGCCATGCAGACAAAAACTATAGATATCTTAAAGTGTCCACTTGTGCTACCGTTCTAAGTGGCCGCAATTAAGAGAGTGACATACGTATTTAGGTATGGTATGCATGTCAAGCAAGTAATCACTCTATTAATCCATCCATAGCCTGTAGACGTACGGTTAGCTAGTGCACACCACATCTTGTATGGTTACACTAGACAACATCTAATGATCTCAGCCATAAAATATGGGAACAATAAAAAAAATTACAACAGCTGTCACAATAACGAGACTACGCAACCGCACCAGCAGCAGCAGCAATACGGCGAACAACAACAGCAGCAGCAATACGGCGAACAACAACAACAATAGCAACAACAATAACAACAACAACAACAACAACAGCAACAACAATAACAACAACAGCAACAACAATAACAACAACAACAACAACGATAGGTCTATTGGCAACGCTAGCCGACCAACAGTGGAGCGTCGAGCGAAACAAGAAACATAAGGGCAAGTCGAAACGTATCCGAGCGTAATGCTGAAATACTTCTGGCCGACTGGCCTCCCGCATGCCACTTGGTGGCGCTTTCATTGGCCGACTTTAGTGCCGGCCGGAAAGCGTAGCCAGCCATCGTTCTCGCCACCGTTTTCACCACCGTCATCGTCGTCGATCAAACGGTGTATTTCCGCTCCCTGTGACATTTCCGGTGAGATGGCGGCCAAATGCACTCAATGTACGGCCAACGCATCTCAGCTGTCAGCTACCCTCTCGTTTTGCGACGCTTGCGAATGTCTGTCTATGAAGGACATGATGACAAGGCGTCCGCCATCCATGACCATGACCAACCACCGTGGTGGCTATGATTATTATGATGGCGATAATGCAATCATATTCGCAGTGAGCTATACACAAAAAAAAAGCTTGTCGTCGTGGCGTCCATGCTAGAAGCTATCATGTAATAATGATGGAGTCTACTACCATTGTCTCCAGTTGGTGGACGGTTTTCTTTGCGAGACCAATCAACGGCGGCGCCCTGACGCAGAGTTAGTGACGTATAGACTACCTGCGCTGAACAGTGCAGGTAGTTTATACCCTTTTATATATAGTTTTTATTTATTTATATATAGTCACTGATTGTGTAGTGGCGTTCGTTCAGTATGTTGTAATCTTTGTGTGCATTATTGTTGCCAATCGGGACATTAATTTTAAAATTCGTTTTTTTGTTGAGATAACATGTTATAACTCTAGACTAATTTTCGTCCCCGGTAAGCTTGGAATCGCCATGATGTACACTCGTATGCGTCTTTAATGGGGACATTAACTCCCCGTTTTGCATTTTGTCAAGAGTACTTGCGGATACTTAGGGGAACACATGTTTTTCATTATATAATAACCAATTTCTCTAATAGTTCTCTAATACCCTATAGCCCCTGCGGGCTCGGAATCGCCGTGACGAATACGTGTCATTCATGGATGGACATTTACTTTAGTATAGTATTGTCAAGAGTGCCTGCCGAGCAGGCATGCTACGCTGCTAACCCAGATCGCGGCAATCTCGGCATTCACGTTACACTGCAGTAATTAGCGGTGAAAACGCCGCTTGCTCAGGTGGCTTACAAAGAGTAGACGTGAGCAGCCATTAAAATGTGGCTAGCTACATAGACATGCGCGTGCAGTTAGTGATTCCACAGAAAACTCAACGGAAGAAAATCCACACAAGAAAAAACGCTAGATCGATTGTTGTGTCGAATCACTGTGATGTAACATAAAGACACTTACCCAGCCCGGGTGTTAATAAATAAATACATTTCCACACAAAAACATGTCAAGTCGTGCCTGACTGTTCCGGATCGTTCCGGATGTGCACAACGTTTAGGGTGCTGCTACAGCAGCTTCATCAGTTCCAGTGGTCCTGGTCTGACCTCTGAGCACGCAAGCGAAATCGGAGGTTTTGCGCCACGCTGGGCCCAGCAATTACTATGCCCACCAATTGCTCTCATAACATCGAAGCTCAGTACGATGCACCATAAGCGTTTGTGGTATTTGACCAGGGAATAGTACCAGACTCGCTCTGTCATGTGCAACATTAACGTGTGCTGGCCAGACGGCCAGCAACTTTGAAAACGCCGCGCACGTCAATTGCAGTTGAGTCGTCAACGTTGTTCGCGAGCCAGGTGCCTTTAGCTGGGGCATTTTATTACACCCCTGATCTAAAGAACGAGCAAATAATGTACAAATATTGTCGTTCAACCGACATTAGGCTTACGATGTACATTTCTTGATTGACAACTTCAGCAGTTTTGAAGCGGCTTTTTTCCGTTTCTACAACAACATATCGAGAGTGTGTTGGAATTCCAGAACTATTACTCGCCGTTCGTGTGTGTGCCAAGGGTCTCGTTTGACTTCTAGAACAGTCATAGTGTGACGCGTGTAGAAGCTAGGCGATCGGAATGAGAGCCAGAAGGGCATTCGTGCGTTAGCCACCAAGTTTCGGCTGAGAGGCGGTTCAATTAGGCAATCGACTATTTCGAGGTCCATTTCACAGTCAAGCTTTAGTACGCAGTACCTATATATGCTTTCGGCAATTCTTCTGAATGGTCTTTCACCTTCCTAGTGTATAGTAGTAGATATAGTGGTAGTAAAAGCAGGACTACTGGCTAGCTTGTAGCATGGACGCGGCTCCGGTGGATCTGAGCCTCCATCCTCCATCACATTCCGACCCCGAGACTCACCTCTTTGACCGGCGGGCATCAGCTGACCATCTCTCTCCGAGTTGCAATATTGAGAAACGCTGGCGGCTTGCTGTTCGGTCAGACGCAATTCGATTGCCTCTTGGCAGGCGCATCGGTCGAATGTTCGTCTTCTCGCTTGCAGCCGCACGGGTGCTCGGGCCTTTCGGCAAAAGTGCACCGATTGCAAGTACCGACTCGCTTCGTTGCCGGACTTGGACCTTGGCCAGGTCCCGTGTCTATGAGTTCATAGTAACTATGGACATGTTCATATCCAGTAGCGTGTTGAATTGTTCATACCTGCTGAGATCTAACGTTGCCGCCTTGTTGGCATTCGTGTTTTATGTTCTACAAACTCACCTATACTATTATCATACAACAATAGGACTCATTCAATACAATAACCTATAATCTATACATACCTACCGAAAATAAATTATATCTTCCTACTAATTTCGTTTACATATTAACACCTACGTATGGTAAGTTCTTTCAATTGCACAATTATATCTATTGTACAGCTTTATCTCGATTGTAACGTCTAACCAGCTTGCTTAGAGACTTAATATACAATTCAGTCGGTGCCGCAGATGTATCATATCCTTTAGAGTTGATTACTTTGGCGAGCCCTTTTTCTCGAGAACGATCGGTAATCACCGGTATGCCTCCTCTGAGGTAATATGAGGTTACCACTTTATGGGTGCGTAAATTGAAGTATCGTGTTCATAGTGTCCATTGCTGATGGATTTGGGGAGATGTGCCGTTTTGGTAGGAATAGCCATAATTTTGCAGCATTTTGTTTCACGCGTGTAACGCGCAAAATGATGGCATATGTGTCTTCCGTTCTTGTTTAATCTTTTAAAAATTCCGTTTTATATCAGCGAGTCGTTATAGTCCCTTCCGACTAATATGCGTGTAACTACATACGGTGTATTTTATGGCTCTGCATCGTTCTTAGAACCAGCTTGTTCTTAGAACCGGCTTGTTCTTAGAACCGGCTCGTCCTTAGAACCGGCTCGTTCTTAGAGCCAGCTCGTTCTTAAAACCAGCTTGTTCTTAGAACCAGCTTGTTCTAAGGGCCAGCAACCGGCTCGTTTTTAGAACCGGTTTGTTCGTAAAACCGGCTCGTTCGTAATAACGGCTTGTTCCTAGAGCCGGTTCGTTTGTACAACCGGCTTGTTCTTACAACCGGCTCGTTCTTCCAACCGGCTCGTCCTTCCAACCGGCCCATTCTTAGAACCGGCTCGTTCTTAAAACTAGCTTGTTCCTACACCCGGCTCGTCTTAAAACCAGCATGTTCTAAGAAACGGCTCGTTATTTAAACCAGCATGTTTTTAGAACATGCTCGTGCTTTGAACTAGCATGTTCTTAGAACTGGCTTGTTCTTAGAATCGGTTCGTTCCTAGAACCGGCTCGTTTTTAGAACCGGCTCGTTTTCAGAACCGGCTCGTTTTTAGAACCGGCTCATTTTCAGAACCGGCTCGTTCTTACAACCGGCTCGTATTTAAAACCGGTTCGTTCTTAGAACCGGCTCGTTCTTAGAACCGGCTCGTTCTTAGAACCGGTTCGTTCTTAGAACCGACTCGTTTATTACACGTAACATATTACACGTATCCAGTCGAATAGTTATCATCCGATTGATTCGCTTTCTTTTGGCTTTGTCTTGCTCCTGATCGACCTAGCTTCCGGCCGCCACCAGCAACGTGCTATGTAAATAGCGTATTGGTTGTGCCACCGCCATCTCCCGGCAACGACGCATATCAGCGAGAAGCTTTGATCGGCCGGTCAGCAACCAGGTGGCATTTGGCACGTGACATAACGAATCAGCATGCGTTCTAGCATGCGTCCGTATGCGCGCCTGTCTTTCTGTCAACTGTCAGTAGTTCGGCGACAGCACGGTCCCACCGACGACCGGCGGGGAGCATCCCATCAACTTCACCTGCAGCCTACCACTTGCCACTGGCTAGCAGGGAGCTGGTACAAGCTTTGCGCGAGCCGTCGTAGGTTCCGATGATCCCAGGACCTCTCCGACGGACGAGGCAACGCCGCCGCCGTCGGAGAGGTCCTGGGAGTCGTCCTCAGCTAAGCCCCCATCGGTCGGTTGAGTAGGGGCAGTAATCGCTGTGCAGCTGACACCACTATCGAACAGATGATACAAGTATGTGGCAAGCAACAACCGCAGGCAGCAAATAAGTAACGGCGTAACTGATACGTTCACTGAGGTAAGGTTGCTGCTGCTGCTGATGTCGCTGCTGTTGGGATATAACAATAATGGCCGCATACGACAACGATAACCGTTTGCCTGGCGACACCCTCCAACCTATTGGTTCCCGTTTACTCCTGGGCTGGGTCGGACGACGTCGAAAGACAAAGTAAATGCACACGTGCTCAATTCGACAAGTCCGAAGTATCGGAGGTCAACTTGGACGTATATCTACCGTGTAAGTAGGGGACATTACACGGCATCGGCGGGATTATCGCATGGTCGTACAAAGGGTCGTACGAAGCTATTCAATAGAGCGCGTACGTTAGAAAGCTGTTGGCACACTACTACTACTTGGTGAGGTTAACGCAGGCCTCGGATTCATCCACGGCTTTAACATCGTGACCCATGACATCGTGAGTTTACGAAAAAAGGGTCAGATCGGCCGAGCCCCTAAGAGTGTTCAGTCTTAGCACAATGGTTTGCTTTAGTGTTACCACAAATGCCGCGTAACTAGCGCCTTTTAGCTCGTCAGCAGCAACAGTCATCCGTAGTAATCTGCAGGCCGTTCCGACTGGATCCAGGCTAGAAAAACTGCCGCTCGCCTACCTACGCGGATAGTCGGCCTGGTCAGAGAAATGTTTACTATGTGACCAGGGTAGTATTTCTACTCCATCAGGTATCTTGTCGTAACTGAATGATGTTAATTGGTTCTGCATATATCCAAGATCGCCCATAGTTTCATGGAGCTTTGTTATTATTATTAATAATAGTATTATTTTTATTCTTCTTCAACAGCGTATATATATACATTTCGGTTTCTAAAGATGTAAACTTTTCCACTCTTTCAAGGCACATAAACCATGTCACACATTTGTCAAACACTCTAAACATGTAAGATGCTTAGAGACAAGCCTAACAGATAGCTACACTCATTTCGCCACATAAACAGAAATATATGCAGGTGTCTCGTTTTGTAAGTAATGCTAGTAAATCGTAGTATTCGGCAATTTTCCGCAATGAAAATAAATCACTTTAAGATGGCCGGATAGCGGCTTATTTGCCCGGTCTCAAGAGCAACTCACAAGTTAGTAAACGGAAATTAATATCGTTAAAGATAGCACGGACGCCTCTTTGAGTAAATCCATATTTCCCGTATACGGCACTTTACTTCTAAGTCTGTCTGACTCACTACAAACACTTTATTGGCCACGCTAATGGTATGCTGAAAAACCTTCCATTCGTCTACGCTCAAGTTTTAAAATGTTTACCATGCAACCACATATCTGTTGACACTTAAACTGCTCACTTTGCAGTTTCGATACCGTTTCCAATGCCTATTTTTAGGCTGTTTACTCTAAACCTAAACACTAGTCATGTCTTTATATTTTGATTAAATAAAGCAATAAATTGACAAATGCATAATAACGCAGCTGAGTACTTACCAGTCCTGGTTAGCAGAGCACAGTGAAAAATATTAGAATGTCAGTACTAATTCCTATTTATTAAACTGCAAGTGAACGTAAACTTTAATAAGTGTGAATATCTAATCCTCTTAACAGTTTTTCGGAAACGACACAGACCCGCCAAAAAAGCTTCCCCTAAACCCATTTTTCTCTGTGAGCAACATTGTAGCATCAACTAAGGTGGCCATATTGCTCGTCGACGCGCATGAAAACTGGTCTAATCGCACATCGCAGATTCGATGGACTGTAGTTGCATAGCTGGATGATTTCTCACTCACAACCGCATACTTCGCCCGATATCTGATCAGAGATTGAACAGAACATGTATGGTACAAGAGTTCCAGCCCCGAGTATCTATATGTCTTATTATCCTACCGCGCGCCCTTGGTGTGATCGAACAATAAGATGTATTTTCCTATTATTCAATAGTTATTACACAGTTCTGCGCAATAGTAGGTAGCGTGGAAAATTCATTGTCACCGCGCTGTAAATCTGTAACACCGCACTTTAAGTTTTTAGCTTAATCAAATAGGACGTGCATTTGTATAACACTCAATTACAATGCAGAAACACGACAATCTCCGCAGTGCAAAAATGTGTGTGCAACGCCGTTAGCGTACTTTTAGTATATATTCGGTGTGGTAAAAAAATCGAGATGAGCCCGTATAAGCAGCTTAATCTGCTCTAAACATTAAAAATCAAATTACATAGATGCATAAAAGCATTTCGTGTATTTGTTTTTTTTTCCGTTAAATTACGTCATTACAATTGCAACCGCTAGCCATAGGTCACTATCGCTAAGCAAGTGAGGAATGTATGCTCAATAGAAGACCACAAGCATACTCGCCTGCTTTAACCCCTTCATGTCTTGTGGACCCTGTGCTTGCTCTTGTTCGAGGTCCTATCGAGTACCGACCTGTTTTGAATGAGAAACCTGCTGTTCGGTGTCCACAGCTATTGAGGAACCACCTCTATGATAATGTCGCACTTTTAGTCTTCCGTAACGACAACGACGACAAGAATACCGTACGCATCGCGCTCTGCCCAGCTCCCCCGACTCGGGCCGTCAGACAAGCAGAGAGATTCCGAGACGAGCTGAGACGAGCAGACACCCTTAGGGGTCGTTTTAAACGTGTACGTCTTTGAAGAGTATTATTTGGGCATATACCACCCATGTTTGCGAGTTTGTATCATCAGATTTATAACGGCCGCTGCCGATGACCCTTAGACGTGGTCGTGCCCTTATATGCCCCACGAGCTAGCTGATTTTTGTCTGTTCCCTCCAGTTTACCTGCTGTGCTAGCTCACCCTCTTTTCAGTCACAGCAGCAGTACAGCATGCTGTCCTGCCAAGTTATTTCACGAAAAAGCAAGGCGTGGTAGAAGTGGTAGATGTCACACACAAGGTCGTTTTCTCGACACGCACAGGATTCAGGCCGAGTGTCGCGATGAGCATAATGCTATCATCAAGTTGACCTTCGTTGAAATAAGGAGGGGGAAAGAGGCAGGGTCTGCAGCCCCATAGTAGCTATCGTTTACGACGAAAGAAGAGCACTTCTCACCTCAGAGTGTCGTGACAAGGTGTAAGTAGTACATGGGTACGGACGCATAAAAAGCTAGTCGTAGAGCGATCAACGACAGCGCTCCATAGGTTTTTGAGATATTTTTTCGTTGTTGCACAAACCATGTCCTCTGAGGCTATCTAAATTTACATAGCGACACACGGATTTAATCGTGAAACGAGGACCATATTGTTGCGCCTTCAGTTGTTTACGTGCCATGCGTGACAACACATGTTGCACCGCAGAGATCTTGTAGCGTATCATCATGTCTTTCTATATGGTCGAAGAGCAGTAGTCAAAGAGATAGGTCCACATACACACATAGACACATGCATCCTTTCTAGGAAGAAAAACGACGCAGTTGTGGGCCACCGCAAAAACGCGCATATGTTTCTTGCAATTTACTGCTGACACTTTTCAAAAAGTTTCATTTTTCGCAGCCACGGGTGGCATTTTTGACGTGATCGTCCAAATCTAATTACGTCCTGACTTCTAATGCATTCGCAACGTAGATATATCCCAGTTGCCGCTAGAATCGATAGGTGTTTGCCAGCATTTGGTTATAGGAGGCAAACGTTTTTAGCTGATATACACTTTTCGCTTAGCATAATGGGTAGGGCTACTAAAAGCAAATCGTCTTTGTTAGGTGCGCACTGCAAATATTACGACAAATGCCCACCCTGTGGTACCGTAGTCTTATACCGACGTAGTACATACTCGACTAAGGCGTTAAGCATCTATAATGTAAATGTCAAGGCTTTATTTCCGTAGCAACAGTTAGCCATACTCGCGCATATGTTGCTAGAGTCAGGATAACTGCGACCGGTCAGACGAACGTGATGTCACGTAGTTAGATAAGGTAGAGTGCGTACACTGTAAATCAAACCGTGCGCGTTCGACTAGCAGGTGTCGTCCCTGGCCACTGGCAAGTTTACTTTTGAGCTCGAAGAAGAGCTTGAAGAGCAGGCCGGGCAGGAGTTGGCATTACTTCTAAAAGCAGTTTTTTGCAGTAATATATCTTCATACTCGTAAAGATACGAGCATGAGCACGTAACTGCTGCTCCTCAAAGGGCACGTAGGTAGAAAAAAGGGGAACTATTGAATACGTATCTTAGAAAGATTGCAATAGAATAATCCGGATTAACTAGTCTTGTTAAAGAGAAGGAGTCCATGGAAAAAAACGACGAGATACGAGTAGCCCTGGTAAGCTGGAGGTAAGTTTTCTACATTATTTCCGCAGAGACTAAGAACAATTAAGTTTAAACGCCAAAGAACCTGATCTCTCTGCGATTATTGAACATGTTCACTCGTTTTTTAGACGGTACATGAACGGAACTAGAGTCAGGTGCACGGTACGGGCCAGTTCGTTCAACTCGGAGGGTTACTGAAACGCGGTTGGCTTTTGTCAGCTTCACAGTCTAATTTGCCCCAGAGCAAACTTTTTTTAGACTTTCCGTAAGGCTAATGGCCGTGTACGTTTTTTTATGTCATGGCTAATTTTTAATCCACTCCGGCATTTACATTGTCTAAATTAGAAACCATGCAAACCAATTTAAGAGGGGCCGGTCTGGGTCTCGAGCCCAGTCTTCCCGAATGCAAGGCAAAGGCTTTGCTACTAAGCCATCTTGCTCGGTAAATCGAAAAAATAGGGGCGCACAATGCTTAAAAAGTGGATGGATGGATAATTAGAGTCTAACAATGAAACTTGTTTCTAGACTCATCCTTCACTACTATAGTTTCTCATATATACTTTATATTTCGAAACGTCTTAGCGCAGTAATAAATGCAGAACTTGCACCTTGAATGCAGAAAATTCTGCTACGAGGCAAGGAGAACATACATCCGTGTCCTAAATTAGCTTCTGCATACTATCAAACATTGATCGTTCTACATATATCATACTCTGATAAATAGATAAATTGCGCGATGGAGACAAATTGTCACGCCGTTGTAATATTGAAAATATAGTGTACACAGTAAAGAGCATAGAACGATGTGATGATCATTGAATTAAGACCATGAGCGTCATTTACTAAAGTCACACGTGTATGACTAACAGAATGCACAATGCTATATAAAACATTAACCTCAACGAGTTCGATCGGCAAGGTTACATTCAGAGCCATAACGCTGGCTGTGGCGTTTCTCTGCCCTATGCGGCATAGGCAGACGGCTGGTTCTATGCCCAGCCACCGTGTCCTTAATAGAAGCCGCCGCTCTAATATGTTGACATAAGCTTCTACAAGTTCGAACACGTTGCTGCTAATTCCCCTCGAGGTTTCCTCGCGTTCCCGGCGCGGCACTGGGACGCAACGTAAGGACAACGTAATGTAGGCTGCCCTGCAAATCAGTGAGTGTTTTTTTCGACAAGCAGTCTAACGAAACTTAGAACTCTTCAGTCACAGATCATCATTGCCTTAGCTTCTGAGTTCGAGGCTAGAGGCTACTAGGTTCCCATGTGAGACGTTGCAATAAGCAGCGAACGCACGCTGCATGTTAGTCACATCTCCAACCTTAATATACGTAGGGTGATAGGTGCATCCAATATTAACGCCTCGCTAGTGCTTTTCTCAAGACAGACTCTCAACATCCTCTTACTCTCCCTGTACTACGCGTTTACCGCGTGCCGTGTACTCCTGCATGTTACCGCCGACTGCTACGGGTATAATACTAGTAATAATAATAATACTCGTGCGTCATTTAGTAATTAACTTAGTATCTTATACCGAGCATCAGACACAGATACGAGCGGCGTCCCCAACCTGACCGGTAGCGATGCACACTGATATTGGGGCACAGCTGTAGTTCTTGCCGTCGCATCTAACCTCATCTAATCGAGAATTGCCGTCATCTATTTCGAGCATGTCTCGAGTCCTCTATTCTCAAGCAAAATTGGGCTAGATAATTATCTTTAAAGTCTATGGATGAGCGAACGGTAATGGTGCTACAGCGGCCAAATTGCTCGTCTATTTTCAGTTCGCGTGGAGGTTTAACTACCTCTTTAGTTCTCTTGACATATATAGCCTTGCACGGACTTGGGCGATTTCTGAAAACGACCAGCAAAAGCTTTAACGGCAGGATATGGATACCCTACAAAATATGTATTGCGAACGTGGATCGAGTTTCGAAACCGAGCAATAGGTAGGCCAACGTGACCAAAACGAATGATCTCATACGTTGAAAACGAAGGCGAACTGGCTAACTGCAGGTGTATAGCAGATGTAGCAATGCATGGTGAATGATAGCGCAAATTATGCTGAACTATCTCACCGATTCCATAAAACTGTTTGTGGAATTCCGTAGTATACTACGCGATAGTAACGCGATAGTATGGTAGGTTGTACATCGAGCAGCGTGTGACAATGCTTAATGAGCATTTCGTCCTTAACCGGATTTAGCAATCTTATCAGAGACGTTTGAAGGTAAGAGCATAACCTCTCCACTTTTGTCACACATAGGGGTTTAGTATCTGGAAAGGTATTATTTTGAAATTGTAATCGTTTATGTCCGTTAAGTAGGGTAGGGTATAGAAATTCCACCCCCGGTTTCTTGGACGCCTTAGTCAAACTGTTCGCGTCACATGGTTACCCTGGAAAATGTGTTGCATTCTGATCAGAGCGAAAAAGAAGTCGCTATCTTCTATCTGGTACAAGCAACCAATCCAGCATGCTTTTAGTCCGTTCGATGAAGAGATTCGGAGTAGTGATAGTAGCAGGCTTCGGGCAGGAAATAAAACAAAATCACTTAGAAGTAGTGTGGTGGATTTTTTTGCGTTTTCACTGAGGTATCAAAAGATACGGTCAGTTTACTATCTCTCCTATCGTTCCGTCGGAAGTCTAACGAGAACATTAAATTGCGCGCCTAAATGGCTGCCCTGCTGAAATCCGAACCGCTGGGTCGCGGGCCTTTTTGCAAACAGGTAAGATGCAGTGTCTTATCCAAGCTCTTAGCTGCGAGTTGTCCAAATAGTAAATGGCCACGCTAAAGACTAGAATGAGTCGTCCTTGATCTTTTAATGTTTTGCTATTGCGGCCGGATTCTTTTGCCATCGCTATTTTGTCGGTAGAGTCTGAGCTTGGTCACTCCAATAATATCGCTTTTGACTTACTTCCGTAAGACTGGCCGGGTTGACGTGTGTTCTGCTGTGTTCTACACTTGTATGGTGCCAGCGTTTTGCCTGTTCTACACCCGGGCCTGACGCCGGATTTGTAGGCCATTAGCTTCAGCCGCGGTGCCCAGGGACTTCCGCTACTCCCAGCAATTTGTGTTTATATTGGTGGAACTGTTGGGAAGAACACGCGTAGCGCTTTTGACAAAGTGTGGCCGCCCAGCTGAAAATTCAGTTCATTTTAATAAAGATGTTAACGTTCCCGCAATAGCAAGTTTGACCGCTTTTTTTTAAACTATATTGAACCCCTAAGTTCGCTCGTGTATATGCTGCTCGCTTGAGTTTCGGCGGAGCAGAATGAACTGGAGGATTAGCCTTGCTCTGTATTGCATTTATACTATATCGTCGCAGGGTGCGACGTATGAACTTTGGCAGTCAGTGAGGGCGCTGACTCTCTCGCTTGGTACTGTGGCCGTGCCGGGCCGGGCCGACGCTTCAAACGGCCATATTTGACAATGCTGACTATAGCTGGGCAGGGGCGCAACAAAATGAGCGATTTGATCGAATTCAGAAAATGCATCGAGGGGAGAGGGACATGTGAACCACATCGTCAGAGCCTGTCTTGAGCTCGAAATAGCTGGGTTGGCGGCGCGGATGGCTAAAGCAGCTTTCTAGGCACAAATATAATGTGTCTCGTTCTCCTGCTAGTCTTGCTCCTATCATATGTATATAAGCCTAGTAAGGTGAAGCTCACACTCGAGAAAGCGTGACTAACTGATGGGAAAATATTCTACAAAGTAAGGTGGTAGCAAACTGGCAATTTTCTAAGCCGCTCTGCATCGACGACGTCAAAGAGGCTTAAAACACATAGCAAAAGCTTACCTTTAAACCTTGGACGACGATGCTAACACTTTCAAGCAATAATATTATCGTAGGGATAAATGTATTACTGAGATAAAGATACATTTTTCAGTAATACATTTATCCCTGTACGATACGGCCTGCCGGCAATAGCACCTTTTCTGACTGCAAGCGATCTGAAAAGGCTAGACCGTTTCAAGGCACTTTATATCAAGCGCGTGCTAGGTCTACCCAAAAACACCTCTGCTACACTCGCTCTTGAACTATGTCGCGAACGAACCCTTACAGAGGACTTTGCCCTAGACTGACTACCTCTTAGTGAAGCCGTTCTCACAGTATATAGGGAGTTTCGGGAGATACGCAACGTGAAGCTTGCGACCAATAACAATACGGACCAGCGTTTTGCTGGGAAAAATGGAAGAGAGGAGCCCAGAAGAACCGAGCACTAATTTGTCGAGTGACATGGCACGGATACCATCACCACATGTGTTTGAGTGGACAGTGTTTTGAGGTCGATGGTTGTGTGTGTAGATTTTGTGGAATTTGTGATATTGATGGATACCATATACTTGTGTGCACCGAAATAGACACAACGTCACTACAATCTCGTACACACTATATAGGATCAGTGTAGACTTCGCATACCATTAGATGTATACTGCTACCAATATTATGGTGAATAAATAAACATGTATAAAGATACATTCTTACATTTTCTATCATACGTGCGTGTTCACGTTTTAAGTCATGCAAAATACATTAAACATCATTGCATTCTATTAAGTATAGCTTTAGTTATATCGATGTGTAGTGCGCCAAGCAAATATTTCGCTCACAAGATCCGTCCAAAGGGTTGCCCTGGTCCCAGAGCTAAGTCATGATAAAGACACGGCTCTGGCTAGTTCATTTATTCTCAGACCTGTCCATTTATGGTAGTAAACTTTCGCAAATCTTGTTCATCGTTCTCCAAGCAACTTCGTAGCATCGTCGCACGTTACCGCCTTGATCCGAGCGATTACCTTGAGCGAGTGTTGAGCGACTTACCTAACGAATCTACATTCATTTTTAAAGTCAAATCAATCTTTAAAAACACCTTTATTCCACACGTGCGATACCAAACCCGGTAGAGGCATAACATTTTATTTGTATAGCCGTATATAAAGTTTCTTATTTTTTTTGACAAAGGCGCGCATGTGATCAAAATGACCCGTTTAATTCTACAACACAACTGCCGCAATTTCATTTACGCTTAAACTGTAGTGTAGTATTCGTCTGCACACCTAGATGTTTGTAATGTTTTTAATACGCCTAGTTTACCCTAAATAAACACATATTGTCAAATCAAGGGGCTCGAACCTATTCGACGACCTTGGCTAGAGTTTCTTAAAGCAACGTTTTTTTCA
Source organism: Dermanyssus gallinae (assembly GCA_003439945.1). NCBI lineage: Eukaryota > Metazoa > Arthropoda > Arachnida > Mesostigmata > Dermanyssidae > Dermanyssus > Dermanyssus gallinae. The sequence continues at coordinate 152,883 of QVRM01003730.1, read as the reverse complement.
AATCATCATAAGCGGTTAGCATACTATCCATAGAAACAGCCACATGTTGCCGTAACACACATTGCAAGGCAACTCTATTCATTCGTTCATGCTAACTCAAAAACCCTATTTTTTAAACTTATAATATATAGTTAGAGAAGACCAGAGTATATTGATTATAGACTAAAATCACCAAACGGTGGCTTAGTAACAAAGCCATTGCCTTGAATTCGTGATGAGTTCATGGGTTTATATTCGAGGTCGGTCACTCTTAAACTGGTATTCGTGGTTTCCAATTTGAACGAACCGAATGTCGAACTGCATTTCAAATTGGCTATGACCGAATAAAAGAGGAAGAAGGACAAAAGCGCCAGATATCTCAATAAATAAGATTTCCCTGCTATTCGTTTTAAATAGCCTCCGTCACACAACTATGTGTAGTGAATTATAAAGTAGCTATGTAGTTATTTATACTTAGCTATTTTATTATTCTATCAATAGTTTGGCTTAACTGACTTCCTTTTAGAGCGCGCGTTCTCTTTGATTTTAGAGAGCACGCTTTTTGTGAGAGAAATCAATCTTCTTCAAATGAGGTTTTGTACCTTAAATTAAATATTATAGTGGGTTGTATCAAACACCTAGTAACGTCAAATAATATAGTGATTTGTATTAAGCGTTAGATGGATTGCCTTAGTCTTGGAAAAAATCAAGCCGCCAGCTTGCGTAATGTACCGTTTGTCCCATTATAAAAATGTCTTATATTTACTAGGAGGTATAGGGAATGCAAGATGACATGCAGCCGGTGTGGCTACTACTGCAGGACTTACAAACCCGCTAAGCCCGGATTCCTCCCCACCCTTTCAGGCTCGGTAATATTTAAAATATCTTCAAAGCCGTGGAAGAAGCCTTCCAGCCATTATTCTTAATTCAGCGACGTTTCCGCCCATCTTTCTGCATAATTGCATGCGTCATCATAGGGGGTTATGCCAAGGTATACACTGGCCGGACGGGGTGCGTTGAGACCTTAAGGGCCAGACTGCATTACGATAATGTCCACCAAACGTGTACTAACTAAAATGATTGTGGAGCCTAAGCGATGCTGTAGTTTGCACTCCTATCTATATAATGCAAAATTTGTGTCGTCAGTGGATGTGCAGGACATCCCAGTCTTCTCACGACGTGGCATTTGTCAAAACACAGGACGAACGAAGGGCGAGCTTCTCAGATAGCAATGTCGCTGCGATCGTCTTAGTAAACGATAAACTCCTAGGGAAGTGGAGGGACTCCATCGTAAATTTTATTATACACGATTGGCCATAGTTCAAACCCTTAATGAATCCCCGGCTCAAACCCCCGGCCGTGACTGCACAGTCCACACCTTCGTATTTAAACGCTCGTTTTTTTTAGGTACGACGCTAGGGGTTTTCTTGTAGCTGATCGGCCTTTGGGATAAAGGTGAAACGTGCCGTTTTCTAAGGCTTAAGCTAATCTTTGCTGGTGATATTTATGTCCATTCTGCGTTCAAATACCTTTGATAAATATTTAGGAGTAGGCGTAATGCTTACAGGGGACCGCATCTGGGACTGGTGCTTTTCTTGGCCGTATGCGCCCGACCACGGCTCTGATCACTTGGATTGAGATTTGGCAATCTAACTATTTTGCCAGTAGCATGGGGGGCAATTGGTTATTTCAGGATATGGGCGGGAGCTGAATTCCCGGCAGGTTTCCTCTGCAGACATTTCCACTGCCGAGCGTTCAATTAGATGAGGTACTTTTCTTATTAATGCCTTAGCAGGTTAGTATAATATAGCATTATAAATCGGTGCTGCCGTGTAGGAAAATAGGCTTGAAGGAAGCGGAGAAGTTCATCCGGTTTGCTGCCGCTGTTGCTCTGGTCAGTAATAGATGGCCGCCCTGCTCAGCTTTGGCATAGTCACCTTTACTTGGCTGGCTGCTGGCAGACCTAGCGTCGCATTTAGCGCGCTACCAATATATATCTCGATTATCATAAAATCTATTTTGCCTCTTCCGCAAAACCGCCTGTTGTTTCGCCTTTCTGAAATCTGCCTGCTTGCCTGTGAATTATCTGATGGCAGCCGCTACCTATTTCCAGCACCTTCTATGCTTTTATATAATCGTAGTATGAAGGTGCCGTCTGTGCTCTTAATGACTCTTCGTACCGTGGCCCTTGGGCCCTTCTCCTCGTTTACCTGGGTCTAATCCCGCTAAGCGTCTTCGTTATGGGCTTGCCCTTTCTGCCTCGACCCGGACGGGAGTTTTCGCGTTTCGCTGATTAGGGATGGCGCCCTCCTCCCTTAGCTTCCCTTGTATAAACCTTTAAGGGGCCTGCGTGCTCCATCGTTTTGCAGCCCATCTCCAGGGCCTTAGGATATCGACTAAAAGAAGGAAACCGCCTTATGGGCCTAGCCTTTGCGGACGACCTCATCCTCCTCGCCTCCACCAAGAACACTTTCCAACAACTCCTAGATTTAGCTTTCCCCTTACTTAAAGAAAGAGACCTTGAAATCAACACTGATAAAAGCTTTACGATATCGCATCTTTATGATAGCCGGGTGAAGAAGAGCCTTTATCAGTCAACCCCCGAATTCTCCGTTGGAGGGAGGCAATTGCCAGCCAAGGGTATATGCGCTCGATGGAGATACCTCGGCATCGAGTTCGACAGTAATGGCAGAGTCGACACGGCCAAGGTCACTCTCCTAGAACTACTCGGCAGACTAACATCAGCTCCCCTTAAACCCCAACAACGCTTAACAATACTGAAACAATTCCTTATCCCAGAAATTCTCTATAAACTGGTCGCTGGTCCCCGACCGTCTCAAAAATTCCTCCTAGAACTAGACTGTGAGATCAGGCGAACGGTGAAGTTGCAGTGGCTCAAACTCGAAAACAGCGTGCCAAACGCCTTCCTATACGCGCACATCTCACACGGCGGTCTGGACATCCCCTGTCTCCGTACACTAATTCCCAGACTTCGCCTCTCCTGCCTCACTGCCCTGAACAGATCATCCCACATAGGCACTCAATGGCTGCTGTCGACCGATTATCACAGAAAGGAGCTGGCGAAAACCAGCGCTCTCTGTGTGTTCGATGACACGACCATTGAAGACGCCGCACACGAGACCGAGTACTGGTCTCGTACACTACATAACACAGTCGATGGGGCTCACCTGAAACACACACACCTAACCCCTTTTACAAATGACTGGGTCAAGGGTACTCCTAACCTATTCGTTAGGGAGTACATAAACCTGATTAAGTTAAGGATCAACGCACTACCAACGCGTGCCAGACTCGCAAGGGGTCGCCCCGGGTACGACAAATTTTGTCGTCATGGGTGCAACGCTGTCGAGACGCTGGCCCACATCGCTCAAGTGTGCGATCACACCCATCGCCCTATAATCAAGCGCCACGATGACATATGTGAGCGAGTCACCCGCCTACTCCGTGCTAAAGGAATGCAGGTGGAACGAAAGCGCACCTTCCGAAGACCCGCCGCACCGGCTCGGAGACCAGACTTCGTCATAACAACACCTACGAGGGTCTGGGTCTTGGACGCCGAGGTCTGCGGCCCCTCAAGAGACCTTGCATTGGCCAGACGGAATAAGATCAGGAAATACGATATACCCGGGGTCAGGGATCAACTTCCCAGCTCGCTTCCCCACCGATTCGGGTCCATCACCGTGTCGATGACCGGTGTATGGGAGCCCGAGTCGGTGAAGGATCTCCTGACTCTCGGGTTATCGAAGAAAAACCTGATCGACCTAACCGTCCTGGCCATGCAGGGTACCCTACGGGTCTTCCGGGCGCACCGGGACCACAAGAGCTGGGTCCGTCGCGGAGGAGGAGCAGGCGAACTCACCGGGAGGCGATTTTAAACTATTTTTTTAGGCGGGCACTGCCTCAGTGTGCAAATGTGCAATTATTGAATAAATTCAATGTTGTATTCCAGCAGCACCGTGCGGCGTATCGGCTTGAAGTGCAGAAGGGGTGGCTTCCTGACACTCGATAGTTGCTTCAAAGTTATCAACTTCTCAATTAACGTGTAGAGTCCCTACAAGGTTTTCTACTCTTTTTATCGGGGCCCATTATGCCCACTGCCAGAAAAGGCTAGGTTGCTATGGGGTTACCCATCGCCTCCAGCAGACCAAGCGTCACTGTTTCTCAGAAGAACCTCGGTCTCTACTGCCATGCCTGCAACTGGCCCAATCAAGACTAACTGCTGAATCAACCCGTCTAAAGCAGCTTGGTCTGTCGCCAATGCTTGCATACTCGTACCTTTCTCTAAGCCTTCAGGACATCTGCATTGCATCCGCATCAAGTCTGCCCTCTGCCGTTGCCCTTTTGGCAATCTTTTCTGTATCGGTCTTTCCTAGCCTTTCGCAGCCTATCGCTGCTCTCGTGCTGGCAGCAACCCTTCTTTGCGACCACAGAAAGGAGAAAGGAGAAGCAATGAAGCCATGACAAGCCAAATGGTCCGGGACAGACTTTCTAGGAGTAGCTATGTATACGGTACTGAACGAGACATAAGCCTTGGAAACTCTCAAGGGAGCAAGATTGCTGTCTACTGTACTAGAAGATTACGTGACTTAAAATGATGCGGATTCGAAAGTGTTGATACAAGGCACATCGAACGCTGGAGAAATCAGTTAGTGACCCCAGCCAAATAATCCGAGTGGCACTCGCCTCTTCTCCTGACTGTTATAGTACGATTCTATGGAGATCTGGGTCATCAGACAGTGAAGCTTAAGGGATGAGGTGCAAGCATTGCCCTGAGAGCATCGTTCGGAATGATTTAAACCCGACGATGTATAAATACCCCCTCCAAATGAAAGAGCACAACATATTACCACCAGGCGGGAGAGGTTTGAGCGGGTCTCTTGGGGTCTCGAGAGTGGTCGAGACGAGGAGCCGAAGTAGGGGGTGGGGAACAGCCAGGCCCTCATGGTCTCGACGCACCCTCACAGGACGGATTACAAAATGGCATTCCCCTATCCAACCGCAGGTAGACATGCGGGATGATAGTCAGGGATAAAGCTGATTGAAGGAGAACGACAGAGACGCCTCTACTACGGCTTCGAAATATTGCCAAAGTAGTACCGAGCCTAGGAAGTGGGGGAGGAATCCGGGTTTAGTGGGTTTGCGAGTCTCACACTAGTCATGCAGACTGCTAGTGGCGCATGTGCATCATGCATTCCCGAAACCTTCCAGAAAAAAACATATTACCAGCAATAACCGCAACATGACACTGCCCCTTCAAAGTCTCATGTGGGTTTACGCCTAAGCATTTGGCCGCTTGAAACAAAGCGAGCTAGTTATGTCCACTCATGCGTGACCTGCTGCACACCAGCGGCTTTCTGAGGCATATGAAATAACACCAGGCCAGTCCTGCTAGCGTTGACAACAAGACACAAAAAAAACTTTAAAGGCTTTAACTGCTTCTTCTATGCAAACAAGGGCAGTACGCACATCGCCGTTAAGCTTGGCCGCCTTATAGCAAGACAGCATTGAGTTGCTATCTGCGTACGCGAACGTTCTACCGTTACAATTTGGGAAATAAAGTTCATAAAAATAATGAACTTGTGTGGCCTAAGTAATAATTCTTAAGGTGTTGATTTTTCTCCCACGTGAAAGAAATATGACAAACCTGCCTTTCTCCAGATAGGTTTGGCCGGAACCAGTTAATTATCACCGGTGCACATCCCAAAACCCTTACATTTGAAGGAAGATTGAGTAGCGTAAACAATTAAATGCAGCCTGCTTATTTTCTATTGTCTCTATCATCTCTTGTGAAAGGTGTGTCAGTGTTAACTGTGTGGACCGCGCTTTCCAAAATCCTTGATCCCCAGTTTCTTAAAATCTTTGAACAACTAAATACCTTACCAAATGAGAAAGACTCTGATGCGGAGTTGCAGTATTTCCTCTAAGCATAACGACAACAGGAAAATCATCAGAAAAAAGTGGAACTAATCAATCAATTATATTTATTTCACTCAGATTGAGTATATTATACCATTAAAGATGTTTCTTCATAATACTCTATCTTCTTCACGCTTTCGGCGAGAGAAGTAGTGCAACGATGTTTTGTTCAGCGCTGTGCATTCCACTGCATGGTACTTGACACACCTCTGCAGGCAGAACCGGCAGGTGCACAACTCGTACTCCTCGTGAAAAGCTGCGTTTGAACATACCAGGTAGTGATAACCATGCACTATGTACCTGGTGTATACGTGGCGACTGTCACATGCAGGACCAGACCAAAGGTGCACGGCATTGAAAACGTCCAATCCACCGACCTCCCGTCTGGCCTGTTCGACTTTAGCTTCCCATTCAGAAATGAAACATTCGTATGGTACTGTACGCGGCATCTTCAGCCTTAGTCGGATTGTTTCAGTAGCCGGTGGACAACCTGACATGAGATACACAAAGCGGCTCCTTGCTCGAATAGACAAGCAAAGCACCCGCTTCATATATAATGAGAAACACCTCTCAAGCTGGTTAAAATTCGCCAGTGTGAGGTGGTTCCACACCCTGTCAAGGCCATACATCAGCCCTGGAACAATTTTAAGCATGAAGAACCTCACTGCTGAGAAAACGGACAGTCTTCGGACATTGCCTACTTCCCCGTAAAGAAAGACAAGTGCCTTCCGTACTGTTTCGTTTATATGCGCTGTGAACGTCGTTCCCGTATAATAAACCCGAAGGCCAAGATACTGGAAAGAGTTAACAAACTCCAATGGTTGGCCGCAGCAACGTATAACGTCTCTGGCAGCCAATCGACCTCCACGCCTGAATTTCATGGCTTTGGTCTTCCTGGTGTTTATCTCAAGTCCCTTCGAGACAAGGAACGCCTCTATCATAGAGGTAATGCGCTTGATGGCACCTAGGTCGCGATGAGCGACCACGATATCATCTGCATACATCACCACCACGGCTTTTTGGTACTCCTGTCGGACGTAACCGACGAGGTCAGCAAAGAGAAGTGTAAACGAGACGCAGCTCAGCGGGTCTCCTTGCGGAGTTCCCACATTTTGCTTAATCTCCAATACACCCTGCTCACCGTCTACCAACAAGGTGTTCTTCTCAAAGAAACTTGCTATTACACTCAGGAGAGAGCCGCCAACTCCTGCTCGTTGGAATGCTTCAACCAGCAGATAACGAGGGGCTTTGTCAAAGGCCTTGACGCAGTCAATAAAGACTGCATACAGATGACCTCTGGGTTGCGCCACAGCTCGCTCGATTTCTGACTGGAGAACGTGGATTGCATCACGGGTGCCTCGGCCTCTCCTAAAACCGAATTGCTCCGGTGGAAGTGCCTCTTCAGCCACGTGCTCAATCCGCCGAATCACCAACTTACAGAGAATCTTCTTCAATGTGCGTTCTGACGCCACTCCGCGGTAGAGATTTGGATCCTGATGGTCATCACAATGCCTACCCTTGAACAGAAGAGAAAGCCTGGCAACATGCCCGACTTTAGGCATCCGCCCCCTCTTTATATTTTCATTAAAGAAATTACAAAGAGTTTCTGCCAAGAGAGGGAGTGACTGGATCCAATGCTCACAGCAGACCTGATCGGGCCCTGAGCTCTTTGTCTTCGGGAGTGCCCGTAGGACCTGGCACACCTCCTCCACCCCGAAAGGCAGATTCATGTTGTGCTGCTCCAATGTAAGCGGATGCTGTACGATTGGAGATACGGCCGCAACGTCACGACTGAATAAAATATTAGTAAAAGTGGAACTAATCAGACCACAGTAATCAGGCACAAAAACATATTAGAATTTGTCAAAGCATGTAGAAGACAATGCATATTATCGATGGTGAACGAATCATCCAATGCATGTTCCTGATGACAAACAAGTAACTTCGGTAAGTATATATAGCGATAATATCTAGAAGAAAAACGCTGAATATTCTTCACTGAAAGGTCTGCCAAGAAGGTTGATGTTCGAATCTCCCAATAACAAATAAGGACAGGCAGAATTTTTGATTACATTTTATTGGAAGACGTTTTTTACATTTTTAACTAAGTTGTTTTTTAGTCCTAGACTATCCATCGTCCCTTACTCGTTTGGAATCATCGTAAGGCATATCTTCAATGCATCGAAGGCTGGACATATTAAGAAACATAGGTTTTCTTCAAAAGTCCTTTTGGCAGCATGACATACTAAGATGACCATTAGCGCATGATGTATTACCTATTCTCAATGAGCATAGCTTAAATAAAATGCGATAAACAACGAGGATCGAACTGGCGATATAGTGTTAGATTCCCGGTAGATGATGACCATAACTAGCGCACTAGCCTCCTAGACCACGCCGTCAAGACGATTTGCCTAATTCGTATCGTAGCCACTACTAACAAAACATCGAAATTACACTACAATTTGACCGCAAGTGAATCCCCACTTTGCTGCCGCGTTGCTCCGACTTGCGACTACATGTAAACGAGCTAAACCCAGAAACACCATGGCTAGCATTATCAGCGCTCTTTAACCTGGACTCGCTGTGGGGTAGCTCAGACTTTTTATGTGGGAGTAGATCTGTAAAGTATATCTGTACTTCGAAGTAATGCCCAAGCAATACCGAGCCTGGGGGGGGGGGGGAAGAATCCGGGTTTAGTGGGTTCGCGAGTCTCACACTAGTCACGCAGGCTGCTAGTGGCGCATGTACATCATACATTCCCGAAACTTCCCAGAACAAAAAAAAGATCTGTAAAAGTCTTTAGCGGCTTTGATTTTCTGAGTCAATTAGTTCCCGCATTAATACAAATGCTGCAAAATTATTACAACTCCGAGAAATAGTAAAACAATATTCACAATAACCTTTTTTATTAAGATTGAGAACATTAATATTTAATCTAATCATAGTTTTCTGGGGGACCTATCAATCATGCAGCCACACAGATACCACAAGGTGCCCGATCTCTTTCTCGCGCATCGATCCACAGGCATATGTTATGCTCAGGCATATCGTATATGAGAGTCGTTTCGGGAGCGACGAAAACTATGTCCGTGTCTAACGCAGTGGTTAACTCTCAATGCCGTTCATGCCGCCGACCCTGGCTTCGTTGTGCCCTGATGAAGGCTCTGCTGATAATGAAAAGAGAGATCGAGAGAAGACGGGAAAAAGCGAGCTAGATGATCTCCATAAGACGATGCCTGTCCTGCAATTTCGGACGCCAAGTACAGGCATGTACATGTTGTCATTATGCAGATTCTGCCGCTATTATACTGTATACACAGTGGACGTTTTTGTCGTTGCCAGCCCGACTTGCGGGATCGTTCGCGCCGCGATTGCAGCTTTTCCTTGCAGGTCCTAGTGCGATTTCTTCGTCTCGGCTCACATGTTAGGGCGCGATTATGGCTAGGCTGGCAGCAGTAGGTCCTGCTAGAACAGGCATGCATACATGCATGGCCTGTATTCCGTCAATGAGCGTATACCACAACCGTCCTAAAGAATGCCGCCTTCTATCTGCAAGGGAATAGCAACAACACAGTTCCTAACTCTCTCTATTACAGCCTCCTACTCGACTAAAGACAAGTTTAATAAAAGTCCCTCGTAGACGGACAAGACTGCTGCTTTTTATCACAATATTAAAAAAATATTTAAATATATATAAGTGTAAATAGCGCAAAGTTCTGAATTTTGGCTTTCAACTTAATAGTGCTTTAACGAGAAACTGTTATTTAGAAATATTTCAAGGCGCCGTTGTTAGTCTACGATGTTTTTCAGTTTATCGCTGTGCCCTCAAGCTTATAATATCTGTTTATGATATCGTCGATCTGGATTTATCCTTACACGTAACATACATATACTCGCTGAAAGTTCTTATACTGCAGAGCCTCTAAGAAAGCTCATAATTTGAATCAGGTAATTTTGGTTAATTGTTCTACAAACTACATAATATACTGTTTTGCCGAGGAGTGAACGAACGCTGCTCTATAGGAATCCATGCGGGCTGCAAATACCTCACTAACCCATAATTCAGCAATTCTCAGTATCCTCTATACTGTACATGAAATCACCGACACGTATACTTCGAGAACGTCCGTCAGAAGGTATGCTAGTCACATTAAAGTCTACGTAGATCATTTCTGCAGTGGCAAGCGTGGGTGAGGCCCACAAATCCTATGCCATTAGAATAATCGGATAAGACGGGATATGTATCCGATAGTACTATGAAGCTTCAACCGCATTTTTTTGTAAATTCATCATGAAATCCATGAAATGGTCATACGCACAAGCTATCTGAGTGTTAAACGTGTTAGGCAGTTTACGTATGCATAGTCAGACAACATTCACAAGCTACCACGACCTAGCTCAGTCTACATAGCTGCCCACAATGCAAGCCGCATTCATTGTCGAACGTCCGACAGGCAGGACACCCTTGGATAAAAAAAAGTACCCTCTGGGCTGACTCCCAGCCAAGATTTAAAGTTCATATGCAAGAGCGGAATATTTTTCTAGGATTAAGTTAGCAGGAGAAAAAGGCATCTCGAGATTGATTACAGCATAGGAACTCTACATACGACCCACTAAATTTAGCTGAAGTCCAATTTCCCACCAGTTTTGGCCTGTTATGCAGGATGGTGTTTTAATAGGGCACTGACAGTAGTCTACGTAGACGATGTTGTACCTCTACCCGTTGTAGTCTTGCTGTTGCGCGGCACATAACGTATACGGTCTAAGTACTTATGTGCTTCTTGTAAGTTAGAATCACAGAAAACGTCCATGCATTTTGTCGTAAGAGTGAGCTTCTAAAGACAAGTCGTGCCACATTCCTTGAAGTAGCCATTTATTATTTAGCAGGCTGCTTGTATGCGGCTCTATAACTCAAACCAAGCATGCAACCATCTTGCTCACGCGAACGTCACACTGCTTGATAGCCGTTTTTTTAATACACACCATGCGCATCCTGAACTTATCTACGCCAGCAAAAAGAACGTCGCTGTCAGGACGTACTCTTATGGTGAAACTAGTCTGGCTACAGCCAGATCGTTTGGCCACTATACATCAGAATCGAAAGGGAACAAGCCAGGCATGCAATAGAGCGTTTATAAATGTTAAATGCAACCTTTGCATGACCTCTGGTCACCCTGATCAGCTTGTGACATTTGGCCGAGCCGTACACCGTAGTCACGTTAACACTCGTTGTGCATGTCCAAACACTTCCGATGCACTTTCTAAATGGGGCCGTGTCTATCTACACTGGGCCGTCTATCTACACTACAACGCCACCGTAATGTGGTATGAAACTAGCTTCCGATAAACCCAACGCACGCCACTTCCCCGAGAGCCTTCAAAAGAGTGCCAACACACGACCTGTTCAGTTCCGTCGAATAAACATTACGCCGACTTGACCTTGTGTACTCAACTATTGCCTCTCTTCGCTGCGTACGCAAGCGTTCCAACATTTCACAACTACTCTTTCACCACCAGTATGACCACTTTTTCAAACTTCTATTACCCACGTACTATTTTTAGAGAGGAGATGCTTTTTCACTAGAGAATCAGAACTGCACATCCCAAATGATTGGAATCACTTAACTTATTGCCATCCGTGTATTGCAGTAGAAATGCGATAGACATCCACACTCGGTAGAGAAAAATCGGACAGGAACGTACGTGTTAAACACAATTAAACAGTAAATTACCCATCTGCTCTCCTACGTACCCATATGAATAATTCGATTTCCGTTTTTTGTTTTCAATTGCTTAGACTACTACATCTAGAATGTAAATGTGCGCAAGCTACACGTTTACATTCTAGGTACACTGTACGACTGCGTAACTTCCAGTAGAAAAACGAAAGCTCTACAACGTTTCCCCTGTATGACCTCTTTATTTAGCTCCGGCTTACGAATCAGTTATTATTAGCTTATGCGATTTGCCTAGTATATAGCTATGTTAAATAAATACAATTGTGAAGAAGAAGTGAACGTCTGTTTAACCTTCATTGTTCGCTAGCTCAGTCTACATAGCTGCCCACAATGTAAGCCGCATTCATTGTCGAACGTCCGACAGGCAGGACACCCTTGGATAAAAAAAATATCTTCTGGGCTGACTCCCAGCCAAGATTTAACGTCCACAGGACTGCCCTTCGCATTGCTTCACAGATGTACCCCCATAAAAACAAATGTGCAACGGTAGGGCTCGAACCCGCGCACCTATGTGTCTCCTTCGACCGCGAGGCGAAGACGAATGCACCACGCCACCGGGCTCGACAAGACACTCTTGTCTGGGGAGGGGATCCAGTGCGTGCTGATCAAGACGTTACCTGAACCCAGCACGCCTTTGGTGGCTTGATCTGCATTGGCTCTCGTTCTTAATTTCCGACCGCGTAGCTTTCTCAGCCAGCGACTCCGCGAGGGAGTCAAACTGGATTGGTGAAACAGGCGGGCCAAGTTAGGAGCGCTTCTGATTCTGAGGCCACGCTCGCTAATAGGGAGGCCACCAAGCTGGCCCTTTGGGAGTCCAGACAACACCGGGATTCTCCAGGCCGTACTGAGCACATCACACGGACGAAAAGAAGACAAAGACATCCCGTAAACCTGTCAATATGATTACCATTTGTGTTCGGTGCGCCCCCTCTGATCCAGCGGCGGCAATGAAATAGCTTTGGAAAAAGATAACATCGGTTAAGATAGCGCAGGACACCTAAGCCGCTCCGACTGACTCCTACATTACTACGCCAGTAAGGTTAAAAGTTTGCTCGTGAGCGCTTACACCTCTTGAACGCCACCTAACGGCACTGCTGGAGCAAGCGCTCGGGACGGGAGCGGTCCTGCATGCTACTGAGACTTCGGAGAGTCTCGATGGTAAACACCCAGCGGCCAAGTCCCCTCCCTCCGGAGCCACGGTAAAGAGGGTAGTGAAGAGTACCAAAGATGGTCTAGTTACTCGTCTTAGTGACCTAGTCCATTGTGCGGGTACAAAGTTGGCTTTGGCCTCTACAGGCTACGTGGCTAAGAGAAGTTCGGCCGATTCTCCTAAAAAAAACGGCGGTGTGAGGAACTATCTTTTGACCGAAACCTTCATTGAGGCCTCAGCCAGGAAGCTGTGCAGTGATTCAGCGCATGGCTCAGTAAGGGTCTCTGATCCTCAGCAAAATCGCGGCACTGCTAAATTCTATGTGGCGGTGGGAGCACCGGGCGCAGTCAAAGGCCTGGTCAACGGGCAGACGCGTGCACAGTTAAAGGTGCTGCAAGCTCGGCGGGAACGTCATACATCAGCGGACAAGAGGGACGCGGCAACCAAGCAACGCAAAAATATGCCGCCAAAATTGGGCAAGCCTGCGGGATTCGACGGACCGACGAAACGTGTCGTACTACGGGGCCGCGGCAGCCGACGCCCCCGAAGATGAAAGCGCGGCAAGAAGCAGTCTAATTCCACCATCCCTACCAACGATATAAGGGTGACTGGCAGGTGATGGGGAACGCCAGAACTAAGCAGTGATCAGACGAGCCCTAACTTCCACTAATGGAGTGGGGCATAGACCTGACAATCTGCAAATAGAAGGATATTTGTAAATTTTAAACAGGGCCGTACCACTCAACGAAGATAATCTCGGCGACCATGACGTCGGGTAACCAGTCACCCAGTCCGTTTTACCGTTGCGAGATAAGGCATCTAAGATAGAAGAAAAGCCACCACGACAAGACATAGTGCCATGAATGAAGCTTGTGTCATACAACTATTATGTGAATTTAAGCGCCTCAGGGCGACTCTCCCCTGAAATATAATCTAGACGGTCTGGACGTCAAGCTTGTCAATACCGCCCCGCTTTTAGAATGCACCTGGACCAGCACACCCCACACACGTCGGGCAGCAGAAGAGACTACTAACGCGTCACACAAAATAGCCGGCTGATGCCAAGCAACAACGGCTTACGGGAGTCAAAAAGGCGCCTCATTATGTCGGTAGCTGAGTCTATAGTTTTATACGCAGCCCCGGTATAGCCGTCAACCGCACTGCCCACAGCTAGCAAAAGTGTGGTGGTGCGAATAACCCAACAAGTAGCCGCTTTCGTTCAGGCTAGTACAGTTGCCTGGTACTTAAAAGCAATTCAGCGACGCCGCCTGTGCAAACACTTGGAAAAGGAGAAAGTGAATGGAAGGAATACATACCTTGACATTTGGCAGGCCGAATGGAACTCTATGCGGGACGGAGCGCTCAGGTGTCGGGTAGAGACTCTAGTCTCAGATATCGAGGCCTGGGTCAACAGGCCAGGGTAAGTTGACGTTCTTCATGACTCAGGTCCTCACCGAACACGATGGTTTCCAATCATACTTGTTCAGAATTAAGAAATCTACATCCCCAGCCTGCAAGCAAAACCAAGAATACGTCTGATCATACAATCTTATAGTACCTGGAATGGGCATTTCAACGTGCGAGTCTACTTGGGGCTAACGACAGCGCACTTGAAACGCTTATACAGTTTATAAGCAAGTCACGTGACGCCTGGACCAGTCTTGCTCATATTAGAGCAAAAATCCTACGTTGAAGAGAAGACAAATCGTTGTTACATGACAAGATCCCGCAGGCATCCCGGGATTTATAGGTCCTTAAGCGATGCTTTACCGCCGATCGTTTGGAATTACGCCTATTTAACGCAGTTTTCGATCGGATGCAGAAATGACTGTTTTTGAGTAGGCTGGAACCCCATACTACCAACCCGCACATGCAGAGGAGTTTCCTGGAATGGTATCCGTGCCTGCAAGCCGCATTTTCTAGTTAGTCCACTAAATAGAGCCGTGGTCAGCGGATGACATCCCACCCGTCACGATAGGTGAATTACGCGCGAATTAGACATATATATAAATATATATATATATATATATATATATATATATATATATATATATATATATATATATATATATATATATAGTCTATTCCTATGAAATAACTTAATTTATTCTTTCACATTAAACGACTTTTTATGTTAGCACTTTGGAGTGAACAATTGTCTCCGCGTTAACATGTGGTTACGGGTTATCTAACCCGGGATTAGCCCAGTTCAACAATGTGCAATGTGCCCCGAACAGATGCTGCGTTTCCTCGTTGGATGTCAAGCGACAGTCTCTAACGCAAAAATTCCGATGCTCTTGAGTCCCCCGTGGAGAGGTTAAGGCTTCTACCCACGCGCTGAATCAACTTCAATGTAAGCGGGCCTGGTCCTCCCATTGTTTCAAAGGCCAACGGACAAAATTGGTGCGGATAACTAACGCCTGAGTATTTTCTACATTTGTTAGCCTCTGCTAACCTAGACGCATGACCTGCCTGGTCCGCACCTGCACCGACCATCGAAGGGGCTAATGAGTCGGTTACAGTTGCGTCCCAAACAAGCATGCGACCACGCTCAAAGGGGGTTAGAGTAAGACCGTCAGGTCTTTTTCCGTCGTCTCTGGATAGACCCGGAGGTTCTAGTACGCACGGAAAGCCAGCAGATCTTAGTGCTCGACTGAAAGTGTCATTTAATGCCGAGTGGCGTGCTCTTCGGCCTGCACTTAAGGCGCATGATAAGCCATGATGCGCCAAAGCGTCTACAAGGTAGCCACAACGACATCGGTAAGGGACAACTAGGTCGACACCAAGACGCAATCCTGTGCTGATGCGCGTCGTCTCATCATCTAAAAGCGTCCCTATTTGTGGACAGGGTAGGGCATGTAACCAGGCTCCAGCCCCTTGACTACTAACGGCTCGAAGCCTGGCTTTGTCAGCCACGGTGGGGGCTCTTTCGATCAGGCTTGTTAATCGCTTTTCTTGCATAGGGTCTGTCCAACTGCTCTGTTTAGTTCTTTCATTGGGAGGGGAGTCAAACAAAGACAACAATCTGTCGGTCAGCTTTTGTAGCTCAGCGTTATAAGCTTCCCATCCATCCTTATCCAATAAAGCCCTAACCCTCTCCGAAGCCTGAGTCAACGATGACACGATCGCGGGTCCAGCTATCATAACCGCGTCCGGCATACCTAAGCCGCCTAGAGAGATCGGAAGCATTACCTGATCCCTTGCCACAGCGGTAAGCTGAAGATTTAGTATCTCCTCTAAAATGTCTGAGCTAAGATCATTAAAAGGCTGTAAAAGTTCAGGCGACGAGGATAAATTGCAACGTCTAACCAGGTGTGTTAACTTCGTGGCTGAATAGCAAGATCTAAGAAGAAACAGACCGCAGTGGGCCCCCAATTGGGATAGCCTGCCTGTGGCGAAGTTCAGTTTGTCTTTCCGGGCGGCTAGTGCTTTTGGTACCCCATCCGGCAGCAAGGGCACACCTAACAGCTCCAGATCAGCCTTGTGAACAACGCGGCATCCAGGGAGTAGGCTAAAGAGGTCCGTTAAATCTAATGGTTCAATTCCGTTATGATCCGTAACATAGACTTCACATTTGCCCGGGTTCAGATTCAGGCCACTAATCACACCAAAGTCAATGACTTTTCGAATATCGTCTTGTACTGTCGGGAGGTCTCCGCCTAGAACGCCGTCATCCAAGTACCAGGCATTAAGAGGAGATCGCAGTGTATCCACCATATCCTTGATACACAGACAGAATAGTGGAGGACCTAGGGGATCGCCCCGCTGAAGACCTGTTTGCGATAGCATCGTGTTATGGGGCATGACCAGATGTGATGACTGACCGTAAGCCAGATTCGTCTGGTGAAACAGTAAGGGAACCCACGACTTGACGGATTGGAGTAGATGGTCTCGTCGAACGCTATTAAAAGCGTTTCGGAAATACAGTTTGACCATCACCGTCGGTACTTTGCGCGATTGCAGAAATGTACGGGCACAGTGTACTGCTACCTCTGTATCGCCAGGGGTAGCGAATCCTAGCTGGTGATCGCCAAGAGCTGCCAAAACAGCATCCTTATTATCTTGACAGCTGATTTTGGCTGCCAATCGGCGAACGACCGAGGAACAGGCGATAGGGCGTAATGATCCATCCTTTTTCTTTAGTGCAAACATCCGTGCTCCGAAGATAAGTGGTATAAAACAGGAAGGGGGCGAGCCCCATCTGAGCACATCAACTACTTTGGCAATGGCGTCAGCTAATCGCTCAGCCGTGCTGCCCAGTGCACCAGACAGTAGATCCTGAAGTAGACGGGGTCTCATAAAATCCAGGCCGGCAGCTGAATTCCGACTGAAGGTCTTCATGGCATTCAGCATCTCGTCGCGCGAGGTTGAAGATGGCAGTGTAACCGCCGGGGGTGATCCATTTAAAGGAGATCACACGAGCACCATGGATTTGCTAGTGTATATTCTGTCCTATATATATATATATATATATATATATATATATATATATATATATATATATATATATATATATATATATATATATTTATATACCTAATAATAAAGCTTATACGTATATTTGAGAATATAATAGCAGAGCGCTTAAGCAGGGATTCAAGATCTTCATTCCGTATCGCATGACCAATATGGCTTCCGATGGGGCCGGTCAACGATGGACGTCCTTTACCGGATTCTGCGAAGGGCGCGCCAGGACACTATGAAATCTCTTAAGACCGAGTCGCTCGCTCTTTTAGTCGTTCTCGATACGAAAAGCGCCTTTCGTTTAAGAAAATTCAAGTTTTTTATTGGGTAAAAGTTATATACAAGCTGCTGTTGCCAGTACCAATAGTGTCTTAGCGTTTCCAAATCTCCCTTATAAAAAAAATAAATAGTACATGGAAACATATGTACGCAACTTCGCTTAGTCCTTCTTTGCTCTTTGCTAGACATGACGAGGCGGAATTGTTTGTAGAGTGTAGTTGAATTCTGACTATCTCAGGCGGTATCTCCATACAAGGTGCTTCCTTTTGGCGCATGATTATAAGTTGTCAATTAATCCGCAGAAGAGTCTCTTTCTTTGTTGACACTAGAGCGTCTAAATCATCTGTTTCTTCGGGTGAGTGTGTCCGTAATTACTCGGCATATAATATTTTATATATATATATATATACTTAGTTGCACATATTATATAATTACTAGATAGTCCAAAAGTTCTTAAATAATCTACTTAGAATTACAATTTTTGTCCAAACTACTAATGAAAAGGGCAACCATTCGCCTGCTTACGATCAAAATATGATGATGATTGGCAGTTATATTTTGACTGCATTTCCTGTGCAACATATCAGCGCCAATTTGGAAAAAAGCAAAATAGTTTTGAGTGGATTAATCCATTTAAAGGAGATCACACGAGCACCATGGATTTGCTAGTGTACATTCTGTCCTGCACAATAAGATGAAAAACTCAGAGCAAAATGGGCGCCGCGTTTCAATTCAATTCAAATACACCTTTATATTGTCAACGGGGGACATTATTTAAATTTTACAAACCGTTACCTTTGTTTGCTCAATCAAATGCAAAAGCCGCGCGTGTTTACGCTTCTAAGGGAAATTGGCCAATATGTCGAAAAAACTGTCGGATTTTTGGCGCAAATGCATGATATTCAATGAAAGTTGACTCCATCACTACATTCCAAAGGTACAATAAACATCTCGCCAACGGTATGCACCCGGTGAAGAACCTCCAAAGAGGGTGCGAATAACAGCAAGGCAATGACTACGGTTGAAACCAGCGTTGAATAATTTTAGTCAACTACCTTGAGAGGAGTAAAACGATCATAGACAAATACTAGAACAGGACTGTTCGACCGCCTGCAGCAAGAACTCACTGAGAAGCGGTCAGCTTTGCAGAACCTGGCCTGTTTACGGGTGTCTTATGTCACCAAGACAATACCCTTGCACACAAGTGTCGGCTAGCATTAGCGAAATTGGCCAAATTGAGGTTCGAGCTTATAGTATGTACAACTACCCACTTTCGCGGGTCTAACCCCCTGTGATTCATTCCTCTTCGGGAATTAAAGAATAGTCGTTGCAAACAGCGTTTTTCTAACAATGGAGAGGTTAAGGCTGGTGTTAAAGCTAATACTTAGTCTAAGGGCGTGAAATTCTAGCCTGACGAAATAAGTGCTCTGAAGTATTGTTGGGAAAATATTAAATAAAAAATTTGAAAAAAATAAAATGCAGGGCTCTGAACAGGTACATCAAAGTACACATTTGTATGTGCATATATATATGAATATATATATATATATATACAAATTGTATACGTTAATGTACATGTATGAATATATATATATATATATATATATATATATATATTCATACATATATATATATATATATATATATATATATATATACATGTACAACACGTATATATATGAATATATATGTATATATATATATATATATATATATATATATATATATATATATATATTCATATATACATATATATATACATGTACAACACGTATATATATGAATATATATGTATATATATATATATATATATATATATATATATATATTCATATATACATATATATATACATGTACAACACGTATACAATTTGTATATATATATATATAATATACAAATTGTATACGTTGATGTACATGTACGTACAAAGGAATATTATCAGAAATGTAAGTTTGTTAGAACTCCGCTTCTGAGTAGTTCCAGCCTAGCAGGACGTACATTCGGATGGACCTACTCTTTGAGGCGTAACCCCTCCCCCGCCCCGCTTCCTCAGTCCGCTTAGCTGCTGGCTTAGGAAGGCTACGATGATAAATCATCTCACCTCTGCTGCTCAACTGCTTTCGCCTTAATCCTCCGTTCGTGCGTTCTACGGCCAGTTGGAGCAGCAGAAGTAGTAGTCGTCGTAAGATAGTCGACAGACCTCCTTCGGCCTAGGTTTAGGCCATATCCTGCCATTGCTTCTTCTTCCTCGTCGTCTCCACCCTCTCTCTCTCTCTCGCGCGCGCGCTTAAGCCGAACCGGGCTTGAGGGCCGCGCAGAACCTACCCTGCTCCCTGATGCAATCTTTCATTAGATGCGCCTGTACAACGAGTCCAACGATTGCTTCACAACGAACAGACCACTCTCAAAGTGCTTTACTCACCTCACTGTCTGCTCGCCTGCTGTTCCTGCTTTAGATGGGGTTATTTATCTGCATAATACTTAAACAATAAATGAGCTCATAAGTTGCTCAGCATTCGTAGTCGACTTCTTATTCTGTTCGAATAGCTCTTTCTCTCTTTATTTCTCTTGCTTTCTCTCTGTCCTATATATATATATATATATATATATATATATATATATATATATATCTAGAAAAAACAAGTGTCTACTAATTTTGTTTACTTGTAACCATTCCCAAATATTAACATGTTGGCATTTTTTCTCTATATGACTTGAATATATATATATATATATATATATATATAGCTTTGGTACTGATGCGAACAGAACGATTTGTGCATATACGCACATCTATAAACACGTCATCAAGAAACGTCAATCGAACTAAATGTGCCAGAGGCTCATGGCTCGGCTGTATATCAGGGAACTGTAGCGACTTCGGCGCCGTGATGACTGGCAGTCCTGCTAAGCATATAGTATCTAATCCAGCGCAATTAGTTTCTGTGCAATGGGCAGATCCGACTGTGCCCGGCAAACGGTAACTGCTAATCTGACTAAATGAATCCTTCCCTTCGTACTATCGCGCTGGTTTCAGCCCCCCTCACCCCTAGAGCCTCCCCTAATTTCCACATTATCTCTCTGTATCTCTGTTGCGTTAAGCCTGTCTTGTATTTTCGTCTGTTCTCGCAGCGACTGCTAGTCGACTGTTGTTGTTGTCGTCGACGAACAAACCGGATTAAGGTCATTAGCGCATAACAGTTGCTCATCGTGGTTGATACTTGAGCACTTTGACGATTCCCGTTCTCAAGAGACGTCGAACCACGCAGGCGAACATGCGCAAGTATAAGCCGCTTCACTGAAGCGCTCCAAGCCATTGCTGTGTCCGCCGTCGAACAACCAACAATGATCTTCCTCGGATTTTACGTGACACCAGAGGAACTAGCCAGAAGAATTAGCGCTGCATTGTTACGTACATAATATGTAGTGCATGTTATATGTACAACGTTTGAACGTTGCGTGGAGTTGTGGCCATTTAGCACCAAGTCTGGCTAGGCAAACGTCGATTGCTTCTTCTGCTAACGACCCCACGTTTAAAGGACGCTGGCGGCGCACACCCCACCGGCGGGCATGGCGGTGCGAGATTCGAACTCGACGGCGCGCTGTAATCCATGCCCTTTGTATCACGTTTGTTGGTCAACGTTAGCTGATCTGTCCTGTCTGCATTATTTACCCAGCTAAACTTGTGTCTCTATCACTCTCTTACGTAGCATGTCCCTGAAGACTTTGCTCAAACAGTTCTCATCCTCCAAAACGGGATTCGCCTCGCTCGTGCAGCACGGCACGGCAGTATGAGGGGTCTTTGAGGGTGACGACATCAGGCGGTGCAGTTCTTTGCGGACACAAATATACGCACACACAGATCAACACAAAACGACAAGAGGTTTCTGAGGTACGGCAATGTATGAACGACCACACGGCCGGAGAAGTGAAGTGTTTGCTTCTCAGACCAACATACACACGCGCACTCACCAAATACAGTATCAACAACAAATAAAAAGCAAATATTCCACAATGGACTCTCTAAAGAGAGAAGCTCTGCTCTCGAATGGGATGCTTTGATCTCGATCGAATTACTCTTTTTGTCGTTATTACTCTTTGCGCAAACAAACTTGCCGCACATGAGGCAAACACGGAAAACGCGCCACAGGGCTATAGAGACCGGTCTAGTTGTAACTCGTACAGGGCTACGTTTGCTTTGCTGAGACCACTTTGCTAGACTTTCACAAAACGGTTGCAAACGGGTAAGCAAGCGTTATGTAGTTACAGTTACAGCCACGGAATTGCGATCATTAGTTTCGCATGACTAAGGAAGCGTGTACATTGCGTCTTCGACAAGCCGATCTAGGTACCAAGTCGTCGAAACAAGCGCATGCGATTGAAGCTAACTTAAATTTATTTACGTATACAAACTCTAACTCTATCTACAAACCTTAAAAAAATTGTTTAAAAGTAACGCGTATTACGCCAGTATTGGTGTGGTGTATATATATATATATATATATATATATATGTGTTGCGCAGCGAAGGGCACTGCATTCTTGGCAACCAAACTCCTGCAACCAATCGTATATTAAATAAGAAAACTAAAAAAACTAGGAAAACCGTGTAACAAAAAATGATTATTTATTATAGTTTTCACTATGAGTATGTACGCACGTAGGTGTATTTTCTTAAACTTTTTACGTGTACATTTTATTGATATATGTAGATGCATATTATTATCATCATTTATATTACAAAAATGAGCTTGTCTGTTGTGGAATAGCCTTCAGAGAGCATTGCAGCAATCTTGCGTGAGGCCTGGACAATGGTTCTTGGTACATGAGTGAAAATACAAGCAAAATGTGCGCAAAGTATACTTCTTTTAGGATTTATAGTAAGACAGACTAGATATATATCTTACACAGATATTACAGTTCTTAGATGCAAGAACCGACCAGTAGTAGGAGCCACTAAGTATTTCCAGGCTTTCAAGCTTGTCTCTTACATGAGGTACACAAAGCGATTTTAGCCCGCCTTTCAACATCTGTTAAGTAAACTAAAGTTTCCCCGAGTGAAGTGTCTTTACACTCCGTTGAGACCGTACATCAGGTTCGCAGCTACCTGGTTAAAAAGCCGTACTGCTGACCAGACGACCATTCGCGGGATAACGCCCGTCTGTTTCGTTAGTGTGCGCAGCACAGTGGCTGTCGCATGGGCGGAAGACGCGAACAAGGCGACTTGCTTAGTGGTCCTTATTTTGCCTAGGTATTAAATACGTGGCAGACCCCGACAAGTCACCACTCAGCGTCTGGAGTCCATATGATTGCCTTCTGGCAGGACACACCAAAGCTGTAGCAGAGAATGTCTAACGAGCCTTAGACTTTTAGCGGGTTTTGAATTCAGTTCTCGCAAAAACGAGACACATTACATACAGTGGCTAACCGAGAGGCCTTTGACACAAAGGTAATCCACGCAATCCACGCAACGGCTTCTGCCAGGTTTTAATCTGACTCAATGCGACCGCATAGAATTTCTGTGCAGCCTGTTTTTAACTGAAAGAAGAGATACATTGTGAGCAATGTCGAATTGCCTACCACTGGCAAGGGATCCATCGAAGGTTTTTCTTAGTTCTGTCGCTACTCGCGGCAAGCAGATCCACGCGTGTACTAAGGGGCTGTGATTAGTGCGCAGAAGAAGATCGTTTCATGACCCCATTCACGGGTGTCCTCATTTCACTACAAAATTTAGACCTCACACCAGAGAACACTTTGCGTCCCAGACGTGGCGGTCCTTGCTAGTCAAGATCACTTTCTTGCACTTCTGATCACTCTGTCTAGGAGCTCACAAATCATGCACACAAGTGTCTAGATCGCAGCTTATCTTAGGGCTATTAACCGCCGTCTGCAAAAGTGAGGGTCTCTCGCTTTTGTGGCAAACAAGTGTATATGCATTGCTACTGACAGGTATATGCATTGCTACTGACACTAGTAGGTTTTTCAGCCAACTCGAACACAGCGAAGGTTTAAACTTTCCAATAATCAATGTTGTGGAACAATCGATCAACTATGCTGCACAAACGTGTCGTTCACGCGTGCCTTCGCGCATCTCGTAGCGATGTATTCTAATCATTGGAATCGTACCTCTATGTATTGTGCTTCGTTCTTAGTGGCTCCACTATAAATTCGAGTGTTAAAGAACTTGCGTGAATAGATTCTGCCTGATCTAGGTTTGAGAAAGAAAGATGGCCGCTATGTTTACCCTCATAGTCAAGAGCCCAGCACAGAAATCGTTCTTCCTCACACATTGAACCAACCGTCGACGTTTATGTAGATAGACTGATAATCCACCCACTGGTCTGCCCCGACTTCCTGCAGCCGAAACTGCCAGCTGGTGGTGGTACTCCTGTGTACCATCGATATGCAAATCTTCCGGCTAGAGCGTCTCTGTAAGGAATGCAATGCCTACGGCTACCAACCATGTCAACGAGTTCTACGCCCATTGCTTCTTTGGGTCTCCCGCAGATCCCACTAAATAGATGCAGATATATTGTGGGACATTTATGGATCTCCACGTGTGAGTATTTATGGATATCTAGTTAGCCGCTTGCGAAGATTGCGAGACCGTCAGAGTGAAATAAAACATTCCAGATACCTTTTCTCCTGGGGAGCACGACCGGGCCAACGTCGAGGCGGAACACAGAACTGCGCCACATCTCTGCATAATAGGCTTTGTTTTGGCGTTGCTTCTGCTTCTTCTCCTTTCACGGAGAACGGCGTCATCATTAAACGCATCACTCTCTTTGCCGGTTGCCGCTGTTTTCTATCCACTTACTGTGACAATACGCGGTTGCTGTTGCCGAGCTACTGTCACACAACCCTTCTATCTACATCATAATAGTGGTAGTAGCAGAGCTTCTGCCGTAGAAGTGCGCTTGGTTACTGAGCAGTTGATTTTGTAGCTTCCTGCATTAATATATATATACATATATATATATATATATATATATATATATACATATATATATATATATATATATATATATATATACATATATATATATATATATATATATATATATATACATATATATATATATATATATATATATATATATATATATAAATAAATAAATTGAGAAAAAAACAAGTATAAATCTGACCGATTACGTTTCAGTCTCCGTATAATGTCCTATCGCTTAGCTGACGGTGTGAGTAAGCCCACTGATGTTGAGCCTAGTCGCTAAATTGCAGCCGCAAGATGGGGGGGGGGGGGGCGGGGGTTGCCCTCCCTGGCGGGCTTGAGGAGTCGCTGTACGAAAGAGATGCAAACACATACCCATATACACCGTCAGTGCTGCAACAATGCCTCCTACTACGCCAATGACTATTACCACCACGTCTACTACTACTTCCATAGCGATGCCGACGTCAGTGGCGCACCCCCGAAATCCCACCTCGGTTTCCGCAGAGTGGTCGCGTTAGTTTTCCCCAGGGCGTCATTGGTCGTCCCCGTCGTGATTGCGCCAGCACGTCACGCTACGCCATACCAAGCGTTTGCCATCCGAGTGACGCCCTCTCCTTTTCGCGCTGGCCTATTTGCTTTGTTTGCTTAGTGCTGGCAGCATTGTTGGTAGAATCATACGAAATATTACTATTATTATTATTATTATTACTATTTTCTAATTGACGTAAACGGCGCTTTAGCCGCACTTAGGAATTGTTGTCGCTGTTTTTGCTGCTTGTTGCCTCTGTAGCTGTTATATAGTTAGAATATTAGGCGGGGACTGCAAATATGCGCCATTCCTCAGCTCAGCAAGCCAAAGCAAACAATGCAGGCGGCACGTGTACAGCTGAACGACATAGCTCTCAGAGGTAAGCGACATCCATACCCACTTACACACGTACTATACACACACATGCACACACACACATACACATACGACCACCAATAGGCACGGAAAAAAGACTGGTCTCTGATTGCTGCCTCGACGGCCAATAGATGAGACACGCATGGAACGAGACAATCTCTCGATGAATCGCCTATGCGCCATCTCGGCCCTCCTTTCCGAAAGGGACGGAGGGCCTGCTTTCCTGCGCCGCAGAAACAACGACAGCAAAGTGCTAGCAAGAAGTCGAAAAACAACGAGGGCAGTCAGATTATGATTGTCGACCATGAGTCATCATTGTCCAGTTAGCAAACTATTATTACCACCATCGCCATGATTGTCATCATCATCATCGTCAACATCGTCACTACTGGCGTTTGTGCTGCTTCCGCGATCCGCAATCCACCCTCTGACCAAACGCCCCCGCTGGCGGCACCACGGTTAGTCTTGCACTGAACGGGCCGTAGTAGCCTGGGTTGGCCGGGATTGCGGGCAGCCGAACAGGATAAGCAAACGAGGAAGCGCGACCGACGTCTTGAAAGAAACATAACAAGACAACAATCGTCGTTTATGTTCGTATATCTCTTGTTTCTCCTACGTATGCCCTTTTCTGTCCCTCTCTCAAATTTCTCTCATATTTCTCTCTATTTCTCTCTCTCTCTCTCTCTCTATATATATATATATATATATATATAGGAGCTGGATTTCCTTGTTGGCTACTGCAACCACTTCATGACCCAGGCGTACGCTGCTGCTGCTGGCCCCGCCACCATGCTTCATAGCTTAGGTGGCAGCGGCGGCGGCAACAACAACAACAACAACAACAACAACAATGAAAACAACAACAATACCAGCAGCCGCAGTAGCAGCAGAAACAACTAGTGCCTTTGCAGTGTGGTCTATCCCAACTTCCTTTTCCCCATCCTGTACCACTAGCCACACTCGGAGAGGTTGTCCAATATCTATTATTGACGTGACCTTGGCGGCGTTTCTCGCCAATGAGACCATACAAACAGCAGTAGCAGAAGCAGCGGGAAGCAGCCACAACAATAGCAACTAGGCCAGCGACGATGACGATAAAACCATTATGGTCAGTGGAAGAGGCAGGCAGTGTATTATATTATTATGAACAACAACAACGACAGCAACAGCAACAACAACAACAGCAACAGCAGCAGCAACAACAACAACATTACGTTCTTGACTATGTCCTTATCTTCCACGAATTGGCAGCAAACTCGTACTGCACTTAACACGATCAAACGACCTATCTGTGGCTCTGCTATTTATTACCTCACTCCGCCACATACGTCGTTAGCCCTGTTGCTCTAGATCTTTGTTGTCTTCCAGCCCTATGGGTCCCGCGTGTTCAACCACTCAATCTCTACCGCGCGCTTTGGTGAAAAACCGTCCTAGCGTTCCATGTCGCCTATAAAGCTCAAACAGTGGACAACTTCTAAGAGTGTGCACGCTTTAGCATGTCTGGTCATCATGTCTCCGATCGGAAAAGCATAACAAAGTGGTCTATATTTATATATATATATATATATATTTATGAATCTTACTCAGGTGTGCATGTTCGATATTAGATACGAAAGTAAAAACAAATCTGTCAGTTCCTCATCCTCTCATTGTATAGTATTTCAGTTGGCAGTTCGGCTTGACGGCACCTTACATTGGCTTTATCAAATTTGATTCTTACCTGATCGTAGATTATATACTTTCAGAACATGTATACGTATTCTGCGTGCTTTATGTGTGTGACGCTCTAGCAGTGAAAGGGTAATACAAACCCGTAATAATGCTCAGGTATGCAGTACGTATTGGCATAAGTATGTCTTCTGCAAAAGCGCAAGGCGTATCGTATTTTGGAGCCCTTCGGCCAGGAGTCGTACACGGTTTCCTTGGAATTAGCAAATGCTCGACTGTTGACGACCAACTCGCCTCCTCTAGAGGACCCTCCACTCCAATGCAAGTGGGTCTCATCTCTAAACGATGCCGTCGAATCGTGAAAATATGCAAAACACTGAGTTTAGCGTAGAAAAGGATCTGCTTTTTTTATGGTGCGTGTGGTTGGAGCAGGTAACTAGGCAAGAACTTCTCTCGCTTCGTTAAAATGCTGTATTCAGATAACAAAAACATATCTTTGAATTATTTGTTTGCATGTGCCAGTACAGACTTACGTTACGGGCGTATGTAGTCAATGTGACCGCCGTTTGCTTACATTCAAACTCGCTTCAGTTTGAGACCTTACCGCTCGCAGGCATGTTGCAAAGACTGCCTATCAAAACTTTGGAGATGCTTGTCTGACGGTGGCAGCAAGCGAGTTTATGTTGTTGTGTCCTGCTAATAATACACGTGATGCAAACTAGATAGCAGGATTTAATCACGATTTCACTACCGTTTGCAGAACATGCAAATAAACTTCCTGTGTTCCCGTGGTGGTGTTTGGCCACCAATGAGATGATGACGTCACGTCTTCTAAACTAGACACCACACTCAACGTGTGCACATAAGCTAGACCTTTGGGTTATTCCACAATGCGAACATATTCTAGATCGTGGACGATTGACGGCAAATTCGCTCGGTGATTTTAACGGAAGCCAGGAGCAACCGACATCAAGCAAGTACATAGTGTGTTCAAAACGTATCGCGACTTTTGTGTTTTTTCAAAAATTATTCATTTATTCATGAATATCTATTTTGTCCCCTTCAAAGTAATCCCCATGAGATATTATACACTTGTGCCAACGGTTTTTCCAATCTTCGAAGCACTTCAAAAAACCATTTTTTTTTATCTTGTTCAGCTCCTCCTTCGATGCCGTCTTTATCTCGTCAAGCGTAGCGTAACGTCGTCCTTTCATGGGCCTCTTCAGTTTAGGGAACAAGAAAAAGTCACAGGGGGCCAGATCTGGGGAATACGGTGGCTGCGGCATCATTAGTGTGTTGTTTTTGGCCAAAAACTCGCGCACAAGCAACGATGTGTGAGCAGGGGCGTTATCGTGGTGCAAAAGCCAATTTTTGTTCTTCCACAAATCCGGGCGTTTCTGGCGGATTGCTTCGCGCAAATTGCGCATAACTTGCAGGTAATATTCCTTATTGACCGTTCTACCCTGTGGTAAGAACTCATGATGCACCACGCCCCTGCAATCGAAGAAAACTGTCAGCAAAACTTTCACATTCGACCGAACTTGGCGCGCTTTTTTCGGTCTTGGTTCGTGCGGCAGCTTCCATTGAGATGATTGAGCTTTGGTTTCCACGTCATAACCATAAACCCACGATTCGTCACCAGTTATGACCCTCTGGAGCAAATTTGGGTCGTCGCGGACAGAGTCCAACATCTCATTAGCAATTTTCATGCGATGCTGTTTTTGGTCGCAATTGAGCAATTTTGGTACGAATTTCGCGGCGACCCGTCTCATGCCCAAATCATTGATAAAAATCGAATGGCACGAGCCAATCGATATGTTTAGGTCCTCAGCAACTTCTCTAACGGTGATTCGACGATTGGCCAATACCATTTTATCCACTTCATTAATTTTTTCGTCTGTTGTTGAAGTGCTCGGGCGTCCGGCACGCTCTTCGTCGTTCACATCTTCTCGGCCTTCTGAGAACATTTTGTACCACCGATAAACGTTGCTTCGGTCCAAGGTAGCTTCTCCGTATGCCACAGTCAACATTCGGAATGCATCCGCGCACTTAATTTCGTTTTTCACACAAAATTTGATACAGGTTCTTTGATACATTTTTTGAATAGGTAAAAATCGAAGACGATCCAAAACACGTGCAAGCAAAGCAGCTGTCAACAATTAAGTGAACATTCAAAATGGCCGAGCTTGTCGGCATAAGTGAGAGACATGAGTACCAACATAACGCCACAAAAAATCGAAATTCGAATATACGTAACCCGCGAAAATTCAAAAGTCGCGATACTTTTTGGACACACCTCGTATGCTCGTTTTATTGGCCTCAGTGAGATACTCCCTGTCCTTATGATAAAGAACTGATATCTGGTGTCCTCGTTAACAACTCGACGAATGGTTTGCAATGGCACATCAAGCCTGAAGCTTAAACTATTCTAAAAGTAAAAGATAAACAATTAATTAATTACAATTAAAATTCACGCTTGCGCTGTCCCTTTTGTTCTGGTTCTTTAAAAATATAATATTTTTCTTTAACCGATAGAACTTCCCGCTACGGGTCACCAACGGGAGATGCACAAACGGCGCCTATACGCGCATCTTCTTAAGAACCGCGTTGTAATGGCGTTTGGTATCGAGTCATCTGGCGTTTGGGGCAAGGATACACTCAAACTGACAAAAAAAGCCTGGAAAGAGGCTCTTTGAGGCCACTGCGGGGTCCAAATCGACCGTGTTCCTCTGACAAAGAGTGTTAATGGGGCTACAGGGAGGCAACGCCAGAGTGATGCTAAGTTGTTACCGACACTCAAGCAATACTTTTTTAAAACAAAAATATCCAAGCAATACTAATACAATACACAATTCTGTAAATATTATATGAGTAATATATTAGTGATTGTGATAGTATGTAAAATAATAATAACGTCATAATAATTACGTCAATACTGAGGTCAGCAGAGGTATACTTAGTGAAGTCCTAAACGTCAATTTGGAAGACAACACCTGGCAGAGAACAAGTCTCCCAATACGTGAAGGTACACCACAGCTCAGTTGAGCCGGGCTGGGTGGCAAAGCACGCGGACGCCAGAAAACGCGTTAAATACACTGGACTGAAAACAAGATATACTTCTGCGCCTATTGCCATAGAAACTCTAAGACCAATCAGCAAGGGAACCGAAGCATTTCTCAAAGCTTTGAGTAAGCGAATTCAGGAGGTCACAAGCGACCGAAGAGAGGGTCAACTCTTGAGGCAAGCGTTGTCTTTGGCCGTTTGCAGAGGAAACGCGGCATCTATTTTAGGCGCCATGGAGTGAAATAAATATATAAAGAATTTGCAATAATACGTTCAGACCTCACAATTGTAACATTGTTTAACATGTAAATAATAATAATAATAATAATAATAATAATAATAATTTCGTCGTCAGCTTCGTCTTGTCCAGCTTGAATTATCACCAGTTCGTCTGCTACCGTGATGTTCCAAAATGTAAAAAGTTTTAATGCGCTATGTTTCACGGGGGGTGCCGTCTCCCTCTAGGACACAGGTTGTGTCGACCAGATCCTGTGAATCAAAGAATCCCAATTTAGTCTTCATGAATATACGCTTGTAGGTGCCAGCGTGGGGTTCAGTGAAACTGTGGGAATCACACACGGAGCTTCAATGAAGGATTGCCGGTGATAAAGAGGCTCCCCTGTAACAACTTGCACACCCCGAGAATATCGAG
Source organism: Dermanyssus gallinae (assembly GCA_003439945.1). Lineage (NCBI taxonomy): Eukaryota > Metazoa > Arthropoda > Arachnida > Mesostigmata > Dermanyssidae > Dermanyssus > Dermanyssus gallinae. The sequence continues at coordinate 122,097 of QVRM01003730.1, read as the reverse complement.
TCACCGTGCAACGAAAGAGGAGCGGCAAAATATTGCGGAAACTACCAAGTCTCTGCGGGTACTTCTTTGGAACTGTGAAAGGTTTAAAGGAGTTTAAAGGACAAGTGTGTCGTCTGCTACCGTGATGTTCGAATGTGCAAAGTGTTCGCTCCCGTTTAAAACGGGAGAACAACTGGTTATTTGTAACCAAGGCTGCTCTACTGTGTTTCACGGGGGGTGCCTAAACCCCGTGCCCCCCGAGGACACACAGTTCGTGTCGTGCGGGTCCTGTGAATCAGTGGAACCCAACTTTGTCCTTATGAAGGAACGTTTGTGTGTGCTACAGTGGAACTTAGTGAAGCTGTGGGCATCACACACGAAGCTCCAGCGACAAGTCGCCAGCAATGAAGCGTCTCCCCTGAAGCAACTTGCGCACCCCGAAACCATCGAGGGGTGTTTAAACTCCACGCTAAATAAAAAAGTTAGCGTGAAGAAAACGGACGGAACACGGAAAGCGCCTAAGAACAAGAAGTCACGGTTGACGGAAGGCGGAGATCTGCTTGTACCAACAAAGCCGATCGACGACAGCGCCACCGGAGAGAACGGCAAGGCCGGTCTCTGCGGCGCCAAGCGCAGTGCTACAGCAGCTGGTCTTAACAGCAGCGGTAGCAGTAGCGGCGGCAACAACAACACCGCCACTACCCTCGAAGAAAATGAGCCGATGGATGACAACACGCCAACGGCAAGGGAAGCGGCAGCGGCCGCAACGTCGCCAACGGAGACAACCGCAGAGGCGAGGAAAGACGAGGAAGACAACGATGGTTTTGTCACCGTCCAACGGAGGATGAGCGGCAAAACAAAGCATCGTATGCAGAAAGGCAGTGCAGCTGATGGTGTAGGAGATCTTGAAGTGTATGCTGGGCCAGGCAGGTTCAGCGCGCTGAGAGTAGCACGGCTGGCGGCGAAAACGTCAGCTGTCAACCTACACACATGGCTCGTTAACAGGAGCATTTGTGTAAAGGCAGTATTCAAAATGCGAACGCAGGGAAATGATGCCGTGTTCTGTGTAGTGCTGGGTGACGGCGAGTACGCAACGTGCAGCAAGAGTGAGTTCTGGCCAAAAGGTATCCTATTTCGTCGTTGGGCTGGTAGTGCTCCCTACGAGAAAATGGTTATGGAAAGCTTTATCGCGCCTGGCGGTCCGGCTCTTCGCAAGTGACTGAACAGATCTAGAGATGCTGCCGTGGAGACTACTAGGTCTCTGCGGCTGCTTCTTTGGAACTGTGAGGGACTAAGAGGAGCAATAGACCTAGCGCCAGTTGACATGCTTACGTCGGTGGACATTGCACTCCTTACGGAGACCTACCAGCGGGAGGAACTGCATATCAATAATATGCGAGGGTTCCACCAGCTGGCAGTTCTACCTGCTGGAGGCCGTGGTAGACCAGTGGGTGGATTATCAATCTACCTACATAAACGTTTACCGCCGGCGCAATGTGTGAGGAAGAACGATTTCTATGTGGGTCTCTCGTCTATGAGGGTGAACATAGCCGTCTTCTACCTCCCCCCACATCTTGACTCGGCAGAGGTCGCTGACACGGTGAGTTCCGGTATATCAGGTTTCGACCTGTCTATGCCAACCATCGTCGGTGGCGACTTCAATGCCCGTATTGATGGTGGGGCTACTAACGATAAAGGAGAGGTGCTGCTCCAGTTGATGGAATACTTTGGTCTGAGATGTGCAAATGCACGCGAAGACCACACGTATATAAGTCATAACGGAAGCAGCACCATTGACCTACTGTTTCACAACCTTGTCGATGGCGAAGTTGAAAGCTTCGGTGTTCTCGAGGTGGCTGCAAGGAAGCACCTACCGGTGTCAGCAGTCGCAAATATTCCAGATATCTGGTTTAAGCAACAAGGCGACCCACACCTGGTTGCCACGAGGCGTGTTGACCTTTCACTATTAGAGGTTGATAGCCTCGAGGTGGGCTGTGATGTAGATACTTGTTGTGAACTGCTAGAGAGAACCATGAGAAGTGCAGTCAGGTGGAAGAGACCGGGGCAGAGGAGATCACGACAGTGGTTTTCTCAGGCTTGCTATCTCGCCCACCGTGGGGTGCTCGAGCTTTTGCGCCAAGCGAGGGTAAAGGCACCACCACAGCTGCTAGCCAGACGCAGGCTTGACTACTTCAATAAAAGAAAAGCTTACATAAAGCTGTGCCTTGACCACAAGCGTGAATACGCCAGGCGGGAGGAAATCCGACTGCTCGAAAGAGCGGAGCGCAAGCCCTCAGCCTACTTCGTACGGTCTCGTAGGGGGGCGAACCACCTGCTCAGCGACGAACAGGTAACGAGTCACCTGACCGGTCTTCTATATAACCGCGCGACGGTACGCCCGGCTCCAATGATTGAGCACCCGCTCACATTGGATCAGGATACTATGAATCTGCCCTTTGAGGTAGAAGAAGTACGTCAGGTTCTGCACTCTCTTCCGAGAGGAAAGAGTGCGGGGCCAGACCAAGTGTACTATGAGCACTGGGTGCAGTCTGAGCCACTTTTGGCAAACCATCTTTGTGATTTCTTCAACGAGATCATGAAGAGGGGACAAATGCCAGGAGCCTGGCATATCGCCAGGCTTTCTCTTTTATTTAAGGGTAAGCATGGTGATGACAGACGAGACCCAAACTTATACCGCGGTATAGCGTCTGAAAGGACGCTGAAGAAGATCTTCTGCAAATTGGTTATAAAACGGATCGAGTACGTTGTCGACCAGACCCTTCCACCGGAGCAATTCGTCTTTCGAAGAGGTCGAGGAACGCGTGATGCAATCCATGTGCTTCAGTCAGAGATAGAGCGAGCTGTGGCAAAGCCAGGAGGCCATTTGTATGCAGTCTTTATAGACTGCGTCAAGGCTTTCGACAAAGCACCTCGAGATCTCCTGGTGAAGTCATTCCGATACGCAGGGGTTGGTGGCTCTCTTCTTAGCGTAATTTCCAGTTTCTTTGATGAGGACACCTTACTGGTACAAGGTGAGCAGGAACTGTTGCAGGTAAGGCAAAATGTGGGAACCCCGCAAGGCGACCCATTGAGCTGCGTCTCTTTCACTCTTCTGCTTGCCGATTTTGTTGATTATATTCGACAAGAGTACCAGAAGGCCACAGTTGTGATGTACGCAGATGACATAGTGGTCGCTCATCACGACCTGGGTGCCATCAAGCGCATCACTTCTCTGGCGGAGGTGTTCCTTGTCTCAAGAGGGCTGGAAATAAACGCCATGAAGACCAAGGCTATGAAATTCAGAAGAGGAGGTCGATTGGCTGCTAAAGACGTTATACGTTGCGGCGGCCAATCCTTGGAATTCGTTAACTTTTTCCGGTATCTGGGGCTTCGGCTTCATTATACTGGGACGACCTTCACTGCTCACATCGTCGAGAGAGCGCGCACAGCCCTAATTTCACTTTATGGAGAAATAGGCGATGTCCGGCGACTGTCCGTCCCGACGGCAGTGGCGCTTTTCTACCTCAAGGTTGTTCCGGCGCTGATGTATGGTCTTGACAGAGTATGGTAACACCTCACTCGGGCAAACTTTGGTTTGCTTGAAAGGTGTTTTACAATGTACATGAAGCGAGTACTTTGCCTGTCAATGCGGGCAAGGAGCCGCTTTGTGTACCTAATGTCAGGCTGTGCACCAGTTGTTGAGATCATTCGATTAAGGTTGAAGACGCCGCGTACAGTACCATTCGAGAGCTTTATCTCGGAATGGGAAAATAAAGTTGAACAAGTCCGACGAGAGGTCGGAGACCTGGATGTTTTCAGGGCCTTTCACCTCTGGTCTGGTCTTGCGTGTGACAATCGCCACGTCTATACCAGATACATAGTTCATGGCTATCATCGCCTGGTTTGTTCGAATACGAGCTTCCACGAAGAGTACACCGAGTGCGTCTGTCGACTGTGCTCTCAGGCGTGTACAAAGTTTCATGCATCTGCCTGCCTGGCCCTTGCGAAGAGATCACTGCACTGCCTCTCTCGTATAACATGCCGCGAGGAGCTGAGTGTATAATTGTATAATATGTATAATATGTATAATTGTTCATGTTATATGCATACTCAATATGAGTGAAATAAATACGATGATGACAAAGGTTTAAAGGAGCAATAGACCTAGTATCAGTTGGCATGCTCACGTTGGTGGGTATTGCACTCATTACGGAGACTCACCAACGGGGAGGAACTGGACATCGATTATATGGGAGGACTCCACCAGCTGGCAATTCTATTTGCGGGAGGCTGCGGCAGATCACTGCGTGGAGTATCAATCCACCGATATAAACGTATACCACCGTCAATGTGTGAGGAAAAGCAATTTCTGTATAGGCCTTCCAACTATGACGGTTAGCATAGTCGTCTTCAACCTCCCCCAAATCTTGACTCCGCAGAGGTCGCTGACACGGTGAGTTCCGGTGTATCTGGTCCGACTTGTCTATGCCAACCGTCGTCGGTGCCGGCTTTAAGGCCCGTATTGATGGTGGGGCTACTAATCGTGAAGGAAGAGTGCTGCTCCGGCTAATGGAATGCTCTGGTCAGAGATGTGCAAATGCACGCCAAGACCACACGTATACAAGTCGTAACGGAGGTTGGCTGTCATAGTGGCTGAAGGAAACACCTACCGGTGTAAGTTTTCCTGATATTCGGAAAAACAGTGAGATAATCCACACGTGATTGTTGCCACAAGACACGTAGACTGTATAATAGCCTTAAAGTAGACTGTGATGTGAATACTTGTGAACACTTTTAGCGTTTGATAGCCTATCGATGTGATGTCAACTGCCAGAAAGAACTATGAGATGTGCAGTCCGGTGGAAGGGAAAATGACAGAGGAGATCACGACCGTGTTATTTGTTAAGCTTGCCATCTCACCCACCGTAGGGTGCTTAAGCTTGTGCGCCAAATGAGGGTAGAAGCATCACCGTAGCTGCTAGTCAGACGCAGGCTTAGCTACTTCAATAACAGAAAAGCTCACAGAAGGTAATGCTATGACCACAAGCGTGAATAATACACGTGATGCAAACTAGATAGCAGGATTTAATCACGATTTCACTACCGTTTGCAGAACATGCAAATAAACTTCCTGTGTTCATGTGGTGGCGTTTGGCCACCAATGAGATGGTGACGTCACGTCTTCTAAACTAGACACCACACTCAACGTGTGCACATAAGCTAGACCTTTGGGTTATTCCTCAATGTGAACATCTTCTAGATCGTGGACGATCAACGGCAAATTCGCTCGGTGATTTTAACGGAAGCCAGGAGCAACCGACGTCAAGCAAGTATGCTCGTTTTATTGGCCTCAGTGAGATACTCCCTGTCCTTATGATAAAGAACTGATATTTGGGGTCCTTGTTAACAACTCGACGAATGGTTTGCAATGGCACATCAAACCTGAAGCTTAAACTATTCTAACAGTAAAAGATAAACAATTAATTAATTACAATTAAAATTCACGCTTGCGCTGTCTCTTTTGTTCTGGTTCTTTAACAATATAATATTTTTCTTTAACCGATAGAACTTCCCGCTACGGGTCACCAACGGGAGATGCACAAACGGCGCCTATACGCGCATCTTCTTAAGAACCGCGTTGTAATGGCGTTTGGTATCGAGTCATCTGGCGTTTGGGGCAAGGAGACACTCAAACTGACAAAAAAAGCCTGGAAAGAGGCTCTTTGAGGCCACTGCGGGGTCCAAATCGACCGTGTTCCTCTGACAAAGAGTGTCAATGGGGCTACAGGGAGGCAACGCCAGAGTGATGCTAAGTTGTTACCGACACTCAAGCAATACTTTTTTAAAACAAAAATATCCAAGCAATACTAATACAATACACAATTCTGTAAATATTAAATGAGTAATATATTATTATGATTGTGATAGTATGTAAAATAATAATAATAACGTCAATAATGACGTCAGCAGAGGTATACTTAGTGAAGTCCTAAACGTCAATTTGGAAGACAACAGCTGGCAGAGAACAAGTCTCCCAATACGTGAAGGTACACCACAGCTCAGTTGAGCCGGGGTGGGTGGCAAAGCACGCGGACGCCAGAAAACGCGTTAAATACACTGGACTGAAAACAAGATATACTTCTGCGCCTATTGCCATAGAAACTCTAAGACCAATCAGCAAGGGAACCGAAGCATTTCTCAAAGCTTTGAGTAAGCGAATTCAGGAGGTCACAAGCGACCGAAGAGAGGGTCAACTCTTGAGGCAAGCGTTGTCTTTGGCCGTTTGCAGAGGAAACGCGGCATCTATTTTAGGCGCCATGGAGTGAAATAAATATATAAAGAATTTGCAATAATACGTTCAGACCTCACAATTGTAACATTGTTTAACATGTAAATAATAATAATAATAATAATAATAATAATTTCGTCGTCAGCTTCGTCTTGTCCAGCTTGAATTATCACCAGTTCGTCTGCTACCGTGATGTTCCAATATGTAAAAAGTTTTAATGCGCTATGTTTCACGGGGGGTGCCGTCTCCCTCTAGGACACAGGTTGTGTCGACCAGATCCTGTGAATCAAAGAATCCCAATTTAGTCTTCATGAATATACGCTTGTAGGTGCCAGCGTGGAGTTCAGTGAAACTGTGGGAATCACACACGGAGCTTCAACGAAGGATCGCCGGTGATAAAGAGGCTCCCCTAGAACAACTTGCACACCCCGAGAATATCGAGTCACCGTGCAACGAAGGAGGAGCGGCAAAATATTGCGAAAACTACCAAGTCTCTGCGGGTACTTCTTTGGAACTGTGAAAGGTTTAAAGGAGCAATAGACCTAGTATCAGTTGGCATGCTCACGTTGGTGGGTATTGCACTCATTACGGAGACTCACCAACGGAGAGGAACTGGACATCGATTATATGGGAGGATTCCACCAGCTGGCAATTCTATTTGCGGGAGGCTGCGGCAGATCACTGCGTGGAGTATCAATCCACCGATATAAACGTATACCACCGTCACAATGTGTGAGGAAAAGCAATTTCTGTATAGGCCTTCCAACTATGACGGTTAGCATAGTCGTCTTCAACCTCCCCCAAATCTTGACTCCGCAGAGGTCGCTGACACGGTGAGTTCCGGTGTATCTGGTCCGACTTGTCTATGCCAACCGTCGTCGGTGCCGGCTTTAAGGCCCGTATTGATGGTGGGGCTACTAATAGTGAAGGAAGAGTGCTGCTCCGGCTAATGGAATGCTCTGGTCAGAAATGTGCAAATGCACGCCAAGACCACACGTATGCAAGTCGTAACGGAGGTTGGCTGTCATGGTGGCTGAAGGAAACACCTACCGGTGTAAGTTTTCCTGATATTCGGAAAAAACAGTGAGATAATCCACACTTGATTGTTGCCACAAGACACGTAGACTGTTCACTTTCAGCGATTAATAGCCTTAAGGTAGACTGTGATGTTTTTTGTTAAGCATGCCATCTCACCCACCGTGGGGTGCTTAAGCTTGTGCGTCAAATAAGGGTAGAAGCATCACCGTAGCTGCTAGTCAGACGCAGGCTTGGCTACTTCAATAACAGAAAAGCTCACAGAAGGTAATGCTATGACCACAAGCGTGAATGAGTTAGGCGAAAAGACTTCCAATTGTTCAAAAGAGCCGAACGGAAGCCCTCAGTCTACAATGTGCGACCTCGTAAGGGGGCACACCACCTGATCGACGCCGAGCAAGAACCGAATTGCTTAGTCGGTCTTCAATCTAACTGCGAGGCGGTACGCCTGATTCTGCTCATATTCAAACAGGATACTGTGAATCTGCCCTCTAAGGTAGACAAAGTAAGTCAGGTATTGCGCTCTCTTGCAAGGGAAGAAAGAGCAAAAGACTACATTTGTGATTTCTTCAACCAGACTATGAGACAGGAACAAATGTCAGGAGCCTGGCATGTCACCACGCTTTCTCTACTTTTTATAAGCAAGCATGGCTATGACTGGCGAGACATAAACTTATACTGTGGTATAGCGTCTAAGAGGATGCTGAAGAAAATCACCTGCATATTGGTTACAGAACAGATTGAATACGTGATCCCCCACACCCTTTTGCCGAGGTAATTCGACCTCCGGAGAAGACGAGGAACGTCTGATGCGGTCTGCGAGCTTCAGTCAGAATTAAAGCGAGCTGTAGCAAAACCCAGAGGCCATTTGTGTGCAGTTCTTCCAGACCACGTCAAACCCTTGGAACAGGATAACAGGATTATCATAATATTCCTTAAGATATTCTAGTTAACTCATTCCGGTATGCAGGAGTGCATCCCTTCTGAGAGTTATTTCGATAATGCTTTTTTTGATGATGAAGACATTTTACAGGCACAGGTTGAGCGAGAAGTTTGTGTTGTGGGTAAGGCAAAATGTAGAAATCTTTTCTGCGTTTCCTTTACTCTTCTGCTTGCGGGTGTTGTCGGCTACATTCGAGAGGTGTTTGTGGATTATTGAAAAAAAATAATTATCATATTTTAATTAATGTTGCAGACGCCGCGACGAGTACCATTTGAATGTTTTTCTTCGAAATGGAAAAATAAAGTTGAATAAGTCCGACGAGACCTGGATATTTTCTGGTGCTCTTGTGCCTCTAATCTCTAGGTCTTGTATGTGACAATCGCTACGTCTATACCAAATACATAGTTCGTGGCGGTTATTACCTAGTTGGTCCGAATACGGACTTCCACAAAGAGTACACAGCGTGTATCTGTCAACTATGCTCTCAAGCGTGCACAAAGTATCCATGCGTCTGCCTTTCTAGTTTTCACAAAGATATTGCTACACTGCGTCTCTCAAATAACATGCCGAGAGCAGCTGACAACAGTATACGAATCAATGTTATATGCATACTAATATGGGTAAAATAAACGTGACGATGTTATCTGGCACCGCCGGCTTGATCGGATACCCCAATCCCATGGTCTTCGGAAGGTAGAGCCAGAGTGAAGGTAATGTACTTATGGTGATGTACTCATCGCCTCCTCGTCGCTCTTTACCTTCTAGTCATTAGGGTGCCGCCATAGTTAGACCTAAGTAGGATTCCTTCATACTTGTACATGGTTCCATCTTTTGTATTCTAGCTGTCTAAGAGGTCTAAGAGGTCTAGTATCCGAGATCTTGTTTAGCGAGCAACGACAGCTGTATATGACTGCGGCTTCCCTCATTGTCACCCATACGAGCCCCATTCTCCTCCATCTGCTTGCTATACTACGCTTCTGCGCGTTGAGCTCAGAGACCATGTGGGGGGCCGGCACCGCGTCGCCTTACTGTTTGCGTAGTTTGCGCTGCTTGATAGCTGTTTAGGTCTATTTCAAGGTGCGGCCTTGTGGCCCGGTTTGTTGCAGCTACAGGAGATCGGGAGGACGACTCACTCTTTCGGTCTGCACTCCTCATACGGATCTTGGTGCACTTATGGTCTCGGAATACTCGAATGGTTGCCACTGTTGCTCTGACCGCCGCCGATTCAGATAGCCGCCGTAGTTTTGGCCAAGTCACCTTCACCTGGTCAGCTGCCAACCTAGCCGCCTTCAGCGCGCTGCCCATCTTCTTTGCTTTTAATGGCTCCTCGTACCGTGGTCCTGACTCTGAACCCACTGCCCGCTTCCGTTAGAGTCTTACCCTTCTCCACCTTGACTCGAACGGTGACCCTTGTGCTGTACCTTGCAGAGCAGAAGCACCCTTCTATCTCTTGGATGTAATCGTTCTACAGCACATCTCCAAGGCTCCGAGATGCAGGCAGTACAATGTGGCGTACAAGAGGGACCGCTACTTGCCATATAGGTTTTGCTTGCCTCTCTGGTTGTGTGAGCCCGCCTGCGTTTTCATGTCCTGCCCTGTTTCTTAGCCCGAAGTATTCTCACTGCACGTTCAGTCTGCTATGAGGTTGCTGGTGTCCCTATGGTATCATTAAAACATAACTGCATTACACGGTTTGCCTCACCATGGTTTACCAATTCTACCATGGTTTAGAATTCCGAGGATAAGCGACGCATCACAAGTCAGGACGTTCATTTAAACCACCCGCTGAACAGATTGCTGTAGCGGGTGGTTCAAATGGATGTCTATTTGATTGTCCATAATTTCAAATATTCCTGGATCCTTGGGTTTATACAGTGTGTTATACTCACAAAGTGATTGTTTTGTCTGGCTAAGCACAGGGTGAAACATCACTGTTGTGGCTAGGCGCCACGTGCTGGCAAACGTGCAGTGGAGAGGGAAGACACGGGTAGGTACGAGAAACGTCCCGAAGATTCAATAGAGATGTCTACTTGTACCGAGACGCATTCGAGAATAATCTGTGAGGCAATAAATACAACTGACACAGAGTGCCGGAAAAGAACTACAGAGAATGTAGAGACATTCTACAGGTGACCGCAAGCGATCGTATTTTCATTCCTACGTACTCGGCTAGTCTAAATTCAATAGACTAAGTCATTAGATCAGTGTGTAGTTCACGTACATATTAGTGATTAGTTCTGATAAGATCATGGAGCTTGCTACATTAAGCATTGTCTAATGACATAGGGAAAGGGCTAAACATGTTTTGAGCAGCTAAATTACGAATAGTTACTGTACCGATGTGGTGAACCAAATATCACTTTACAGATCCTGCGATGCGGAGAGATCGGGTTGTTTGATAATGAAACCATACCCGCTTACACATAAACTCAATTATGTATATATATATATATATATATATATATATATATATCCCAAACTGAGCAATGACAACAATTTAAAGCGCATGCGCGTTTGCCCTTTACTTCGCAATGGTCACTGCCAGCTGTAAAATGGCCAAGACGAGCCAAAGTCTCTAAGATTATCTCTAACAACCTCTACTACCAACAGCTCTGACGAGTTCAATACAATTGACCTGAACGTGTCCACAACTAGTGAACAGGAAAGTCATGAACTCGCGACCCCATCTGACTAGTGCTAGCCTTGAAAAATAGGCGGCCTGTGCTGGGAAAACGTTCAGTACCTACCATACTCTCTTTGCGTTTTCCCAAACGTTTTACTTGGAGAAATTGCAATTATTTTAAGGACGTGTGCAATAAAACTGCCTGGCCCAAAAGGTAGAATTTTTACAACAAATAGACTTTTACAAAAGCTAGTTGATCGTTAGCAGATGTCATTTAAAGAGAGGAGACTATATTGATGATTAAGTAAACCAGTACGTTCTGGTAAATGTATGTTGTTCTTTAAACAAAAATAAAATAGTTTATATGTATTTATATATATATATATATATATATATATATATATTCCTAAATTATCTATGTCTGTACGTATATGTTTATATAAATAATATTATTTATATAATATTATATATATATATATATATATATATATATATATATATATATATATATATATAATATATATATATATATATATATATATATATATATATATATATAATATAAATGTATATATATAAACATATACATACAGACATAGATAATTTAGGAAGACACGCTAAACAGTTGCACCCTTAGACTGTCAGCGCCAAATTGGATTAGGTGCTCTGTCATCTCAGCGACGACGAGGATGATTATTGCGGGGCCGATCCAGTGTGTTTGTTTTCGTTCGGACGGGATGAGAGTGGTTCGACGTTGCCATCGTCATACGAGGTCCGAGGTCCAGAGTACTGTCGGCTCTTTTGCGATGGCCCATCACGGAAATAGGTAAACACGGGCGTCAAACATAACTGCGCAGAATAATAACTAAAGTTGAGATAGGCGGTGGCATGTACCCCAAGGCTTCGAGCAATGCTAATAGAGGGAAGCACCTCACCAATGACACTAAGTATATCCACGTCTGTGCATTGAGTGCAGCACGTTAATTTCCAAAATTAGTCTCATTGTCTTTTCTCTGCATACGTGCAGCGGTGATGCGTTACCTAAGACAATCCAGGACTGTTCCGTCACCACCGGATCTCTCGAGCAAAATTCAAACAGAATCAGCCACAAAACGACGTGTCTATCAAAGAAAAACAGCTGTATTTATAGCCAGTTGCACAGAGGTCACTTTATGTCTGGTGTTAACTTTTGCCATCGGAGTTGGCTTTATCTGCGGACAAAGAACAGGCAAGGTAATCGAGAAGAATTAACTTATTTTCGCCGCTGCTAGCTCGAATTGGACATTATGTTCAATAACTATTGTTAAAAGCTGGGCCGCTTATGATTATACTGGATTGGCATGAATTATTATTTCGCCATGCGATATGCAACATGTGTGTTATACTCGTACATTGTTTTATTCTCTAGACGACGAGTTATGTTAATTATAATATGTATATATTTCTGTATGACATCTAGAGCCAATGCTCAAGCAGTGTTCATTTATAAGCTAATATTGGTAACTATTACATTTCGGAGATACAAACAGTTCAACCAATTTGTGTAACAATTTGTGTGAGACGACAATATTATAGTCCTTGGCCTACGTTTATACCTCTCTATGGTTGCTATGCGCGTTTATAGTACTTATAAGTATGTCTCAGCACGTACGTCACTCTCATCGGTTTTTACAGAATGGAGTGTATAATAAATTGTATGGTCTATGATATAATCGGCTGGAATTTCACTGTAGGATAATCGGAGAACACCGGGCTACGGGAAAAGGAGAGACCACGCCCAATCTCATATAACAAATAAAAACTGAGTCGACTTTTTTGTTGTTTACTGATCCATTCGGTTTAGTCCCCAGTTAACTTGGTGGCCTTTTAAGGGACTAACTGGAAAATGCGACATCACCACACGAAACTCGTCTGCATGTGTGGGCCGGTAGTAGCTCCCACTTTTTAAAAACAATCCTGTCCTAATCCTCAAATTCGATCGGGAACTGCAAAAGATTAGCTTAAAACAATCGGATGGAAGGAATAGTTTAAGAACTTTGTTATCCCAGGAAGTCCTTAGCGATCTTATCAGGTGTAAAACAAATTTTTTCTCCTTGGCGTGTATGGTGTTCTTAATAATGCGAGCAGTACTGGTCCAGTGGCCACGTAACTTAATTATTCATTTCATATTTATTCACTCAGGTTGAGTAGCAATTATAATCACAAATACATCTCTTTAACAACTATAAGGACAGTGAGTCAAGACTATCACCGGGTGATCTGCATATGTATGGATACATGCACATACACATATATACACACATATATAAACATATACATACGCATACATATATATCTATATATATATATACAATATATAAGCTATAAGGCCCCACAATGACGGGCTAATTCATTTAAAGATTGCACAAGATTGCATTTTGCGGCATGGTATCTTCGGCAGTGTTCACCGCAGCGGCGGCATACACAAGTCTCACATGGTTCATGGAATTCAGCACGTTGACATAAAATGTGATGAAAGCCGTGTACTGCAAATCGTGTTATCACGTGCCTGTTGCTACGCTCTGGCCCCTTCCACTCTGCATTTCTCATCGCTCCGGTACTGAAAAATTCCGGATCGAGCTCAGAAAATTTCGCCTCCCATTTTCTAATGCAGTCGATGAAGGCTGTGGTTTGCGGGAGGTTATAACGGCGCGTTAGGTCTTCTATAAAAAGTGGACAGTCTGCTAATAAGAAGACGAGGCGGTTGCGCGTTGACGTATGAAGTCCCAGAGTCCGTTTCAGGAAAGCTGCTTTTATCTGATTCAGCTGGTCGAGGTTTCTAGGAGTCAGGTGCGCCCATATTAACTCCACTCCATATGAAGCCACGGGGGCGATCTTCAGGTCGAAGAGGCGAATGGCTGTCACAGCCATTCGTAACTTAATTATAAGCTGTATAAGCATTCCAAGGGTGCTGTCTGAGCTGCCCATTTTGGGCATCACAAGATTGTCTATTCAGGCGTATCCTCGGTTTCGCTTTGGCAGTACCTGCAGAATGGAGATGTGGTTTTTCCAACTCTAAACAAGTATGACTGAAAATCGCCATGTCCGGTGAGGACCTGAGTCATATAGAACATCAATTTGTCACCAGGCCGGTACTCCCAGGCCCCAATATCTGGAATCAGAGATCTTACTCGCTAGCCGGGCGCTCCCGAATGGAGTCTCATTCGGCCTGCCAAATGTAAAGGGGTTCTAGAATCGATTCCAGGGAAACCTTGGCCATTATGTCGAACTCGCAGTTCTCGCTGGATATGCGGCCCGGCTTAAGTAGGACGGGATTGCGCGTCGCGGATAGGGCGGGACTCTCTTCTTGAGTAGTGTACCCAAGATTACCTTCTATGGGAATCTGTTAAATGCGTTTTTAAGTTCCAACAGTACAACCAGTAGCAAGCCTCTCGTCCGAGGCGGGGATTGGTGGAAGGCTCCCGCTTTGGTAGCATCTCGCTCTTTGGCGGAGAGAACTGATTAGACCTTTCGAAACGCATGCGGGGCTCTACTATCGACTCTATACCTATAGCCAGCGTGCTAACTAGGAAAATGGGTACATAGGAGTTAATCCCTTTTGTAATGGGCACAAGGTCCGCTTTCTTTCAAGCTGGAAAGAGGCAGCCGCTGCGGTGTGTTTAAGTGGCTAACATGGCCACCACATCCAAGAACTCCTTAGAGAGCGCTTTTGTGGCTGAGACCAAAATGCCGTCAGGGACTGGTGCTCTACCGGCCTTCAATCTTTTCCTCACAGCAAGTACTACCGCCGATGTTCGGTCAAATGGAGGATGTTAAGAGAGAAACTTGTTAATTACACTAAGACATTCATCATAGGGAAGATTTTCCTTCTTTCTGATTCTTGGTACGCCGTGTATCAACTTGTAGGGCCGTCCACATCGGTCCTTCTCGAGCTCTGATGAGAACTCCCTCCAGCAGCGATGATTGCTCTCACCTATAACATTGGCTTCTATTCCAGTGTTTTTTTTTCAAAATCGGAGGGGGAGTATGGGTAGTGGTTTTCTTGACATTATATTATCGCTAAGATTTTCGTCATCAAGTAGTACGATCTAGTTTAACATTTTAAAAGCATGCTCTTATTTACAGAATGTCAGGCATATGTGCAATTCAATTCCACCGCGGTAGCAGGTAAATTCCGGACCTCTGCTAAGGACATCATGGTCCCCGCCGCTTGTCATTCTAGCACCACTGCACCTCTTCTTTTAGTTTTGATAGGCCCCCACGTAGTTAAAGCAGCACTAAAATCTCCAGAAACGACTATTAGCGGCAGTGAGCAGCTCTTAACTGACCACTTCATGCGCTGTAGCATGCCCTCAATATCCTAGAGCGTTTTGTGACTTAGTAGTGTGTTTATTTAGCTGTTTCACCAAGTAAAATAACGTCACTTGGTCACTGAGTATATGGGGCGGGGCGTTGTAATCACCCAAAATGATAACACAAATCCCAGATTGGCAAATCTAGTTCAGCATTATATAATGTTTTCCTTTTTGTTGTGCTGAATGTTGAATGTTTTCCAATTGCTAGTACTGTCTAGAGATATAGCACATATTTGATGATAATATGCATTAACTGCTGACTGCCCCCCTTAAAGTTGAAAAACGGCCGAGAATAAAGAATAATAAATTAAACTCACTATATAGCCTAAAACATATTTTGCCGGCTCGGCTAAAGCGTTGCCTAACCCACACATAAAATTTATAAACGGTTTTTACAGAATGGAGGCCATGGAGGAATCCAGCATTGAACATGCCGCCCGCACCGTCAGGCTGTAAAGAAGGCCGGAAAGGCCCAGAAGAACGTCCGTGCCACGGACAAGAAGAAGAAGCGCAGGAGGAAGGAGTCGTTCTCTATCTATATCTACAAGGTGTTGAAGCAGGTCCACCAGGACACTGGCATCTCTTCGAAGGCCATGTCGATCATAAACTCGTTCGTGAATGACATCTTTGAGAGGATTGCTGCCTAAGCGTCCCGCCTCTCGCGCTACAACAAGAGGTCGACCATCACATCTCGGGAGGTTCAGACGGCTGTCAGGCTCCTGCTCCCTGGTGAGCTTGCTAAGCACGCCGTTTCCGAAGGTACCAAGGGTGTCACCAAGTACACATCGTCGAAGTAAACTCCACCCTCGGCGACAAAAAAATGCCTAGCCCACATATTTTCGCCAAAAAAGTTCAACAGTCCTCTTAAAACTTGGCTCGTATCCTGCCCAGAAAGGGCAGGTCCTCTGACGTCAAACGAAGACTGCTTTACTCAGTGGCGCAATCCATAGCATTATACGCCTCACCTATGTGGGCGGACCTGGTCCTGCGCACAGCACAAAACCGGAGATCCGCTTGACGCAGCGAATAATGGCTATTTGAGCTGGAGGGCATACCACGGCCCTTTTGGGGGTGGCCCAGATGATCCCGTGCGGCCTAAATGCAGCAAGAAAATCTCTTGCCGACTGTACCAGCCTGTCGACATTTAGATGCAACTTAGGGAGGCAAAACTCTCAACTTTGCAAAAAACGTCGGACGTGACAAAGCAAATCCAAGGCCTTAGGCATTGGACCGCGTTTCATATTCTCGATATATGAAATTGGTATGACAAACCGCCCGGGAAACTATCGTATTTATACTACGCAGGTTCGTACAGGACACCGGTAGTTCTAGATATCTGTGGTGAAAATAGGCAAGACAGAAGTAAATCTTCTTCCGTAAAACGGGGGAGCAAAACCACACGTAACGTGGTGGAGCACATGCTCACCAACTAGACGGTTGGTTAGACGTGACAGCCTACATCAAGTTCATAATGGAGCTGAAGACGAAGCTCACAGCGGAGGAACCGCTCCCTCCACCAGATCGAACGCGTATTGGCAAGGCGCATTGAACGTTAGAATGTGGATTTTAAAGTAATACCATACCATTTCGGGCTTGTGGGGGGTGGGGGAGGATATCAGTTTTAGTGGGTGGCGCCGCTAATGCATAACGCATTTGCGAGGCCTCCTAAAAAAAGGCCGACTTTGTTGTCCTACACGAGCTTCTCGAGGAATGCAGTGAGCACGCTTTAAACCTAATCGTTTTCGAACAGAATACGGTATTATGCACTCAGCTGCAAGGGGCCGCCGGGTTTTTTTTTTTACAGAGTAGACCTTCTTGTGCCGCAGAGAGTGCTCGAGCGTATGCGTACTAGCTTACGTAGTGGCATGCTACGAGTGTACATCCTAGAAGCGAAAGGTTAATCAAAGATGAGCAAGTAATTGCCAATAAAGATACAGCCTGGCGTGCTCCTTTGTTGCAGTGGGCTGCGGGAAAAGTGCCAACATTCTGCAAACATGCCATGAGCACAGGAAACCTTAGTGCCATAAGCACAGGAAACCTACCTCATAGTGGCCTGCCGTAGTCTAGACAATATTAGAGCAAGCCTACCGACTGCAAATAATCCACCAGCGCTATCCTTTAACTTAATAAAGAATAGCATCAAAATATGATAGGGAACTTCTGTTACTGTCCTGCCAACGCCTCTATGGCGATCACGGCTTATAAATATCCTGCTGCAATTAGTAAACACTTTAGAAACGACTACTTCTGCTACTACTTGGACTACCGTGTTAAAGAAATTCGGCGATATAGGCGCCTGATGGCCGACTGAAATTATCGATCAACGTTGTGCTGCGCTGCGCATCGCCTCGTCCTTGCGCCAAGCCCTACACCCACCAGCGCAAGATGTCTGACCAAGATAATGAATCAATCAGGGCCGTCTTGTCGGAACTCTGCTCTGTCGTGCACTTGCTTAGCCTTAGCAGCGACAAACTAGGCAGATAGGCAACCCCTCACAGAAACATTCACGTCTAGATTCAATCGTCTAATTCAAAATGAAATGTCTCCTGCTCGCCCCCTCCTACATCCCGTGCCCCTGGAACAACAAAAAGTAGCGGGCTTTTAAGTGGGGCTGTTTAATTATTAACGAACCGTGATATATATAGACCACACTGACTGAATTAAGTGTCCTGTATTGTGCACGCTAACAGTAATAGTGGAAGAATCAAAGAATATATATATATCAGGAATTTTTCTCTGTTACTCTGTAGAGTGTACCATACAGGACTCGCTGCATTTAAGTTAGGTAGTGTGATCTATCTATAGCACAGTTCGGTTATAATTAAACAAGCTAAATACAGAATGCCCGATTTAGGGAATTGTATAATTCAGTATTTGTATTTAACAAAAGTCTTGTTTCGGAGTGAGAATTAAATTACAATGTGAATCAAGTGTTGTTGCTTGACATTGGGGCACAACTTCTGCGATTGTAAGACAACCGGTTCGTCTATACAGTTCTAAAATTTGCTTTAATTTTCATTATCTCAAAATGGTATCCAATGAATCACTCACAGCGCTCAAAACTAATTACGCTCGACTAACCGTGATTGCGGAGTAAGTGAGGTTTGCCGCAGAACATACCAAGATTGAGTGCATTTATAAATGGCTCACTTCATTAGATAAATTACTCATCATAGCTCTAAAAGCACACAGAACTATTCCGTATATTACAGTAATAATAGTAACTGCTCGAAGGCGCCTCCGCGAATGATTTGGCAGAATCAGTAGCGCTCGCAGAGATTTCCTTGCACCTGTTGAAATCTGCCAGTCAGCGGCTATATCAGATGTGTTTTCAAAATTGACGCTTAGTTTGTACTGACACATTTGTAAACATACATCGTCACGTGAGTAAAAGTGGCTAATTTTTTTTCGGGCTGACCCTTAGCCAGCATCTAACGTTCACGGGTTTGTTTTTGCAGTGCGTCGTAAGACGGACACCATGAATACGAATGTGCAACGGCGTTACTCCGCAATTACCCATTTTAATAAGTTTTTCCTTTGAGATCACCTAAAGGTTCTCGTCTACGAGACTTCGGTCGAGTCCCGCAAAGGCCTGGTCGCCAGGATAACCTCCGCTGCTGAGGCGCTTCCAACGATACCTGGCATATTTCGAGACGTGCAACAAAGTTTCTGCAGGCGCTACTAAATGTACATACTGGTTCGCGGAGGCACCTTGGAGCAGTTATTGTACTATAATAATTAGTTGTGTGTGTTTCTAGAGCTATGACAAGTGATTTATATGATGGTGTAGGTCATACATGCATGCGCTCAATCTTCAGACGCCGGAAGGACTTAATTACCCCGCAACGACAAAACGGATCGCCATAGGTTTGAAAACCAACTAGTGGTCATGAAATGCGTATTTGCCTGAATGTGTTTGTTTTGAGCGCTGTGAATTGTCGTAGGTTATGATTTTGAGGTATTGAACGTAGAGGCTACTAATGGAACTTTATTTATTTGCGAAATTTATTTTAAACGACCATGTCGTATCTTCTAGCCGGCGTCGTATGCTCTTCGGAGAATGCAAACCAGTACGGCCGTGTTTTCGGTTGCTCAATAAGAGAACTGGTTGTCTTGCAATCGCTAAATTTATGCTCTTTTATCGAGCAACAGCACCAGTGTCGCAGATTTTTGTAATTTTCTTTTCACTCCGAAACATGACTTCTCAGGATCCATGTTCCAGTAAACAAAATATTTGCTTTAAGGAGCTTTTAATTTTCCTATATCGCTTTTTTTCTACATAGTTGTGCGAAATCTCTGTTTGCGGGAGAACCAGTTAACGTATGAAGGAACCGATTACACCGGCGTGTTCGGAGGAAAATTCGGAACAGAAGACACTTCTCTAGCTTGCGTAGCAAAAAGCTAATACCCAGATTAAGGAAAGTCATGAAAAGTCGATATTTTACGTTAGCGCCTTTTCATGAAAAATCGTAAAATTTTTCCATTGCGACCAAAAATGTACGTCCGAAAGACCACGCGATAGCAAATTTAATGCCCATCATTTTCGTATCAAGGTGATGGTGCTGCGTTACGTAGTTGTCAAGTCACTAAGCTTTTTCGACAGTCATAGTTGTTATGTTTTACGTGCAAGTTTTCACGTTCAGAACCGTAAAAATTTGCCAAGACGTTTCCGCCCCCTCCTTCCACTAGGAAAATTTATTCTCTTGGTGAGTTCTACCAAACCTCAAAATATGTACCTAACTTTCTCATACGCCCTAAGGAAATATGCATGCCTTCGCTTTCGATATGGCTATCGAAAAAGCTTAGTGACTTGACAACTACGTAACGCAGCACCATCACCTGGATACGAAAATGATGGGCATTAAATTTGCTATTGCGTAAGAGTGGTTTTTCGGACGTACATTTTTGGTCGCAATGGAAAAATTTTACGATTTTTCATGAAAAGGCGTTAACGTAAAATATTGACTTTTCATGACTTTCCTTAATCAGGGTATTAGCTTTTTGCTACACAAGCTAGTGAAGTGTCTTCCGTTGTGCAGAATTTTCTCCGAACACGCCGGTGTAATCGGTTCCATCATGCGTTGACTGGTTCTCCCGCAAACAGAGATTTCGCACAACTATGTAGGAAAAAAGGCAGAAAAACTACTTTTATAAACTTCACTCTCTCTCCTAAACAACAGGTTCCACGTCTTCCCTCCATAGGGAAAACTTATTTTCTTGCCGAGTTCTATCAAACCTCGAAATGCGTGCACAACAATATGAATGACCCTGTATATATATATAAATTTATATATATATATATATATATATATATATATATATATATATATATATATATATATATATATATATATATATATAGGGTCATTCATATCGTTATGTACTTAGATCGAGGTTTGGTAGAACTCGGCAAGAAAATTTTTTTTTCAATGGAAGGAGAGCACGGAAACGTCTTGTTTAGGAGAGAGAGTGATATTTATAAAAGTAGTTATTCTGCCTTTTTCTTCTACATAGTTGTGCAAAATCTTCGTTTACGGGAGAACCAGTCCACGCATGATAGAACCGATTATGCCGGCGCGTTCGGCGGAAAATTCTGGATGGAAAACACTTCACAAGCCTGCGTAGCGAAAAGCGAATAACCAGATAAAAGGAAGTCATAAATAGTCGATATGTTACGTTAACGCTTTTACGTGAAAAATTGTAAAATTTTTCTATTATGGCCAAAAATGTCCAAGAGACTACTCTAACTCAATAGAAAATTTAATGCCCACCATTTTCGTACCAAAGTGATGGTGCTGCGTTACGTAGTTGCCAAGTAACTAAGCTTTTTCGACAGTCGTAGTTGGTATGTTTTACGTGCAAGCTCTCACGTTCAGAACCATATGCAAAATTTTCGGTCGAATCGGTTTCTTCATGCGTTGACTGGTTCTCCCGCAAACGTAGATTTCGCACAACTACGTAGGAGAAAAAAGGCAGAATAACTTTTTTTATAAATTTCACTCTTTTAAACAAGACGTTTCCGCCCCCTCCTACCATTAGGAAAACTTATTTTCTTGCCGAGTTCTACCAAACCTTAAAATAAGTACATGACGATATGAATGACACTGTATATATATATATATATATATATATATATATATATATATATATATATATATATATATATATACCTCAAATTAGTTCAAAAATTACGCGAGTGATATTTGATTATCCTTGTCATATTTCAAGGGTGTTTGCACAGTAGTCTGGGACCCTTTAGTAACTTTAAAAGAAGAGTGTTTTAGAAATTTGAAAAAATAATTACAGAGAGATAATGGCAATTCTGGTAAAATACAATATCGTTTTTGGCTTTTAAAAGCTGTATACGGGATACCCAAGCACTTTTTCAAATCCGGCTTAGTTACATTAGTGCACGTTTCTGTATTGGTCGCTAGTTCGCTGATGGTCGTATGAGCATTAGCGTTTAATATTGATAAAAAAAAACCATAAAAAGTTTACGTAAAAGTTCCCGGTTGCCCAGATGCAACAGTTTTGTTTATTCACACTTCCATTTCGGTAGACATGGGCTTCGTCGAAAAAGATAATTTTTCTTTACAAAATTGGCACGCTGCATCTCCCTCGAAAGTTCAATTGAAGTTCAGCTGCTCCTAGTGGTCCATAGGCTTTAATTATTGCGTCTGCTGAATCTTATATGGATACATTGCTAGATCCGACCTCAAAATACACTTGGTTAAAGTGCGTGAAAAACCGTCGCCCGGGAACGTCACTGAGTCGATGTTATCGCACTGTCGGCAACACCGGCGACATTTTCAGCTGAACAAACGCTCCATGTTCTTTTGCGGCTTAGCACATCACGTATTAAACCCGTCCTGTGAAGTTTTCACACAAGTTCTCGAATGGCGGACTTCCAAAGACGTTATGTGGACCAAAGATCGCACAAATAGCCCGCCAGCATGACCGTACAGAGTTTCCCTTTCACAATACATTTTTACAATTTTTTTCCCTTTTATGATACAATTTTTACAGTTTTCTGTGTGTACTTCAGTTGAGTAACGCCTCGAGCCTGAAGTAGCGACTGGGCAAGTGCATAAAAGTTCCGAATTTCACTAAATCTGACATGCATATTTTAAACGTTGGAGTTTCCACTAATAGCGAGTCCGGCAAACGACTTTATGACTCGCGCTCGCCCAGTCTACGCACGTTAACATTACCGCTAGTTGCGCGAGCTAACTTTCGTACACAGACGATTTTTGTATTTAGGTTTGAGGATAGTGTCATCACTACCAGTGACAAAATTTGACAAAGACCGCAAAAGCCGCGGTCGTAGTGTATGCAGCCTGGCCGCATCCGAATTGCAAGCTATAAAGGTGTTACGAATTGATTCACAAAGATCATTCCTGCCGACATATTATGTAGACCCAATCAAAAGTGCCGAGTTATTTGATTTTATTTTTCACCTACGGGTTCTTTTTAAGATACTTGTTGACGCACCTCAAAAGTCCGCTAGCCCTTTCCTAGAATACTTCCACTCGGCTATGGCGCAATTGCGCCTAACATTGCAGCCACCAACTGGTATTCATTTTTATCCCATTGTGACTCCATCGAATCACAATACACGTCGTTTGTGAATGCTATCTTATTTCTCAAGAAGATGTTTACGAAAGCCTATGCCATCTAACCTGCAAACGTTTAGATAGAACGCAACTAGGAGCTTGCATAGTCTAAAGCCATTGTCCCGTGCCCACTCGCGTTTATTCACTCAATTGCTACGAGCCGCAACCCGTAAAAGGCGTACAGAGGAAGCCAATCTAAACATTCGTAATGTCAGAGACTGTCCGAAATCCTGATCGCTGTGTAACACTGCAGTCTGTAGTGGCTCCACTTCTAGCTAACAAACACACGGTCACAGGGAATTCCGACAAAGCAGCAGCTATAAAATAAGCGTATATGTTTGCCGTCTGGAACTCCCAACAACATTAATGAAATCCCGACCGTTCTGATAAAGAATATTATCCTTAGCAAAAAGAAGTTAGTAGTGCACCTCAACAATCTTAAGAGAAAATTCTTGCGAACACCCGACAATCTTATTTGTATTAAAACCCTTAATTGTCTTCAAATGACTTCTTGACAGCTTGGCTAAACCACTATCATTTATGTTTACCGGCTTATTTGAAGACGGTGAAGTACTAAAGTTTCTTTCGGTAATCTATTTTTACCCTGACGCACAAAAAGTTCTCGTGGAGCGCCAGAAAATTACAGACTGGTTGATCAGTGTACAATATGTCTGATAATAAATTGCGGCCGAGATCTACACATTTCTTCATTCGAAAGACCTGTTAGACTCATCACAACATGGTTTCATAAAAAGTCGATTAACGGGTACCCAGTTACTGGAAGTACCTCATGATTGGGCGCTGGCCCGAAACCGCAACATTCCTCTACATGCGGTCTACTTTGATTTCTATGTGCCTTCGATCGTGTTAACCATCATCTGTTTCTGACAAAAATGTCAGCGCTGGGTATCGACCCCAGAATCATAAACTGGTGTAAAGCTTACCTGAAAGACCGTACATTTGTCGTCAAAGTTGATAGCTATTCGGTGTTCCGCAGGGCTAATGCCGAGGCTTCCTAATGCACACTTTATTTGTATAGAATTTTGGGGCTATGCCCTGAGATATTGGGGCATTATTACACACATAATCTGTGTGCAGAAGAACTTAAAATCTATGTTGAGGCAAATAATAACAACAACACAAAGATTTTACAGAAAGCAACTGATGCTGTGTCCTTAAGGACAGAGGAAAACCCGCATGCAGTTACCTTCTTCTAAGGCTGCCGTTCTTAAGACAATGCCGGATACTGTTCAGTACATGTTAAATAGCCAACCCATTCTTGAAATCTCACTCTACAAAGACCTTGGGATAATTTTCGACCGCCAAATGAAGTTTAGACCTCATATGACCGAGGTTGTCAAAGCCGCGCGTCAAATGTGCAATTTCATATTGCAGACCTTTATAATACAAAATCATAGTGTGTACTTAAGGCTGTATCAAACCTTAGTGGTGGTACACGAGTGTACTTATTGCTTTTACGTATGGATGCCATTCTATAAAAGACGTGTTGACTTTTTGCAGAGCGTGTAGGCTAAGTTTGTGAAACGAGTTGCTCATCGGTGCTACCTACCGCGCAAGCATATTACATTGCCTAGTGTCAGGGAATACCAATTTCACGCCGCTGGTAAGCATGTTTAAACAGCTGGCGCGTTAAAATCTTATTACTGACCAAATATTCTCCGGAGCGGTGTCTCTGTCCACCCTCACGAGGTTGCTCGTTTTTGCCTGAAGGATTGCACGTTGTTCACAGATTCGAAACGACTTTATTTTTATTGTAATATTCCTTTTTCAATAAACAATATAAATCCAAGTTGGGAAGTTTAAAGATATTTACAAACTTGTGTAAATGTGCCCGGTGCAATTATTCGACGAGGCTACCATTATCACAGCTAACCTGATATTAGCTCGCGGTTTAGGCGATACACTGCTAGACCCGAAGCATCTTGTCGAACCGTTCCGGCCGTACAGGTTTTCGTTGTGTGAAGACCAGGTAACCGATCGGTACCTGACCCTAGGACCTCATATTTGCTGACGCTTTTTCAACATACATAGTTGCTTAAACATAAAATGCAAAATATCTCTACCTGTCCCTAAACGTGACCAAATTGAGCATCTCTAATTGTATTGACTGCAACCACTCGTTGTGTTGTACATTGATATGCTGAATCTGCAAGATATCACTAACTTAAACGTCGTTCAGTTTGTTTTACGATCTCAACGGCGCGGACGTGTTCGTGTGTGGCTCTTTGGAAAGTATGTGTAAATTAGAGCTTAGTGTAGAAATCCATAGACATCCGCGAGCTTAGCAACCCTTAAGACTAGAAGAGTCGACAAGCGTGAAGCTCTGCTGCTAACTTTGGTGCGCACTAACTGTACTAGCAGTGTATAGCCGAATAATTATAGTAACCACATTCAGCATCATCATTGGAACACCTTCAGCATCGTCACCATCATTATCATTATCATAAGAACACCTTCATCATCTTCATCGTCATCATTGGAATACGTTCATCATCTTTATCTTCATTCACTTCAGTTAACGATCACCCACAGTCAACATCGCCATCACCACCACCAACCTCCATCACTAACTTCATTATTGGCGTCGCCGCTGACTCCACCCCCGTTACGGTCACTATTATTACATTATCGAACGCTAATTTCAGTCCGGCCTGCGTCCGCTTGTAAACAAACAATACCTTGTTTGTAAACAGGCCCAGCAGGTGGTCATGTCCGTGCAACGAACGCGACAAAACGCCGGGAAAATCCGACAAGTGAAGTGGAGCCGCTCGAACCACGTACGCCGCTGCACGCAGATCATGCAGTGGCAGCGAATGAACGCATTGTTGAAGCAATCAGTGATGCGGGCGGTGCAGTTCATCATCCAAAGACGAGTTGTAGGAAGCAGGCCGCATCAAGCCCAGTGAAAGACGCCCGCAGCTAGAGTATGCGTGTTTAGCGAGCTGAATGCCCCCCTAGCGAGCATGGATGATGCCAGCGAAACAATTAAGCAGGTCAATGGCGGTTAATGTTTTGGCCGATAAACCAATGTCGTTAACTGACCAGAAAGGCACAATTGTAAGGAATCAAGATGCGGTGCAGGGAACACTCATTGAAGAGGGGGATAATGTTGGATGGACTAAGATGAGAGCTGGGGGTAATTCTATTGTCGATCCGCGTAGTAGTCCCGCAGAAGCGGCTGTGCCGAAGGCCACTACTAAGAACAGGGCGGAGGCTATATATTTCTCTGCGGAAAGGAAATTACTAGGCCAAACAAACTTTAACACTGTGTTCGATGCTCTTGCTGACCACATAAATGGGCAATTAGAAGAACCACGGTTTACCTGAAATGAACAACTCGTTACTGCGACGGAGGACGAGACGGATAAGGCTGTTCTGTGTAGTTTTCAGTTAGACGAAGTGCCGATCAAGGTTAAGCGGCTACTCTTCGTCAGTAAAAGTGAACATCAACGGAGGTCATACATCGCTGAATGACGCGATAATCTCCAGCGCCCTGAGGCCCTATGGGATAACAGAAGCCGCCAGGGTACGCTCTAAGGATGTTAGAACGGGTATTATCATATCAATATTATCATACCGACAGTGTTATTTTGACAATTCGGGCTGCAATTTGCATGTGCATGTGCGCTTCGGCCTTAAGACCCATGGGGTTCTTTTGTACCGTGATTCACAACAACGTTACTGGTGCAACAGCTTCGATAATATGACCCTTATTGCATCTTATCGTGATTTTCGCCTTATATTCACAAAATATATCCGGAAAGACTGCACCTCTGCAAAAGTAATCATCATAACTAGCGGTTAACGGACGTTCGCCAGAGTTCATACTTCCAATTTTCTGTGATGCAAATCTCATTGCTCTGCGCAAGAACTACGGCAAAATTAGGCTGGTCACTGTCAGCTTTACATGGCGGCGGCTGGTGGAAAAGATTCTAATCAAAAAGTCCATGCCAAGTATTTTGGAGTTCGTCGCTACGATGCAGCTTGATTGCGGAGTCAGGGATCGAGCAAAAGCAGTGGCACGCGCTACAAGGGTTTCCTCGAGAGCCTCCTTGCTGTGGCCAATAGGGGTTTTGGTTAAGCTGGACGTCCAAAATGCATTTAACTTGATGCGCCGCGACCATTAGTGAAACGCTGCGAAGTCCAAAGTACCGGTACTTTTCCAGCCATGTATCAGTTTTTCACCAATCTCCTCGAACAGACAGGAACCATACAAGCATGTTGTGGCGTGCAGCAGGGGGATCCTTGCCGTCTAACACCCTTCTGCATCGGCATCTCTGACTTCCAGGCCCGGCTGGTGTCGGAATTGCGGCCGTGATATCTTGACGACGCCACCTCAACCGGCGACAGCTTAAAGGCAATTGAGGATATCAAAACAGTCAGAGCATCCGATGCTGATTTGGGCGTTTTGGCTATCTCAAGTTACGCGTGCTAAATCAACACCGTTCGTGAGAGAGCAGCTTCCAATATTAGACAGGTAAACGAAGACAATTTGGAACTACTGGGTGCGCAATTCACGGAAGCGGCGAACGAGAGTGCGCTTAGGGAGAAGCTCGCAGACGCCAACCGATAGTGCCGTCGACTCAAAAGCCCTAGACGTGCACCTAGTACCTACTTGAGACACAGCCTCTCCACGCCCTGCTTAATATATCAGCTCCAATGTCTGCCAGCTTTCAAAAGGCGCGACCTACTACAGCTTCGAGAGACCTTACAGTTTCTGCTAAACGATGATTTAAAATGCTTGTCTTAGGCACAAGCTTCGCTTCCCCTTGGTGCTACTGGCTTAAGGGTACGTAGATCGGTCGATATTGTTCTATCCTCCTACCTGGTCGTGTTGTTTGATGTAAAGAAGCTTGTCGGCGCCGTCGGGATCCCCTCTACTGGGAGTTGGATCGCCGATTCAACGCAGGCAACACTCGCTAACTTTCGCGGGACCAGTGAGATTCAGTGCCGGAGTGCGTACCACAAACGTCTCTAGATCGGATCGTGGTATTTCGACTCCAATGCAACCTAGAAAATTAGATTCCCGACATACCAAAAAGGGTCCGTTTAAAAGAGTACTTATAAGAAATACGTAATAAATAAATAATCAGCTGATCGCCAAGCTGTTCGGCCGCAAAATTGTGCGCTCCGTAAAAATCCATCTAGATCCGAAGTTAAACGAGAGTGATGTGATGGTGAACTGTGCTCAACCGACCTGTGTAACTCAGTGAACATATCGGAACAGCAAAAGTGAACAGTTTTACGGAGTGAAGTACTAAATTGCACGAATGCGGTTTCAGCCATGCTATATTGGTCAGCGTAACGTGTATATAGACAACCTACAAACTCCTGCTCTCAAAGCAACATACCGGCGCTGTCGATGCCTGTAAGTGATAGAGAGTCTTCTAGTTTATCTGCCGAAATCGCTTCCATTCGCCCCTCCGCTAGGCTGCCAAACCAGGCTATCCTAGTCTCAGAAGCCTGTCCGCACTCTCACAGCCTAAATCAACGGAAGCGCCGCGCTTCTCAACACAGTGACGATAGCTCCGACGAATCGCGAGTGTTTGTAAACACGAAACGTATGAACACAATGGATGTGGATTGCGAAGAATCATGTGATCGCTGTACAGCACCTCTAGGTGGAATAAGCTTAAAGTGCCGTAAATGCAAAAGACTTTTCCATGCCGGGTGCAGAACCAAGGATGAGAACGAACCTTCAGCCGCAGCAGGTGCGACATGGAGCTGCCGACTGTGTTCTATGCCCGCGACAAACATGAACTCGAACCAGATGATGGCGTTGCTGGACAAGCAAGACGTCGATAGCGAGATAATGAGCTATATAACTTATCTTGTAAGTCGTGTCAAGTACTTGGAAGAAGAACTCATCAAAGTGAAGTCTGCATCCACACAAGTATTAACGAATCCGATTGAAATCTGCCAAATAGAACACGTGAAAGAAGCACAGCAGAAGACACCAGAGAAAACAGTTCTTATTACCGGAGACAGAGTACTTCGGCAGCTTAGAAAGCGAGTTCTCGCCTACATGCCAAATAAAAGCTCGCTGTGTTTTCGACCGTCCTCGAAAGTGTTCTCAGATCAAGCTCTCTTGGAGGCCGAGAAGTTTATCAACGAACATACACAGCCCATCCATGTGATCCTACATGCTGGTTACGAGGAGTGCATGGGATTCGAAAAAGATAAATTCTTAGCAAGTGTAGCGAAATTTGCGTCGTTCTTGAAGACTAAGAGACCTGATTGCTCAATGTCAGTGGTCACGGTCCCGGAATTCCATAAAGAGTGCAAAGACGCGAACGACGTCCTACTTAATCGTCATCAGGAATGGAACATCGATGTTATCAACACAGTGCACCCACACCGTCTAATGGTTCAGAGAGGTTGTTATTCCTATACGTCGTCACAAGAAGCGGCTGAAGCCTGCTCGAAGAGTCTAGCACGGCGAGCAGCATCCTTCCTAGCATGCAAAATCCGTGTACCCCTTTTGGAAATCAATGGAAGGGCTAGCTCGGGACGATCGACCGCACGGCGTGTCGTAACAGACAGCGCTGCAAGTTCAGAACGACCACAGAGGCGCCAACAGACCCTCTCTGAGCCACCTGTAGTAACGAAAAACAAGCAACAACAAGGGCGGCGGAGTCAGGACGTTCAGCACAAGACGAACAGAGTCACCGAGAGACCGCAAAACGGAGGAAACCGCAGGACTCCGAATCGGGATTTTGTACCTTCTCCGAAAACACTTCTCAGCGACCTAATAGCAGCGGCACTTCAAGGGATGTGCTGGACCCCTCCCCCCAGACAGAAAGGCCCTCCCCAAAAACCCCGCAGACACTAACTATAATACAGTGGAACTGTGAGAACATCTCGTCATCACTGTTGCTGCTCCCCAACAACGCGATACAGCAAATAGATGTTCTCATATTGACAGAGACGTGGTCTACCTCACCTCTCACACTGCCAAGTTTCTACGCTGTATGTTGCCCTGCTTCTCGGATCAGCGCAACCGGACACGCTAGCGGTGGCGTTGCGGTGTTTTATAATCACCGTCTAGGAACAATGAGACCAGTTCTTGTCGAAGATAACTGTGTTGTTATCGAGGGAGAAATAGTCACCATCATAGCAATGTATGTGCGACCTTCCAGAGCGGAAGGTACTGACATGCTAACTGAGAAGCTGACACGATGCTGTCAATTCGTGCGCAGCAGAAAGCCGGTCATACTAGCAGGAGATTTAAATGTCAGACTTGACTTACCCGATCACAGTCGGACAACTGCGTTTATGGATATCTTGGGTGAGTTTGGCTTATGGAGTGTGACGAACCCACAAATCCCAACCTTCGTTGGCCCTATGGGATCATCCGTAATAGACATATTCGCCACAAACATCGCTAAGGACGGTGTGCGGTACGTCGGTCCGGAAAATTCGCTTAAAGAAGGCGGACTAATAAAATGGCACGTACCCGTAGGGATTGAAGTCACTGTCAACCCCCACGACAATCCTCTCCCTCAGAAAAGTCAAACAGGAAGTAGGAAGCTCGACATCCTCAAGCTCCAAGAGGCTGCCTCGATTATTTAACCATACAACGAAAGCCCAGACGTGGAGTCGTACCATAAATTCCTGAGCGACACGCTAAGGAGCTGTGTAGTCCCGAAACGACCTCCACCCGCCAGGCCGTGGTGGAACCCTGAATGTTCAGCGGCAAAGCAGATCTCTCTCCAGGTAAGGGAGCTAAGCCGACTACAGCTATGTCCAGAGTCGTCCGTCGCCCAAGTCAAGAAATTTTATAAGGACTGCTTGAAGAACGCAAAACTAAAGTTCGAGGAGAGGCAGGAGGCGAAGCTTCTAGACGAAGCTACCCAAACCCCACACGTTTGGCTACGATTCTCAAGACCTGCTAGACCAAGCTGTCCCGTTGATCCGGAGAGGCTCCAGGCACACTTTAGGGGGATCCTGAGCTCATGCGACACGGTTCCTGTCGAGGTGCCGTATTACTACTCCTGTTGGCTGCCAAACGACCTCGAAGACATCGTGGATCTTCAACGTGAGTTCACGGTTGCCGAAGTCACGGAGGCCATCTTCAGGTTACCCAACCGGAAAGCATGTGGTCCAGACGGGATTTTCAATGAACACATTAAAGGAGCCATGGCGTTTGTACGTTGTTGGACCGCCTTGTTCAATGCGTGCCTGTCCAGCGGAAAAATTCCAGAAGCTTGGAGAGAATGCACCATGGTCGTGATCCCAAAAGGAAAGGGAGATCCAACAGAGCCCAAGTCCTGGAGAGGGATAGCGAAGAAGTCCTGCACCTACAAACTGCTGTCCAGCATCCTCACCCGACGTCTCACGGCATTTTTGGAAAGACGTAATGCCCTACCAGAAGAACAACACGGTTTTCGGTGCGGTAAATCTACGATGTCGGCGTGCACGATACTCCTAGATGACATCGAGAGGACACTAAGGAGTGCGAGGCGACATCTCTTTGCTGTCTTTGTCGACTTTAAAGCAGCATTTGATTCCGGCTCAAGATGCATTGTACTTTCCAAACTCTCACAGCATGGTGTGACACAAAATATCCTGGGCCTACTGAAAGATATCCTACAGAAGAACCAGGTATCTATTGACGATGGAGTAGCTGAGAGAAATGGAATAGAGCAGACAACAGGTTTTGCTCAAGGCGACAACCTAAGCCCACTATTCTTCGCTGTCCTCGTCAATGACCTCCCCTCACACATCAAGCAGCGACACCCCCACGTGAAGGTAATCATGTACGCAGACGACCTCGTTATGTACAGCCCGAGTAGATTTCACCTACAACAAGCGCTGATAACTCTGCATAATTATGTCGCGACTGTAGGACTTCAAATTAACAAGACAAAAACCGAGGCTATGAAGTTCAGAAGAGGTGGGAGGCTGGCAGGTAGCGATTCATTCCGCCTTGACGGACAAAGCTTGAAGATAGTGAACTCCTTTACGTACCTCGGCCTCACATTAACAACGACGGGTAAGTCATTCTCAGCTCATATCGA
The DNA here is from genome assembly GCA_003439945.1 of Dermanyssus gallinae. Taxonomy (NCBI): domain Eukaryota; kingdom Metazoa; phylum Arthropoda; class Arachnida; order Mesostigmata; family Dermanyssidae; genus Dermanyssus; species Dermanyssus gallinae. The sequence goes on along the minus strand of QVRM01003730.1, from coordinate 90,219 downwards.
GGAACGAGCTCGGAAGGCGATCGTGGCCGCAGCTATGATCGAATCCCCACAGAAACTTGCGGTTGCTACGGCCGTGAGCTTATTCGACCTGAAGATCGCACCGACAGCAACCTATGGAATCCAGATCGTCTGGGAGAAACTAACCGTGCGTGACTTGACAACCTTGGATAGAGTGAAACCAGCATTTCTGAAAATGGTGCTCGGGCTGCACACGACATCGAGAAACAGATTGGTCTACTTATTGACCAATACGCCATCGTTTGTAGAAGACATACGCGAAAAATTTAATCTCCCAGTAACCCCAGCCTACTGTACCTTCGTCGAAAAACAGAGATCGAAGCGACTGGAGATCGACCCACAGTTCATCACAACACCAGAAATGACTGACTCGAGCTGGAAGAGGACAAACAGAACGAATCGTCATTTGGTCACCAGGTTTGCCGTGCACGGCTTCCATCCTTTGACGTGCATGACACAAGGTTATCACGAACCTCAACAAACCTGTGTCTGCAAATACTGTCGAAACGTGTGTGATAGATATCATGTGGGAAATTGTAATCAAATTAGGTCATTGACCCAACTTACAGAATTGAACGTTTTATCTTCCTGACGATGTTGGTATATGAACAGATGTATTTTATAAGTAGAAACCTAAATATACATATGTGTATACTCACCAAATGTCAGCTTATAGGACATAACTAGGTATAATGACACGATAAAGTGTGAATAAATTGAAATTAATTATAAGAAATACGTGGAAAGTGGCTTTAAGACCTCCCTTCGCCGCAGCAGGGGACGATGCTGGACAACAACACACAGCTGAGGCCAGACGAAAAAACTCTCACTCTGTAAGCTTATGGTCGTTTTCCCGTTTGGGACGTGACGGTGTCATGTCTACTAACCAGAAGCTACGTTTAAAACATAAGCCGTGAGTGGGTGCGGGCGCCCGACTCACCGCGAACCGCAAATTGACGAACTACCGCGAATTAGCGTCGCAATTTTTAGTTCAGCCGATCGCCATAGAGAAATTTTGCTCGACCGGAGTTCATGAAATTTATAGAGGAACTGGGCCAGAGAGTCATCGCTGCAACTCAGAACCGGTTGCAGCGCATATCGATCGAGTATCAGCGCGACAACGCTGCGGCTGTAGAAAAGTATCTTCCCACTCCTATCCCCCTCACATATTTCCCCCTCTTATACCACTCCCCATATTATTATTATTATTATTATTAGAGATTGCGGATGTCCCGTAGAAAGTGTTTTTAACCCCCATATTTGTTTGCTAATGACAATAAATACTAAGCTACACAAAGAGTTAAAAGTAAACGTCGCTTCACTTGGACAAACAGCACACACGGGAGGGCGCCTAGGTTTTCCCTCGGCCTAGCTCTTATAATCAACACAAATATAGCAAAACGCTGTATACATTTTTCTTAATACATACGTTTGTATTAAGGTGTTAGTTGAGGGGGCTGTCTCGCAGAAATCTATCAGATGATTGTCGAATTAAATAATACATTTTTTGCATATAATATGATGTAGGTCTGGTTTAAACTAGTCCTCTTAGTGCAAAGTGTAACAGCAATACGTGTAGGAGACATACGGCCGATAACATGTTGGAACCTCAAACAGGTGTAGCAGGAACGAGGTGAGAGAGAGAGAGACACGTTCATGCTCAAAACCTGCGTTTATCCAGAGAGCGCTTCTAGACATTTTTAGCGTTCCCCGGTATAATCCCACTGACAGGCTAAACTTAAGTCTTTAAAGGCTCGTACACCACTGCGTAGTACCACCGCTGCTGCTGCTGCTGCCGCCACAACAGCCGGCGAACCTCTATCGCCCCTCCCTGTCACTCCGACTGAGGAAAGCGGCGTCTGTCCAGGCTAACTCAATAGAATCAGGACGTAGAGCCAAAAAATGTCGGTATACAGGGATAAACACATCCTGAGTGGCATCTGAACTAGCCACTTGAGTCGTGCTGCTACTGTTGCCGCAGATGTTGTTGTTGCTGTTGTTGTTGTTGCTGCTGCCGCGCCATTATTGTCACCATTCACATCACGCACCGTCGAGCTGATCCGTCACGAATCTCCCACTCCAGCGGCAGCAGCTGAAGCAGCAGCAGCAACAACAACAACAACAACATCAGCAACAACGTCAGCGGTGGCCCAGACACGTCCACTTGTCTTTACGTAAGCACTTTTTCAACTGAAGCTTGATGGCAACCCTCCAAACCCCTCGACTCGCTATCATCGGTGTTGTTTCTACCTACACACCTTCACTCGCACACCCCCCCCCCTTACGCACAGGTCCTTCCCACAGAGTTCAATAGTACGTGCATTCCCGTTGCACATACTGCGGATACTACAGGCATACTATGTAGACTACAACATGCACGACTGTGTTAAAGTGTTCGCCTTCGACAGCTTCTCTCCAATACCATGTTCTGCTGGAGTATTGCTACCTGTCGCCGGATCGTAAGCAGTGGGCACAACGATGTGTTCTAGCACTTACGAAATGCCGCAGCGTGACGTTCGGATATCGTGCGGTGTCACACTTAATCGTATAAGGGGTTCGTTAATGGCCGCGTGGAAAGCAACTAAAAGCGTACGCCGTTATACGCGAAAACAATGTTGCCCAGCAAAGAAAGTTAACCATCTGGCGCAATACAGTATGTTAGAAAAACTATGTACGTCCTTCCAGTAGGTCCTTGAAAATCCAGGGAGGCATATCTGTAGAATAATTCTAAGGAAAACCGCTAAATACGCTTCAAGATATCTTTCCATTTTTCGCAGCCCCACTGGGAAACCATGAGAGACGGCTTAGCTGATGTTGCTTTCAGCTCTTCTCTCTCGAGTGAACAGCAGTGAAATTTCAAAACCGATAATGTTCGCAACATTATCAGCGGATTTAGCCGGCTTTCGCTAAAAGTGTGTAGAACCTTACAAACATGAAGACGCATAATTCCAGCTTGAATTTCACTTCATAAATGTGCGCAGGCCTGAGTGATTATTGTTAACATATATTCCTCAAACAGAACTGTGTTTGGAAACGGGTTTGAGTTCTATCAGTGGTTTTTAAAGGCTAGTGGAAATATTCTAGTATCCTGAAACGTATTACTAGTGAACACTAAACAAGCATAAAAAACAAACTATCACTGTAAGCAGCCTCTATAATATAGACATTTTGCCATTTTCTTGTGTGTACGAGTTCCAAGGAGTTCTGCATACGAATGAACAAACGTGCTCATACGTTTCGTTTTCTTGGAGAGCTTACATCGAAAGCAGTCAATCGGGAACGGGATTTTTTGTTGTTCCTTCCCTCTCTCCCTCGCTCATAGTTAGGTCCACACACACGCACACATCAATCAACACAAATTGCTCCGCTTGTGTTCTGACTGTGTCCTGTTCGACTGCGTTCGATCGCCGAAGGCACACTAGGACACTAACTAGACCATTCACTAATCACGGCATCATGGGCAAGGAAGGCCTCGTTTGCGTAAGTAGCCATTTACGCTTGTGAGCGGCATGCAATTGGTCATTAAATTCGACCGAAGGCGGCAGCAGGTGTAGTGACTGCTAACTATTACTACTTCTTCTGCTGTTGTCGCTGCTGCTTATTATCGTCGTCGTTGACCCGATCTTGTTAGTCAGAGTGGCGCACTGGGCTGACGACCCGTCATGAGCTCGTCGGGGGCTCTCTTAGAACCTCACCCGTCAGGGGCTCTCTTAGAACCTCACCCGCGCGATGGCTTCTGGGTGGTAGGGGGGGGGGGTATGAGCCCCGCGTTCATAATGTAGCAGCAGTGAAAACAACAGCAGCACCAATAGGAGCAGGCAGGCTGCGACCACCACAGCATGCAGTAGTAGACTCATGTCGGGTAGCAGTAACTCGGCCTAATTAAACAGAAAGCATCATTATCTTCCGTTCTGTGTATCCTTATTCGTCTGATGCCTGCGGCTTTGTCGTCGGTATAGTGTGTGGGTGTGTGTGTGTTTGTGTGTACATGTGTGTGTGTGTAGCAAGTTGCCTCGAGTCCAGCAACAGCTATTCTAGTTTGCTGGTAACAATAGCGTATCTAGTGCACAAAACGGATGACATAAACAACTAGCAATATGACGACCACGGCGGAGGCGACACTCTAAACGGTTGAGGCACAACTAGATATATGTATATATATATATATATATATATATATATATATATATACACGTCTTACCATTCTTACCTTACGTTAAATTGTTCAAAAGTTAAATTAGTTACTAGGCCACACGTCGAACATGCGACTGGATATATAAACGTTTATTAAAAACATTTAACTTAATTCATATTTGTTTGCGCAGTAAATGGAACATGTGGGTACCATTTAAGAAATGAACAAGTTTGCTAGTTTTAAAACTAAAGCTGAGCGGAGATCTAGTTATGTATATATGTTTATATATATATATATATATATATATATATATATATATATATATATATATTGTATATATATATATATATATATGTACCAACTTACTGATGACTTCCGCCTTATGGGCTTAGCCTTTGCGGATGATCTCATCCTCCTAGCCTCCACGAAATAAGAAGGAAGGTAAAGGTTTTATTAAAACCGTACCAGAATTTAACGCTGGAGATCGGCAAGTGCCAGCTAAAGGTATGAGCGATCGATGGAGAGATCTTGGAGTCAACTTTGACAGCAATGGCAGAGTTTACTCCACCAAGGATATACTCCTTAATTTACTCAACAGACTCACGATAGCTCCTCTTAAACCCCACCAAAGACTCATATTTTTGAGAGACTTTCTTATTTCCCACCTCCTATATAAACTGGTCTCCAGACCCAGACGATCTCACGCACTCCTTAGCGACCTAGATAAAGAGATCAGAAAGGTTGTTAAGTCGAAATGGCTTAAGTTCGAAACCTACCTGTACACAGCACACGGCGGTCTGGACATCCCCTGCCTCCAAATATTTACTTTCATTCATAAAATGCCAGCCTACATCAATTTGATTAGCCTGTGTAGGTACCATTTTATTTTACTCGCAAGAAACACACCGCTATTGAATCCAAATACGCCCAGTAGAATTTTTTTTTGCCATACAACGACGATAAGAAACAGCTTTTGTTTAAAAAAACACGCTTGAAGTAAAGTATACTAATCAACAAAATATTCTGATTGACCCAATATATATATATATATATATATATATATATATATATATATATATATATGCTGTAAAGAAATTGTACCGCACTGTGTTCATCATATAGTTTCACATGCCTTTCTATAATTTTGGTATCACGACCATGCTTGTATCAATAATGCGTCTGAGTTTTGATTGCGTGACTCTGGAGAACGATGGAGATGACTGCACGCTGTTGAAACCAATAATAGCCTCAAAAGCATCCCAGAAAAGTATCTCTTTGGAGAGACTTACACGGCTAACGCAAGGTGCTGTAAAGGAGGTCCTTACAGGTCCACAGTAGAAAGTGGGAAGACGCAATAAAATACTTGAATGCATGGCAAATATGAAAAAGTTGGCCATTACGGCATTGACGCAAATGGTCACCGTCTTTGACAACAGCTCGCAAGGCTGAAACAGAACATGAAAAGTGACTCGGTTGGACTTTCAATAAGGGAAAAAGGCGAGGACAAACGACCAGGGATTATGACGCATAATCGTATAAATATTGAGGTTAAAACCTACGTCGATGTGCTCAAGGATAACGTAAGACCTAAAGACAAGTCTACAAAATAGTGAAAGACATAAATTGCGATTTTTAGCTCTAAATTAGGAAGACCGTGAAAGAGGCCAACGAGCGTTTTTTACTAACATTAATGATGTGAATAAGATAGAAAACGAGCTTAATGCCCGAAGAGACCAGAGTCGTCACCAAGGACCTAAATGAAACAAAAACTATTGAAGGAATCGCTAATGCCCTTGCGCTCATTACGGGCTCACTTAATGAAGAGTCAATTTGATGGTAACCAGTTCGCTTCTCCGTCTTCCAAAAATGGCGGGTGAGGCTCTTATAGCCTAAGGGTAGAATAGACAGCACAGCCAATGGCATGGGTCACGGAGTGGCTAAGCCGTCCCTGCTGCTTCATCTACCAGAAAGTCGGGCAAATAGCCAGTGACTGTGAGGAAATTTAGAATTGAAACAAAGGGCTGCTAGCTCTGTGGCGAGAGCGAATATATCTTACCATAATCAAAGAGAAAATCGCTACCTGCTTCACGTGCAAGGCTGACGACCACCTAGCAAAGTGGACATAAGAATTGAACTGATAACTTGCCCTTTAGCCGGGTATAGGAAAGAAATTGAAAAGCTTAGAATGGCAGCAGCAAAGCCCAAATAATCGAAGCCAGTGTCCACAATAACAGTCACGAAGGCACCAAAAAAAGACGGAGACCAAATCAGGAGACCAAGGCTGGACAATGCTAAAAAATAATAGAAAATAAAAATCGCAAGATTGCAGCCGTATTTACGGCGATGGCTGCAGAACGAATGGAGGCAATTTCTAGCGCTGACGCGAGTATCTTCAAACCAAGCTCAACTGGACGAGGGAGGTAAACAAGAGGCAGAAAAAAAAGAAGGGTATATAAAGGAGTTTTTTTTCTTTAGTTTTTGTATTGTTATTTCTAACTGTGATCTTACCGCCGACAGGTTACCGTTTGTCAACATTAACCATGAGGTCTAGTTCTTTGAAGTGTAAGGAAGTGTTCGTATTGCTCTAAAGTAAAGTTTGAAGAAATATACACTGAGTTGACCGCGGGGTCAGAAGTGGTAATAAACGAGAAGTGCGTGACCTGCCCCACTCAGGCGGGGATGGCCTTATGAGAAGTATCTTGATCGAAAATAAATTGTTGCTACCGTGGGGTCCAGGTTGAGAGAAGTGTTTTTTTGGGGCCTCGAAAGGGTTTTCGGACCAAACATGCTTATAATCACGAAGATGCCATAATGATACACATTTCGACTCTCCTGAATTTTCCGATTTTTTGCCACTTTTATTGGATATAATGTTGTTCGACTACGTCTGCGTCACCTTGTCCGATAATCTTCTATTTCTCAGTTGCATAAAGCCTTATTGTAACATTCCGCGGTGTCAGCTTTGCTCGGACAAAACTAGGGCGCTGTAATTGTTACCACCGTCCTGTAAGCTCGACAGACGCGTATTACTAGTAATTTCTGTTTTTCGTATAATAACTGTAATTCTCTGCTCCGTCTACACGTGACATAACCTCTCCAATCTATATATATATATATATATATATATATATATATATATATATATATATATATATATATATATATATATATATTGGAAATGTTATGCCACGTGTAAACGGAGCAGATAATTACTCTTATTATATGAAAAACAGAGATTACTAGTCATACGCGTTTGTTGAGCTTACAGGACGGTGGCAACAATTACACCGTCCTAGTTTTGTCCTAGCTAAGCTGACACCGCGGGATTTTACACTAAGGCTTTATGCAATTAAGAAAGAGAAGATCATCGGACGAAGCTGACGCAGACGTAGTCGAACAAAAATCAATATAAAAGAAATGGCAATTAACCGGAAAATTCAGTATAGTCAAAATGTGTATTATTATGCCATTTTCTTGAGGCTAAGCATGTTTGGTCTAAACACCCCTTTCAAACATTTTAGCTTTCTCGGCGGTAAGGTCACAGTTAGAAATAACAATACAAAAACTAAAGAAAACAACTATCTTATAGAGCCTCGTTATCCGATAATGACGGAGAAACCATGTAGACATTTTTTGATACCTACAACGCTCATACACTTATGTCAGCCATGTGTAGAAGTCGCGAAAGACGCCCTAGCCGCAAAAATACTCGTTTATGGCGCCCGTGGCCACTGTACAAATATTCATAATTCAGCCCACACCTCTTCTGTAGCCATGGCCAATTTACGAAAACTAAACTTCTTAATTGTGGAACATCCCCTAATCGAAATGTGTATAATTATGGCTTCTTCTTGACGCTAAGTTTGTTTGCTTCCAACACCCTTTACGAACATTTTAGCTTTCTCCGCAGTAAGGTTACACAGTTATAAATAACAACACAAAAATAATTTTAAGTTCTGGCCCCGAACGACTATTATCTGTTTAGAGATCACAAAAATATCTCTTCAGAAAGATATATCAAAGCAACATCTATAGTAAGGCAGTCCCGTTTTAATCAAGATCCTGTGCACTCTGTGTTTGACTGGTCGTGGCTGATCATAGTACGGCATTCACCTTGTCTAAATGGAAAACCATAAAAAAATTAAAGGTAGTCGGTTTAGGCTTTAAATTCACAGCTTTCTGAACAACGCAAGGTATTAACTTTGCTACTAAGCTGCTTCGCTCCCTTTTAAAAAGTCCCCTCAAAATATACACAGTTTTTAGAAAGTAATTTTTAGAATTAAATTGAAATAAATAATAAATTTAGGGCCGGCTCTGACAGGTTACCGTTTCTCAACATTAACTATGAGGTCTAGTTCTTTGAGAAAGTATTCGTATTGCTCTAAAGTAAAGTTTGAAGAAATATACACTGAGTTGACCGCGGGGTCAGAAGTGGTAATAAACGAGAAGTGCGTAACCTGCCCCACTCAGGCGGGAATGGCCTTATGAGAAGTATCTTGATCGAAAATAAATTGTTGCGACCGTGCGGTCCAGGTTGAGAAAACTGTGTTTTAGGGGTGTCGGAGAGTAGCCGTAAACGTTGATGCTAAATCGTATGCTCTAGGAGCCATACGGAGGTTTATTGGCAGTATTTCAATGTAACTGGTCATTTTTTTGGTACGGTTTTCTCGGAGGTTTGTGATTTGTTGCCTGTATGCTTGGCATTACATTGCAGTGGCGTAGTGTCCAGCTATGTTACATACACAGCACTTAAAATTGGCTATGCGGCCCTTATCGACATGTTCTTGTCCGCATTTGCAGCAGCGAAGTTGCGTTGGTTGATGGTTAAACTCCGACACAGTGATCGAATTATCATACATGTGGACCGACGCGAGAGCATGACGGTGATGATGACTCTTTTAGAGCTACTGGCCTCACAAATTCAGTTGCACGTCGAGTTGTGCGTCTAACAGCAGCTCTTATAGAAAAACCAGCATATCCGAACTAACCTCTATATACATCTTCAATGCAAGCAAGGCAATGTTTACCCTGTAAATATACCTAATTGGTAAAAGCTTAAAATTTTGAAAACACTTACGAACCGAATCGCTACGGCGTAAGTTAAGAACTGCCCTGGCGGCATCATTCTGAATGACTATGAGTCCCATGGGACTTTCAACATTAGGTGAAAATTCAATTTCATTATTTTAGTTAGAAACTATTGTATACGTCTTGATAGGTAAAAACCCGTATAGAAAATATTGTAATGTTTTATAAATCATTCACAATACGCTTGCACACTCGCCAATGTTCGCCTTAATAAAAATAGTGATAAAAGGGTGTCACGTGAAACTAAGAATCAGCTGCCCGTGTCCTTGCTTGATGGCAGCCCACGCCCTAATGGACTCGGTGCGAGCGTTATATCCTCAAAGTACCTTGCAATGTTAAGAGAGTAAGATCCATAAGATTCAACTTCATGTCGCTGAGCCCCAAGGGCGTACTCGCAGATTCGCAGTCCTATACACCACTCACAGAGATAGTGATGAATCCGAATTTGCGAGATTTTTGCGGGTCGGAGAGCGTCGATCTTAGGAACTCGACGTCGTATTTGGTGATCTTGTTCTGCCGCGCTCTTGCCAGGTCCCTGTCCGGGCCGCAAACTTCGCCATTTAAAACTTAGATCTCGGTAGGTGTTGTTATTACGAGGTCGGGCTTTTGACCCGGTGCGTCCGGTCGACGGAATACCGCTCACAAACCACCTCATGACCCCTCTCGCGGAGAAGACGCGCCATGCAATCACAGACGTCGTCATGTCTCTTTATAGTTTGCTTGTGTGTTGTATCGCACATCTGAGCGACATAACCCAACATCTCAGGCGCATATCAATCGTGCCTACAACGTTTGTTGTAGTCCGGGCGTCCCCTGGCCAACCTGGCACGCGTTGGTAGTGAGTTGATCCTGAGCTTTAGTACTTTTAATTACTCCCTACCACATATGTAGGGCCTACCTTTAATCCAGTAATGTACAAAGGGCGTTTCGTGTTTTTTTTTTAAATGTGATTCATCGAACGTGTTGTGTAGTTGTTGATACCAGTAATCGGTCTCTTGTGTAGCGGTCTCAAGGGAGGTACCCAAGCGCTTGCAAAGAAGTCTTGTTTTTGCAAGGTCTTTTTTGAAGTGCTCGGTGGTTAGCATCCATATGACCCCAAGATGCGTGGTCATGACAACAACAATAATGACAGTTATGCCCTCGCAGACAAGTCTTCAGCAGGGTGATCCCCTGGGTCCTCCACTTTTTTGTTTGTGTATCAAGGAATTGGTGGATTCACTGTAGTCCCCCGTTAATAATGGTAATGCTCCCGGTTTCTCCAGGCGGTCTAAGTGTGCCGGACGCGGTCATGATGGCAGGACCCGCCATCGTGTCGTCATTGACCCAGGCGGCGGACAGGGTTAAAACATTATTGGACAGTGATGGGTGGGATGTCTATAACGTTGAACTTCAAAAGCTGACCGAAGAATTGTCGTTGCTATTTGATTCTTCTCCGGGTGATAGCGCTAACCAGGGTAGTGGACAGCCCCCTTATATGAAAAGCGACTAGCAGGCCTGATTAATAGAGCACCTTATGTTGCTGATAGAGCCAGGTTTCGAGCTGTTATTAGTCAAGGGGCTGGGGCTTGGTTACAGGCCCTACCCTGCCCGCGAATTGGGACTCTGTTAGACGACGAGACGACGCGTATAAGCGCAGGGCTGCGGCTTGGTGCCCCACCGATGTCGTTGTGGTGATTTCGTGGACGCCTTGGCCCATCATGGCCTGTCATGCGCGTTGAGTGCAGGCCGACGAGCGCGGCACCTTTAGCCGCGCACTTAGGTCCGCCGGCTTCCCGTGCGTTCTAGAGCTCCCGGGTCTTTCGAGGGATGACGGAAAAAGACCTGACGGTCTGACTTTGACGCCCTTTGAGCGTGACCGCATGCTTGTTTGGGACGCAACTGTAACCGACTCATTAGCCCCTTAGATGGTCGATGCAGGTGCGGACCGAGCAGGTCATGCCTCTAGGTTAGCTGAGGCTAATAAATGCAGAAAATACTCGAGCGTCGATTATCCGCACGAGTTTTGTCCGTTGGCGTTCAAGACTATGGGAGCTGCAGGCTCCCTTACGCTCAAGCTGATTCAGCGGGTCGGTAAAAGCCTTAATCTTTCGACATGAGACTCAAGGGCATCCGAATTCTTGCGTCAGAAGCTGTCGCTCGACATTCAACGAAAAAATACAGCGTCTGTTCGGGGCACGTTCTTGAACTGGGCTAACCCTGGGTTAGAGAACCCGTGATCACACGTTCGCGCGGAGACAATTGTCCATTTCAAAGTGCTAACATAGTGAAATTATATAAATAAAGTGCATAATAATAACAATGACAGTTAGCAGCGGTGTTGGTCTACTGGTAGAGTCAAACGAGCACAAAATTACTATAGATATTAGGATTGTTTCTACCCAGCTGTGACAACATATAGCAGATCAACGAACGCGCTTTTATTTGGTTTTGTTTCTAACTTCCCCGTTCTTTCACCACTGGTTCTCCTAATTACACTTAATGAGTTTAAGGTAATATTAGACCTTAGCTTGGCGCGCCTAACATTCTCCCAGTCATTCACTTTGGGCAGCTCGAAAAGCCGGGCAATCGTGTTGTACTGTTTGTTTTGCCTCCGTCACACAAGCTTCTAACTTTCACGTTCAACAACTTGAAAACTGAGTAGGATTACGGTCAACGTCCATAGAACAACCATAGCAATATACATTTTGCGGTACTATATCAATGGTGATTCGACTCGTAATACGATCACCGTAAGCGGTTTTCAACCGCCGCATGATGTCGGGCTCTCATAGGATCCGTGTTAACTGAGGAGGAACATTAGCAGCTTGTGTACGTATGTATCTAAAAAAGCTTTTCGGGCTGACTCTCAGCCAGTTTAACTGATTTTCCATTGCTTTATAAAACGGACCTCATAAATACAAATGTGCAATGGTGGGGCTCGTTGAATCCGTGCACATATGTGTCTCCTCCGGTCGCCAAGCCCACGCGAATGCACCACGCCCCGGGCTATCTAGCGGGCGCCAACGTCTCTCCTCTGCTACCACGGAGCCCTAGAGAAGTCCGAAAACGGCTCACAGTTATCATATTGCGAATCGAACTACTGTGGTAACAAGATGATCTTGAAAAGATGTTAAATAGTACGTTCTTGTAGTTGTTCCACCGACATTGATAATATATGTTTCGTAATACATGTTTAAGTTATTTAACGTAAAAGTTAGAAAGGTGGATACCCCAAAAATAACTCGCTTAGTCACACTAGCGCCTCTTGTGAAGTGATATCTTACCATCCATGTTAGTATTCTCGATGCTAGTAATGTCACGCTTACTCCTAAATAAGACATTCCACCAAGAAAAATCTTTTTTTAAAGTTTTTCTACCCTCCAAAATGAGTGTAATTAAGTACTCTGTAGTGTGCCACTTCAAAGAGTAGAGAGAAGTTGAAAACAATAGTTTGCATTCCGTCTGAAATAAATACCTCTAACACTGTGCAATTAGATGAAATTAGATTATGCATCATATAATATGTATAAGTTATATATGCATATGTAGCGAGCAAATAAAGGAGAAAAAAGAACAGCGGGAATTCCCAATTCGGCTAAAAGGCTAGTACAGATTTAAACGAAAAGGATAACATATTGAATTGTGAAATGAGCAATCATTCACTAATAATGTAATAAACAAGCGATTATTTACTTAGTGCCACTTCGTATACCCGTGGAACGGGATCATTAGTGTTTCTTGATAATACCAATTAAGAGCGGCGCCATAGTCTTTATGCAATAGATGCTAGAGCCATGCCACGGAGATTCAGCGGCCACAAGGAATGTTGGAGAAACCCGGAACATTGGAGAAATCTAAGCATGCTCGGCTCTCGGTGCATTGAACATATATTTCACGGCGAGTTCTCAGCTTATAGAGGGCGCAAGATAGTCTCGAATTAAAAATAACATTTTTAAAGATAAAATGGTGGTCTCTATGCAGTTGGCCTGGTCTACCGGCACGGCTGGTAGCTACCGGCCTACGGGCTCTATTAGTTTTCGTATACACGTATATTTGGTCACGTGCGACGACCACGGCTAGGAGGGAAACGGTCGAGCTCACTTCTTGTCTCAGTGGAACGAAAATCAAACTCCGTACTCATTTCAGTGGGAAGATATAAAAACGAAGGAGATAGTCTCGAGTAATCCTCGGACCGACTCGAGGCTTTCCAAGCAGTGCACCCCGGGGTGCTACGAAATGTGTCCGTGTCAACTGCTCTGCTATACTAGGCACGGGACGACTAAAAAGTGTTCGTGGTTGAGGTTGTGGGTGAGCTTTAACGCGCTGCTTTGACGTCGCCGTTGTCGTTGTCGTCGTCGTCAGCCATTTCTAATAAGTCGTAATGAGAATCCTATAAGGCGGCGATTCCTAGCGATTAGATACTCGAACTAAACGAATTATTAACGAGATTGCGCTTTCGAGGAAGATTGGCTACTGCTGCTCTGCTCGGCTGCATGTTACCAGCTTGATGAAGTAGCGGTACGTCTTTTTGGCGTTTGCTCAAATACTCAGGGCAGGCTGAATGTGGTATCTATTTGTTTAGTTGGCAGTAAGCTTACGAATCTTTACTCAGAAGAAATGCGCAGATGTGCATATTTTTTTTCCTCGACCGCGGATGTTCGGCCTCGCGGCGCCATCAACCGCTACGTGAGCGGCTGCCAAGCAGATGCACGTCGGGGCGTTCCCGACTACATCCCGACCAGCCGCAGCCATGGTTGAATCCTCAGCCCCGCACCATCGCCAGCTAGTTTGTGGGAATAAAAACACGGTCCTCATGAACGCAACGCCCCTACTTACTGATGTTGTATTGCTTAGTCCCTCCGTGAGGGTGCATGCACCACTGGCTAAGCAATGGAAACTGCGTTTTGACATGTGCAACTAGTGGATTGCGTCTGGGCGGGATGCCTGTGATGTAATAGTGCTGTCTTCCGGCTAGATATGTCTACAGCAGCCTACCCACTAATTTTATTCCGTGCGTGCAGCAAGCTTACCTTAAACGGCTAGCTGGTAATTTTGTACGCTACTAGCTTGAGCGTTGGCTGCGCGCATACCTCTGACACTGATAGGGTTTGAGTGAGCTACTCATAGGCTTTCGACCTGTGAAATCTTCTCATAGGCTTCGTACGACCAAGCACTAAGTTGATTCATTTGATCTTCTACGACAATAGCTCGTACATGTATTGGCTGACTTTTCTACAGCGGGGATGATTTCCCATCGAATGCGGGCATATCGGCGTGTAGCTAGGTTACAGTATCGTTTTCAGCGTCTGACTAACACATTTAGCAAAACTGATTCAATTCACTCTGTACATCCTCGTGTCAGTAACAACAAGTATTAATTTGATTAAGCCAGTAGTAGTAGTAGTAGTAGTAGTAATAATAATAATAATAATAATAATAATAATAATAATAATAATACTAATAATAATATCATAAAGGTGAAGAGTAAAATGTAGGTACGATGTAAAAACATTTCTGAATGACCTATACGGCATGGCAGGCGCGCTGCATAGGGGAGACACTCTTATTCGCATACATCTCTTCCACCAAAGGCGCCGCAGGCTGTAGTCGTGGTAGATGTGTGTGTGTGTGTCTCTCGCAACCGATCGTTCTAGTTTCTTTGTGAGCGCGGCGGCTTAGCAGAAAAGCCGCGATTGCTACCCGCAAGAGTTATTACCTCTAAGTCCTAAACTTACACCACGTCGACTCCGCATTTATTTGCGCTCTCCACATTGGTAACCACCGAACTGTGTGTACAACGAGAACCGCGTATTTCTCGGATGAGATCAGTTAAGGTATTGCGTCGGTATTCCGGTGCGCCTCTAACGTCTCGATTCGTTTGCCGGTGTATATTGGTGACTTTTCCTACGTCTCTTGGCTGTGTGCCTGTTGACGTGACACGTGCTCTTAATTAGAGTACAGTGCGCGTTACCTGCGCGAGTCACGATTTATGTCGGCACTATATTTGCCTTTTAGTGGGCGAACTTTCTATCGTACGGTTATGCGACGAAGTCTAATAGACTATTCTTTTCCCTAACCTTCGAACTTTTCCTGGGTCTGGGACAGCCTAATTGAATTCACCGCCACTTGGTAGTGGTCAACTCAAAATCTCGTTAAGTCGCTCTTCGCGTCTTCAATGAAGAATTACTTTACGCGGATACCCTTCGAGATAGGGGATTATAATGGCCGTGTCACGTCTGAAGGCTTAGCGGGTCAGAGGAACGACGTCTCCGAAAACGACGTAGTAGACATCACAGAGAGTGTCTTTGGCGGGTCTCGCCTCTCCGTAGCTCCTAGCTAGATCCAATACGTATGATGAAGAACTGTTAGGTACTTTGCAACCAGTGTTTCAGCACTCGGTCTTTTTGCGTGCACATATATATTTTAAATGTTAGTAACATCCTCGCCTACTGAGTACTACCTAATAAAGGCAGCAAATGCCGCAAATAAAAATAGACAAACGTGACACATGTCATGTTAGCTTTCTCTATTGCTAAAAGCTAATTGAATAGATAGATATTCGTTTTGCCTATAGTTTTAATTATGAGTTTTGCACTTTGAATGAATTAGGCAGTTTTTTGTTTTGTTTTGACTATGGGCTTAGCGACCCATTATTACCTTAGCTTAAAACTTAAAACCTTAAATGCAAGACTATAAACTAACTGATACGTCAACTTTTGCCGACGTCGGGATCGCTAACTATTATACGCATACTCCAAATAAGTATGATGTCGAATATCATTTTGTAGGCGAGAAGGTGTAGACTCAGAGCTTTAGGCAACGAAGACGCCGGCAACAGGTCCAGTAGGTTTTTAACATCATCATATGTAGACCCATTCAACAGACACAATGCGAACACGCTTGAAAACAGCAGATATCGTTTCAAGGAGACTATTTACGAGTGCTGCCCATCTCAGAAGAACTGCCTACACGCATTTTGCCCCCCTACCTAGCTGGATAAACGGCAGCCGTGCCAGCATCATTTGTTCGGGGGGTGCCAGCTGTTCTTTGTACGAGTATACTCGCACTGTTATGTGTTCCCTAGTTGCGTTAACTAAGCTAACGTAGCGTGACACCCTCCCTACGAAATCTAAGTCAGCATCAACATATTGCATCGAGTAGTTGGGTAAACAAAGATTTATCATATTTGCTTTCGCGAGCTAAGCAAGCACGTTCGTACCAATAAAACTTTATCTACGCCGCTGATCGACAGAATGCGCGCATAGGTATCATTTCTCAGGTATCATTCAGGCTTCAGTTTAAGTCGTCAACCAGGCCGAAAAGTCAGCAGTTGCGGCGGTTTGCCCGGCATTGTGCTTGTCATACAGCGTCTGTATTGGGAACCTCTCGGGCAGGCCGTTTTTTTGTTGTTGAAATGTGCCTCGTCGTTAAGTTCGCCTGCGGCTTTAGCGACATGCCGTCACTCCTCCCTTGATTAAACTGCGGCCATAAGAGAATCACGAGCGCCTAGCTCAGCCAAAAGTGTAAAAAGGGACGAGTCTTGCACACACGTATGTTCTCTTAATTTTGACTGGCGAGGATGACGGAGTGGAGTAGCCGGGTTGGGACGTGCTGACCACGGGAAAGGGCCAACATGCTAAACATTCGTCACACAACACAACGATTTGATGTAAATACCTCAAAACCGAGTCGTGTTAGGAATGCACAACTAAATTAACAGAGTACGGACAAGCAAATGTAATGAGTTGCCTTATTCCGTCAGGTCAAAAACTAGGAAGATATAGCAGATAAAAACTAGGACGAAGACACAGCAGCAAATCTGACACGTGTTGATATGTCGGTTAGAATTTTGAGCGACGCGCAGGGTTCGTGGGAAACGTAACCATCATCTTATTCTGTAGCGCATCTAAAAAGGCGTTGTAAAACCAGAATACGCCAATAATAACTGCATTTGATTACGGCGACAACAACAATAGCTTATGCTGACGTAAAGAATTATTATTATTATTATTATTATTATTATTTCTCAAAAGAAACTGTTTTGTCTGGTAGTTGTTAGACATCAAGTATAAAGGCAACAAGACGTATTCGTAAGCATGCGGGTTGTTGATGTACATGAATGACACAGCCCCTTAAATGGGTGCCCGTGATTATATTGCACCGTTAAAATGTGTATGCAAAGATACAGTTGACTGATGCACTTGCCTCAACGTAGGCGGGCGGGGGGTAACTACATTTTAAGATCTCAGTCTATTACCATAGGACTTTATGATTATAGAACGCTATTATCATAGGACTTTATTATCATAGAACGCTATTATTATAGGACTACTATTCTAAGACTTTCCGGCGTTAGTCCACTCCAGCGTTCGCCTTATCTAAGTTGTAGTAAACTACAAAACCAAACAAGTTAGTTGTGGATGGAGACGTTCAAACGAAGGTTGCGCTTTATCTCTCATTTTCATACGTACACGTCGATGGCGGAACAGACCCCCTCTATCTCACGCGTCGTCGTCACGGAATAAAAACGCCCGAGCTCGGACGTCAACACCCTCGTCACCGTTGGGCCGGTATTTCCTATCGGTAATCGCCGCGAACGCAACGCCAGTCGTCAGCGTCTGACCACCGACTGCAACGCACGACATAGATGGCGAATGTTTCGTCTGTCTCGATCCTGGATCCGCCGGATCATTCTTCTGCAATATGCATTACTGTGTTGTTCGTGATCAGCACCACCGCCACCGCCGCGGCCACCACCACCAGCATCGTCACCATCATTGCATCGCTTTATCCCCGCCGGGTAAATAGCAGTACCAGCAGCATCTATGCTCTGCGGTTGTGACTTGTCGACAGAGGCGCTATCACCTACTATCCTAGCCAGCCAGTCAATCACTTGGCTGGTGGACAGACAGACAGAAAAAATGGTACGCAGTCTAACACACAGCTATGCTACGAGCGTCGATCAACGAACGTCGTGAAGTCACCATTTCTTTGCCCTGGCTCATTCTGGCTTAGTCTCCCACCGCCCGCCCATCCCCGGGGGCGCTTCCTTGCTCTTCTCCTCTCGGATTCCCCGGATTCGGGAACCTTGTACTGCCTTCTACTAGCAGTTCTATGTAGATATGCACATAGTATATCTATGTGTGCGTGTGTATACATATGTATGTATGTATGTATGTTGCCCTATATTTGCCACACGACAGGTATGTTGGCCACACGACATCCAAAGCAGCAGCAGCAACAGCAACGTCTCTCTGCATAGGCGAGTCGAGCCATACAGAGGGAAGGAAGGAATCTCCTGCAAGCTAATATTGGGACAGTAATGCGGATTTTGCTAGCCGCGCAATCAGCGGCCTATCTTCGTTTTTTTTCGGTTCGTTTTCTTCTTCGTCATCATCGTTGTCGTCGTCGTCGTCGTGGTCGCGGCCATCAGTATGTACGCCTCGGTCGGTTGATGACCGCCGAGTTGATCACTGTCACGCCGGTGTCGGTGTTGGCACATGCTTTTCCTTCATTCACCTTCGTTGTGTCGAACACTACCTCTCTAGTTGCCTTCATCACACGAATATCTCAACACACCACCGCGGCGACGAGTTCAATGTGCTGGAACGAAGTCCGCCCAGGTGTCGATGGATCGAGCGTGCTAGTTTCTTGTACGGCTCCGAGATGAGATCGGGCCGGCGGGCGGGCGGTACGGTGGTGGTTATCAACCAGCGTTACTTTGCTTTGAGAGGCATGTATGTGCGATGCGCGTCCTCGCGTCAAAAAAAAATCAAATATGTTTTAGAGGCGGAAGAAATTTGCATATTTGACGTTTCTAATAGACTGTCTGCCCATCAATAGTAGTAGTAGTAGTAGAAGTAGTAGCAGCACGACGACGATTTTACGGGACCTTCGTATGATCGGCCTCACAGAGGGCCATTAATAGGAAGAAGTACGTTGCCTAAATAATAACTGTTCACGCAAACATAAAGCGATTAGGTTCTAGCAACCACAACGCAACAGTACTGTTCCTAACATTTGTGCTTTCGTGTGGATGGTGGATTTTAGTAAGGCACATCAATCCTCGGATGGGGTTGGCTTGTCACGGTGGATACGAATGAGATAACTGATCTCGGAGATTGTATTTAGTTATTTGGCGACTACGTAACGCAGCACTATTGCTTTGGTAGGAAAATGGTGGGTATTGCATTTGCTATTGCTTGAGAGTAGTCTTTTGGACGTACATTTTGGTCGTTATGGCAAAATTTTAAGCTTTTGCACGTAAAAGCGTTAACGTAAGACATTTCAACGTATCGACTATTTATGACTGGTTCTCGCGCAAACGTAGATTTTGCACAACAATGTAGGAGACAAAATGGCAGAATAGCTACTTTTGTAAATTTTATCCTCTCTCTTAAAGAAGACGTTTTTACCCCTTCCTTCTATTGGAAAAAATATTTTCTTGCCGAGTTCTACCAAACCTCGCTCTGACTCGCTCTAACTCGCTCTGACTCGCTCGCTCGCTCTAACTCGCCCACTCGCTCTAACTCGCTAGCTCACTGTCTCGCTCTAACTCGCTCACTCGCTCTAACTCGCTCACTCGCTCTAACTCGCTCACTCGCTCTAACTCGCTCACTCGCTCTAACTCGCTCACTCGCTCTAACTCGCTCACTCGCTCTAACTCGCTCACTCGCTCTAACTCGCTCACTCGCTCTAACTCGCTTACTCGCTCTAACTCGCTTACTCGCTCTAACTCGCTCACTCGCTCTGACTCGCTCACTCGCTCTAACTCGCTCACTCGCTCTAACTCGCTCACTCGCTCTAACTCGCTCACTCGCTCTAACTCGCTTACTCGCTCTAACTCACTGTCTCGCTCTAACTCGCTCACTCACTGTCTCGCTCGCTCACTGCCTCGCTCTAGCTCGCTTACTCGCTCTAACTCGCTCACTCACTGTCTCGCTCTAAGTCGCCAACTCGCTCTAACTCGCCCACTCGCTCTGACTCGCTCACTCACTGTCTCGCTCTAATTCGCTCGCTCACTGTCTCGCTCTAACTCGCTCACTCGCTCTAACTCGCTCTAACTCGCTCACTCGCTCACTCGCTCTGACTCGCTCACTCGCTCTAACTCACTCACTCGCTCTAACTCGCTCACTCGCTCTAACTCGCTCACTCGCTCTAACTCGCTCTAACTCGCTCACTCGCTCTAACTCGCTCACTCGCTCTAACTCGCTCTAACTCGCTCACTCGCTCTAACTCGCTCACTCGCTCTAACTCGCTCATTCGCTCTAACTCGCTCACTCGCTCTGACTCGCTCACTCACTGTCTTGCTCGCTCACTGCCTCGCTCTAGCTCGCTTACTCGCTCACTCGCTCTAACTCGCTCACTCACTGTCTCGCTCTAAGTCGCTCACTCGCTCTAACTCGCCCACTCGCTCTGACTCGCTCACTCACTGTCTCGCTCTAATTCGCTCGCTCACTGTATCGCTCTAACTCGCTCACTCGCTCTGACTCGCTCACTCGCTCTAACTCGCTCACTCGCTCTAACTCGCTCACTCGCTCTAACTCGCTCACTCGCTCTAACTCGCTCACTCGCTCTAACTCGCTCACTCGCTCTAACTCGCTCACTCGCTCTAACTCGCTCACTCGCTCTAACTCGCTCACTCGCTCTAACTCGCTCACTCGCTCTAACTCGCTCACTCGCTCTGACTCGCTCACTCGCTGTCTTGCTCGCTCACTGCCTCGCTCTAGCTCGCTTACTCGCTCACTCGCTCACTCACTGTCTCGCTCTAAGTCGCTCACTCGCTCTAACTCGCCCACTCGCTCTGACTCGCTCACTCACTGTCTCGCTCTAATTCGCTCGCTCACTGTCTCGCTCTAACTCGCTCACTCGCTCTAACTCGCTTACTCGCTCTAACTCGCTCACTCACTGTCTCGCTCTAACTCGCTCACTCGCTCTAACTCGCTTACTCGCTCTAACTCGCTCACTCACTGTCTCGCTCTAACTCGCTCTGACTCGCTCAGTCACTGTCTCGCTCGCTCACTGCCTCGCTCTAGCTCGCTTACTCGCTCACTCGCTCACTCACTGTCCCGCTCTAACTCGCTCACTCGCTCTAACTCGCTTACTCGCTCTAACTCGCTCACTCGCTCTAACTCGCTTACTCGCTCTAACTCGCTCACTCACTGTCTCGCTCTAACTCGCTCACTCACTGTCTCGCTCGCTCACTGCCTCGCTCTAGCTCGCTTACTCGCTCACTCGCTCACTCACTGTCCCGCTCTAACTTGCTCACTCGCTCACTCGCTCTAACTCGCTCACTCACTGTCTCGCTCTAACTCGCTCACTTGCTCACTCACTGTCTCGCTCTAACTCGCTCACTCGCCCACTCGCTGTCTCGCTCGCTCACTGCCTCGCTCTAGCTCGCTTACTCGCTCACGCACTGTCCCGCTCTAACTCGCTCACTCGCTCTAACTCGCTCACTCGCTCTAACTCGCTCACTCGCTCTAACTCGCTCACTGGCTCTAACTCGCTCAGTTGCTAACTCACTGTCTCGCTCTAACTCGCTCACTCACTGTCTCGCTCTAACTCGCCCACTCGCTCTAACTCGCTAACTCGCTCTAACTCGCTCACTCACTGTCTCGCTCTAACTCGCTCACTCACTGTCTCGCTCTAACTCGCTCACTCACTGTCTCGCTCTAACTCGCTCACTCACTGCCTCGCTCTAACTCGCTCACTCGCTCTAACTCGCTCACTCGCTCTAACTCGCTCACTCGCTCTAACTCGCTCACTCGCTCTAACTCGCTTACTCGCTCTAACTCGCTCACTCGCTCTAACTCGCTCACTCGCTCTAACTCGCTCACTCGCTCTAACTCGCTCACTCACTGTCTCGCTCTAACTCGCTCACTCGCTCACTCACTGCCTCGCTCTAGCTCGCTCACTCGCTCTAACTCGCTCACTCGCTCTGACTCGCTCACTCGCTCTGACTCGTTCAGTCACTGTCTCGCTCGCTCACTGCCTCGCTCTAGCTCGCTTACTCGCTCACTCGCTGTCCCGCTCTAACTCGCTCACTCGCTTACTCACTGTCTCGCTCTAACTCGCTCACTCACTGTCTCGCTCTAACTCGCTCACTCGCTGTCCCGCTCTAACTCGCTCACTCGCTCACTCACTGTCTCGCTCTAACTCGCTCACTCACTGTCTCGCTCTAACTCGCTCACTCACTGTCTCGCTCTAACTCGCTCACTCGCTCACTCACTGTCTCGCTCTAACTCGCTCACTCGTTCACTCACTGTCTCGCTCCAACTCGCTCACTCGCTCTAACTCGCTTACTCGCTCTAACTCGCTCACTCACTGTCTCGCTCTAACTCGCTTACTCGCTCTAACTCGCCCACTCGCTCTAACTCGCTCACTCGCTCTAACTCGCTTACTCGCTCTAACTCGCTCACTCACTGTCTCGCTCTAACTCGCTCACTCGCTCTAACTCGCTCACTCGCTCTAACTCGCTTACTCGCTCTAACTCGCTCACTCGCTCACTCGCTCTAACTCGCTCACTCGCTCTAACTCGCTCACTCGCTCTAACTCGCTTACTCGCTCTAACTCGCTCACTCACTGTCTCGCTCTAACTCGCTTACTCGCTCTAACTCGCTCACTCGCTCTAACTCGCTCACTCGCTCTAACTCGCTTACTCGCTCTAACTCGCTCACTCACTGTCTCGCTCTAACTCGCTCACTCGCTCTAACTCGCTCACTCGCTCTAACTCGCTTACTCGCTCTAACTCGCTCACTCGCTCACTCGCTCTAACTCGCTCACTCGCTCTAACTCGCTCACTCGCTCTAACTCGCTTACTCGCTCTAACTCGCTCACTCACTGTCTCGCTCTAACTCGCTTACTCGCTCTAACTCGCTCACTCACTGTCTCGCTCTAACTCCTCACTCGCTCACTCACTGTCTCGCTCTAACTCGCTCACTCACTGTCTCGCTCTAACTCGCTCACTCACTGTCTCGCTCTAACTCGCTCACTCGCTCTAACTCGCTCACTCGCTCTAACTCGCTCACTCGCTCACTCGCTCTAACTCGCTCACTCGCTCTAACTCGCTCACTCGCTCACTCACTGTCTCGCTCTAACTCGCTCACTCGTTCACTCACTGTCTCGCTCCAACTCGCTCACTCGCTCTAACTCGCTTACTCGCTCTAACTCGCTCACTCACTGTCTCGCTCTAACTCGCTTACTCGCTCTAACTCGCTCACTCGATCTAACTCGCTCACTCGCTCTAACTCATTTACTCGCTCTAACTCGCTCACTCACTGTCTCGCTCTAACTCGCTCACTCACTGTCTCGCTCTAACTCGCTCACTCGCTCTAACTCGCTCACTCACTGTCTCGCTCTAACTCGCTCACTCGCTCACTCACTGTCTCGCTCTAACTCGCTCACTCGCTCTAACTCGCTCACTTGCTCTAACTCGCTCACTCGTTCTAACTCGCTCACTCGCTCTAACTCGCTCACTCGCTCTAACTCGCTCACTCGCTCTAACTCGCTTACTCGCTCTAACTCTAACGTATTAGTTGTGCACGCGTAATGAAATCATTTTGAGAACCTGGGCGAGAAAGTTCGAACATGCAAACGTAAAATTTTGCAAACTCTTCTTAATATCACAGTAGTTTCTGCTCTAGCTAAGGCCAGGCACAATTCAGACGTAGAATGTAGAATTTTCTACTAACTGGTCCAGTATGCTCAGTTTTTCAATTAAGAAATGCAAATTCACAATCGTGCGTTTTGTAAACAGTCACCCCTTAAATGACAACTCAGAAAAATGCAGAAAAAAAAACATCTCACTCCTATATGAAGCAAAAAAGGTTTGCTCACTGAGCTTGGCCACACCACAGAATTTCAAACAAGAAAATCCGGTCATCCCGTATATACATATACATGCTGTCTGGATTTAAATATCGATATAGGGAAATATAACTCCTTGAAGCGAATATTTTTCCGATTGAGCATGGTCTGTGAGAAGGCTTGTTTTGGAGTGAGAGTGAAATCACTAAAATCTGTGACACTGGTGTTGTTGCCCGACGTAGGAACTTAAAATGAGCGATTGTGAGACAACCAGTCATCCTACACAATAACTAAGCGCACCGTCGCGTTTGTAGAAACATTTCGCTCAAGAACGTGCAGCATCGACTAAAAATGCGACATGGCCGTTTGGAAGAGATTTCGCAAACACTGAAGGTATTTTATTAGCTTTAACGCCCAATACCTCCAAATAGCCCTACAACCATTCATAGCGCTCAAAACTAGCATATTCAAAGCAAGTGTGCATTTTATAACAATTATTTGATACCAAATATATGGTAGTCCAATCTGTGCTTGCGTTTCAATTAAGGATTTACGAAGAGCATGAGTGCTTGACCAAGAAAGAGAGATTATGCTCAAGATTAAGTGCTTGCCTAAATGACCCACTCCGAACGACTACATCCGTACCGACCGCAGCAAGTTCAAGCTCTGCTGGATCCAGATTAGAAGCGACAAGTTGTCTACTATAGTTGGTTTCCGCGGAAAGTAGAATCCAATGCAGAATTCCCTGCTCTTGTACTTTTTGCCGTTGAAACTTCCTTTACACAAAACATTGTGCTTAATAGGGAGATTACCCATTATTAGACAAGTGAGAACACGCGTATGATTCATTAGCGTAGACGCCGGGGGCGTTTTTCCATGAATGTGTGAGCACAGTGAACAACTATAGCATAGGCCCACACATTCTTCCTAACAGGTTGAACCGAGAAGCATACCATACATTAGTAAGTGAAACATTACCAGTTCTGTTGGAAGGCGTTCCAGAAGGTGTTTGCTAGAGCATGTGGTTTCAGCATAACGAAGCACCACCACACTCCGGGGCGGAATAATCGCTTGGCTACCGCGATCGCCCGAGCTAACAAGTCTCGATTTTTTCGTTGGGGTAACCTGAAGGCCCTTGTCTACGAGATTCCGATCGAGTCACGTGAAGAGTTAGTCACCGGGATAACCTCCGCTGCTGACGCTGTGCGAGCAATGCCTGACATATTTCGAGACGGCCAACGAAACCTTTGCATGTGCCACCAGATGTGTATAGTGGTTCGCGAAGGCACCCTAGCAGCTATTGTAAGATGACAAGTAGCTTTGTGTGGTTCTAGAGCTATAACGAGTAATTTATCTTATAAAGTAAATCATTTATGCATGCACTCAATCTCGACATGCCACCCGGAAAACCTTAATAAATACATAGCCGCGGATTGGGTCCGCATGAGTGATACCAAAATCGTTATAAATGGCGAATTTGTCTGAGTGTGTTTGCTTTGAGCGCTGTGAATAGTCGCATAATTATATTTTTAAAGTGTTGGACGTAAAAGCTAATAAAAAAACTTCAATTTTTGCGAATTCTCTTCTAAACGACCATGCCGCATATTCTAACCGTCTATGTGTGTTCTTCAGAAGAAGCAGAATTTTTTTCTCAAATTTCTTCAAACATGACTTTGTGCTTAGTTTTTGTAAAGGAGGCCTAGTTGTCTCGCAATCACACAGTTTGTGCTTCTATGTGGAGCAACAACACCAGTGTCACAGATTTAGTAAGTTAACTCTGACTCCGAAAGAAGACCTCTTTCGGCAGAAAATATTTGCTTTAACAAACTCTACACGTCCCTATGTCGATCTTCAATTCAAAAATTTCGGACACCGTATATAAATTAACTCTACATTTATATCCATCAATAATAAGAGGCCCACATAATAAGGGTTCGCAGACTTCTCTGCATTCGAGCCTACCCGATCACCCTTAATTTTTAAATCAAAGCGTTTATTTGCAAACATTATCAAAACGCATTATCTAATATATATATATATATATATATATATATATATAATCGAAACGTTGAAGCACAGCGTTCCTATATATATATATATTTAGGAACGCTGTGCTACAACGTTTCGAGCGAGGCTGAATCGGCGACAATAGTGGTCTTGGATTGAGTAACTCTTTGATATCGATTACTCGTCCGCCTGCAGCGGAACCGATCGGAGCTCTCCTGCGCGTCGCGGTTCTCTCCTGCTCGAACTTGTACGGGGGCCTCAGCGCCAACGTTTCCCGCCACTGGTTCCCACGAACTGCCGACTGCTGCAGCTTGCGAATACTAATGAATATTCATACGCACGTACGTTATCATTCGCCCGCTTTGCGCCGGAGAAGAGGCGGGGGGAGGGAGTTCGGCTCACCGGAGCCGCTGGACAGATGGACAGACGAATAGGTAGATACTCGTAGATGAAAATGTATGTAGTATACGCTTCGGCCCGAATTCAGTCAGTCGCCTTTCGGCGGCCAAAACGGGCCCCAAGGGCTCGTTCGGGTGTTTGTAGATATGTGTATTCGAGTTTGAACGTGTGGACGCGTCCACGCAGGTGTGCGCTCTCCACCGTTCCAACACACATCGCCCTATACAGAGAAGTACGACTGAGACACTGACTCCACGAAGCAATTTCTCTCACTACTCCTGCCCCTTCTCGTTATCTCTCTCTCTATATATATATTGGAATTTCTGTCTCGCTCCTGAAGTAGTTCCCGAGCAGAAGATGGCAGACGCCCAGTCCTACATACACGTTTAACGTTTGCCTGCCTCTCGCCCATTACTCACCTGGCTGCTTGAGTCGTCTTCAAATTTCTAGTCAGGAGGATAAGATAAAGGTACAGATTAAGGGTAAGAATAATAGTACTCATAAAATCGTGTATTGGATCGGACCTGATCGTTTGTCACAGGCATTTAGCGTTATACGTCGGCATTAGCATTTGAGTCGTTACATTGATTTTTAACACAGTAAACAATACTTTGAATTGCCAAAGCTCACTTCAGTTAGCCTGAATAAAGTGCATTAAGAAAGTGGAATTCGACAAAATACAAATAACAATATTTTCCGACAAGATAGAAATGGTGATTAAGGAGACTAAAGTAAAGTTTTCAGGCTGACCCTCAGCCGAGATTTAACGTCCACGGAACTGTTTTTCACATTGCTTTATAGATGGACCCACATAAATACAAATGTGTAACGGTGGGGCTCGAACCCGCATACCTACGTGTCTCCTTCGGTTGCAAGACGCAGAATTAGGCCACCACGCCACCGGGCTCGACGATTAAGAAGTCTGCATCACTGCACCCAAGTGCACTTTAGTAACCAAATTTCTCAAATTTCTAGACTTAACTTCTACGCGTAAACGGCAGGTTTTGTTGTTTTGCCATAAATGGCGCCAAAGTCTACATGTTTATATTCTCTTTATGAGCGTTTATAAATCTATGAAAAATAATATTTATATTCTCCGGTACTGTCCAAACGCATGTATTGTTCCCCGGGTAAGAAATAAATTTACCGATAAACCAGTACCGTGAGCCAAGCTGATTTAGTATACAAATCAAATGTAACGCTGCCTATTTCGTTGTGAAATAGGCAGCGTTTGTGCCGTTTCCTGCGTTAAACTGTGCTATTGTCACTTGCCTATATCACGTATGATCTGCACTTTGAGATGGTCTGACTGTGAGTACATCGCCTTACGATGATGATAATAGAACGCCTTTTTATTAGGTTAAAATTGCGTGGTTCGTGTGCTGCGATACTACGGGGTTTTTGACCGTAGGCATACAACGAAGGTGCACCAGGTGTTCCCACCCAGAGCCAATAAATGTAATTAACTAGACAATCAGCAACGAAGTCATGACATACAGCCACAGGACACGCTTACATACAAACTGACGTACGTACATACACGATATGCCACACGGTTACCCCGAAAACCGCCGCCGAATGGACATTTAGTGCGTACTCAGAGCGATGTCGCCGGTGTCAGCGTCGATGGCCACAGCTGCCGGCATGGTCGGCCATCTTTAGTACAGCTAGGGATAAGCTTCATTCATTTGGCCATGCGCTGACGTTAACTCACGAAGCATATTAGCTGCAAAATAAGAACGGCTGGTCGTCTATGATATAAGCGAATAGACTTGCAGACAAACAGAGGAATAAACGAGCAAACGAAAGAAGAACGGCCCCCTGTTCGACAAGTTAATGATGATCCACCAGTGCGCCTGGGTGGAGTTAACCGGATGCGTAGCTAACTATCCGCCGGTTCATAAACCCAACTAACGAAACCTTGATGATAACAACGACGACAACAACAACAATGACAACAAAAACAAGAACAGCTATAACAACAGCAACAAGAGCAACAACAGCAGCTACAACAACAACAGCAGCAGCAACCACAACAACAGCAACAACAACCATAGCGATGACAGCAACAACAACCATAGCGATGACAGTGATGGCCATCAGCAGTAGCAGCAACAACAACAACAACAATCTGACCACCATTACCATTGACGACGACAGCGAGAACGACGACAAGGACTTCGACTACGACCACGACGAAATAGGCAATAGATCGACAGGATGGTTAGTTCATTTTGAGCCATTACCGATTCGCTCGTGGTGGGGTAGTTGTGGTAGTGGTTGGGATGGGCGTAGGGGTGATGATGGTAACAGGAGGACGATGCGTGGCGACCAATGGCAGACACCCACAATCAGCCTCCGTCCCGGATATGCGGAATCTGCTCAACGTGACAGTCTAGTGTCGTTCGTCTGCCTATTCCGCGTGTTCGCTCGCTTCTTCTCTCTGCTTTCGCCTGTGGCTTCTGTCGTTGATGTTGCAAATGCGAAGCGATTTAACGAGACGACGAGATTGCGACACGAAATAGCCAGCAGCTCAGTCATTTGCCCGAGTGGAACGGAACGATTGCACGGTCGCGCGCCTCAAATTGTGCATACATACAGCTCGGTGGTCCAACGACCACTGACAGTGCCTATGGAAACCAGACTTCGATACGACTGGCCGCGATAAAAGCGCGTCGAGTGAATGTTGAGTTTGGTGCTAGTGAATGTTGGGTTGGGTACCCAGTGAATGTTGGGTTGGGTACAAGTGTGTGTTGAGACCCGTACGAGTGAACTGGTCGGCACGCGCGTGGCTGGATCTAGCGGCGGAACCATAGCCGCGGGGCACGGCGGGTAACACCGCGGACAGCAACCCTGCTGGAAGACGACGCAGATACGGTAAACGAACTTGGCCCCCGCGTTCGCGGAGCCAAACTAGAGCATCCGTTGACAGCACTGCTGTAGAGGCCCCATGAAAGCTAAGGGGCTAAGGGGGACAGGAGGGCCCGATACAGCAAGCGCCACTCAAACATTGCTACGTTGTGGCTGTGGTCTTCTTTTTCTTCATCCTCTTCTTCGTTCTTGCCTTGCTTTTTTCGTGCTCTCTTTGCACAACGCGCACGCATCTCTCCTGCTGCTGCTGCTGCGGCTCAGCTAGTCGGGCTGTTCGATTGGGCTCCTTCGGCGTCTGAAGATAAATGAACCTTTCCTCTTCTCTAAAGCCAATTTCTTTTCCGTCTTTACCATGTTGCACTTCACCACTCTCGCTATTTCTTTCTCTCTCTCTCCCCTCTCTCTCTCGTTCTCTGTCTTACGTTATACGATATCTCACCAAACGGGTTCGTTTTTCTGTTTCTTCGTTTCCATCATTTATCGTGCTCTTTCATAGACAATATATAGTTCCTGCACACACACACACAAGAGCAACACGCCTACGCTCGGTGGTTCCTCTATTATTAATACTTTGTCTGTTTGCGGATGATTGTCGTGTTGTCGGAATAGATAAAGATGTATCTAAAAAAAATGTTGTACGTCGTTCAGACGTTGCTGTGCTCATTGCCGAATGGTGTGCTACGCAGATACTTTTGCAAAGATATATAAGCCAGATTCAGTCATGCGTTGACGAGCTTTTGATGAAAAAAAAAACGCATTGTTTATTTGAGTAAGACGCAGAGATACATTTGATCTTTGCGGTTACATATATTGGTGAAACTACGATAGAAAATGTGTACCGTGTCGGTCACACGGTACAATTTTCTATCGTACCGTAAGCATAATACACCCGCTTTTAAATTTCAGCTTGTTAGGTAAGCAAATATATATATATATATATATATATATATATATACGAGTATATATACAGAGCAAGATGGCTTAGTGGCAAAGCCTTTGCCTTGCATTCGGGAGGACTGGGTTTAAGACCCAGACCGGCCACTCTTAAATTGGTTCGCATGGTTTCCAATTTAGACAAGGTAAATGCCGAAGTGGATTAAAAATTAGCCGTGACATAAAAAAAACCGTACGCAGGCAATAGCCTTACGGAAAAAAATAAAAAATAAAAACATATATAAATACTAACATTGTATAAAATATATACAAACATATATATATATATATATATATATATATATATATATATATATATGTTCCACGGGTATTTATAATAAAGCCATTACGTTTAGTGTGCATAATGCTTTGCAGTTGCGTGAGCTATGACCAACTTGGTCATGGTAACCCAGCGTAGTTGGTACAGAAACCACAACTTTTTTTGTAACTATACATACGCAATTAAACAGAGATTATTTTGGTGTTCTGCGCACTACGGATAAACTAAGCTAGAACCCTTAGCTTTTGTCAGCAAGCAAACAATTGGTGCCTCTGACCACAAATGATCTATATCTATGTAAGTTATACGTAAATTATAGAGCCATGACGAAAGTAGGAACTTCAAACAATGTCTACAATCGAAGTTCACTACTGCGACAGACACAAAACGCATTGCCAAAGAGAACATTCCATCTTATCAGGGCTGCTTGTCCATGCTGATGCGTAAATCCGATTCGGGGAACACAAACAAATAGTCTGTCCAGCGCCAATTTATAGGGCCCCTGCGTGGGCTAAGCCTTTTGCTAGGCGAAAGCTTTGACGAAAACGCAATTTCGAAGTCGCGTTGACCTTGCGGCTGGTCTTTTTCGTTGTTTTTGTTAAAGTCGAACGCTTGCGCGTTTGGTCCGACAAACTCTCCGTACTCGCTGCTTGAAGCAAAGAGTGACTGATCGAAACCATTGAAGTTGCGGACATGGTCAGCTAACACAACCGTCTGCAAAACGGTTGTAACAACTTTCTCGATAGACAGCTCTGCGGCTCGACTGCATTTTGTTTTGATTCTAGGTAGCAAGCGCGCAGAATTCCGGCAACCAGAGAAGCAAACATACAAGAAAACAGTTTATCACATTTGGTATTGTTACACAGAATTCAAATTGTACTATACAGGTTCATAAGGTCCCGAACACGGCATTCGGTTTCGCTAATTGTAAACCGATATAGAATATGTTGTGTATGCATTTATCCAGGAAATATCAGCCAGGCAACATTGAATTGGCTGGCGCTGACCGACATAGCTCATGATGATATTTGGTGCAAACGAGGCCGCAAAATGTGCACCGACACACATCGCAAAAGTTGTGAAGTTCAGTTCGTTGGTACAGTTTGTGGTGGAACCCGTAAACAGAGAAACAAGTGGATCTATATGAAGTAACAAGTGTTAAAGATATCTTTCGAGGCGAACCTCATGGGCGTAAAGCAGGAGTAGTAAGGATAAGCAGAAGCCGATTTGATAGTGGGCACACCGCGTCGTCCGCCTTCTAGTAGCACCTCGTAGCCAAAGACAAGCGAAATATAGTATGGACAAATCTTCACTGCTGCTTTAACTGCCCGAAAGTTTAACACATCGGTAAGGACTGCAAAGGAGGCAGGATTAAAGGTTTAAGATTCTATCGATGTGGTCAGAGTGAACATATCGGAAAATGCGCGGAGATAATCTCTACCTGCAGCACGCTCAAGGCTGAGGGCCACCACGTAAACTTGATGGCTTGCCCTGTATATAGAAAAGGAATTAAAGAGCTTAGAATGTCAGCTGCACCCACGATACCACGGTACCCACGATAAAAGTGACGGAGAAACGTAGAGAAGCGCTGACTAAACCAGAAGACAAAGGCAAAAGAACAGTCGAAAAGGGTAAAGAAAAGAAAAATCGCAAGAATACGACTGTGCAAAATTGACGGCGGTGACTGTAGATGAAATGGGGCAAGTCCGTTTTTTTTTTAGAGGACTGACTGGAATATGCGGTTGCACACACGGACACCGCAGCAGGGTAACTCCCTGCAAGCGCGAAACGGTAGTGTGGGACTCCAACCCACTAAAAACCAGTCATGTCCCCGTCTGACTGGGAACTGTTTGCGCATAACATCAAACAGTCAGGGGAGGGGCGAGTCTATTACTCCTGGCGGGTGTGTTTCTGGGGAGCCTCGGGGAGGCGCGAGCGAATTCGAAGGCAGGCTCTTGGTTTCTCCTGCAGTATGTTTTTACAAACCTGCGACACTTCGTTCCAGTCTGATGGTGTCATTTTCTTGATGATGTCCTGTAGGTTAAGAGCAGGCTTGTTCCTTAAAAACTGCATTAGACTTAAGCGCCCATGATGGACACCTCAGTACGGTGTGCTCTGGAGTGTCGTCGAGTCCCTCGCCGCAGTAAACGCACGTGGGGCTGGGGACCTTCCCGATTCTGAACAGGTGCGACTGGAAATCGCCACGACTTGTGAGAACCCGGGTTTGTGTAGAATGTAAGTCCCCCCCTGGCCGGTTGAACTAGCCTTTGATGTCGGGAATCAGAGTGCGGAGGCTAGCGCGTGTAGCACCTGCTCCGGGCCTTCCCAGTCCTCCTGCCAGAGGTCGATTATGCGCTAACGCTCCTCGTCTTTTTTGAGGTCTGGGTTGTCCCCTAGGCAGCGGCGCTCAGCTGCCTTCATATCATAAAGGATCTTTCCGGCAAAGACGAAGGCCGCCGCAGCGCTAGCAGTTCTGTACGCTGCGATTACCCTGAGAGCTCCGACCCTCTGGGCCCGACGCAAGCGAGTCCTGTTTGCGGCGAATTTTAGAGTGTCGGTGGGCCAGGCCGGAGTTCCGTACAGGTCAACCGACTCGGCCGCGGACATAATGTTTCGTCTTCTCAGCTGCCGTGGACCATATGTATTGAGCATGAGACATGCGAAGTCATTGGCTGTTTCTGTTGCCTTTTCTGTCCCGCCGCACGTGTTTGGTACCACTGAAGCATCTGTCAAAGGTAACCCTAAGGTACTTTAAGTTGTTAGCGAGTGCGATCTTCAGTCCTTCTAGATGGAGGTGAATAGCAGGGCATTTTCTCAAGCCCGCCAAGAGCATCGCCTCGCTTTTGGCTGGGGCGAGGGCAAGCCCCGCCTTTTACATCCAGCGGGCGACGTCGATGAGTGCTTCGTTCGTACGGCTCTGTAGCAGGTCCGCGGGCCGAGCCTGAACGGTTAGGACAAGGTCGTCAGCGTAGGCAATGAGGTTCACAGACGCAGCACGTCGCCGTAGGGAGCCAAGTATAGAGTCCTGTGGCACCCCTGCAGTTATGTTAAAAACGGACTTGTGGGACTGGATCGTCCAGTCATGAAGATAATTTATATGAGCTTTCGTAGATAAAAAGGTTTTCCTGTGGAGAGTCTTCAGGATGACTCTCCACGGTAGGCTGTTAAAAGCGTTCTTGGCATCCAAAAAATGGCAAGGAACAAGTCCCGTCTTCCGGGCGGGGACTCGCGGAGGAGTTCAACCTGCGTCTAAATCCGCCTTATGGCTCCGATGGTTAAGCGGCCTATGCGGTCGGACAGCAGGTCGCTCCTCTCCGCGAACTTCCGGAGGCGTGTCTCCACGATGGGACTTGAATGCTTTACCCAAGGAGTAGGCAGATCGGGCGGTAGAACCCGGAGTCCTTGCGTATGAGGACAAGGCCTGCGGCCTCTCATGCTGCAGGGAGTGAGCCCGTCCGGAACATCTCAGTCGCCGCGGCGGCTACTGCTTCCGGGTATTCCGTCATTAGCAGCTTAACCGCAGAGACTCTCTGTCGAGGAGTGCAGGACTTGAGGCCCGTAACAAGCTGTCTTTGTCGGTAAGGGGCTCTACACAATCAGTGCAAACCCGATTTTACAGAAAAACGCAAAGTAAACGCAAGCCTTCGAAAAGCGTTCAAAGTTCAAACGTCGCCTAACTTACCCATCAGTGGTTCAAGCCGATCGGTGGCTCAACTTGGTTCCGCTTCCTGGAAGTGTGTATGCGTATATACTGCATACATAACTGACTGTGCATCATCATCATCATATTATTATTATTATTACGATCTTTTATTGATCATAATCTTTTATTGATGACGGCGAGCGCATCACTCGGGCCCTAGTGGCGATCACGCTCCCTAAGGACGCAACGCTTCTCCAGGACAAGAATCTCCTGGACCAGGCGCTGAAAAAACCCAAAGCCCTCGCGGGCTCAAGGGACCTTGGGCCAGGGCGAGCGGAGGGGAGTCGGCAAACTCTTGGAATGCCTCTCCCGGGCACAAGACCTACATCTTGCTGTCACCCCTACGGCGCGCACAGACAGAGGGGGCAGACGGTTGCAAGAAGAGCTCGGCCAGCACCACAACAACTTTCCTTCTTAAAAAGAAGGAAGGCAAGACTTACGCCGACATGATCAAAGAGCTGGGTGTCAAGGTGGACCCCAATGCCCACAACGTGAGAGTAAACCGAGTTCAACAACTGCCCAGCGGAGATGTGCGGTTGGTGGTGGCAGAGGCGGCAAAAGAAGGGGCCAGCCCCTTTTTCCAGGCACTGCAGTCAGCCTGGGAGACGGACGCCAGCGTCGACACGACGTTCCTAAAGCGTCTCCTGATCAGGGATGTCATTGAGGGTACCACCCAGCAAGACATCGAGGCTGCCATCCGCAAGGCGCTGCCCATCGAGGGAGCACTTGCCGTGGAACCCCCACAAATAGGGCCACCGGCAGATGGACGTCCTTGGTCCGAGGCCAGGCTCCTAAACATTGAACGCATCCACATGGGGTGGTCCTCGTGCCCAATCGCAGAGTGGATCACCGTGCCGACGTGCCAGCGCTGCCATCGAGTGGGCCACTCTGCTCACTCGTGCACTGGCGCGGTCGTCACAGGTGCGGGGTAGTTGGGCACCTCTCGAGAGAATGCAAAGCGGCGGCAACCTTCTATAACTGCAGCGAAGCAGGACAAGCGGCCAACGTTGCCGCTTGTCCGAAGTACAGAGAGCAACTGGAGGAGCTCCGCCGCCGCGGCACCCGGCCAACGGCCGCGCACGACGCGATAACACGAGTGCCAAACCCAACCCCGGCACCGGCCACCCACGAGGACTACCCCAGTGACGCCGTGGACGCCGAAGGGTTCACCCTGGTCACCCAAGAAAGCCGCAAGAGGGTACAGACATCGCCTCCTTTGGACCCTCGTGCAACGAAGGCATCTAACAAGCAAGCCACGCCCACCAACGACAATGACGCCAGTTCTTAAAGTACTCCAGATCAACTGCAATCGCAGCAGAGGCGCGCACAACATGCTCCAGAAGGTCAGCAGCAGAGTAGGAGCCGACCTGTTGTTGCTTAGCGAGCCTAACATCCGGTGGGCAGAAAACCGTTTCCCGGACTGTTTTGCAGACGCCGACAGCGCTACGAGCATCGTACTTGACCATCGCAGCATTTTATTCCTGCTACTGCAGTCCTAACGTTCCACTTGACATCCTTAACAGGCTTTTAGACGACTTGTCTTCCTCTTTTAACCAAACCCACGCGCCAATTTTAGTAATAACCGGAGATTTTAACGCCGCGGCCAGCGCATGGAGCTCGGCAGGAACCAGTCAAAGGGGGCTCGCAATCCTCGACTGGTTAGCGGCTGAAGACCTCGTAGTTCTTAATAAGAGTACGCCCACCTTTTACAGGGCCGGGCGCACCTCATGTAGCGATCTTACTATCACGCGCAGGGCCGATGCCAACAAGATTTTAGACTGGAAGGTGCTACAGGAAGAGGAATTCCTCAGCGACCATTTTATCATCGAATCCCACGTGACTACTGCCGCGATGACAAATCCAACGCAACGTCCGCTCATCATACGCCAGGGAGCCGAACAACTTCGGAGGTCCCTCCGGTCCCTTATAGCAGCAGAGGGACCTCCAACTACAGCGGAGGGTCTCCAGCTGCTCCTAGAAAAGGCGTGCGCGGTCTCCCCAGGCCGTCCTGCACGTCCAGGACACCGAGGAAAGCCAAACTACTGGTGGACCGCAGCTCTGGGACAACTACGACGGAAATGTCTAAAAGCGCGACGGTGGCTCACCCGCGCCAGGAGATCTTCACGCGATGTGGAGGCCGCCAGACGCTTTGGAGCCGTATAGAAGAATTTGCGGGCTCTCCTGCGTAAGGAAATCTTCAGGAGCAAGGAACGCTCCTGGAGGGCCTTCCTGGAAGAGCTAAAGGACGACCCCTGGAGGCGCCCATATAAAATAATTAGGGGGCTCCCCCTTACAAGCACAGGGTAGAAATATCTCCGGAAGATGCGTGGGTGGCGATCGAGGCGCTCTTTCCTCAACATTCACCCTTCGACCGCGCCCCTTACCTAGAGGCTTCAGGGGAGGAGGAAGAGGATCCCCGGAGGTCACGCTCCAAGAGCTGCTGGACGCTGCGGCATGCCTCAAACAGGGAAAGGCACCGGGCCCAGATGGTGTCCCGGTCTCCGCGGTCACAAGACTGATGAAAGAATTTCCAGAAGCGGTGGCGTCAGCGGCGACCGGGATGCTCCGATCGGGCTCGTTTCCCAGCCCATGGAGGGCCGCAAGCTTGGTCCTCATATCCAAAGGCCCCAGCTCTTACCGCCCTATTTGCCTACTCGGCTCCCTGGCCAAAGCTTTCGAGTCTATCGTGGAGGCACGCCTCCGGGACTTCGCGGAAGAGAACGACCTGCTGTCAGAGGCCCAGCACGAGTTCCGCAAAGGCCACTCAACAATCGGCGTCATAAAGCAGATCCAGGCGCAGGCCGAACTCCTCCGCGAATCCCCGCCAAGAAGACGGGACCTCTACCTCGTTATTTTACTGGACGTACGAAACGCTTTTAACAGCCTACAATGGAGAGTCATGGTGGAGACTCTTCACAGGAAGAACGTTCCCTTTTACCTACGGGGCATTATATCAAACTACCTAAAGGACCGGACAGTACAGTTCCACGGAATCGTTTTGCACTTGAAGACGTCGCCCACTGGATGCAAGCGGCGGGACTCGCCCTCGCCCCCGCCAAGAGCGAGGCCATACTCTTGGTAGGACGGAGAAACTGTCCTGCCCTTCACCTTCGCCTAGAAGACCAAGAGATTGCGCTTGTTGACAAGGTCAGGTACCTCGGGGTCACCCTAGACAGGGGTCTACGCGGCAGTGAACACGTGCGGCGGGCGACGGAGAAAGTAACCAAGTCAGCAAACAACGTCGCACGGCTTATGCCTAATAGTCATGGACCACGACAAACCCAGCGGCGAATAATCATGTCCGGGGCCGAGTCAGTCGCTCTGTACGGAGCTCCGGCCTGGCCGATCGACACCCTAAAGCTTGCCGTCAACAGGACGGGCCTGCGTCGGGCCCAGAGGGTCGGAGCCCTCAGGGTGATCACGGCGTACCGGACGGTAAGGCCAGCGGCGGCTTTCGTTCTTGCTGGAACGATTCCCTGGTATCTAAAAGCTGCCGAACGAAGCCGCTTATGGGGTAACCCCCAGCGCAAGAAGGACGAGGAGCGTCGGCATACTATCGACCTCTGGCAGGAAGCATGGACCGGCCTACGAGAGGGTGCCCCTGGCACCAGTCTCCGCGCCGTTCTACCCGACATCAAAGAATGGCTAAACCGTCCGGGGAGTGAACTCACCTTCTACACGACCCAGATCCTGACAGGGCATGGCGACTTCCAGTCCTACTTGTTCAGGATCGGAAAGGCTCCCAGTCCTAAATGCATCCACTGCGGCGACGGACCGGAAGACACTTCAGACCACACGGCACTGAAGTGTCCAGCATGGGCGGAACAGCGCGTACCTATACTGCTCCTAATGAACACAACGGATTTTAACCTACGCGGCGTCTGCAAAAAATGAGAGGGAACGCTTTTAAACTGGAACACCACAGCCGGAGTCTTCAGATCTACAGAAGAAAACGAGCGCCAACTACCTACGGCGCCCCCCCCCCCCTCCCCGTGGCTCCCGGGGAACACACCCGCCAGGAGTAGAAGACTCGCTCCCCCTGACTGTTTGAAAATATGCGCAACGCAGTTCCCAGTCAGTGTGGGGGACGGGGACATGACTGATTTTTAGTGGGTTAGAGTCCCACACTACCGGCCCGCATCTGCAGGGAGCTCCCCTGCCGCGGTGCCCGCGTGTGCAACCGCATTTCCCAGTTAGTCCTCTATAATAAAAAAAAACCCTGCCCGACTCGACGTCGCATGTACCCCGAACATTACGCCCAACAGGTCCTTGTTCTCAATCAGGCGGTGCAGCTGTCTTATGTCAGCTTCTTTAAACAACTCGGTCATGGATTTAGGCTCGATGGCGTGCCTTTTTACCCTACACCGCTTTTCAACCCTTCTTATAAAGCGATGTTGCATTTTTTCTAGTAATCCAAGATCACTAAGTGTTGTAGGGTTCCACATCTAGCATTCATACATAAATAGTGCCACAACATGTTATTTATACAGCTTTAAATACGCAGAGGCACTTCTTACAAGAAACACATGGATAATCCAGTTGCACAAAGATGAACATTTTGCGGCAACATGGGTAACCTGCTCAGTGAATATCAAGGACGTCGGTAAGTGCACACCAAAGTCTTTCGCATATTCCATTTTTGTTAGAACTTGCCGTCTAGCATGTAGTTATGCTTAGCATTTCTAATGCCGAGATGCAGTACTCCACACTTGCGGGCAGATACTTTTAGACGCATCTTCGACGACAACACAATAAAGTCGTTAAGTACACATTTTAACACGTTCGCATCATTATAATCCCGAACAGGCATGTAAAGCTTGATGTCATCGGCGTATATTACCGTGTATTTTATGTGTATTTCCGTGTATTTTATATATATTATCTGTGTATTTTATGAGTAAAAAATATATGCCACAGGCATATTTTGTGGTGCGCTAAAGCACAGACGACAACAATAGTAGTTCATTCTTGATCTCTGCTCTTGCCCTTGCTCTGGAGCAACAGTTATAGATATAGAAATAAACCGTCTGTACACAACGGTACAAGCCCGTACGACCTGTAAACAGTTAAGATTCTTTATGATGACGCGATTTTTGTGGCTAGATCTCTCCCTACCACCATCTACATGTGCTTGCACGCAAACGTATAAAGGGAGGAAACTAGTTACGCTGACATCGGCAATAGATTAATTTCGCCGTTTTGGAAACACAATTGCGCTGTTATTTGCAATTCGAACATCGAACGTAAAACAATAAAGAAGCCGAACTAGCACAAAGTAGTTGCAGCTACTTTGCGTTTTGTATACACCCAACGTACGTGGCCCGAATTTCCATGTATGCTTTGTAAGTTTCATTTTAAGGCCTTAATATCGAATGCTTTTGAAAGACAACGCTATGTTTGGGAAACAACCATACTGGCCCTGTCGCCGTGTTGCAGAGAAGAAGGTGGTTATCTATGGTATTTTTGAGAGACAAGCTTTTCTTCTATTCCGAGGGAACTTATCTTTGCTTGGTTTTGTTGCTGCTGCTGCCGCTACTCTAACTTACACGCTAGTTGTGTGTGAACAACAGTTCGTATAAAGCATGCCACTCGTACTTATTGGTAGGCCTTACTGATAGAGACGACTTGTAGACAAATGCGTTGCCAATCATCTTTACCGCCCACAACGTCGTAGTGCTTCACGGAAACATCAAAGGGGCAGGCGACCTTGACGTCTGAAACGTTTGAAATTCCGCATTTCGCTCAATATACTCGTATATTGAGCCATGCACTGTGCGGTAACTTCAAACAACTGCACCGATACTTTGATAGTCAATGACGGTTTATGCCGAAATATTGTCGCTATTACCAAAACGGCAAACAGATATGTACATTTTAGGACAAATACGGGTGTCGCCAACGTGCGCGCACAAACCAATGAAGGCCAAACTATTACAATACCATTCTTGTTTCAGAAGTTCAGGATCAGCAATACTATTGGGATAAGTGAAATTCAAAAGCAGCTTCTAGGATCATTCCGACTTGAACTATTGACGTAAACCGTGTAACTAATCGAATATTACTTTGCATTAAATAGACACACTACTTTAGAAGCATATATGTCATTGTTGTACGCTTTCCGGTAAGTAGTTTGGCCTGAGTCTCTTCACGTCACTTGCCGTTTCTCGCCATTGGTATGCGTAAGTTGGCTTTTGCTTAAGCAGTTTTGGGTTGGGTCAAATCCTTGTAAAAAAAAATTTGCTCGCACCATAAAAGTATCTGTCGAAAATGTTCGGTGATCCCAGCACACCATAATAGCCGTAGTCTTCTGTGGCGTAGCAAGTGCCCGTATATTGCGGGTTGTTTGCAAACCCATCGCTGTCCATAAGGGAGCGGCATAAATAGAAATCTTATCAGCCTTCTCGTGGTCAGGTCTGTAAGACTTTCATTTGCAGCGACGTAAACAAATTAAGGTGTGTCCGTTAAGCTTATATCTAGATTCGCCGCTAAAGTCTTAGCTTTTATCTCGATTGGGATCGGGCAACCGTCCAGCAATGTAGTCACGTCTTGTGTCCTCCATCTGACTATTAATGTAGAGGGCCTACGCTTTTGGACTGTCAACTCTAACTGGCGTTTTGTCATGCACATAGAAACTTTTGTCAGCACTCCCTTAACGCCACCCATAGAGAAATCTTCTATTTTCGAGACACCAACGTACGTTAGATTTCACAAAATCGAACTGCAGCACTGCAGCACTTCCGCGATCTCTGTGCACTTAGGCTTTGCTATGCCAAATAGGATAGCATACTGCGCCAGTGGTAGGCAGATATGTCCCTTCTATCCAAAGCGGTACCTTTTATAGACTTTCATTGTCGTCCAAATGCATTTCGTCCAGGATAATTACTGAGACAATGGAAGCGGAAGGCGCTCCTCCCTACTCCCTGGTTGCGCATGTATACAGCTCTTGAACTAAAGTTAGAGGCATACAAAAAACGCAAGGAAAACCATGGCCGTTCAGTCAGATACATGAAAGGCATCCCCACAGCAAAGCTAAACAACGCTATGCGAAGTGACATGGCATGAAACTACCGATATATCCCTCTCAAAGGCAACTGCTCAAAGTGGCTACAATGCTTGTATACGTTTGAAGGCAGTTGTGTCAGCAAGGTGTGCGATCAGTGTTAAACCAACCTGGTTCCAAATACACTTCGACTGAAGTGTTATCTGGATTATACTTTAAAGTTTTCAATGTGCTTTCTTGTTTTGTATTATTCTATATTGATATCCAGTACACTTGTGTACATATTTATAAATGTTGAACATCATAAACGCCAAGTAGACACCACACGGCCCCGCGGTCGTGAAATGCCTTTCTTGTTCTTAGCAGCAGCAGCAGCAGCAGCAGTAACAGCTGCAGTTGCGGTTAGTTAAACCGCTTAACTTTAGAGGACCTCTGTCCGTTGCTGACCTTCATTGCGGAATGAGGGCGCCGTTCACAACCAGCTGCTCAGCACGCTGGTCGATCCTCCGAGCCCTCTGGCTCTTCCTCGCAAGACGATGGCTGGCCGCCCACGACGAAGATTTGTCGTAGGCCAGCCAAAGTTAGCAGAAGGTTAGAGGACATTTGGGGGTTTTCTGCTGCTGCTGGTAGCGTTGTAGCCGCGCTGGGTGCCGCTGCTGTTGTGGCTGCTGCAGCTGCTGCTGCTACGGCAAGCCTTAAACAATGTTTCGTGCTGTCGTCAGTCATATACACGCACGTCTGACCCTCAATGGCCTGCTGTGCTTAGTGATTTTGCTCGTTCACTTTTTGTCTCTCAGGCGCGCAATTGACTAAATACGGCTCGCTTGGCTGGCTGTTCCGCCATGAATTCATGTGTCGTCAGCGTTTCTTCCACTTCACGCTGCTGCCATAACGATGGCATGCGTTGCGTCGCCTGCTGGACCGAGTCGGCCACTAGTTGGCGAAGTACTATAACAACAATATTTTGCTTGCGTGCAGACGGCGAGTGTAGAATTGGAGAGGCGGTGAGTGAGAGAGAAGAGTAGTAATATGGCAATATTTTCCCACGGGCGATTGAAAAGCTCTGCGCCGCACGTTAGTCCGATTTGAGTTGAATCGTTGATACGAGCCGAGAAAACGTTGTGAGAAAGTGCCGATTGCAGGGGCTTGAGCTGTACTTTCTGCCTCCTACCGTTTTTTTGCCCCGTCAATTTTTGCCGCCGTATGCATCGCTTTGACTGACCCATATAAAGCGATTTTTGTGCGGCATACTAACTAGTTGACCGGGCGCATACTACAATACGTCGTACAATTTCTGCAAAATTATTTACAAATCTAACAAAGTATGTTTATACACTACGCTAAACTAGCAAAGTATGTTTATACACTACGCTAAACTAACAAAGTATGTTTATATACTACGCTAAACGACTGGTCTTGTTTAGTTCAGCCAACAGTTTTGGAGCCAGCACAACTTCGGAAACTAAGAGCTTTCTTTTACCACTTCTAACAATTGAGAGCGTCCGATCTTTGGCGTAGAGCTAGACAAAAAATTAAAGTGCTTTGCTCATCGACTAACTTTTACTTAATTTGCAATGGGGTGTAAACACCCCCTTTTTATAGAGCATCTCTAATGCAGTTATTCTTAGCAGCGCTTTTGTACATTATCAAGCGTCACAATCACCTGAGTTCTGTACCAGAGCTATTTCAGATTTCAGAGTCTTTTTAGCAAGATACTTAAGCAAATAATCATCAGTAGTCAATGAGACGGTCTAACGCAATAGATGCTACGATTTTCAGTAACAACGACTTTGTCAGATGATTACACTGCTACATACATGTAGCGCGTTACATACCTGCGAAACAGTACGCCAAACAACTTGTTTCGTTGGATTGGAACAGACCAGGGTTGTTCTAGGCTGAAAGTTAACACGTTTACATACACAGGATTGTAATATAAATTGATGAGTAATAAATTATACGGTCATCGGTTTCTTTTTTACCGATTTACCGATCAACGACATCAAAAAAATTGTTTCATTGTAATCCACTACATAGTGCAGATATGAATTAACGTATGCCACATTGAAGACCTTTCCTAGATTTTTGGAACACGCAAAGGCCTAAAGACTCGTTCTCGTCTCGTACACGAAGGTATATGTGTTTAAAATTAAAAATTCAACTCGCTTACTTGTTATGTATGCATCACCGGTAGATTATCTTGTACAAATTTCGCTAATTTCTTCAGGAGTAAATAATTGAACCTATGTCTACAACATGAGCGGAAAACAGCGGCTACGAGGTACGCGCTCCCATTAGCTCAATATTTCGAAGAAATCTGGAAGTCCAGTGTCAAAAACGCTGTGAATGACAGTCGTTCCCTGCAAACTGTTGAACTGTCAGTTTTTCGGTTAACACCTTTACGTGAATGCTAACGCTTAGTCATGTATAGCTAGAAAGCAATTTGCTTACTGTCCACAACATGCCACAGTTCTACAACTTATGTAGACTTAACATGACTAGGCGGTTCGCTTTAATGAGCCTCGCCGCATGAACGTAAAATCCTTTAATTTTAAGTTGACTTTCAAATGTATTACTCGTCAAAGACAAATTTCCATCATTCGTTGCCGCGGCGTTGGATATTGACCCATCAACTGAGTTGCGATCTTCCTGCGTGGAAAAACGTTTGTGCTTCAGTTAATAATGCGTCTTTAAAAAGATGCAAGTGCGACATCCAGATGTTCCCGGGCAATTTAACTTTGCTTGTTGCTGTATCGACCGTAAGTTATACGCTACAATCAATGACACAATGATGTCCTTGTGTTCCAGCTTTCCATCATTTTTCTTCGACTGGGTGCAGAGTCTGCATTTCCGACAAGTCGAAAACATGGGTGCACCCGTGGGAGGGATAGAAATTACGGTTTTTAAAACGTGTCTTCGGGTCGTGAATATAAGGATTATTAGTCGGAATCTGAAATATTCCTGTAGGGTAGCAATATCCGTTAAGCAGCGCGGGCATAGACAGCGCCGGTTGGCGGAAATGCCGAAGCAAGCTAAATGCATGGCTTCCGTGATGTACCTCTCCACGTGTAACGCCGCCGTCAGAGCCTGTTCGACTGCCCTGGCATCCATCCGTACGGGGCGGCCAACAAAACCGTGGAGGGAATGGCACCAGGCACGGGAGACGGCGAGGCCAGGCAGAGGACGTATGTTGTTTGAGCGAGAGAAGGGCGAACTCGTAACGGTCGCCGGCCAGTTATGGGGGTGGTGGACACTACAATTCCGAGCATGTAACGCAAGTTCTTAAGAGTGCTTCTCAGAGCCCAAACTAGTAGCTACGTAACTTAGTAATTAAGGATCGGAATTGTATATTATACTATTTCGCACGTATGCACTGTCTGTCATAGTATATGCGTGCCCAATGTGG
The DNA here is from genome assembly GCA_003439945.1 of Dermanyssus gallinae. NCBI lineage: Eukaryota > Metazoa > Arthropoda > Arachnida > Mesostigmata > Dermanyssidae > Dermanyssus > Dermanyssus gallinae. The sequence continues at coordinate 45,595 of QVRM01003730.1, read as the reverse complement.
AACCATAGTCTCACGCGGGACCGTAAACGACTTTCAACCGTTTGAAAGAAACAACGGTACACAGAAGAAAACGAAATAAGGTGCATATACGTCAGCATGCTTTTAGCATGATGTAAATCGTAGAGCTATTACGTTTACTGTGTTATAAACTCATTCGACAGACAAGACGACGTATTATACACAAAGTTAAGAATTGTTGTAAGAGAGATGTAATCTTATGTTCAATTGCGTGAAACGAGGTCAATTAATGTTGACTTACAGGTTCAAAATTAAGGAATATATATATATATATTTTTTTTTAGGTCACTAAAGTCAAGTATAATATAAACTATGTGTATAACATTGTCTGTTTTTAAAATCTCTTTTAACCCTCTTAACAATAAATTGGTACAGCGATTTGTTATCTAGTGCTGCATTCCACTACATGACAGTTGGCGCACTTTTGCAGGTAGAACCGGTAAGCGCACAACTCGTAGTCTTTGTTAAAATAACGTTCGAAGGTACCAGATAGTGATGATTCTGGAGTATGTACCTGGTTCATACATGACAAGTGTCCGTACCAAAGTGCGGTACATTGAATACGCCCAACTCCCTAACATTCTTCTGGCCGGTTCGACTGTACGCGGCATCTTCGTCCTTATTCGCATTGTTTAAGCAACAAATGAACAGCTTGACATGAGGTATATAAAGCGGCTTCTCGTTCGCATTGACAAGTAAAGCACTCGTTTTATGTTTAAAAAGCGCGTTTCAAGCTGCCTGAAATTTACCTGCTTGAGGTAGTTCTATAGAATTCAATACCATACAGCAACTCTGAAACAATATTCAGCATAAAAGCCCCACTGCTAATAAAAAGAAACATATATATATATATATATATATATATATATATATATATATATATATATATAATTCAAATAAAATTCAACGAAAAGACACTGTGAGTATAATTATAGTCTTTATTCAAAATTAATCCCCAGATGCACAACTTTTAGATGCTTTTCAACAGATCAAACTGATGGCACTCGCATGGCGACATGTTCGGCTGTAGGCTCTACCGTCTAAATTGGCGCGCTTTTCTATTCGATGATTGGTCGCTTCAAGAATGCGCTCATCCGGTTGATAAGTAGCAGACACAAGTGCATGTTCAGTTTGTGGACCATAGCAGGAGATGATGCGTTATTTTCGAAACATAGGCGAAAAGCAGCTGTTGTCCGTGTCCTTTGCAACGGACAGACTCCAGCCCAGAGTGCAAATTTCTTTGGTGCAATTCAACGAATAGTTCAGTGGATTACAACTGATTTTACGGTTTCACGGAGTGTGCACAGCAAGGACTCAAGAACTTATCGGCGCAGAGTCCAGCTGCGAATTTACGAGCATGTCAAACCACAAATTAAAAAGAGACTACGAACTGTAAATGATGTATGAATGTAAAACTACGAATTAAGACAGTAATCAGCGTAAGCGGGGGCTATATTAAGTAAGAATATCCGTCAGGAGTTCCTCCGTGGACTTATGCAAAAAACGTCATCTAAATGTTTATTACCATCTAGGTGCGGGCCCAAAGAGGGGCTATAAAGTACGCGCCAACTTATACGGTAGGCCATGTACATATATGACGCAGAAGTGAACTAGGCCAAATAATCATAGGCTGCAACGATAAGGCCTAAATATATATATATTTATATATACATATAAAATGGTCCAGCATTTTATATGTATATAGGCTTAGAATTTATCAGTGTCCTCCTACAGTCAAGAGCTGTTAGGATTAGTACGTCAGGCCGGGAGTCGTCTGTACACAGACCCGCAGGTTCGAGGACGCGGGGCCCAGGGGCAGCGTGTCTCCTTTTGCGGTCTGAGCTGCAGATGCAGCATAAACCATGGTGACCTAAAGGTGAGACCTTCTCGCATTCATATTTCTTGACAAGTGACAGGAGACCGATATATACATATCCTATCGACAAAATCCTCTAAGTGGGTCCTAACGGAAGCATTAAGCCATGCCACCGCCGGCACCACTAGATAAATCTGCTTGAAGGAAAAACACGTCGATAAAAACTAAGTGCTTTATTCACCTTGTCATGTGCCGATTCAATAAGATTGGTTAGACAAATATCATCCAGTGGACCGGCCCAGCTTGTCTGCGAGTTCGCAGAAGGGGCGTTCCGTTTGCGCTAAGATACGCCTTTTAGAACATTCTAGAACACGTAATTGTTTGGCACCCAGAGAACCTTGTATCTATGACACCCTTTCTCAGACGCTAGACAATGAAGCAACCTCGGGGGGGGGGGCTGCGACCGAGAGAGCGTCTAAAATGAAAGGCTCATTTTGCCACGGCTCGGAGGGCTTGTCTGCAGACTGCCTCCCGTAGAGTGAAGTTAATCAACAATGACGAGGACTCCAATGCGTAAGTGTTAGGCTGCTGCAAAAGATTGGCATTTTCCGTTAGGTTAGTTTCTGGGAGCATCCCACCGCGCAGTCGAGAAGCAGGCTTTTATTTACTGCCGTGTCGGTAAACTTGCAAAACCAGCGAGCAAACAACTCGGTAACGTCGAACGAACGGGTTGACGGGTATAATTAACTGCGGCGTTCATTCTGTGGCTGCCGCAGAATCAGAATCCTGAGGGGATACTTTTAGCATCTCCAACTCGCCTCCCATGATCGCTGTGAAGTGAAGTACCCTTATCTGTTGACGAGTTTAGGTTTCCAGTAGGATACGATCACGCTCTGTCTAGTAGGAGACTCGGGCATTTAGATGGCCCTACTGCGTGAGCATTTTTGCTGTTCACACACCTAAGAGTACTGGTCCAATCAGCCGCCAAGTGAACTGCTTCTTCGTATTTACGGCAGACCCGTTGAAGAATGCACGTACTTGCTATTGCTTTGGCATAACACTGACCGTTCTTCTACTAGAACTCTGTGTATCGTTTAGCCTAAAATAACAACTGACTGCCGTTTAAAAGTTAGAGCTACTTTTGTGAGCAGCTTTTTATGCGCTTTTCGCTAGTATATAAGCGAAGAACTTTGATAGCACCGGACACAGATAGCTCCGACCGATTTTCACATTCCGTGAAATAAAAAGTGAACGCGCTGTGGACGTTTGCGCGGAACCTTGAAAGATATGCATAAATCATCGTCATCGGTATACCGTCTATTATCGATACAGCATTTGTTTGGCTATGTGTATCGCTGGGGCCCACACTACCAATCCTTTGCCACAAAGGAAATTTTTCATAAAGGAAACACCTCATGAACACGTTTGAACAGCAACCAGACGAGTATATTTATTTCGGACATTTACGGAATCCTGGCCACCCTATCGGACCAAATTCATCCTTTGCGTTTCACTGGGGATATAGCTATTCTTCCAGTCGGGAGCTGCATCTATATATATGAATGTCCTTTTAATGCGTAGCAATCTGATTATTACTTTACAAGTTAGCACTTTGGTACAAATAGCGCGTCACAGTCGCCAGTGCTAATAGCGCTTCAAAGCTTATTTGTAACTAGACTAAATGGAAAGGAAAATTGGCCCTCTTTATTGATCCAAAAATTAAGTCATGTGTTCCCAACCTCTCAAACAATTTTAACAGTATAGTCTCAAGGTCCCCATGTTTCCGAACTAGTTCAAAGGCACAGTCAAACATTTTAATTCAAGTAATTTCTGACACAGGCTTGCGTTGAATCTGGGGGTTTTAAATAGGAGGCGGCACTTTCAGGTTTCATCCGTAAAGTCAGCTGGCGTCGCACCACTGCTTCACGCTTAACAACCTCTACGGCATTAAGTGGTGCACCTTCAAGTTTGCTTCGTGCCTCACTCGAATCTGCGCTGTCACTGTTGCAAGTTTTCTGGCGATGTTCAGCTTTAACTAGATAAACAAAAAAGGAACGAAAATATATATATATATATATATATATATATATATATATATGTTCTCCCTTTCTTCTGACGTTAACTGATGTGGATGTGCGCCTCAGAGGGCAGCCCAATATGAATAACGCCTCACTACTGAAAAATGTTCAAGAGGGTGGTAATGAATATGGTAATATTTTTGACGCGGGCGTCTCGGTGATGCGGCCTTCCGTATCTGTTGTCGCTTCTGCTTTCGTTACCGCTGCTGCGTTTGCTGCCGCTTGGTTGTCAGATTCAGGGCGTTGTCCTATCCAGCATTCCCGTTGAGAGGACATGGGAGGGACCTTCGGAATGAGGCAGGGTGTATCTGTGTCTGTACGCGTGCGTGTTACTTCTGGCCAGACTGAAATAAGGGTGTGTTCTCGAGTTGTTGTTGACACGTTGCTTTCAGTCTAGGCTTTCCCGATTCTGTCGGTAACACTCATTGGACTCCACAGACACATACTAGGGGGGGTGGTCCTAGCACAAACATTAATAGTTCAAGAGTAGAGGTAGTCGTTACCCGTGCTGTTTTAGCCGTTGTTGCTGTAATTCGAACAGTATTAGGCAGAGGTCGTAAGCGCTGGTTGCAAAGGCAGCAGAGGTTGTAACCGAAGAACACCTGTGCTCAATCACGAACGGCTCAGAAACGTTTTACGAAATGGCAGCTGGCAAATTACAAATAGCAGGTAGGCATCATTGCGGTTGTAACCTTCAACGTCAGAATACCAGCTTAGAATAAATTAGCAAAAATGTTTGTATCTTGGAGCTTTTTGTCCTGACAAATCTCTACCAAATCTGCAACTGTGAGAGTCCCAGTCATTCTATCGACAAACCAATCATACCTGCGTGACTGAAAAAAATGTACATCTGTGTTTTATTGCCTTCTACGCTTGCTCAAAGTAGAACACTTGCTGAACTAAAGAGATTTTTCAAAAAATGAAACTCTGCAATTCTTATATTTTGGTTTTCACGCTTATTAACTAACTTTTCATATTATGCCTTTATTAACTCCTACGTTCAAACAAATGCACATCTAATAATTTGAATAGTAAGTCCGTATTGTTACGAGCTGTGATTGAGAACTAAAACAGGTTTTGTGACACACACATAAAAGTAAATGCCTGCACATACGCTAGCATTTCAACTTGTTTTATTAAATGGATCACTCATATGATATTTTAAGCAGCACACTAAATCGTTATTTATTTTTAAAATTTTTTTAATTTTGGTTACAAAAATTGCTGCAAAATAAGCCTCCCCCTGTCATTATACACGTTTGATAGCGGTTGCAGAGGTTTCTGAGAGAAGACCTTTCTTTCTTCCTACATACATGGTATTTCATGAATATTTTTGAAGCGATACATGAATTGTAGAGCTCGTTATGTTTTTTTTTTCAATGGAACATGGTCTTTAAGAAGTCTTGTTTCGGAATGAGAGTGAAATTACTATAATTTGTGACATTGGTGTTTTTGCCCGACATAGGAGCATAACATGTGCTGTTGCGCGACAACCAGTCCTTCTAGAGAGAAACTAAGCACACCGTCGTGTTCCTGAGAAAATATAAGGCCGGTCAGAAGATGCGGCATGGTCTCTTAGAAGAGAATTCGCAAAAAATGAAGTGTTTTTATATATACACGCACATAAATTAATATATATAGATATATATTTATATGTATATACGTACACTAGTTTAGCCGTTCCTTGCTTCCCGCCAAAACAATAATTTGTTGGTAACCAGAAGACGTTTGTTTACTCGCCGCAAGAAAGAGGCTTCGTTAATGCTTTGCCTTACACGTCGTTTACAAACGAAGAATATGCTTTTTGATTTCATTGTTCTACTAATATTATATCGTTACAAGAATTTAACATAAGTCATTTCTTTCTTTTGAATCTTTGTGCATGATCCAAGTTAAAGTCATTATTATAAAACCTTTTAAATTATTCTTATAAGATTTATTTTGGGTTCTCAAAGAGCACGATGGCTTTATTTGTCTTGATATCTTTAGCCAAAAAGGACATACAAAAAAACGCTCTCAGTTCGACTTATTTTATTGACAAATGAACAATATATATATATATATATATATATATATATATATATATATATATATAATATTCTTCACACATCTACGCTATATCCCTTAGCAGGCGGCTGTAACGGCCGATGAACCGGCGTCTGTGTTCTGAGAGTTAGCCTTTGGCCTAGAAGTCAGGACTGGTCAGCAAGTTTTTCAAACGCAAATTGGGTTGGCCTTCCAATCGAGCTAGGGAAACCAACTTAACATTATGTTACGTTGGTAAGCTACAATTTAAGCAGACTACAAGAAATCTATCGTCCGGATGGAGGAATTACACTGTAGTGGTGGCATGCGCAATGACAGTAATGTTTTGCTAACAACTGCAAGGATATCGGATATAAAACGATTAAGAACTTGATATATACAACACGCATGTTATTAAACGTGTTCCCAAAATAACGAAACAAACAAATGATGAAAACAAAACAGTCTAAATTGCCGTAGAAAACACAAGTGTGAATATGGGGTACCAGAGTACAGACGATGCTAAAGTCGAAACGCTGCACCTTTAGCGTTGGTTGAGCAGATATGCTGTGAGTCACAGCAGGATACTTCGCATGCTTTATTGGCGTGCATCGGAAGATAATGAGTAAATGTCGCAATTGACTACAATACGGCCCACTCCTCATTAAACGGTTGCTATAGCCTAGCCCGGTTTAGATAACAAGGGAAATGGGCGATCTCTGGGTGGCAGACATCTGGGAAGATTGAAAGCACAAAAAGAGAGAGATGCGACACATATAATTATCAGAGCATTTGTTATGACATTGCATCATGGTATGACAGACCGCTTGCAATTCTTTAAACATTTTCGGTGCAGCTGAGATCGTTTAAAATCTGTCTAGCGCTTATTTTTTAAGACTCCCGTGTATATTTCGGGTGTAATTTACTTCACAGTCTTATAACGTAGCTTAATGCGCATAGCAAATTGGGCAGGTACAACTTAAGTGATGTCTTGGACACCAACCTAAAATTAAAGTATTGGAAAAAATTAAGTTAAGGCAAAGGTGGCCTCAAAATAAAATGTTCCTTAATTCAACTGTCCTGCTTCTTATACTTATGGTTGGAATATTGAATAGTAGCCAGAAAAAAAGCTAATAAAAGAGGACGATCTTACAAAAGACGCCCCTTAGTTTAGCTAGTCTGCAATCTTCATGAATCAATACGGATTCCTCGCAAAATTCCCAGCGGATAAGCACAATGGATACCCGGAGATAAAAACAAGACAAAAAACAAGTGTTATTTGAATGATTTCTAACTCCATGCCCTGAGAATACCCCAGCTATCACGCATTTGTTAGATGCACTTGTAGATAGTACGTCAATACGACAAAAGAAATGACGCCGTGTTTTTCGTCGCACAAGATGCATTTTGTGTGCTTTAGTTTAAAGTCTTGTTGTTATCTTCTAACTCGCCGTTATGCTGAAAACGAAACTCCCTCCGCACCGTGTTCTCACTTTACACACAATATGCTTCTACGCGTTTTCTTTGCCCTTGAAATTTCAAGGCAAACACTAAGCTGCATTAAAAGCCCCGATGAGCTTCTAAAATACACAGAGCTCAACAACATCGCTAAAATAGCGCTAGAAACGCAGGAATACAATACACGCCTGAACCAAAAGACCGTATTTATGTAGGTAAGTTGCTCGGGGAATAACTATTCTATTGTGGCCGCAAGAATATGTGCACAGCGGCATTATTGTTTACTGCCGCTCTTACTAACGCGGTTTAGCTAACATGGTTACCACCTCACAGTACATATGTACAAGCAAAAACATTCGTTTGTCTGCTTTTTGCTTAGCTTATGTGGGTTGCTTCGCGTGTTTATTAGAAAACGCGAGACTTGACCATGGCATTGATCTTAGAGTGACAGCCGACCTTATGCGTAAAAATCAAGTTAACGTTCTGTTTTACATTCTGACAACACGAATTTCTAAACTATCAAATAGTGGTTACTGCAGAGGGCTCACCTGCTGGGCGCCGAGAAGGAAACGCAATCAACACACGCAGTGGAACGCAGTGACTTTGTGGTCTCATTTCGCATAGGAGCAGTTGTGCCAGGAGAACGACGCGCCCATTAGATAAGGAGCAAACGAAACGAACAAAAACAACGACTGCAAGAACGCCTGTAAAGTGCCCCTGGAAAGTGGTCATGTGCCTGTTGTTGTCGTCGTATGTATCGACGTACCGTGTGGTGCTGCGTGCGCTTTGCAACGTCAATGATTCATCTCACCAACATCTACGTCTCCAGCCTCTTCTTGCTTTTCTACTCCTTCTCCTTTTCCTCCTCCACCCGTCGTGTCCGAGCGGCCCTCGCCGACGGTGATGCAGGTCAGGTGTGGTCAAGGGGAGGTTTCCGGAGCGTTCACCGGCGTGTCCGGCGGTGCACAAGGGCGATGCGACGCGACCTCAGCAGCGCCTCTTTCCTGCATCAAATATTTACCGCCGGGCCGGCAAAGCCATGCAGCCTAAAATGCGGCCGTGATGCAGTGAAGTACAAGTTCCGGCCCACTTTTGGCTCCGTCAGTCGCTGCTAAAGCTAGCCATGCATGATGATGACATAACTGGTCGTTCGTCGCCGACGTTGAAAAGTTCACCGAGGCCCTACTCCCAATTATGCTGCTTGCTGTGTTGCAACCCCTCCTGGCACTGCATTGCTCTCTACTGCTCCTATTACAATCAACACCAACCATTGTTAGAACTCCAGCCATAACAACGGCCACTACGTGTATTAGCCCCCCCCCCCCTCCCACTACGAACCTTTGAAGTTAGTACTGCAGACGCTACAAACTTAGTACTGCAGACGCTACGACCGCAAATAGCAACAACCATACGCGAAACGAAACAACTGCTTTGGTCTTGTGCGAAACTCTAATGCTATATATATATATATATATATATATATATATATATATATATATATATATATGTAACCCTCGAATTAAATAATACATTGTAAATTGTAAAAAAAATAACACGTGCAGTTGCGCGATAACCAGTCCTTCTAGAGAGACACTACGCATACCGTCGTCTTCGTGAGAAAATATAAGGCCGGTCAGAAGATGCGGCATGGTCGCTTAGAAGAGACTTCGCAAAAAATTAAGTTTTTAATATATAAACGTACATCAATTTATATATATAAATATATATATACGTACATGAGTTTAGCCGTTCCTTGCTTCCCGTCAAAACAATAATTTGCTGGTAACCAGAAGACTGGTTTACGCGCCGCAAGAAAGAGGCTTCGTTACATGCTTTGCCTTACACGTCGTTAACAAACAAAGAACATGCTTTTTGATTTCATTGTTCTACTAATATTATATCGGTACCAGAATTTAAATATTATATTCTATCTAAAACATAAGTCGTTTCTTTCTGAAGGTCTTTTGAATATGTGTGCATGATCCAAGTTAAAGTCATTATTACAAAACCTCTTAAATTATCCTTATAAAATTCATTTTGGGTCCTCTTTGAGCACGGCGGCTTTATCTATCTTAATATCCTTAGCTAAAAAGGTCATGCGAAGAAACGCTCTCAGTTCGATTTATTTGATTGACAAATAAACAATTTATATATATATATATATATATATATATATATATATATATATATATATATATATAATATTCTGCACACATCTACGCTATATCCCTTAGCAGACAAATATCGTACAACCGCCTCGAAAGAGTTGCCACAAGGTTTGTTTTGAAATACCTCATGCCGTAAGGCCAAGTCAAGGTAAATTGTTATCGTAGAAAAAGGGGCCGTGCAAATTGGGGTTTAGAGAGAATATGCGGCTGTAACGGCCGATGAAACGGCGTCTGTGTTCTGAGTGTTTGTCTTTGGCCTAGAAGTCAGGAGGTCAGCAAGTTTTTCAAACGCAATTTGGGTTGGCCTTCCAATCGAGCCAGGGAAACCAACATGACATTATGTTACGTTGGTAGGCTACAATTTTCGCAGACGGACAGACTGCAAAAAATCTATCATCCGGAGGGAGGTATTACACTGTAGTGGTGGCATGCGCAATGACAGTAAAGTTTTGCTAACAACTGTAACGATATCAGATATAAAACGATTAGGAACTTGATATCTACAACACGCATGTTATTAAATGTGTTCCCGAAATAACGAAACAAACAAATGATGAAAACAAAACAGTCCAAATTGCCGTAGAAAACAGTAGTAGTTAGTACTGCAGACGCTACGACCGCGAATAGCAACAACCATACGAGAAACAAAACAACTGCTTTGGTCTTGTGCGAAACTCTAATGCTATATATATATATATAAATATATATATATATATATATATATATATATATATATATATATATATATATATATAATATATATATATATATATATATATATATATATATATATATATATATATATATGTAACCTTAGAATTAAATAATAAATTGTAAAAAAAAATATATATATATATATATGTATATATGCATGAACGGTTTTACGAGCGTTCTAGCTAGGCATTACTAGCTGGCCTGCAGATTTTCGACGCATCTACTTAACTTTGGTCACTGATTTATTTTAAAGTAGTTTTTTTTTCACGCAGTAGAGCAAAATATAATAAAACCCTTTCTTATGTATATATACAGGGTCATTCATATCGTTATGTACTTATTTCGAGGTTTGGTAGAACCCGGCAAAAAAGTAATTTTTCCCAATTGAAGGAGTACGCGGAAACGTCTTGTTTAGGAGAGAGGGTGAAATTTATAAAAGTAGTTTTTCTGATTTTTTTCTCTTACATAGTTGTGCAAATCTACGTTTGCAGGAGAATCAGTAAACGCATGAAGAAACCGATTATACCGGCGTTTTCGGAGGAAAATTCTGCACAACGGAAGACACTTCACTAGCTTGCGTAGCAAAAAGCGAATGACCAGATTAAGGAAATCCATTAAAAGTCGATATGTTGTTATGTCTTACGTTGACGCTTTTTCGTGAAAAATCGTAAATTGTTTCCATTACGACCACAAATGTATGTCCAAAATACCAGTCTCATGCAATAGTAAATTTAATGCCCGCCATTTTTGTACCAAAGTGATGGTGTTGCGTTACGTAGTTGTCAAGTAACTAAGTTTTTTCGATAGTCATATCGAAAGCGAAGGCATGCATACTTGCATAGGGTGTATGAGAAAGTTAGGTGCACATTTCGAGGTTTAGTAGAATTCGGCAAGAGAATAATTTTTCCTAGTGGAAGGAGGGGGTGGAAACGTCTTGGCAACATTTTACGGTTCTGAACGTTAAAACTTGCACGTAAAACATAACAACTATGACTGTCGAAAAAGCTTGGTTACTTGACAACTACGTAACGCAGCACCATCACTTTGGTACGAAAATGGTGGGCATTAAATTTGCTATTGCGTGAGAGTGGTCTTTTGGACGTACATTTTTGGTCGTAATGGAGTTTTTTTTACAATTTTTCATGAGAAAGCGTTAACTTAACATATCGAATGTTTATGACTTTCCTAAATCTGGTTATTCGCTTTTTTCAACACAACGCTTTTTGCTAGTGAAGTGTCTTGCGTTGTGCAGAATTTTCCTCCGAACATGCCGGTATAATCGGTTGCTTCATGCGTTGAGTTGGTTCTTCCGCAACGTAGATTTTGCACAACTATGTAGGAGAAAAAAGGCAGAAAAACTACTTTTATAAACTTTATTTTCTCTACTAAACAAGACGCTTCCGCGTCCTATTTCCATTGAGAAAAATTATTTTCTTGCCGAGTTCTACCAAACCTCGAAATAAGTACATAACGATATGAATGACCCTGTATATTATATCGCCTTATTATTCTAATGAGAACTCAAACACTATAAGATGCAGTTCCGATAATAAACCACGGTGCCAATATATATATATATAACAAATTGTTGTTAGTGAAATAAAGTTAGAATCTGACTTACGTTGAGCCCACTGGCGTGGCGCATTCGTGTGCGCCTCGCGACCGAAGGAGACACATATTTGCACGGGTTCGAGCCCCACCGTTGCACATTTGTGTTTATGGGGTTCGTCTCATGCGAAAGCCGTCCCGTGGTCGTTAAATGTTGCCTGTAGGTCAGCCCGGAGAAGTTAAAAAAATAATCTGACTCACACTGAAAACGTAGAATAACTTGGAAACGCTTGTAGCAATATGAATAGCTACGCGTGTACATGTATGCTATATCAGAGTCAATTTGATTAGTGAGCTTGATAAAACGATTGTGTTACATTATAAATGTTTGTACATACACCCCTTACTTGATAATAATGTTGCTTGTTATGATCTGTGTTATTATGTTTTAACTGTAAGTCACCTATATTGCTACACAAGTCACTAGCTTTAAGCTATCTCATCGTCTTCATTTACGCCTAACCTATATATATATATATATATATATTTATATATATATATATATATATATATATATATATATATATATATATATATATATATATTATATATATATATATATATATATATATAATGGTCCATTATAGGCAGCGGGTTTCTACTGCTGACACAAAATCATGCTTGATATTTAAAATAGAATTAAGTTCGCTATCAAACATCAGGCTTAGCCGGTCAGTAATGGATTGCACAAAACAAATGTTTATGACGGACTCCCTCATTTAGCCATGCGATAGGTACATTGGACTGCACAGCTTGTTTCAAGTTGACTAACGTATTGACCTGTTATATATTTTTTAATGCAAGCATATACTTTGACAAAATTAAAATACTACAGATAAATAAGAACGGACAGATCGAAGATTGATTGAAAAACATCAATACACTATAGTTAAATGGCAGATGATTGCTAGCGTCTTAACATTTAGCCAATGGCGCATTCGTTAATGCTACGAGGTCTAGCTAAGAAAGAGCCTGCGAGCCCGGTGTGCTTCTGCTGTCCCGTGTTCATACTGGACATTGGATCGCAAACTTCCAGTGCTCCCCTGCTTATGAAAGCCAACCCCACGCCTTACGCATTTTGTATCTATATATCTCCTTGGTGCTTTGTCTCCCTATTGCCGGCTGATGCGGCTGATGTGCAGGCGGCTCTATTCCACGGTTTATTCCAGTCACGTCGACGGAAGACTGGAGGCAGGTGAGGTACGTCGCTGCGGGAGGGAAAATCAGTGCAGTAAAGCAGCATTAATACTCCTGTGCGAATCACTCTAGGTGCGGAATAGTATTAGGCCCATCGGTAGCTAAACGACATCTGTACGAGTTTCTTTACTGGCTAACTGACTATTAACGAAGTACAAGCCGTCGCCTGTTACATGATGATGATGACGTTTAGCCGGAATGCAGAATCCTGGACACTGGACAGAGTGAAGCACATGCGGGAGGGTGGCCACACAAGGAGGTGGCCCCCCCGTTAGGAAGCGAGACACAATGGTAATTCTGTGGTTTCAATTTTTGTGTTTTGTGGAGAGAGCGCAATGTTATACATGATTAAAACAACAACAACATACCACGTAGCCACTCGACAGCATTACAATAATAGCAGTATAGTAACAACGAAAAATAATTGTAAGATCTATTATACTAATCCGTGATAATGGCAGCCCGAATAAAGGTTGTGCATTGGGTTACTTGTTTAGGAATATATATATATATATATATATATATATATATATATATAAATACAGCTAAGCAAGAACACGACTCATTTTATGACTACAAACAAGCATATGCAACTTGACACAATTCATACAAGATCACTAGCTAAAGTAGCGAAGAGTAAGTTTAACTTGAATGATTCGAATTGTGTAGCTCTCTCTGTCTCCGGTAGAGGCAGACAGTTGCCATTCGTTCTGTTCGTCGATCTATGAAGGCTGTTCAGGTAAGCTGAGCCACCCGACAGCCAGTATAGGAGGCGAGGGTATCGGGGCGTCATTGGAAAGCCATTACTGGACGGTAGTGCAACGTCAGATTGCTACATTTTCTCTAGTAGTCGTCGTCGTTGTCGTCGTCGTCGTCGTCGTCTTTGTTGTATTTCGTGCTGCTTCCGCAGCTGCATTGGTAGAAGCTAGAAAATGCCGATAGGAATGAGAGGGCCGAAGCCGAGAAAACGTAGTGTGACCGTGCGTCAGTGAGGTCAGTGAAGGTGGGGAGCCTCAGAGGTAAGCGAAGAGAGTGGAGATATTGGAGAGATCGAACAAAGGGCGCCGTTCGTCGTTCACCGTCGAGCGGAGACCGCCTACAACACGGCCTACGCCTGTTTCTCGCCAACCACCTCCTTTCACCGCCGATCAATACCTACGAGTGTGCAGGCTCGAAAAACAGCAAAACAAATATGTGGTGAGCGGCTGCTGGTCTGCTGCCTCCTTGACGCCGTTATGTAGATGCCGCCACGTTGTGAATTGGCGACAGTGGGCGGCGGTGGCGGTGGCGGCGGCAGCAGTGAGAGCGACCTCGGTTACGGCGGCTGTGCAGGGCTCTGATTCTGTCAGTTGCCGTATAGGTTAGCGAGCAAGTAGAGAACCAGTTGTCTTAGTCGGATCTCAGAAACGGCGACACGACCTTGGTGCGTACTGGACGACGAAGGATCCCTTGATCAGTACAAACCAAGATCTATTGAGGCTGGTTGGTATGACGTAGACAGGAGGTTAGGATTTTAGCACCGAAACAGCCGACTGAAACTATGTTTACACTTATGCGGTTTTATGATACATCTCTAACCAGTGACAACGAATCCGATTCTTGCCCTGCATGATCACAATTGTATAACCGAATTAAAAGTTGTTTAACGAATATGTCACCCAGGTAAAGTTTTGAAACATATAGTTAAACATTTGTTGCTCTTGTCGTGGCATACCGGAATCATCCAACTTTCGCAACAGTGCTTCTCCGATACTTCGCCAAACCCCGCTTGGGGGGTCAAATACAGCATGGCATAATAGTCCTAATTGCGAAGCAGAAACGTGTCTGCACTTAAGCTGCGCTCCGCTGAGATTGACCTTTTTGTGGAAATAAATGCTGTTTGACATAAAAACCGTGCTGCACCTTTGACAAACATTGTAGTGAGGCAACTACAATTTTTTAGGTGACATAGCGGGACCAGAATTTAGCTAAATGCTTAGATTTTTTGCTATTTACTTCTTTCCGCATTTTTCGGCATTTATGCGTGTTTAGTATGCTTGTTTTTATCCAGGTGTTTTATTACTGTCATTTGGATAGCGTCTTCCTTCCATCCTGCCCTTTATGCAATTGTTCATCGAGCACGGCACGGCAATGTCATCATGACGTAACTTGATTTTTTTTCATGGCTGCCTCAACGGGTAACTAGTCTCCATCAAGATCCCATAGGTTAACTTGGTGATTAGAGGTTGGTCAGGTTTGATCAATATTTTAGGAATTTTGCTCTCCTTTACGCGGTATATATACCGTTTTGGGGTGCTCAAATCAGAACGAGCCATCGACAAGGAGGTATACATGCAGACAAAATATATTAGATAGACATAACACTGCAATGTTTTTCATTATTGTTTTCATAAAAATTAAACTGTGTTGATAAAATAGTATACGTGAAATTGCCATTGTAATGTCTAATTGATCGTGGCATATGAGACGGAAGCTGGCAAAATTGACAGATTAGACGGCCTTGAGCATAACGCTCCCCTTCCCCCCCCCACATTCAAAGTGCCCATTGGGGTAAGAAGGTTCACACCAGTGACGCGAACAATTTTGCCATGTTCGTCGAGATACATCTGGGGTACCCTGGGGGGTTTACCCGCCGGCAGGGGTATCCCCTGATGCCGGTTTTGAATCTTCATCCTGAGATTGTATCTACTAGATGAATACCTTAACTAGTGGATAATGTTGAGTCTTTGCCCTTAGAAGCCGTTGTTGAGGGTTTACCTTAGGCTTATCTTCGATGGATTTTAGTATTTCATAGCCCTCGTTGCGCCTCTGTCATAGATTGCAGCCGGTTCTTAGCGGACAATTGCTAACTTAGCTTAAGAATATTGTAGCCGAGTTCTTGCAGTCAGTTCATTGTAGTCCGGTTGGGATCCCATAGGTTCGTTGTAGATAGTCCTACGGTTGGTCTGCTGTTAAATGGCTGTCTCTCTGTACTGCCGTGTCGTCGTTTTGCTGGCCTGAGACCGCGTGTCGCCATATCGGTATGTAGGCAAGCTGCAATATTCGCCAAGTGTAATGACGTTACCTGAAGCCGCATTTAAATATGTGTCTAGAGGCCGACACAGTGGATCAAGTGCCTACGGCCACCGACAATTAAGAACAGAAGGTGGTTGAAAAAACACACATACGTATGTACGGATATATACTTTCTATACAGTACATATAGCATAAATATATATTTAAGCTTCGTTAAAACGCGGCGTTAATATATTTAATTTTAAAACAAAATTGGAGTCTGGAATTTTAAGGCATACTTGCACTATCTGGAGGCATTTACCGGGAGGAACATACCCGAGATAGCGTGCGAGTCAAAAATCATGCATAGTTACAGAGAAAGCGTGTGGGGGAGAAAGTGCTTTCCCAATGTGGTGCAGGTGCTTTTTAAAGGCTCCGTGCGTTTTAGAGCTCTCCGTACGAACATAGGTCGGAGGGCAAGAGAGTTATACTATTTCGTTGAATCGTTGAGCGTGCTCTTAGTGTTTTGCCGCTTGAACGTCGGCTAATGGATTGCGGTGGCTGAGTCTTCATAGCCATATCTTCGTGTTGTAGGATATATGCAGACAAAATCTCAAAGTAGCTTTGTATTTGCTATTGCATAGGTAACACCGATCCTGCGATATATATATATATATATATATTTCATGTAAGCATATTGTGCTATAGATGTATATATATGTATAGGCCGGCATACGAGGCCGCACTGCCTCGTATCCTAGCGTGACCTAGCGATACGAAGAGGTGGTAATCGGATGGAGCCAAGCCTGGAGGGTTAACAGGGTGGGAAAGGGTTTCCCACTGAAAATGCTTTATACGTTTTTCACCGACTCCGCTTTGTGTGATGACACGATTTTCCTCCACGCGTTGTCCTGGGGCAAAATCAATTTGTTGTGCCATCTTTTGTATACTTGTCTTTTTCGCACAACGCCTTGTTCAAATCAATTATTTGTTGACTGCAGAGAGCAGCATCGACGGTTTCGCTAGGTTTTAGCCGCTCATATTAAACAATACCTTTTTGATCCCACCAAACAAAGGCATTGTCTTTTTTCCGAACCGATTCGGCCTCACAGTCGATGACGCTGCTGTGCCTGGACATTTGGCGCTTGGGCCAATCCACCCGGTCTCCGGTCGCAATCCAATGCAAGAATGACTTCTGTCCGAACCTGGCGAGCAGAATCTCACAAGTCGTTTGTCGGTTCTGTTGCTGTTTTTCATTCAGTGCATGTGGGACCCACTTTAAGAGCTTCAGTGTCTTTCCCATGGCCTTACGCGCTGTGATCCGCATTCTCGTCGTAAGCTTCAACAAGCATTTTATGTGCTTCGGTCGCCGATTTTTTTAAATGATAACTGAAAATGCGCGCAAATCGGTGAGTTTTGGCACAAAGTTTTACATGGTAAACGCTCCCGGAAATTTCGTAGGAGCTACGTAGGTGAGGCTTTGCTCGTGGAACAATGAGGCAGATGCTTCAGCAACAAAAGTGCGTCATTGCCGTATCGTCTTCTGGCTACAGCGGCCTCTGTCCACGGAATCCGGTTTCATATGCATAGACCCCGATAAATTGCATCTCTGGCTAAAGAAGCTACTTATATTTCTTTAAAAAGAACGTCACATTAAACGTTTCTGATCTACCCACGTTTATAAAATGCCGGCCGAGTCATTTACCGTACCGAACCGGGTTACCGAATTCCTGAGATGTGATCAGAGAGTATCCAAAGCCTGCGAGCTGGTAGCTTGATACCTGGCTAATACGAGTGTTGTAGTAGCAGTATGCTTAATATATATTCCTATAGTATTATATATGCATAAACGTGTACTAATATATTATTAATTAATTAATTAACACATTCTACGAACCTTGTATAAAAAAAGCTCTTACTCACATGGCTACGCAAATACTGAGCCAAATAATTCGCAAAATGAGTATATTTATACTATGTTGGATAAACCGTTGAAAAGATCAGGACCACTGTGTTTTGCTTCCTTGTCAGTATTCTCCAGGTATATTAAAACTTTCTGTACTATTAGAACTAGAAGGAATACACACTTGGCTAATCTAATGCAAAGTGTGCTTAGAATATAATTACGAATGATCGATCGTCGTTAAATCTTTGATTTCAATATAAGCTCTCATCTACATAATCCGTGTACTGAGGCACTGCCGCCCAGCTCCCATGAAACCTTTCGCGTAGTGGTTAGTTACAGCAGTAGCCTAAGGAACACCTTTCTTTCTGAGAAGTAGGCACATGACGAAATCCCCCACTCACTGTCCGGCCAGAGAAGTGAGATGATTTGAAGTCAGGTACAAGGTCTTACGAACGGGGCGACCAGCTTTCGACGTCCCTCAGCGGACAGCAAAGTATCGACCTAAGGGAAATCAGAGAATCAGGACGACATCCTCATTTAGGTCGAATGAAGGCTGAGCCGTGGTGCACTTTCACTGATACGCCTGCCGTTACGTATCTCGTTTGCTTCGTCCGAAGAGCGGGTAAAGTTCAGCCTTATCCACTCGAATGCCATAGCAATCGAGAAACATTCATGTAAAAAGCTATACATATATATATATATATATATATATATATATATATACATGATTTGCAGAATAAACGCAAACGTCGAAATAGCTATGTTCCTAGATGCTCTCACTGTTTTGGCTACAAAACTACATTGACACCACCGCTAAATGGCCCGGTAGGATTTAGAGCAAGAGAGTATACCTGTGTATCTGCTGCACGCCCAGTGGTCCACATGTAAAATAACATCAAATAGTAACCAAAAAGCTAGACTAAAGATAAGTTTTGGAAAAACGTAGGCAGTCGGAGGAGTTACGAGCGCCCACAAATAGCTTAGCCTAATTAACAGTGTGCCTGTTAGCACGAACGCGTTCATGCCGCATCGCCATGTATTCTGGCTTGACGTGCTGGCCCTTAATTGCGGCGAGCTTCTCTTACCCATTCGACGTACGGAAGTGCTGGATTGCGGTCAGAACATAGACGAGCCGGCGCCGCATGCATAGGAGCAGCAACAGAGACAACTTAACTAACAACTTCACGCCAGATGGTGTGTGCGATCCGTTTTGTCGCAACACAGAGCTGACACATATCGGAATATGTCCGATATGTCAACAGACACGCGAACAAATATGGCGCCGAGCGGGCTCACATTTCTCTGTGTTGTTGCCACACGGGTGTGCTTTTGACATGCTTTAAAGGGACGCAAATTCCCATATGTGCTAATAACAGTGTGGTCGTCCTGCAGCGCAGAATCCAGATTTTTAATACGAGACTGATCGAATGTCGAAACTGCTTATCAACTAGTTATCGGGTGGTTTAGTTAGGCTACGTTACTAATTCGCGATGACAGCGATTTGACATCGTTTAGCGAGCAGTAGAGACAACAAATGTGCTCTGCCATCACTGCCGATATTACCAGGGACAGAAACTGCTGTTACAAGGCCAACGGTGGTTGGCTACAGACACCAGAGAGTGTATGAAATCCTCGCGCTGTTAAAACATAGCAGCACCGCTGTTATTGGTATTCATGTACCGTTTCATAATGCATGTTTACAGACATACAGAAGAACTCGGCTAGAGTAAGCAAAACAATAACTAAAGCAAAAGTTAAGAGCTGCTGGCAGCTGCTTGCTGTGCATGAACTGAACACGCAAACACATGCATAGGCACGAGCATACACCAATAGTTAGGCCTGCATGACTTACAGACACCGAGTACATTCACAAAGTATTTTTAAGTCTGGGTGGCGTGCACTCAACGGCCTGGGAAGACAGTGCACCACAGTGGCGATATAGCGTTGAAAACCCGCATCAGTAGGAAAAAAGGGGATTTAAACAAACGTTTCACCCGCCATCAATAAATATGAGGCAGAACATATAATGAACTAAACGGTGTATCGACAAATGATTCCTTTAATACCGAACCTAACACATCGTATGAAACAATAAATAAAACTAAACATAGGCAAGAAAAATGGCATAGATTGATAGAACCATGGAAAACATTCCACTAAACCAAACCATTGTAATAATTAGGTAGTAATATAATCTTTATGACAATCCAATTAATAGAATAAACACACCATGACAAAGATGTTTGTAAAAATGTTACCAGCACGCTGGTAGCATACTGCCAAGCGAGCACATCTGATTCAATATATATTTAACAAAAAATCGTAAATAAAAATCACATATATATACCGACCGATATATGGTCAACACCAGGCCTGGCCCTAGGGCTGATGTAGTCTGTCGTCACGTTCGCTGGGGGACAATTGTTTACACATTGTTATGAGTTAAATAAAATGATGGCTATATTGATTGATTGATTGGTTTATTTGCTTTATAAGTGTGTGTACACATATCACCCTTTTATATCAGGGGCTATATATATATAATAAATACAGGTAGATCCACAAGTTTTTAAAATGAAAACCAAGAATTTTCCAAATCTTGTTTTTAATTTTTTCTTATTTGATATACTCCTCGAGAAACACTTTTCCCACCGAGATTTCAGAGCATTTATACCTCTTGAGTAAAATTCTGCGTCTTTGGACTGAAAATAGGCATTGACAGCACTTGTAACCTCTTCATTGCTGGAAAAACGCTTTCCACAGAGACGATTCTTCAAATGTCTGAAGAGGAACTAATCAGAGGGGGCCAGGTCTGGAGAATAGGAAGGTTGTTCAATAAGTTCGAACCTCAGTTGGGCCAGTTTTGCCGTTGCTTGCCGCGACTTGTGTGCGGGAGCATTGTCCTGGTGAAACAGGACAACCTTCTTCTGCAAAGCGGGCCGTTTCACGATGAGTTCTTGCTTCAGGCAGTCCAACAGTCTTGCATAATATTCTCCCGTGATCGTTTTACCGCTCTCAAGGTAGTCGACCAGAATTATTCCACGTTGGTCCTAAAAAACCGTAGCCATCATCTTTCCGGCCGATGCCGTTGTCCGCACCCTCTTCGGAGGTCCTTCACCAGGCGCACACGATTGGCGAGATGCTTCTTGGGTCTCGGAAGTGTAGTGATGGACCCAGCTTTCATCGACGGTCACGAATCTGCGCCAAAAATCCGACGGATTTTTCGACATCTTGGCCAAATTTCGCTGTGAAGCGGAAACACGCGCGTCTGTTTGGCCTTGGTTGAGCAAATGCGGCACTCATTTTGCTCTGAGCTTTTTCATCTTCAAGTTTTCGTGCAGGATGAAATGCACTCTACCCAAACTGATCCCCAAGGCCTCCGCTATCTCCCTAATGTTCACTCGCTTATCTGTGGCAACGATTTTCCGCACTTTTTTCACGTTTTCCTCATCAGTTGCCGTTTTTGGGCGTCCTGAACGTAGTTCATCCTCGGTGCTCCTGCGACCTCTTTTTAACTCATTAATCCAGTTGGAAACAGTGGCAAAATATGGCGCAGAGTCACCGTACACCTCGTCTAACTCAGTTTTCACTTGGGTCGCATTCCAACTTTTGAAATAAAAACGCTTGATAACCACTCGAAGCTCTTTTTTCTCAATTTTTCAAAATCACGCCGATACGTTGCACGGGAAAAGCGATCAAACGAAATCTCAACGGCCAATCACCATAATATTTTGACTGCTAGCATTCGAAAAGTTGCCGTTTCCAATAGCGGTGAAAGCGCGAAAAAAATCGAATTCTGAAAAGCTCATTTTAAGAACTTGTAGAACTACCTGTATATATATATATATATATATATATATATATATATTATTACGGCCATCAACAGCAGCATATCGATCACACTTCATAGAAGGCGAGCACTGCCGAGTGTGCAAACGTATCGTAAATTATTAATAAATCATCACAATCTTTTCTATATATATATATATATATATATATATATACATATATATAGGTCCACTTTTAAGGGTAAAATTTGTGGCCGTCAGGACAGGCATTGTAATGCCAACTGACATTGTTATTCTCACTCATTCGCGGACATCCTGCTAAATTTCCTGCAAAAGTTTGTCTCAGCTTGATAACCCACGGTGTGGAGCTCTACGGAAAACCTCATCATTGTTACAGGTGCATTAGTCTAGACCACATCAGGCCGAAATGTCCATGGTCGTTGCCGCCGTTGCGGCTCTACGAATCACCGTAAAGACTGGACTCAACCCTGGAAGTGCTTTGTGTGTGAGGGGTCTCGCGAGTCTACCTGGAGATCATGCCCTTCTCGCCTTTACCGAATGAAACAGCTCAAGAGAATCGCATCACTACGTAGTGAGCAAAACACCTCCGCTTCCGCGGTGAAAATCGGCTCACCCGTAAACGACATCCAGCCATCGGCCTCTTCTTCTATGCAGTCCTTATTTGCAGTTGCCCAAAACAGGTTTAATGTCCCTTCACGACTACTAGATCAGCCCAAGCGCTCCATCGCAGGGTGACTGTCAGAATTAACAGAATTATCCTCGCCATCATTGAAAAGATCATACCATCCATTATCGACACTATTCTAAGACAAATCAGCAGCCTAACGATAAGACATTCTCGTGCATACTCCTTGGCGCGCCTTTTCGACTCTCGAATTTCCAAATAATCTTACTGTTGACCTGCGCAATCAGCTTAAAGATGCTCTGCGGTCGGCTGTGCGGTCAGCTTGGCTGATCTGCATTCGTCCGAAACTGATCTCGCGATGACAGCGATAGTACAACACAAAATCTAGGGGCATGGAAATATTATCTAATAATAACTTTTTGTTCAGTTGACCATTTAATACAAAATAAAGTTATCTGTTTTTATTTAATATTTCCTAATGTACTCTGAGTGATCTAGCCCGCATAGAGCCAATGCTTTTATAAGAAAACAACCGCAAAACGAGTGCCGCACAATGTTTGGCCCGAGAACAAGCGCAAAACCTTGGGCGCAGCGTTTCTCAGATCTGTGACATCAAATATTGCTTTGGAATTGGCTGCTTTTTGAAATAAATGACAAGAACCTAGTCAATATTTTCGCATAGACACAGAAATATGCCTATATGTGGGAGGCATATGTAATAGAGCAGCAGAAAACAATGCAATGGTGTAACGTCGAATAAAGTTAGACAGAGCCCCAGCAAAAGGTTTTGACAGAGTTCTAAACCCAATAGGGACGCGAGCATCGTTAGCACTAGAAACGCGAAATCCACGCTGCCCTCTGCCACTGGACCAAAAGAAGGCTGGCTAGTGCTTCTCCTTAGAGAGTTTTGCCTGAGAAATTGCTAGACAGGCGCAAAGGGAAATGTCTGTCCCGGGTTTGACGGAAGGAAAGGAGCAGGTACGGGAAAAACGACGCCAACGCTACTGCGGCTAGAAAAAGAAGGCTATCTTGGAATATAGATTATGGGAAAAGCAAAAATGCTAGCATGATTGATGAACCCAGTTTTGGTCCCTTTTCAGCCAATTTGATAAATAGACAACCGTAAGAAACCTGTTTGACTGTAAAGGGGCGCGCGTCCGTACGGAGGCTTATAGACATCCTCGGCGACCTTCAACTAGTAGTTCTAACTGAATAGAGATGACAAAAAGTATATCAATATTAGCTAGTGCTACGGTCAGAACATAACCATTAGGATGTATCTACACGTACCACTCTACTTTGTTTTTCTCCTTTCCTGTCAATTATATTGTAAACAAGTTCGGTACGAGCAACAGCAATAATAGTTCTCTCAAAAGTTTAGCTCGTTTTACACATCAATTATAGTAAACCAATTAGACAGGCATACTTTGGTCCAAACCCATCATAAAGCAAAATGCAATTACAGGCATTGGGTGGGCATCTAAGAATGCGAAGACAAGTGGGCTAAAGGTAGTGTAGGCCTATGCTCTAAGATAGCACTTTTTCAGGAATAATTAGTACTACTGAGTGGTCATAGAGTGATTGATTACCCGTCCAAACTTAATGAGTCTGATTGTTTATCTCTGCTGTTAGTGTTTGGTTAAGAAGTCCTTGCCGTCTGACTGAAAATACAGCTACAAAACATTCCAAAATTTGCAAATGCATTAAATATCAAAAACGATTATATTTAGGTTTCTAACTCTAAAACCGAAACTGAGGGCTTTTCATACGGATGTCCGGTCAAGCCAAACGTAATTTTGCTTGGATTAGAGTGCAGATCGGAGCGAGCACCCTTTGCTTAAGGCGTTTGGATGTATGCGTGAACTGTCCGTTTTTTGGGGGAAAGAAAACAACCCATATCTAAACCCAAAGATTAAAAATGCAGCAAATACGCATTACATTACATGCATGTTAGCGCTGTGCTCAAAGAGGTTCGATTCAGTTAACTTAACGGTGTTTTACCTCGCAGTGCCTCGCAGGTGACCTTGTTTGTGCTTCGTCGCTTTAAATAAGACCTTCTCTGCGATTGTTTTCAAACTATCGTTGGTGAGCACGTTTGCGCAGCGGAACCTTCTCAGCCGTGTTACCTTTGAAGAATTTGCACAGCAAAACTTTAACTATTCTGTCTTTACAGCCTGGTTAACCTCCTTTTTTCTAATCTCGCTTTGCGGATTATGCAATATATATATATATATATATATCATTTTGTTTTCTGTTTTATGTGTGCACAAATATAGTAGCAAGTACAATGTTAATTCTGACGTCACCTTTCCGGTGTTGCGGTGATCCTTGTAAAGAGCAAACATACGCTGACCACAATCTTCTCTACCATAAGCTATCGCAAACGAAGCGAACGGGAAAATGAGGTCTGCTCGTAAAATGTGAAAGCTTGGGTAGTTAGTTAAATTACCGCTCTAGCAAGAGAGCTGTAAAACTGACCGTAAAACTCTGGCTTTCAAAGCGTCGCCTTTCGGTTTTCTTCTTTTCTCCTCTGGCCTTGAGCTGGAAGACACTAAGGAATGAAAACGAAATGTAATATATGTAGCCAGCTTACCCATGTAGTACATCTTTGAAGATCAACATATTTTTCCGAGCTGGTGTGGAAAAAGTACTCGGGCTTGGTAATAGAACTTAATTTAGAAAAACCTGGTATCCAAAACCTGGTATATATATATATATATATATATATATATATATACATATATATATGTATGTATTGAGCAGTAAATGGCGCGTCTGACAACCACACATAAATATGATTCTGGAAACTCTCTATATATATATATATATATATATATATACATATATATATATATATATATATATATATATATATATGTATATATATATATATATATATAGAGAGAGAGAGTTTCCAGAATCATATTTATGTGTGGTTGTCAGACGCGCCATTTACTGCTCAATACGAAAACATTTATTAAACAGAGTCCATCCAGGCATTGTGCCGGCCCTGTTTTGCTTACATTAATTTTTAGTGTTCGTGCCCTTTATTGGAAGTGTACCTTATGTGTATATGCTACATGTGTATACTTTTGTACAAATAGGCCATATTAATGTCACATGTGCCATATAGAATATGTGTCTCATTTGAAGTATTTCATACATACCATGTATCATATTCGCTGTTTATGTGCATATGCCATATGGTAGTATGTCAGAAACATATGCAACATGTTCAAATTGTTACCTATGTTATTGCCATATGTTTAAATCTAGGACTTTTCTCACGCGTTTATTGTACTGCAGTACTTTACACCAAAAATGTGACTAAATTGGATCTATGACACCATTCTCTCGCGTCTTAGCATCTGCGAAGTGCATTAAGTTCTCAAAAGTTAAATATAAATTAAAATATCGTGTTCTCGACTCGATTTCGACATACAGTTATAATTTGTTTTTCTCTTATGTGGATTTTCTGTATCGCATAAATCGTCTAACAATGAGCAATATGCTGTTTATATGTAAGCATTTTCTTCACAGCACCCAAGAGCCCCCACCGGTGCGGCGCGACCGAAGTACGAAAGATAATTTTGTTCACCGCCAGTACAAAGCTGGACTGGAGTTTACTAATCCCAGTAGCCGACTGTCGCAGTAAGTAGCGCCACGTAGCTAAAAAAACAAAAAAAGTTTCACGAATTCACTTTTGCGGATGTCGCACTCACTGTCTGGCCGCAAGGCGCTCAGGCGCCTATACCCGGAGAAGGTTGACATGGTCAAGTAGTCCTCGAGTGACCCACTCCAACAAGACGCTTTTATGCCCCGCCTTGACAAATACGTGTGTGTGTGTGGGACATCTCCATCTTCTTCCTTCGGAGTGTCGCCAACAGCCGCCCACAAGCACGGGCTGCGGGTCGTGGGCCCCGACACTATTGGGTGGGGTTATGCCCCGGTACTATTGAGTGGGGTTAGCCCAAAGGGGGGCACCGGCGCGTCACCGGCAGCCGTCACCCTGCCGCAGCGGCAGCTGCCACCACACATCGCAAACTCGTACGGTGATGAACCGACTCGTGACGTCTCTCCCGTGACGTTGCTGCCTGTCGCCCGTGAAACATTGTCGACAGGCGGGCAGACGGCCAAACTACAGATAGACCCATACACAACCACCCTCAGAGTATAGGTCCAGAAAGCGGCAAAGAGTGTCGTCGGACGACACATCCAGCTTTTAATCTAGAGAACCCCCGGCCTTTTATGCGGGGGCTCCACAATACATATATATATATATATATATATATATATGGGTGTTGTAACTCGTTGAGTTGCTGCCGTTCCTGTTGATGATACTGCTGCAGCTGCGGTCTGACCGTGTCTGGCTGAGCTAGATATTGCCGCCTTGTTGGCTATTGTATTGTAAGTCTTCATTCATACGTTCGTGTTTGTTTCGTCGTCGTCATCGTTTTCGTCTTTGTCGTCGCTCTTGGCTTTCGTTCACACTTGATCTACCCCAGCCGCCATCCTTTCGTTCCTCTAGCTCAACCTAACCATTTCCATCGTTCGGTCGCCGAGGATGTACAGCGCCAACGGCGACGATAAACGCCTATTGTCGAGTGCAGTTGAAATGCACTTGAATATCACTCGAGCTAACTTGATATATATATATATATATATATATTGTGAGCAGCGTCGTTTCCTATAATGTTTTCTATAGCTACTGATTTCTGAGCCAGCTCCGCGGCCTGCCTACACGGCCTGTCACTAGACCGCATATCGACAAAGCGGCGACGTGAAGGGAGCAGACCACTCTGTTGTGCTTGTGAGACGAAAAGCATGAGCCGACAGAGCTCTTCAGTCGCTGTAGTGACGTCGATGCGATTCCTCTACAGATGACGTGAGCTGAAATCTTGTACAGTCGATACACAAGTGCTTTGTGAGGCTTGCGATACAAAACATATTCAGGTTACGACATGATGACGCCTTGTGTGATCTTGTGCAAAACCACAGGTCACTGTACAATTTTGTTTTTGTATGTGAGATTTTGAGAACGCTCGCCATTTTACATGCATTTCGGCGGGGTCAGGCGGGGGCGGGGGGGGGGGGGGTAGAAGCCAGTTAGCAGGTATCGAAAAATACTTCAACTTACAATCCAATATATGCAGCGATACTACCAGGTACATAGTGCATGGTTATCACTACCTGGTATGTTCAAACGCAACGTTTCACGAGGAATACGAGTTGTGCACCTGCCGGTTCTGCCTGCAGAGGTGTGCCAAGTACCATGCAGTGGAGTGCACAGCGCTGGACCGAAAATCATTGCACTACTTCTCTCGTCGGAAGCGTGAAGAAGATAGAGCTTCATGGAGATACGTTTTGAAATGTATATCATACTCAATTTGAGTGAAATAAACATAATTGTCATTGTATATGCAGCGATACTTCTCACATGCATAACACTAAACGTGCGGTCTAAACGGCTATACGTTCGTTCTCTCATTGGATAATTATGAATACTTATACTCCAGCTTGATTAAAATGAACGGGCCGCGTATTCTACACAAACGCCAAATACACTCATCCTAATTAATTGTACTCTTATTCTCACAATTATAAACAAGAATATCTAGATACATGTATACGCAGCAGAGCATGGCAAATAGACCTAGAATGAAAATGAGACCGCGTATAACCAATATCTATTATATTATTTAGTGCATAGCGTGGTTATTAGTGTGTTTACTTGAGCCAGCTCATCTATGTGCCTCGAATGAGTGAGCTCCTGTCTTCGACAGCCATGGACAGCAGTTTGGAAAGTGGACGTATTGAACGCGTGTGTTGGCATTTGCCGAACTTAACAAGGTAGACGTTCGGTGTGCTGCAGTCGCTTAGGCGCTTGGCGTCTAGAAAAACGCGAACCAAAAAATGGCGTCTTCCTCTCTCTCCGTCTCCCTCTTTCCATTCGTCTTTCATTGTCGTTCGAGTAAAGTTCGTGACTTTGAAAAAGAATCCCGCATACTTGCGACATTATGCTGCGGTAATCAAGGAAGCGTCTTCGTTTGTCCTTCGGCTACCTGCTCGCCAGCTTTGACCCTCTTCTCCCTTCCCCCCCCCCACCGCCCGCCGTTAGCGATGTCACCGCCGTCCTGGTACTGCGTATGCATTGCTGGCCATCAAAGTCACATTAACCTCAAGCTCAGCAGAACTAGCGCTGGGCGTGCTGTTTCTGAGTTTCACTGACCCCTCCCCGCTACGTCTCTATGTCTCTCTCGACCTCGCTCTCCCCCTCCTCCATCTTTCTCCAGCTCATTATCGAGCACGGATCTTCTTTTGTCTTTTTGTCTGCTTATTTGCCGTTCGTGCGGTTGTCACTGTTCTATATTCTTCAAGTGTATGCCATCCAAACTGTCTAAAACGGCTTCTGGTTTCATCTCTCTGTCTCTCTCTCTCACACACACACACACACGCACACATGTGTCTTGTTGCTCCTTCTCGTTTGTTCTCTCTTACGTTTTCTTCCACGTACAGGATCGATGCCAAATACTTGTTAGTTGTATTATTCAGAAACGCCTAGTAAAAGAATTGTTTTTAGTACTATTATGAATCTTATTACTATTGGAAGTCGAGCCCGGTGGCGTGGTGGATTGAGTCCCCGCCTCGCAACCGGAGGAGACACATAGGTGCGCGGGTTCGAACCCCACCGTTGCACATTTGTATTTACGGGGGTCCGTCTATGAGGCAATGTGAAAAACAGTTCCGTGGACGTTAAATCTTGGCTGAGGGTCAGCCCGAAAACTTTATATTACTATTGGAAAATCATGCCACTAGTTTCAATACTACTAACATTTTTAGGAGGTGATTATCCTTCGTCCCCTGCGGGCTTGGAAGACGCCGTGAGGCATGACGTCAATGCAGCGAGGGCCGGACATGTTGACATATCTGGGGCTTCCCAAACAGTCACCTTGTGGCAGCATGGCCGCTGACTCTCAGCAATATATGGCTTATCATGTATTCTCAATGAGCATTGTTCAAAGAAAAACTCGATCACCATCAGGGATCGAACCGGTAAAGCTTTATAGAGCGAAACTGATTTAGCATACAGAGCAATCCCTCAAAACGTGCTTATAGACTGCTGAAACGATTGTTCCTGCAGTTTTCTAATATCAAATACGTGCGCGTCAAAATCTGCCTTTTATAGGCCACGTTGTCTTTTTCATGTGGAAATAAGCGTTTTTACAGCGGGTGACGTCTTGCACGCAATGGGCGATGCAGTGTCAAGGGTATTGAAAGGTATGTTCATTTAAAAACAGGTGGTTAGTTGTTAGTTGGGTTTAGATTGCAACGATCAGATTTTGAGTGGCTTAATAGACAAACAGAGTGGTGCTGAACCAACAAGCATATACGCGAGCCCTATAGACTGATTTTTTTTTTAAATAACTAACTGGAAAATGCGGTTCGCACACACGGAGGCTACGGCTGAAAAGCTCAGCCGCATGTGGGTCGGTAGTGTAGAGCTCCAACTCACTAAAACAGTCATGTCCCCATTTCCACACTCAACTGAGAGCTGCCCAACCAGTACTTTAAACAATTGAGGGGGGTGAGTAGTAGCGTCATTATCTTAGCTTCCCAGGAGTGCTTCACGGGGTCTTGTCAAGTAAAAACGATACTTATTTTCTTTGGCGTGCATACTGCGTTAGATTGTACGAGCTATAAGATTTCAGTCATCACGTGAGTTCATAAGAAGGCGTATCAGCTTTTTAAGACTGCCGTCACTTGCTATGGTTATGTCCGTGCGTAAAGTATAGACTGCAGTACATAGATTCGCAAGTGCAGACTTACGGAACCCAATACACTGACGGCATAAAGGAAAAATGCAGAACTGGGAACCAAAAGCGGCAAAAAGAGCAACGGCTTTAAATATATAAACAGAGTCTCCCAGAATTCGTCCAACAAACGTTGGTATCTAGTAAAACTTAGCAAAAATATTTTTTTAATGGAACAAGGGGCGGAAATGTCTTCTAAAAATGTGTAATTCAGCATGAAAGCCAAAATATAAGAATTGCAAGAAAAAAATAATTCTTGAGAACTAGCTCTAATACAACATTTGTTCTACTTCGTTCAATTACGCAGGTAGGATTGATATGTCGATAGATTGACTGGGACTCTTGCAATCACTTCGATTTAGTGAAGA